>OX244031.2:16060685-17294852 GCA_945859785.2 Tridacna gigas
CACAAGAAAAATCTGAAACAATGTGATCGACAAATATTTGAAGGAATGGAAAAAATCGCGCCAAACTGATATTGGTAAGACTTCTCCTTTTCCCACAATATTTTCTACCCTGTCGAAGATTAATATCACCATTTCAGCCACCTTAAATTTACCGTCTGCAAACACATGTTTTAAATATAATCAAGCCAAAAGTTTTGTCGTCTGGTAAAGAGTTGAGCCTTCTTTTTGGAGCCACCTGTAAGTGTAAATACTTTTGCAAGAGGCATGTAAGTTTTCTTAGGAAAATTGAATTTGATTAACCCTTTACCACACAATCCCGACTTTTAACCACCCTTAGGAAGAAGCCTCTTGAAAACATTGTGGGAAAAGGAGAAAATGCTGGTAACCAGCACGATGTTTTCTAACCCTTCGGAAACAAATCCAATCATGTGAATCATCTGCTAATGCTTTGAATTTGGACAAGTCTAAAATTTTGTCTTGTGGGTCAGAGTTACTTAATGACTGGTGTATTCCTAAAGCATACAAGAGGCCAACAAACATGTTTCTTGCTTACATGTAGATGCAGTGCCAACGTCTGTACGCATGACATATTTGCCAAGTAATATTATTACCTGTAGGTAATGTGTCTATAGCAAGACCTCCAGAGATGCTACAAATGTGCCCTTTTTCAAACCAAGTTACTCTGTTAGTTGTCCGTTCAAGGGGCAGGGCACTTGGAAATTTCTCCACGACTGTGGTGAATCATGAGCCGAAGGCGAAAGTTTCATCTAACTTATTTAGCAGGATAGGGGTTAATATTTCAGCAGCTTACTGGTAAAATCAGATATCCGCCTTCGATATTCATCGCATTTGTCACCTTTCTTAGCCTCAGAGCCCCTCGAGTGCATCGGTGCTTCTAACGACGACAAGAGAAGCGTACAATTGAGTTAACACGCCCACCAGAGGTCTGTTCGCATTCTCGGAGTTCTCAGGATTTCAGTTTAATCCGATTTCTTGAAAATCGATTTTCTCTTTATGCTTAACCAAGTACTTTCGGGGAAACTTGTTCATCTGTTGGATCTATCTATCCACATATACTAAAACATGCCAAACCGGTCACCTCCACTTAGCATGTAGCCTTCATTAAATAAATGTAGGATGAGCGAGCGCAATGATGATGTAACATAACCCCTTACCGAACGATCTTGTGGTGAAATGAGCCTGAGGCAGAAGACTTTCAAAAATATTGTGAAAAAGGAAGAAAATGAAGGTAACCAGCATGTTCTCCTTTGCCAACAATGTTTTTTTTTTTTTTTTTTTGTTACCCTTTGAAGGACACATATGCTGTTAAGAGTAATATTTGATCGATCGATTGCAGATGTTTCCATTTTGGACAAGTCTAACCATTTTTTTCGTCAGGTAAAGAGTTAACCCTTGAGTTGCTTAGAGCCAACCCATGCACTTTTGCTAACAATGTATATCGAGGTCAAACAGGACTGAACAGATCTACACTGTCAGATCCTTGGAGATTTTTTGTGGCGAAAAGAACTTTGGAACCCTATAAGGGTTTTTATACTACATGTATATAGTATATCGTATATTATATAGTAAGGGTTTTTATACTATAATTGGCGTGCAACACGCGAAAAGGGACCTTCGGACATATGCGTAAAAGTGTGTCGTCCCAGATCAGCCTGTGCAGTCTGTGACTAATACGAGACTACACTTCCCGTTTACGTGCGACTTTCTGTTTCACGAAAGTCTACTGTATGAAAAAATCTACATAGTCGTAAAGTGTTATCCCGGATTAGCCTGCGCAGACTGCGCAGGCTAATCCGGGACAACACTTTACGCAAATGTCCGAAGGTCCCTTTTCGTGTGTTGCACGCCATACAGTATATCGTACTATAAGGGTTTTT
This sequence comes from Tridacna gigas, assembly GCA_945859785.2. Taxonomy (NCBI): domain Eukaryota; kingdom Metazoa; phylum Mollusca; class Bivalvia; order Cardiida; family Cardiidae; genus Tridacna; species Tridacna gigas. The sequence goes on from OX244031.2 coordinate 16,062,584, forward strand.
ACTGTCGACTGGGAAGTTTAGTTTGTGCTAAAGGCGAGTTTAATGTATCTCCTTTATGCAAAATACCAAGTAAGTCCATCACAAAATTATGGATTAACCCTTAGGTTGCTAAGCGCGACTCACTGACCTTTAGTGGACAGTGTATATCAAGATCAGACTGCACAGAACGTGCAGTCTGATCTTGGATCTAAACTGTCCGATAAGGAGATATTTCTCCCTCCAAAATAACTTTGAAATAGGGACATTTGGGGCTTCACTATTGGCTTGAAAGTTTCATTCAACTTACACAGCAGGATAAGGGTTAATAACAATCATTCTATCGAACTACCGGCTGAAACATTAGATATAATGGTCGATAGCACGTAGAAAATTTACAAATAGCAAAAAGTTTCGATTCGTATCAGCCTGCGCGAATTGCGCAGGTTGACATGAATCGATACGTTTTTGCAAATGCATCAAACCACTTTTCCACATGGCATGACTCATTTGATTGACAAGAAGAAAGCATTCAAGCGTTAAAAAAGTAAAAAGGACGAAGTCAGGCCGGTTTTTTGTGTTTGTTTGCTTAACTCTGTTTCAACGTCGTTTTAGCAACATCATGACCTATCCGCACTTTCTTTGAGTTTATTTTACCCGTACTTCGTACAACTTTCTTTCCAAGCTACATGCTGCTTTCCCACATTAACAATGGTAACAATGTTAGGCGGTGAGAGAGGAGATGAATTCTATTGCGATCAGTATACTTTTGTATTGCCCTCTCGTGCACTCCAGTTAAGCACGTATAACTGTATAACATCAATCACTGGAAAGAACTTGGCCGAACTGGGGAACAGAACCGGCGACCCCAGGGTTTGTAGTCTAGGAATTAGGACAGCAACGGTGATGGAGCGGTCAAAAGTCTGGAGCGGTATTCAGACACAATTTTTACAAACATTTTCTCTAACTCTAAATGAATAATGCTCTGTGAAAAGGGGGCTTAATGCATCTGCGAAAAGTATCGACTCAGGTCATCCTGCGCAGTTCGCGCAGGCTGACTTGGCCCGAAACTTTTCTTAATCTGTCAATTTTCTATATGCCAAAAGACCAGTCTACCTCATGACTTAGTTGTTCGACAAAATGGATTTTATGGATCTATAATAACATGACGACTTGCGTCTTATCATCCATCACGGAGATGCATTAAGCCCTGTTTTGCCAGAGCGCGGGTTTGATTCTATATATTTTTTTTCACTCTGCAGTCAACCTCATTTCAGCCATATCTCCGCGTGAGCTAAATTTTTCGTGTACTCCCAAGAACGTACTAGTACCGGGTTTGGTTTGGGCTTTACAGTACCTTGCCAAAGAACACTCCAACAAAAAAGATTGAGCCCAAGGTCCCTAGATTAGAAATCTCGTACTTCAATGAATGGAAGACGAAAAACCTGACATGGATTAGGATGACATGAACTGGTTCACCGGTGTTCAAAGTAGTATATTAACCTCAGCGCGATGCCTGTATCAGGGGAGGTAACCAACTTACGATAGAAACACACAGGCAGACAGAGTTATACATACTTACGTGGTGTGCAAGACAGGACAATAAGAACGTATAAAAAGAACAGAATTTGTTTAACAAAATCAATGATGAGTAACGTACGCGTATGAAATAAGAAGAAATAAGTTTATACTATTTTAACAGCTTATATGACGTATTTGCATGTATTGTGCTTCTATACTACTTTTCTATATTTAGCACACGTGAAAGTATATATATATTTCGATAGAGGGCCTGTTCGAACAGTGCCCTCTAACGAAATATATATATACTTTTCACGTGTGCTAAAATAGAAAAGTAGTATAGAAGTACAATACATGTATCTCAGTGGTTAGCGTATCTGACTCGTGACTTAGTGGTTGTGAGTTCGATACTCAGTTGAGGCAAAATTTCTTTCCGGCGACTTTTCGCCTGTCACCTCTGATCCACGTGGAAAAAGTTGTCGGTGACTTGGAATGGAATGTGTGTCAGCATTGGTGGGAGAAAGCCAGGAAACACATGCGTAGGTACACTGTCCGCCGTTATATGACCTGGCGTTAAATTCCAATACAAACAAACAAACTGTTTGAACAGTTTGATTTCGATATGCCAGTAATGAATTTCATTTGCGAAAAAATATGTAACTGGGGGACCATTTAACTTTTTTCCACACACGATTCTAAAGAAATAAAGCTTCTGAAAACATTGTGAGGTAACCAGCATTTTTCTCCTTTTCCCACAGTGTTTTCTACCTTGGATAAATGGTTAATTTCAGTTTTGCATTCCCCTTAACCCCGCACTACACGACAAAATTAAGGGGTCGACCAAATTGAAAGCATTTGCAAACGACAAATTTAATGTTATGCAAATGATTATTTCTGTCTTTGATAGGGTTGAAAACATTATGGGAAAAGGTAAAAATGCCAGTTACAAGAATTTTGTCCATTTCCCACATTGCGTTCTATCCTTTCGGAGACAAATTTTATCATTTGACCCACAATTGACATGTCGTCTTCAAATGCTTTGGATTTCGACCAGCCTAACACTGTTGTCGTATGGTAAAGAGTGATGGCGTACCTAAAATAAAATTTGTAGTAGACAAATTGCGGTGGAAAATCGCGTAAAACACGATGAGCTGTCTTGAATAAAGGCTTATCGCAGATAAAGACTAGCCTTGGTTCAGGCGATAGTAATTTCGATTACCCCGTATCATGATCTTCTCAGAATCGTGGACTGCTATCGATATTTGGCAGTTATCAGCGTTTTCGTTATTATTACCGTCATTTTTGACAAAGTAACGTCATAATGATAGAAAAGGGAAAAAATGAACGGGCTTGGACCCAGGCTAGATATAGACATCAGAGCATTGCCAAACGAGAAGTTGCTCGTTACGAGCAATTACTTCTGTCGCCAAAGTGTAATCAAAATTGGTCGGCTGAAAGATACAAAAGCTCGTCTTCGGACCGGGTAATATGTAAACCGAGATAGGTGTTAAAAATAAAGCATGGGTTACATGTATATGAGCCACGCTCTGGCAAAAGGGGCTTAATGCATCTCCGTGATGCATGATACCAAGCAAGACATCACGTAATTATGGATCCAGAAAAAGCATTTTGTCTAACAAACGACCGAAATGTGAGGTACACTGGTCCCTGGACATGCAGAAAATTGACCAATGGCAAAAAGATTCGGCTCAGGTCAGCCTGCGCGGACTGCGCAGGCTGACCTGGGTCGATACTTTTTGCAGATGTATTAAGCCCCCTTTTCACAAAGTATAGTTCAATTACGGTTCTGTATGTCCTACCAGTGAACTAAATTAATTTGAAAAAGTACTTTTCAGATAATCTAAAAAAGAAAGAAGAAAAAAAAGGGTTGAAATACATTATTATATTTTCCATTTATTTTTTTAACAAACGACAAAATATAGACTTATCCAAACTGGAAGTATTTGCAGACGATAAATGAAATCACTTCAAATTGATCAAATTCGCCTGTGAAAGGGCAGAAAACATTGTGAAAATAGGAGTAAATGCCTGAGGATTGATGATAGTCACTGCGACAGGATTCATTCCTCTCTCACCGCTGACCATTGTTTCGACAATGGCTATGGGGGAAAGCAGCCAGTGCCTTGGAAAGAATATTGTGCGAAGTACTGGTAAAAGAAACTCCAGGAAAGCATGGATAGGTGCACTGGTTGCCGCGATATATCTGAAATAATGTTGAAAACGGCGTTAAACACAATACAATCAATCAATACAATACAATCCATGGATTGTTCGGTAAAGTTAACTAAGAAATGTGGTATTGTATGTATCACGTGACAGTCAAATTGTCCTGGGTATGAACCTGGAGCTAGGATTATTTTAATCACATAATTTGTAAAATAAATAGACAATTTACTTAAAGAAAAACACGTTCTTACGTTCTTCATATTGACATTCGGGTAATGTCATCGATAAAATGTGCTTCTTTAAAACTCTTTGCAGCACAATGCCGCCTTTAAACGCCGCTGGGAAAGAAGCCATTTGAAAACATTGTGGGAAAAGGAGAAAATGCTGGTAACCAGCATTTTCTCCTTTTCCCACAATGTTTTCTACCCTATCAAAGAAAAATTGCACCATTTGAGCCACATTGAAACTGTCGTCTGCAAATACTTTGAATTTGGACAAGTCTAAATTTTTGTCGTCTGGTAAAGGGTTAAGAAGAAAGGTTTGTTTGTTTTTTGTCAGTCAACGGGTAAATTTACTACTTTTCAACTGCACTAAAGGTTTTATTTCAAGTTCGACATCAAAAAAAAAAAAAAATTCAGTCTGGATGCGTGAATGATTTTCATTCTAATCCCGGTCCATTTAGAAGAAATATTAAGGTTTTTGTTTCAGGTCCAAATACATGTAAACAATATTGAGCCATGCTTTGGCAAAAGGAGGGGGGTGGGTGGGTAAAATCATCTCTGGGATGCATTATACCAAGCGAATCATCTCAGTCATAATCATGGATCCATAAAAATGAATTTTATCTAACAACCAACTGAATCATTAGGAAAACTGTCCTTTGAGACAGAAAATTGAGCAGAAAATTGACTAATATATAAAAAAAAAACAGTACCGACCCTGGGTCCGTATTCACCAACCCTTCTTTAGAACGTTCTTAGTCTTATTCTCCAAGATTTTGTACATTTGAAAGTAACACAACTTCTGATTGGCCAAACCAGTTGGTTTGGCCAATCAGAAGTTGTGTCTCTTTCAAATTTAAAGAAGTTTGGAGAATAAGACAGAGAATATTCTTAGAATGGTTGGTGAATACTGACCCTGGTCAGCCTGGGCGGACTGGCAGGGTCGAACCTTTTCGCAGATGCTTTAAGGGCCCTTTTCACCGAGCATGGCTCATTTGTAAAGATCTGTAATCATAAATGGCTAAGACGTATTACTTCGCCGTTGGATGGTCTATATATATTCAAGCCGATTTATCAATCAATTTTCCATGCGTAAAGCGTTAAGTAAGAATTTTGTAAAATAAAAAAAGAATATAATATGTTGATAAGTACCATGTTCTTTAATATTTTAAAAATAAGTATGTTTGAAGTCGAACATTTTGCACCTTGATCCTAGACTCGTAATCTATTTTTAGAGTAAGTATAGGACAGACAAGAAATTAAAAAGAAATAGGTTATCTTGATTTTTGTGATTTTTTTTACTCTACACCTCTTTATCATATGACAGTCGTTTTGAAATATAGTTATCGTGAAGATATGACAAATTAGTTGAATATTTACCAAACTACAAAATTTTAGCCTTGTCAAAATTGAAAGCATTTGCTGACGACAAATTAAATGTTACTCAGAACATGAAATATGTCTTTCATAGGGTAGAAGACGTTGTGGGACAACGAGAAAATACTGGTTACCAGCACTTTCTCTTTTTCTCACAATTTTTTCAAAGCTTTTTTTTTAGCGTCGTTTAAATTAGGGATTGTGTGGTAAAGGGTTAAGTACCTTAAATTATGTACAGACGGTTATCAACTCTTTACCAAACGACAATATTTTAGACGTATTCAAATTTAACGCATTTGCAGACGACAAATCTAATGCGGTCTAATTGATAGAATTTGTGTGCGAAAGAGTGGAAAACATTGTCTGAAAAAAAAAAAATCCTGGTTACCTGCAATTTTCTCCTTTTCTCACATTTTTTAACTTTTTTTTTTTTTTTTTTGAGGGGGGGGGGTTAAAAACGGGTTTGCCAGGTAAAGGGTAAAAACACCCTTTCCTTTGAAGAATGTGTGTATGATATTTGATATTGTTCTGCTCGCAGTTATGTGTATCTATTGAATACCTGAAGTTACAGTAATTATTTTAATACTTAACCCTTAGGCTGCTAAGCGCGACTCACTGACCTTTTGCGGACAGTGTAGATCAAGATCAGACTGCACAGAACGTGCAGTCTGATCTTGGATCTACACTGTCCGATAAAGAGATGTCTTTTCCCAAATCATACATTTGAAATAACAAAATTTGAGTTTTTTACTTTCGGCTTGAAAGTTTCATTTCAGTTATTTAGCAGGATTAGGGTTAACTTCCATCCACGTCCGAGACCAAGGCTCGTATTCACCAACAATTGTTAAGAATATTCTTTGTCTTATTCAAGATTTAGAAAGAAATACCAGTTCTGATTGGCTAAACCAAATGGTTTAGCAAATCAGAACTGGTGTTACTTTCAAGCTTAGAAAATCCTTGAGATTAACACTAAGAATGTTAATAAGAATGGTTAGTGAATAAAGATCCAGTACAGATATCAAGTAGACTATTATCTTTTTTCAACGAGTAAAAGATAGGTGCATTTTTCAAACCGATCAAAAAATTCCTTCCTCAACTTGTATTGGGTCAATGTCTATCTTGAAGGGTGTTTATTTAATGGGTGCTATATTTTCACATTTCTTTATACAATACTCCACAATATCATCGACGAATAAAAGAAGAAGAAAATGACTTTAGAGTTGTTTTCAAAGTATGAATTCATTTTTATCATAACTAAGTAAAAAGCCATCCTCCACATGCCTGTCGTTTTATCAAAGATATGAATTATTTTAACCTTTCTTGAAATGCGTCCAATCAAACAATGATTTTTTTTTTGTAGGGGGAAAACGCAAGAAGCAAAAAGAAAAAACAAGTAGAATATCTCCATACATGTACCTTATAAGTACACTGGTAGGCATACTTTTGTACTGTTTTCATTTCAGGGTTGAAAGAATTAAGGGTTACAAGCCCTGAGAATGTTTAACCCTTTTCCAAACAATCCCGTGTTTTCACCACCCTGATAAAGAGGCCTTAAGAAAACATTGTTGAAAAAGGAGAAAATGCTGGTAACCATCATTTTCTCGTTTTACTACAATATTTGCTACCTTTCCCAAAACACATTTCAATTTTTCATTCACATTTATTTTATCGTCTGACAATGCTTTCGATTTCGACCTGTCTAAAATTTTGACGTCTGGTAAAGAATGAAAGAGAGGCAGTGCCATCAGTTATCACTGTACATTTGAGCCATACTCTGTGAAAAAGGGGCTTAATGCATCACCGTGATCCATGATACCAAGGCAAGTCAAGACATCATTATGGATCCATCAGATCCACTTTGCCTAGCAACCGACTGAATCACAAGGTAAACTGGTCCTTTGACATGCAGAAAATGGATCGATAGCGAAAAGTTTCGGCTCAGGTCAGCCTGCGCGGACTGCGCAGGCTGACCTGGGTCGATACTTTTCGCAGATGCATTAAGCCCCCTTTTCACAGAGCATGGCTCATTTACGTTCGACTCTTCACCGGACAACAGTATTTAAACTTTTCCAAATCGAAAGCATTTGCAAAGGATAAAATTCATTAATCATATATGGTTAGATAAATGATTTGTGTAAGAAAGCGTAAAAATATTGTGGGGCAAAGGAGAAAATGATGGTGACCAGTATTTTCTCCTTTTCCCACAATGTTTTCAAAAGCTTTCTGTCTCACGGTCGCTAAAACACAGCAATGATTAGTAATGGGTGGAAAACTTACAAGGGTATACAGGGTTTGCCGAAATGATTCTACAGCTCTATTTTTCACCATAATATTGGTACTAGGCTAATTCTACACAATTGAAATATCGACGGGTATGTCTCTTAGCGGGGGCTTAAACCGTCGTTTTAGCAAACAGACAAAAACAGGGGATATATCTTCAAAATGACATCGAATTCGAAACAAAGCTTGGAAAAAAGCATAATTCACCAGGATTTAAAATTTTCTGTGGAATTTGAAAATGGCGAATCTAGCGATGAGAGAAAAATTGTGAATACGAAATACGAACGAAATAGGTCGAAGGATACCGTGTTGAATAATTTCAAGGGGAATGATACAAAAGGGGAATACGCTAAATCTCAACCGAAAGAAAGAAAGGGGCGGGATAACAAAAGAGTAGATGATGACGTTTCGAATATCGGTGCTGACGTCACAAACGTGAAGAAGGCCCGGACTGAAGGTACTGCCCATGATAATGTTACGGAGATAACGATTAAAGACGAGAACGCCAAAAGAAAACAGACAGTTCACAGAACGTCGTTTTCCAGCCTCAGGGGTTCGAAGTACAAGCCACTGCCAGGTATTGGAAACGCTGAAAAAGGTAAGACAGATACGAAACTGTTGCGGCATTCACGTTTGAGACATGTTCTGTGAAAACAGGGTTTAATTTATCTGTAATAAGTCTCAACACAGGTCAGCCTTCGGCACTGCGCAGCAGGGTCGAAACCTTTTGCTCAATTTTCTGCTGCTGAAAGAACCAGTTTACCTTATGATTTAGTTGGTTGTTTGAAAAAATGAATTTTATGAATCAAGATTTCTGTGATGATTGCTTGGTGTGATGCATCGTGGAGATGCATCAAAACCCCTTTTTCCAGAGTATGGCTCGTTTCTTTTTTCTCCCCTTTATACTCGTATACATAAGATCTGACATCGGAGACATTTGAGATAAATTTGATTAAAGGCGCCTTGAAAAAATGTTATTAAGTGAGCCTTTGGCGAGCTAAATGACTTTATTTGTTGACGAGTATAATAACGCTTTATCTCAAAAGTGAACGCATGTCAGATTATTTTTATCACTTGAGCATATCTCAAGAAATATGGTTCTTTTTTGTGTTAACCCTCAGGCTGCTAAGCGCGATTCTCTGACCTTTTGCGGACAGTGTAGATCAAGATCAGACTGCACAGAACGTGCAGTCTGATCTTTGATCTACACTGTCCGATACGATGTTTTCTTTTCGGTGAAATCGATTTCGAAATCGCAATATTTTTTTTTTACTGCGTGGAAATTTTCGTTTCGTTTGTTTAGCAGTTTAAGGGTTAAAATAGAAACATACATGTGCGTGCGTAGTGAAATGTACATGAAGCCTAATGGCTTCTTTGTCAGGTGAGCACATCACAGGCGACAAATAGTCCCAAATAAACTTGCATATAATATATATTTTTTTTATCTAAAGACGAAACGTTTACAGCTTTGTCACGATCATCCGTTTGACAGTTAATTTCTCAGAGGAATCTGGGTAAGCAATGTTTTTGAAGTAATTCGTATGATTACAGAGCCTCGAGCAAATACGGTACTATTTGCTTATCTCAAACGCGTGTTAAAAAAAAAAGAAATTCATAAAGGCTGTATTATACTGAAATAAGGGTAGTTAGGTGATAGATAACCACCAACCCTTTCGAACAGTATAAGTTTTCGACTCTTCAAAATTCGAAAGCATCTGTAGACGACAAATTCGAACTTTGTACAAAAGAACAGAATTAATCTGCAAAATTAATCTAATTAAACACTGTTGGGGAAAAATTGCTTGTTACAAGCAATCTCTCGTACATTTGTTCCAAATTTTTCGTATATATAAACTCGTGAAATATGGGATTGTTTGTTGAAGATATGTCCTTACAGCAAGAGAGAAAAAGGATTTCATTAAAACTTGAAAGTGTGTAGAATTGCTCAGAATTTTGTCAGTTGTGTAAAAAAACAAATAACTTACCAATATACATATGGCGTAAGCGATAGAGAAACTTAAGGGATTTGTCATTATTCAAACCCGGAAACGCTGACAAAGCTTTCTTTGAAGGCTGCCAAGAAATGAAATCTATTTTCTATCGGTCATAATCTGTGCAGACTTGCAGTCGTCAGGGACTTGAAGAAACAAGACTGATTATAGTTTCATGAAATGAAGATGAAATGGGTTAAAACTGGCTTAAAACGAGTACAGATGTGTCTTTAAAGGGCTAATCATGATAACATTAATAAATTTTGGATAATGCCTATATATATATACATGTAGACATATATAAAACGTTGATATCACAACCATTCACGCCTTATGCACACTGAACGCTTTGAAATGCGCTTCCCCTTTATTGACAGCAAACCCTTTAAAACCTTTATCGAAATTATAAACTATCCATGCTCTGGCAAAAGGGGACTTAATACATCTCCGTGATGCAGGATACCAAGCAAATCAGCATATAATTATGGATCCATGAAATCCATTTTGTCTAACAACTGAATGGGTCATGAGGTACACTGGTCCTGACATGCCCCAAATTGACCAATAACAAAAAGTTTCGACCCAGGTCGGCCTGCGCAGGCTGACCCGGATCAAAATTTTTTGCAGATGCATTAAGCCCCCTTTTCATAGGGAAAATTCATTAATTATTTGAAAGCTTACGAATTCGATGTTGAATCCACAGTGTAATCTATTTTTCGAACAAGGCGTATTTAGCGTTTACATGTTCTTTACTTTTCACTATATCAGTAAACAAAAATGAAATTAAGTATTAGCACATGATATTAAGGTAGATTCGCTAAAACAAATTATGTTTAACGAAATACACAATAACTTTGATGGAATGCACAACGCATATCCGCACATTCGTTTCTAAGGAAACACCTGTGTTTGACTTACTTCAATTAAAAACTTAATTAAATTAAATTAAAAGTCTCATTCAGCAAAGTTATCAATTCATCTTTACAATGCTGTTAACCCTTTCCCAAACAAGCCCTGGTTTTCACGTGTCTGCAGTACAAGTCTTTTGAAAACACTGTGGGAAAAGGAGAAATTGCTCGTAACGAGCAATTTTTCCATTTCCCACAGTGTTTTCTACCCTTTTTGAGAACTTCCTGCCATTTTCATCAAATTTAAAATTGTCGTCTGCAAACTCTTTCAATTTGGACCAGTCCAAAATTTGTCGTTTGGGAAAGGGTTAAATGATGCTCGTAGTGGCAACCAGTCTATCGAAATTAAGCCACAACTAGTAGTTCTCAACATCAAAGAGACGCAACGAGAGGGAGAGAGAGGGCAATATGCGATATTCAGAGAATCATGAACTTTTTAGAATCTAAATCGTATTATCGTCAGACATAGAGGATATTTGTTTTTTTCGGTGAAAGATCGAAATTTATTTCATCGAGTGAACATCATCGGTAATATTTTCACGAGTGGCGCGCAGCCACGAGTGAAAATATTACCGATAATGTTCACTCGATGAAATAAATTTCGATCTTTCACCGAAAAAAAAAAAACAAATATTCTATTTATTTCATGCTTCTAACGCCTTTTTTTGTCGAGACTTCCATAAAAATCAGTACAAACTCCCCGTGGTCGGTATTCTCACTGGTCGTACCCGTGTAATATCGAAAAATATTTTCACCGCTATTTCTCGATATCCTACCGGAAAGCATGAAATAAATTGGGCGTATCCTGGTAGCAGGAACACCTGTCTTTGTTGGGCTGTACAGAAGAAGTGAAATATAGAAAATTGTAGGGGATACCGGGAAGAAGCCATGACAACTTTAAGTAAAACACCGATTTTGCAGTCAACAGACATACCGATAGTGTCTCAATTCAAATCAAATGTTATACATGGTACACAAAAAAGTAGGTCAAGCAACTAAGCGAATCGGAAGGTAGGCCTACGTCGGTAATGGGATAGATACATGTACATGTATATGGCTAAAGTAAAATCGAATCTGGGGGGAAAAACAACAGTGCATGTAATGAAACTATATAGTTCAAGCATAGTGTATTATCACCAAGCTGTTACATACTCACGAAGAAGGTCATGAGCCTTATTCATACTAGCCTGGGTTCCAGCCGAATCATTTTTTGCTTTATATATTCGGACGTTACTTTGTCAAAAATGAGGCATCATTTTTGACAAAGTAACGTCCGAGTATATAAAAGGAAAAAAATGATACGGCTGGAACCCAGGCTATATTTATACGGGCAGGGATTCGCATGTATAGAATAAAGCGATAGGGTTTCACGTGGCAAGGGTTGACCATTTTTTTCCCGGTAGAAATACGTGAAATAAAACTCAAATAAATCTTATAAAGATTAAAGGACATCCCTGAATATACATATACACTACAACGATTCCAAAAGTCAAGATACCCATTCCGTGTTTTTTTTTTTTTAATTTTGTTTACAAACATTTAACACAATATCGACGTAGAAGTATACTAGTCATTTTAGACATTATTCTGAATCTGATTTGTGCGAATTGAATGAGACTATCTCTTTCAGCAAGAAATAGTAGTCTTTGAGTTTAAGATTAGATTTTCAAGAATACTTAAAGTAGCGACTACCACCAGTAGCCTATTACAAGAGAGTAAAGGTACAAAATGGCACCAATAAAGTGTTAGAATAATTAGGTCGTGATATCGACTAGCGAGTTTTCTTGACCTAGATGCGCTAGGTACTAGAAGTTCACATCGCAGTGTTACTTTTGAACAATGTCAACCAACCATGAACAAAGTCTATGGTTGGTCGAGAAAATATTGTCTTGGACAAAGAAAAATATTCTCTCAGACGAACCTCGGGTGAAATTCATTTCGAATCTGTATTTAAGGAAAAATTTTAAAAAAAAATGGCGAATACTAGCAACGTTCCTAGAGATTTAGCTCGCGTAACCCTTTACGACATGGTAAAATTTGAGACTCTTCCATAATGAAGGAATTTGCAGACCACAACTCAAATGTTTTTCAAATCATAGTATTTGTCTATGAATGGATGAAAACATTGTGGGAAAAGGAGAAAATGCTGCTTACCAAGGTAAGGGTTAAAGGGTTCTAAATGCCTTCAAAATTAGAGAGATGAAGATCATAACACATTGCCTCTGACTGTGGATTAGGCATTTTGTGACATTTTTAACATGAAAATTAGTCCTTTTATCACTAATTTCCGATCGGAATAACTGGGAAGAAGATACCACTTCTGCATCTGTATTTATCAATGATCATAATTAATTTAGAATTATTGTACGGCGGATCGTCTCTGAGTACCGTACTGACACAGATCTAGAACAACTTCCAACGTCCGATTCTTACCGTTTTAAGTCGACTTAATACAACATGACAGATTACTTCGAATACGAGATGATTCGGACTATTTTAAAGCTGTTTTGCTTCAATGTGCACAATATTTCGACACACCTTACTTTGCAGGAAAACGCCAATTACTATGGAGCGTAGGAATTGTGCTTCCTGGACGTGTTACTCATAGTCATACAGGGAGCTTAGGCGAATAGGAAAATGGTTGAGAGTATTATTAGTATCGTAAAATCAACTGTTGAATAATTAACAAGTGTACTTTTCATAAAACCATATTCGCCAAAGGAATGCTGTTTTACGCCGCTTTAAACGTTATTTCAGTCATATCACAGCGACAGCTAACATATTCATATATTTCCTTGGCTTCGTTAGTACTAGGCTGGGTCTCTGAATTGTCTTGCCAAAGGACAGTCCCACGAAAAACCCAGTGGATCCAATGAGGCTCGAACCCGGGGCCTCTAGGTCACGAGTCCTACACTTTACCACAGAGCCGCGCAGAAACCCCCATATTCTACAAATCAGCTACGCAATTGAGGACACTGCGATGATGAAAGCTTGGCCATCATTTTCAACACTAAATGTAATTTTAACCCTTAGGCTGCTAAGTGCGAGTCAAGGACCTTTTCCGGACAGTGTAGATTAAGATCAGACTGCACAGAACGTGCAGTTTGATCTTTGATCTTCAATGTCCGATATGGAGATATTTTCCAATAGAAATAAGTTTGAACTAGCAACATTATCATTATCATTATCATCATCATCATCATCATTATTATTATTATTATATGTTACCTCCATGTACAAAATGTACAAAAAGGCGTTCTTGTAATACATATGGACTGAAAGTTAGGTTCCCTGACCTTTTTTCAGTGTTTTCAGTGCGGAACTTTCTCATATAATCCTTGATATAATGATCGCTGAACTGAGGAGCACCAACACCATATCTAACATGAAGAACAGAGCTTCAATCGTTTGAGACTTAATATTCTCATCATAAGCAAAACAAAGTCGATCAGATTATAGCTAAGCAGATTTCATAAAAAGTACCCTTTTTCTTTGCGACCGGTTCCTAGCGAATATGTCGCTTTGAGTCTCTAGGCTACCTTTTTACAAAATTTGGTCAACACTGGATGAATCCCTAATGACTGTGGCGTTCCTATGCCTTATTCCGCCGATCAATAGTCGAATTTGATAAATGGCCGGCTGTTGCCACTCGCGATGCAAAGTTGCCCCCAGTTCGTTCAGTTTTTGTGCAGGACAGTCCAGGTTTTTTTTTTTTTTTTTTTTTTTTTTTTTTTTAAGAGTCCATTTTCTTCACTAAAATGCAAAGAAGTGTTTCATCAGAAGCTAGCAGTTCCTCTAGTCAAGATAATGTCTGAATTGTGTTGTATGAAGATAGGCCGTTACTGCCAGAGAACAGAGCGGATCTGTCGTTGTCTTCCGTGTACATAGGCTCGCCAGTACGTGTAATTCGCAGCAAAATATTAAAAAGGCACATTTAACCATGTCCCCCTACTTTCTAACATACTCTGGCCATAACATCCTAGATATTGCAGTATTTTAGCCTTTTTTTAAATCTGATTGGTAGGATCCGTTTCATTAGCTTTTTATAGAGTGACAAAATTCTAGACAAGTCCAAATTGAAAGCACCTGATTGTGAGTAATCTTAAGGTAGTTGCCTTCCAAAGGGTAGAAACCATTTTCGACGAAGTAGAAAATGCTGGATTAGAGCATGTCCTCCATTTCCCCTCATGTTTGCAAAAGCTTTCAGCTTTCGTGTAAACACGAGATTGTTTGGTAAAGAGTTACTAGTAATTCAACGCTCTAATACGGGTAAATACTTACTTTTAAGTCAAGGCCTTTTGAATCTAGGCAAAATAAAATAATAAACTGTTTACTATTGCTGAGTTTAATACGATAACTTCATCTTTAAGAAAGAAAAGTCCGATTAAATACTCCAAAATCCATCCAAAGGGCACTAGATTTTATAGTATTAATAGACCTATAAGTTGTGATAAATTATAATTATGTTTTCTGATTTTTCTAAATTATATATGTTCGTGTTTAAGCTGTTTTCATCTTTTTTTTTACAAAATCTTCTTTGTCGAATACCAAATCAAATTAATTCAGTTGATTTGAACAAAACAGAAAGTCGCCTATATTGACTATTGTCTTTACTCTTTACCAAATGACAAAAATTTAGACATACATCCAAATTGAAAGGATCTGCAAACGACAAGGTAAATGTGTCTTAAATGATTGCATTTATTCTTGAAAGGGCAGAAAATGTTGAGAGAAAAAGAATAAATGCTGGTTACCAGCAGTTTCTCCTTCTCCGACAATGTTTTCAAAAGGCCTGCTTTCCCACGGTCTTTAAAAAAACGGGTTGTTCAGAAAGGGTTTATTTTTGTTACATATTTTATCGTATGGACATCATATTATTTGCAAACATTTAATCCCACTTTTTAGGAAAGATTCAAAATATGAATACTTGAAAAAAGAAAGATAATGCTAATAACCAGAATTCACTCTTTTCCCAACAATGCTTGTTACCCTGTCAAAACAAATTTCGTCATTCTAGCCACACTTTATTTGTCGTCTGCAAACGCTTTCAATTTTGGATTTATCTAAAAGTTTGTCGTTTGGTAAAGTGTCAATACGTAAACTTCCATTAATGAGAAATAAAAATGGATAAGATACTCATACACCGTGAAAAGAGATACACTGTGATAAGAGAACAAAAAGATTGCACCAAGACGTAATTTCTGTTTTGACAGCACTTCATGCACAGAATGAAATGTCAACAATGGACTCTGAAAATTGCACCCATTCAGTCATGATATGAACCCTAAATGTTTTACAGCGCCTCTTTCAAATGGTACGGTGACATTGACTGATTACGATAGCAAGAACATTAATAACAGAATTTTCATAGCATGATTACTACTTGTAAATTTTAGCTTTAACCCTTTACTAAATATTACTGTGTTCTAACTACCATGAGGAAAAAAGACATGTGAAAGCATTCTGGGAAAAGGAGAAAATGCTGGTAACTAGCATTTTCTCCTTTTTCCAGAATGCTTTCTACCCTTTGGAATACGGATTCCACTATTTGAGGACCATTTGATTTGCCGCCTGCTAATACGTTAAGAGTAGAAGAATGTAAAATTTTGTCATCTAGTAAAGTTTTAACTCTTTACCACACAATCTAGAATTTTAACGACCCTGAGGAAGAGGCCTTTTGAAAACATTATGAGAAAAGGAGAAAATGTTGGTAACCAGCATTTTCTCCTTTTCCCCCTATGTTTTCTAAACCTCAAAAGACAAATGCAATCATTTGAACCTCATTTAAATTGTCGTCTGCAAATGCTTTCAATTCGGACAAGTCTAAAATATTGTCGTCTGGTAAAGGTTTAACTCTCTCAGCGCCAGATACCAGTATATAGACTCGACTTCTTTCGACGGCTGGCCGTCTAAAAATTGCTGAAAGTCTTTAGGATGGGACGTTAAACCGAGGTCCCGCGTGGCAGTGCTATTACCCGAGCACGTTGCAGAACTAGGCGTAACTTGGGATGAGTTTCTTCCTGTATGTTGCACTATCCCTTGTAACATTACTAACAGTCTTGCGGGGCATCGCTCATGCTGGCAGCCGGTGGCGACAGTTAGTAAACGGAAAATCATACAATCAACGGCTAAAAACAGAATCCACTGAAACGCTTTCAAGAAATATTTTATTCTTATATGCTTGACTAAACAAGCGGATGGTATTTTCTGTGAAAAGCATTGCTAGATCTACTCTTTTGTTAGGTCTGTTGTGTTGAATTGTGTGAATGAATTCAAGACAACATATCTAAACAAGGGGATCTAGCAATGTATTTCACAGAAATGAGAAGGCTTTGTCCCTCTCCTGTAAAATTTTCCAAAATGCAGATGAAACAGTTTCACATTCACCCCTCGAACTATTGTGGACATATGAATAGAATTTCTGCCGCCGCCCCCCCCCCCCCCCTTCTTTTTTTCCAAGTGTGCCTACCTACATGTGCTTTTTTTTTTTTGGTCAAATAATCGATGTTTAAACACCAATATCTATTACAACGTATAGTTTTCTCTGCAAAAGTAAAGAAACTGGATGGTTACATGCAGTAAGAAGGTGAAAATTTAGCGTTTAAATAACATGTTGGTCAAATTCCGATCGATAGCTCTGTATATTTTCATTAGATCAAATATGACGTCATCTTTCTTATTTGGATGCGAACCCATATTATCGATGCATGTTATTGATTAGCTAATATACCCTCAAACATTTACAAAATTCTGGAGCAAAATACAAAAAAGAAACCCTAAGAGGCTACGTAATTCATTAAAGAAATAAATCTACTTCTAAAAAATGTTGCTTTGATCCTTCCATTTCTCTCTTTTCTTAACTGATGGTTAAACAGCTACATTGCCTTACTTAATGCAGTGATGTATTGTTTTTGAACTGTAAATACATAGTGAAATTATAAATATCTGAACATCCTCCTTTAATGTCGTGTCAGCATTGACAACAAGCGATAGACACACAATTTATAATAATTGACCGCTATGATAGTAACAAAAATGGTAATTTACCTCTATAATCTTGCGGCTTTAGTTTTCTAATTTGAACGTCTTATATACACTTATATACAAATCGTGCGTATCACTTAGTCTTTGGATGTGCCCCAATCGAGTGAAAAAGAAACTATTTTTTAACTATTGCAGAAAAAAGCCCTTAATCCATATCAAAAGAACTGCAAAAAAATTACCAATTTACTTCTAATATTTGCATTTTTGACATCTTTTTTTCTCATTTTGAATGCCTTTTTGCAAATGTGTATTAACTTTTTGCGTCATGCTGAACAAGTGGATCGTTAAGCCCTTACCAAAAAATCCAGTGTATTAACGACCCTGGGGAAGACACCTTTTGAAAACATTATGGGAAAAGGAGAAAATATTGGTAACCAGCATTTTCTCCTTCTCTCAAAGTGTTTTATACTATGTCGTGGAAGTTCTGTCCACTTGTGCCACTTTTTTATTTGTCGCTTGTATTTGCTTCAATTCGGAAAGTTCTTAAATTTTCTCGTTCGGGAAAGGGTTAAATCGAATTAAAACTAATTTAAATCTATTGGCAAGTGTTAATTTTGAACAATGCAGATATATAGTGTAGTCCAGTATATACTGAGTGGGAAATCGTGGATCGAGGCGTGTGTAAATCTATCAATATACATCATTTATTTATCACAGTCCCCCCTTCTAAAGAAAGTTCATTAATTACGACGTGCTTTCGTCCTTGGTTACGAACGTACCCAAACAAAAAGGCACTACAAAAGATGTGACATAAAACAAATATCGTACCCAGTGCTCGGCTTGTCAGGGAATTGAAAGCGTCTTCGCTTACATCCTCATGATGGAATATTCAGAATTATTACTGCGTGTTCAATGGATATAAGATCGATTGCATTATCCGAGGATTATAATAAAAACTGATTGATTTTTTTTGCTTATCTTCAACATTATGACAGGTGGTCCTAGACAAAAATGGGAAAAACACGGAGACAACGGAGAAATACCAATTCAAGCTCGGATTCGAGGTAAGTATGAACCTTTCTAACGCTCGGACGCCATTTTTTTTTTCAGTGTTGTATGTGTCTCTCACATGGTAAAAACGGTCTTTCAATCTTTTGTACCAATAAAGCCGTCATATAATTATGGATCCATAATAGCCACCTTTTTTCTTTAACAACTGCCTTAATCACGAGGTAGACTGGTCCTTGGACATACAGAAAATTGACCGATAGCGAAAAGCTTCGGCCTAGGTCAGCCTGCGCGGACTGCGCAGGCTGACCTTGGTCGATGCTTTTCGCAGATGCATTAAGCCCCCTTTTCACAGAGCATGGCTCAATTAGATCTTTCCACGATATGATTTTCCAGGATTCGCTAAATCATGAACAATAATGCATATTTACTCAGATGAATGGTTCATGTTTGTCAGGATTCGGTATATTATTAGAAATAATGCATATTCACGAAGCCTTCGGAATACATTTGTAAATATATACTCTTTTAAAGAAAATTCATCCGTTTGGCCTACACGTTCTCATAACGAGCATTTTTTTTTTTCGCAGTAATTCAACTGAAATTCGTCTACAGGGGATTACATGTACAATGTTTAAACTAACATGTATTTGTTAACATGCGGACTGCTTTAATCTTAGCCTGGGTTCCAGCCAAATCATTTTTCCTTTCATTAATTCGGAGGTTACTTTGCCAAAAATGGGGGTAATAATTACGGAAGCGATAGACCGTTTTGCCAGACATCTGCATGGACTGTGAAGGGAAACCAGGATAAGGAGTGATTAAAAGATTACTACTGCATGGACACAGGCTACCTTACTCTTTACCAGCATTTTCCCCTTTTCGTACAATGTTTTCAAGGGCCTTCCTTTCTAGGTTCGTCAGAACTCGGGATTGTTTGATGAAGGTTTAATAAACTTGACAAAAAATGGCCATGCTATTGCGATTCTAAACGTGTTTCCCTAGAATAACACTAAATAACAACAACAAAATGATTTATTAGGTCACAGGCCAAAAATACCATCAGTTTCTTTACTCTTGACGGCTATCCAAAAGAAAAAAATAGGTTTCACATCTTAATAAGCAGCTAAAATATTGCACCACAGTATATATACCTAGTACGCACACATCGTGTCCCAGACTAGAAAACATTTTCAGCAATTTCAGTCGCAGATCACCCTGGCTGATTAATATCAAAATTCGAGCTTTAACTGTTTTGGACTTGTCCGAATCCCAAATATTTTTTTCAGACGACAAATTAAATGTGGCTTAGATGGTGAAAATTGTCTTAGAAAGGGTAGAAAAGATGTGGGCAATGAGAAATGCTTCTTAACAGAACTTTTACACTCTTCTAACATGACACGTGAATTCGGCTCTATAAACACAGTGCAACGGAAGCGTGGTAAAAACGACGTCATTATAATGACGTCATTCTATGTAAAGTAAGTCTTCCGTGGCTCTTCCTTATCTCCGCCGTCGGATATTTTATCAGTTAAAGTCACTTGACTTAAACAAATTGTTTTCCGCTACTTGATCAAGGAGGAAGAATAAACCAAGGATTTACCGATGTTTACTGTTTTTGATAAAAATCGACAAAGATAGAACTATTCGAAATGTTACCTGTAAACATACGTAAATTAGGTGTCTTTTCATTAACATTGAAATTGGCCGATGTTGCAATAGAAATGGAATTGGGAATGGGTGGGCTAATATTCAGAGCTTTTGAAGCGACTGCGACTCTAATGCTTGACAATATATTCATTCTTCTTTGTCGTTTGAAAGGGAGAAAATAAAATTGTAATACGGTGTGGGTTTTGTTGTTGTTGTTGGTAGTGGTGCTGCTGTTGTGTTTGATGCCTAAGGTTTTTTTTTTTTTCGATTTCTTTTCTTTTTATCGACTGGGCAGTGGGGTTTTGTTTTGGTTAGAAACTGGAATAGCCATGGTTTATTCAATGGAATTAATCCGCGCTCGCTTTTGTACATTAAGCATGAACTTATTTTCCTTTTATCAAGGGCTGGTCATGTTAGAATCGAAATAATCTTCTTTCTTTCGTTGTTTATCGTTCAGTAAACCACGGTTGTGAGTTATGAGGAGCAATGAATAAACTACATCGCCGTCGTGTATTTATTGTGCCTCATAGCTTACAACCGTGGTTTATTGAAGGTTAAACCACGATTGGAAGAAGACTATTTCTTAAAATATGTACATGTATATTAGTGTATAATATATGATATGATTTGAGGCACTGTCGCTCGCCGGTCACTTGTGATACGGACTAGTCTTGAAGTTATGCTATCTATTGAAGAGTTCATTGTATTTTCAAATGTCAGTAAGTCAGCCTGTTTTGTCCGTGAAAAATTTGTGATAACGTCTGTCTGTGTTTTGAACGGTATTTCATGCCTTCCTCGTTACAGTGTTAGTCATAACACTGCGATTGCCTACTTATTTATTGTCTGTACTGGTTTCACCAGTGCAAGGCTGGGACTCTGCAGCGTTAGGTCCAAGTCTCTCCCACATAATCAACACTTTTGGCGGGGATCTAACTAGCAGTTTCTGTTACTATCTCCAGTGATCATACCAACTTGACCAGGCTCCGTATTCACCAGCCATCCGTAAGAATATTCATTTTTTTATTCAACCATTCTAATATAGACTCTAGATTTGAAAGTAAACCACATGGTTTAACCAATCAGAAATTGTGTTACTTTCAAATTTAGAAGATTCTTCGGCATAAGACTAAAAATATTCATAAGAATGGTTGGTGAATACATACATGTAACCAGAGAAGAGCCCGGCAAACGCTTTTTACCAGTATATCAAAGACTGTAGCCTGTCTCACATTTCATATCTTTTATTTAATGTTGTTTTGTTGTTGTGTTGTTGTCGCTGCGATCTATGTTGTTGTTCTATTCCTGTTATGTAACTTTATAAGTGATCCTTTGTAGAATCGAAGAACTTTGTAATTCTAAAACAAATGAGCCATGCTCTTTGAAAGGGGGGGTTTAATGCATCTGCAAAAAGTATCGAGTCAGGTCAGCCTGCGCAGTCCGCACAGGCTGACCTTGACCGAAACTTTTTGCTTTTGGTAAATTTTCAGCATGTCAAAGGACCAGTCTACCTCATGATTCAGTCGGTTGTTGGACAAAATGGATTTTATGGATCCACAATTATGTGATGACTTGCTTGGCATCATGGATCACGGAGATGTATTTAGCCCCCTTTTTTACAGAGCATGATTCAAATACTTTATAATTATTTCGAAGGTTGTTTACACGGCAGCAGTTGTCGTGCACACACACATGTATATTACTATATTGGGAAAGAAATTCGGTATGACTTCAAAACCTGTCATAATTAAGAAACTTATCTTCAAAAGCTTAACTCTTCGGCTGCTAATCGTGACTCACTGACCTTTTACGGACAGTGTACATCAAGAGCAGACTGCACAGAACGTGCAGTCTGAACTTGGATCTACACTGTCCGATAAGGAGTTTTTTTTCTTTATCTAAAAATAAGTTTGAAATAGCATTTTTCGGGTTTTTACTACCGGTTTGAAAATTTCATTTCGCTTATTTAGCAGGATAAGGGTTAACATATTTAACATTTGAATACCTCCTTATTAAATCCAGAAAAACTCTCTTACAAAGTCAAGCCGCTGTCATTATTAGGATTAACCAAGACCGAAAATTCAATCACCTAACTCTACCACCATGAAAACTCAGCGAGTCTAGGATTTTCTTTTTTCATTTTGCATACCCATATTAATAATGTTTTTGTTTTCAAAATTAATGACACAACTCAAATTGTTAATTTTTTCAATGTTGTATTTTGTATGTTAGGCCGGAAGAAGAAAAAGACTTTTTAACCATTGTTTTCCCTTTTTCCACAACACGTTCTCTCCAAATTAAACGCAGATTCAGTCATTCAAACCAATCTATACTCTACAAGGACATTCAATTTGGGCCACTCTGAATTTTTGTCGTTTGGTAAAAAGTAACCTATGTTACAGTTTAGGCTTATTTCAGAACTGAGGTGTTTTTTTTTTTTTTTTTTCCCAGTGTAAATTGAATGTATTTGAAAAAAGAAAAAAAAAAAAATACTTTGAAAAAGATTATACGACAAGAACAGACAAAGGAAATCTTGGACACACGTCCAGATTATGAATGGGCGTTATTCCAATGACATACGTCAAATATTCACGTTATCAATAATTCAAATTTGCTTCCATCAGCAGATTATCGCCATTCAATATTCTTCCATCTAATTACTAACTCAAAACCTTCGGTCAGCGGGAAATCCGTCTGATCGCAACTTCACCCCCGCCAGCTAAGCAGAGTTCCTACCAAGCTGAACAATAGGCTCATGAATATTTTAGAACACCAATGTATTGCAGTGCTTAAATTTCAAATTACATGTGAGCCATGCTCTTTGTAAAGGATGCTTAATGCAGTTGCAAAAAGTTTCGGCCAAGGTCAGCCTGCGCTCACTGCGCAGGCTGAACTTGGCCAAAACTTTTTGCTTTTGGTCAATTTTCTGCATATCAAAGAACCATGCTTTCAGTAGGTTGTACATACCGGACATTAAGGATGTATAAAACTGTAATTACCTGCTTGGTATCATGCATTTCGGAGATGCATTAAGCTCCTTTTCACAGAGCTTGGCTAGTGCAAATGTACTTATAAAGCAGTCCTATCTATCTATTCATTTACTGAATTCTAAAGTGGACAACGACAATTGTACATAGCATTTGGACAATGATCTGATCGATTTCTGTTCATAAGTTGCTTGACGGTATATTAAGAAAATTAACTACTACTGCTATAACTGTAACTATTATCAGGCCATGATGCTGATATTTAGTCTGTGTAAATATGTTGTTTAACGCGGTTTTCAATATTATTTCGGTTATATTGCTGCTGTGGCCAGTGCATCATAGTTTCTTCGGGGTTTAATCGGGGTTCCCCGTGCATGTTATTGGTCACAAACAAGAAAGGTATAAATTAACCCTTTACCACACAATCCCGAGTTTTAACGACCTTGAGGAAGAAGCCTTTTGAAAACATTATGGGGAAAAAGGAGAAAATGCTGGTAGCCAGCATTTTCTCCTTTTCCCACGATGTTTTCAACCCTATCAAAGACAAGTTATATCATTTCACCCATACTTAAATTGTCGTCTGCAAATGCTTTCAATTTGGACAGGTCTACTTTTTTGTCGTTTGGTAATGAGTTAACGTGCCCTTGCAGGGACATAACTGAAATCTTGTTTAAAGCAGCGTGTAACCTCAAATCAAACACAACACAAATGCCTTTAACTCTATATCAAACAACGTCATGTTTTAACGACCCTGGGGAAGAAAACTTTTGAAAACATTGTAGGAAAAGGAGAAAATGCTGATGACCAGCATTTTCTCCTTTTCCCACAATGTTTTCTGTCTTTTCACAGACAAATTCCACCATCAGAGCCATATTTGCTTTGTCGTCTGCGAACGATTTCAATAAGGACCTGTCCAAGATTTTCTCGTCTGTTAACGACTTAATTACATTAGCATAACCACCGTAATAAGTTTCATGAAAAGGAGTGTCAAATGAAAAATAGGTTAATAAATTTTCAATAGAGATTAAATCTTAAATAGCCGACGATATAAACGGCTGGTCTAATTTGAAAGAATATGCAGACGACAAATTGAATGTACAGTAGTTCAAATGATTTTTTTTTTTTTTTTATCATAGTAAGTTTTAAAATAATATTGTTGTAAAAAGAGAAAATATTAGTTACCAGCACCTTCTCCTTTTTTTCTGCAATGTTTTTAAATACTGTCTTACCATGGGACGTTAAAACTCGGGATTATTAACCCTTTACCACATAATCCCGACTTTTAACGACCCTGAGGAAGAAGCCTTTTGAAAACATTGTGGGAAAAGGAGAAAATGCTGGTAACCAGCATTTTCTCCTTTTCCCACAATGTTTTCTCCTCTTCCTAAAACAAATTTCAATTTTTCAGTCACATTTATTTTGTCGTCTGCAAAAGGTTTCAATTTGGACTGGTCTAAAATTTTGTCGTTTGGTAAAGAGTTAAGTAAGAGGGTTTATTAAGCTCATGGAACTTAATGTATCATATTCATGCTGACTACACTTTGCCAGACGACAATTTCATAGGGTCGGCTCAATTCCAAATATACACAGACAAGTTATATAGGTTTCAAGTGATTGAATTTGTCCATAAAAGAATGAAAGACATGGTGGGAAAAGGAGAAAATGCTGGTTAACAGCATTTTCTCCTCTTCCCTTGATGTTTTCGGAAGGCTTCTTTTCACAGGATCTTATAGACAACACTGAATTGTTTGGAAAAGGGTGAAATAGTTTTTCTTTTCATTTATCCTTTCTTCACAATGATCGAGAATGGCTGATTGCTTTCTCGCTCATCCATTCAATCGGGGTCCCGCTCGACTCAGCGGTGAATGTTTTGGATTAGCAATCTGGGGGCCGCGGTTTGATCCTTACTTGAGGCGTTTGGAATTTCGTCGACGTCTACTTACCTAATACCGATAGAAGATAGGACATACATTACTAATTAAGTTGTCGCCGTGCCATAAAAAATTGTTGACAAGGCGACATGAACTACTCCGTCATTCGGTCGCGGCCGGTTGGTCGGTGGGTCTATCGGTCGGTGGGTCGGTCAGCCAGCTAGCCAGCCAGCCAGCCAGCCAGTCAGTCAGTCAAAGAGTCAGTCAGTCAAGCAGTCAGTCAATAAATCAATCATCCAATCAATAAATCAATCTATCAAACGATCTGGAAGTGGAAGGAGCATGAAAAAATTTAGGGAAAGAAAAAAGTTCATGTTCTGATTTTTTGTTCTACCGCCCCCTGCCCAATACATACACAGACATGTGTTTTATTATACCCTTTCAAAGACAGATTGCATCATTTGAGTGACATTTGCTTTGTCGTCTGCATATATACTTTGTCGTCTGGAAAATGCTTTAAAAAGGATCAGGGAGGTTCTTAAAAACAAGGATGCAATCGGGGTTACCTTTTACAGAAAGAACCCTGAAGTTATTTGCTAGCTGGTAGCTCCTCGTTCTGTTTTAATCTCTAGACCCTTAACCCTTAAGCTGCTAAGCGCGACTCACTGTCCTTTTGCGGACAGTGTAGATCAAGATCAGGCTGCACAGAACATGCAGTCTGATCTATGATCTACACTCTCCGATAAGGAGATATCTTTTCCCAAAAAAATCATTTGAAATAGCAAAATATCGTTTTTACCATCGGCATGACACACTCATTTCAGTTATTTAGTAGGATAAGGGTTAAACTGTCAAACAAGTTAAATAAAACTTTCAAGCTGACGGTAAAACAAAACAAAATATTGCTATTTCAAAGTTATTTTCTGGGGGAAATTTGTCTTATCTTGTAAATCCAAGATCAGACTGCACGTTTTGTACAGTCTGATCTTGATCTACACTGTTCGGAAATGGGCCTTGATTCGCCCCTAGCAGCCTGAGGGTTAAAATTGGACGGTCTTTCTTATCAAACATTGACAAAGAGATTAACTTTTTTCCTTCATACAACTTTTTTGTGTCAATTAGCAGATGGCATCTACAAACATTTTAGCAAAAGTAGCATTGTTTGTACGAGCAAATTCTCATTTTGCCACAATGCTTTCATATATACAGACACGTATTCATCTTTCATTTACGTTAATAATCCAGATTAAATGAGTGTTTCACGGTCTTTTGCGGCAAAATTGTTTCATGACGAAATGGATTAATCCTGTCGGGGACGATTTAGGTCACTCAAGCTATACTATTCAGATAACCACCTTATTGTTCTTGTTTCAATAAATAGTTATTTTTACAACGAGTTATACCACTCATTTAATTCTCATACTGCCAATGGTGACCTGAATACTGTTTGGTGTAGATGGTGCAGATCAAGATCAGACTGCAGAGAACGTGCAATCTTATTTTGGATCTATATCGCCCCGATGCTGAATAATGGTCAAAGTTTGCAATAGGGTTGTACTAGTAGATCTCGAAAAGTGTTGGATTTAATTATTTGGTGGCGAAGAGTTTAGACGAGTCTATGCAGCGGGACTCTATGGAAAGGCACAGCTACACGCTTTAACCATTCACCACAAAATCCACAGTTTTAACGACCCTTGGGAAAAAAAAAAAACTTTTAGGAACCAGCATTTTCTCATTTTCTCACAGTTTTTTCTTCCCTACAGATGCACATTCCATTATTTAACCCTTTACCACACGGCAAAATTTTAGATCTGTCCAAATTCAAAGCATTTGCAGACAACATTTTCATATTGGCTCAAGTGACACAATATTTCTTTGATAGGGTAGAAAACTTTGTGGGAAAAGGAGAAAATGCTGGTTACCAGCATTTTCTCCTTTTCCCACAATGTTTTCAAAAGGCTTCTTCCTCATGGTCGTTAAAAGTCGTCATTGTGTGGTAAAGGGTTAAGCAACATTTTATTTGTTGTCTGCAAATGCTTTGAATTTGGACAAGTCTAAAATTTTGTCATGACTGTGAAGAGTTAGAATGTAACTGTAACTTTCCTTACACGGAGATATAACCAAGCCTAAAGGCAAACTTTGTTTGATTTTTCAGTGTTTCCATCTAATCGTTTTGTTTTTTGTTGTTTTTTGTTTTTTTCTCTTTCTATGGCTTATTATCTTCGCAGAGCATACTTTCAAAACGTATGTTTGAAAGCCAGGTTTCAAGAATATCGCCTGGCTTGATGCCTGTTGAATCGTTTGATCTTCACTTCAAGCTTTGCCTTGCCGTTTGCGACCATAGATGATTTTTGAGAAAAATATATGACAAAACCAGCCTGCACATAAGTGTAGTCTGATCTTTGTGTATTCTCTTGGATTGTTTAGTATTGGTTACAGGCATATAGTTCCCATTTAATTTCAATATACATTACGAAACCAGGGGCAGAGCTCCAGTAACGCAGTCAGCAGCGTACAGGACTTGAGACCAGGCGGTCGCTAGTCTGAATCCCCAGCTTGACAAATTTCTTTCCGAGGTTTGATGATAGTTATTCCTCTCTTACTGCTAGGCTAGTTTCGACAATGGTTATGTGGGAAAGCAGCCAGTGGCTTGAGAAGCATATTGTGCGAAGTATTGGTTAAAGGGTGCACTGGCCACAGGCACTGGCCACTGCGATTGAAAAACACGTAACGTTGAAAACTCCGTTAAACACCATACAAACAAAAGACAAATAAACGAAACCTATATAGTTGTGAATGTCAGCAATTTATTTTCGACAGGCCATGGGTTAACGCTTTTACCACACAAACCCTTGTTGTAACGGCCACGATGACAATGGCCCTTTCAAAGACAAAATTCATGACTTCAGCTATACTTCATCTGTCGTCTGCAAATTCCTTCACTGCAGATATTTCTTAAATATTTTCGTCTTATGAAGTTATGAGACGGTGAAAAGTCCCGATTTTGGGCTGCTATGTTCAATTTCGTGACATGTTGTTTTTTATTACATTCTTCAGGTCCGGGTCCCGCCCATTATTTACTGCCGACAACGATTGGTCGAGGGAGTGTAGATCTAACCAGACGGCACTCGCCCGCTTTCTCCTTCGGTTCCAGATCGTGGTGTAAGTTTTTGAGTTGTTCTTTATTTACACGAATTTTCTTGTCTCACACACGTTTGAGAAAAGAAAACAGTGCCTCGTTTGGTCAACACTCTGTAATCATACTCCTCATTTCTAAAACATTCCTGACCTAGATTCCTGTACGAAATTAGCAGTCAAAATCGGTATTCATGATAGAGTTGCGAATTTAATCATTTTAGATTCAAAACAAAATCAATACATCAAGTTTCTTGGGAACTATTTTTCGCTCGTAATGTGCCTGTCAAAGAAGCAAATAGGCTTCATGTAAATTTCATTACACATTGTACATGTATGCCCATGCTTAACACATCATGGACTATAATTCTTGTTACATAACCATGTGATAAAAAGAATCTGACATTCGTTGGCTGTTGAAGTAAACATTTATTAAACTCGTCCACAAAAAAAATGTTATTAAGCTCATTTTTTGTGGACTCTTTTAATAAAATTTTATCTTAAACACCAGCTCATGCCAGATTCTACCATCTCAATCGCCAGCTCATGTCAGATCCTATACACTTAAACAGCCAAAACGAATGTCAGATTCTTTTTGTCACATTACGATATCTCACAAATTATAGGTATGAATATGCTCACAGGCACGCGCGTGGGAATTACCGTGAGTAAAACCCGTCTCGGTCTTCTGGAAATAGCATAAAAGTATATCACACATGACGTCACAATGCTTATCTCAAAAGTGTGGAAGATTACAAAAATTTTAATGGGTATATTACACTAGAACAATTAGATTATGTGATAAAAACAATCTATAAAAACAGTGTTTTCATCGCAATTAATAAGCAGTGATTAGAAGACAGAATGGATATATTAAAATCATAACTTTTGGTCTCTACAACGAAAATTTTTTTCCCGAAATCTGCTTATCCCTTTACCATACAATCCCGAGTTTTAACGACCCTGGCAAAGTAGGGTTTTGAAGACATTGAGGGAAAAGGAGAAAATGCTGATGACCATTATTTCTCCTTTTCCCACAGTGGTTTCTACCCTTTGAAAAATAGACTTCAATTTTTGAGTCACAATTTAATTTGTCAACTGCAAATGCTTTCAATTCTGACAAGTCTAAAATTTCGTTGTTTGGGGTAAAGAGTTAAGTCATTAAAATAAAGTTTATGTTCTGTTTGTAATGAATTATGTAATGCTACCTGTAGATGTGGCTATCTTTGTTTCAGTGCTTGGAATTTATTAAGGAATGAAGAGAATATTTTTTTTATGGAGGTATGAAAAAAAAAAAAATTCTCTTCATTCCTTATAATTTAATATTACAGGCAAAAAAAAGTTAACTAATAAACTTGGGACTCTGTATAAAATTCTTAAAAAAAAAGAAATGTGGAATATTGTATGTATACATGTTTGTTTACATTAGTTTGACAGCTAAAGTAGTTCCGGCACAACGTGATTTTTTTTTTTTCATGGACCTATGAAAAAATGTTTTTAGCCAATCAGAACTCGCCAATATTCATGAAAACAACTGATATTAAATCATTATCTAATGTTACAATACAGTGAGCATGAAAAGTTATAGGCCTGTGTCTGCAAGAAATAATATCAACATCAACAATAAAGTCCAGAGACATCAATATTTCACAACCTGTGTAGGAATGTAGCCTTTTCAGTTTCACTTGTATTCTCTTTTAAGCCTTCCGGAATGAAAGCCCTGGACCAGCTTACAATATCGACCCTTTACTTGGCTCAAAAGGCAAAGAAAACAGGCCCTCCTTCTCCTTTGGAGTCAAACCCAAAACACCAGGTGAGGAAAAAACGTGTTTCACAATGACATATGAACCGTGTTCTGTGAAAAAGGGGTTTAATGCATCTGCCAAAAAAAAAAAAGATAACGACCCAGGCCAGCCTACGCACTTCGCGCAGGCTGACCTGGATGGAAAATCTTTGGTATTAATCAATTTTCTGTATGTCAAGATACCAGTCTAACTCATGATTCAGTCCCGTTGTTGGACAGAATGGATTTAATGGATCCATAATTATACGATGACTTGCTTGGTGTAATGAATCACGGAGATGCGTTAATCCATCTTTTGCCAGAGTGCCACTCATATATGAGCCATGCTCTGGCAAAGGGGGTTTAATGCATCTCCGTATTGCATTGTACCAATCAAGCCATTACATAATTATAGATCCATAAACTCCATTTTGACAAACAGTTGAATGATGCATGAGGTAGAGTATTCCCTTGACATGCATAAAATTTAAAGATAACGAAATGTTTCGGCCCATGTCAGCCTGCGCGGACTGCGCAGGCTGACATGGGTCGATACTTTTCGCAAGCACATTAAGCCCCCTTTTTACAGAGCATGGCTCATATCTATTTTCGTTGTTCCAACACCAATTCATTCTTTATGGATGATATATCTAATCTTATAAGTCATGTATTGGTGGCATTTTGCACCCAATACCTGTTTGCGCCATGTTGTGTGAAAAATGTGTCTTCAAAAAAGTATCGATTCATGTCAGCCGGCGCAGTCCGCCCAAGCTGACCTGGGTCGAAACCTTTTGCTACTGGTCGAATTTTTGCATGTCCAAGGTATATTCTTATCCTGCTGAATAAGTTAAACGATTTTTTCAAGCCGATAGTATAAACCCAAACAGTGCTATGTGAAACTTAATTTTTGGAGAAAAGCATCTCTTTATCGGACAGTGTAGACCCAAGATCAGACTGCACGTTCTGTGCAGTCTGATCTTGATCTACACTGACTGCAAAAGGTCCGTGAGTCGCTCATAGCAGCTTAAGGGTTAATCAGTCGCTTGTCAGAAAAATACGGATTTTATGGATCCACAATTATGTAATAACTTGCTTGGTGTAATGCATCACGGATATGTGTTAAACATCCTTTTGCCAGAGCATGATGTATCTCCTTTGATGTGGACTGGTTTAACCCTTTACCTCACAATGCTGACTTTTAACGACCATGGAATAGAAGCCTTTTTGAAAACAATGTGGGAAAAGGAGAAAATGCTGGTAACCAGCATTTTCTTCTTTTCCCACAATGTTTTCTACCCTATCAAAGAAAATTGGACCATTCGAGCTTCACTGAAATTGTTGTCTGCAAATGCTTTCAATTTGGACATGGCTAAATTTTTGTCGTTTGGTAGAGAGTTAACCCTTTACCTCACAATGCCGCCTTATAACGACCCTGGAAAAGAAGCCTTTTGAAAACAATGCGGGAAAAGGAGAAAATGCTGGTAACTAGCATTTTCTCCTTTTCCCACAATGTTTTCTACTCTATCAAAGAAAATTGGACCATTCGAGCAACACTGAAATTGTTGTATGCAAATGCTTTCAATTTGGACAAGGCTAAAATTTTGTCGTCTGGTAAAGGGTTAAAAAAAAAAATAGACCAACAGAGAATCATTGATTTTTCCTGTTTTCATGGAGTATTCCAATACTGATCATAGACTATCCTTGCGATCAAAAGCATTTAGCTACATTTCTGCAACTTTTGATCTTCGTCTTAAGCCATATCTTGCTAAATAACTTAAATGAAACTTTCGAGCCGATAGTGAAAAGCCAAATGATGCCATTTTAATCTTATTTTTTGGAGAAAAATATCTCTTTATCGAACAGTGTAGATCCAAGATCAGACTGCACGTTCTGTGCAGTCTGATCTTGATCTACACTGTTCGCAAAAGGTCCATGAGTCACGCTTAGCAGCCTTAGGGTTAATCTAATAAAAGATTCTTTCTCGGGTTGGGGTGAGCAATTATAATAGTAGTGATAGATTAGCAACTTACGAGAATTGGCTGGATAGTTAAGGTAAAAATTTGCCGACTTTGTGTTTTGCTCAAGCGAATGGAGTCAGTTACCTTCTTCAAACTGCGTGAACCAGTTATACAGTCTTAAACAATAGAACTTTCTTTTTCAATTGAGCTCGGCAAATTTCTTTCCGACGATTGATGATAGTCTTTCCGAAAGGATTCATTCCTCTCTCAGCGCTGACCATTGTTTCGGCGATGGCTATGTGGGAAAGTAGCCAGTGGCCAGTGGCTTGGAAAGAATATTGTGCGCAGTACTGGTAAAAGAAACTCCAGGAAAGCATGGAAAGGTGCACTGGCGATATAACAGAAATAATGTTTAAAACGGCCTTAAACACCATACAATCAATCAGTTCAATCAACTGTTTCAATTGTTATAGCCGTGGCCTGTTTGAAATGGTATAATTTCTTTACAAACACAATTTGGGAATCAAACCGGTGACTTGGCAACCTCTTTCGATATTTTTCCTGTAAAGGGTGCTGAATTGATTTGAGGGCCTCAAATACATTGGCCCTTATTTTGAGACCAATAATCTAAGGTCTGGTTGACAAGAATATTAGCTATGCTCTATGAAAAGGGGTTTTAAAGCATCTGCGAAAAATGTCGATTCAGGTCAGCCTGTGCAGTCCGCGCAGGCTAACCTGGGCCGAAACTTTTCGCTATCACTCAATTTTCTGTATGTCAAAGGACCAGTCTACCTCATGATTCAGTCGGTTGTTGGACAGAATGGGCTTTATGGATCCATAATCATGTGATTACTTGCTTGGTATCAAGCATCGCGGAGATGTATTAAGCCCCCTTTTGCCAGAGCATAGCTTATGCATAATGTGTTCTCTTCTAATCTTCGAATTTACCAATTAATGGCTTAGTTTACCCTCATAGCTTTGAATAAAATGGACGCTTTTTAAATAGACAAAATAT
This sequence comes from Tridacna gigas, assembly GCA_945859785.2. Taxonomy (NCBI): domain Eukaryota; kingdom Metazoa; phylum Mollusca; class Bivalvia; order Cardiida; family Cardiidae; genus Tridacna; species Tridacna gigas. Next base: position 16,095,433 of record OX244031.2, read on the forward strand.
AACTACTACAAGGTAGTACTGGCTCAAATTTGGGACAAGTCAGTGGACAGGGTAGATCCACGATCGAACTTGATCTACACTGTCGACAACAGTAAACTAATCTAGTTTCAGAGCTGTGAGAGTTAAAGTTCATTCTGCATTGGTCAATAAAAGTTAAAAATGGTAAATAATTGGGTTCGTTGCAACCAAACATCCTAAGAAATGTTCTGATTCCAAATTAAAAGACTAGCAATCTTATTGGCTTAGACGTTATGTGTCAGTTATACCTCTTTTTTGAAGCTGAATTTTCGCTTCAAATCACGCAACTGCAGCCGAGTGTTGGCACCCGCATGCGGTGTTCTTATTTCGTATTGTAACGATGAACTTCTGTGTAGTTCAAATTCCACCAATAAATTTTGTTCTGATGCAGAATGTTGACAAGGGCAATCAGTTTACATGTCCGAATTTTGTAATTGCAGTTCGACGGTTCGTGACCCCAGGTCCAGGGTCATATAACACAGATTCTCCTCCACTATGGGAAAAACGGGCGCCACAGTATTCTATATCGCCGAGAACCAAGCAAAGACCAGTCGACGCAGTTCCGGGTCCGAATATCTATGCACTTCCCACCATGATAGGGGACAAAGTTCCTCACCAAAAGGCAGCTCCAAGCATCACAATAGCAGCTCGCTCGGAAAAGCATAGCTATGCAGAGGATCTGGCAAAAACACCAGGGCCGGCTAGATACGGTCCGAGCCCTCCGTCTATAACAAAAAGAAGAGGCCCAGAATATTCTGTTCAAGGGAGAGCATTCTTTAATGGCAATCAAAATACGACCCCTGGGCCGGGCGCGTACAACCCACAAGATGTCAATAGTCACCTAGAACAATCTCCACGTCACGTGATCGGTGTAAGACATTCTGAGTTTGTAATGCCGACTTTGACCCCTGCAGACTGTGATTGATTATTAGCAAAGCGTTATTTATTTTAGTAGACATTTTTTTTTTTATCAATTTATAGACCAGTGTTTCCCAGAAATCATACCATTACGGATTTTGATCCCATTTTCAGCTCCGTATTCAATAATACTTTTTAAATTTCAAGAATTACATGTACATATGAGCCATGCTCTGGCAAAAGGGGGCTTAATGTGTTTCTGTGATGCATGATACCAAGCAAGACATCACATGATCATGGATCCATAAAGTTCATTTTGTCTAACAACCGACTGAATCATTGGGTAGACTGATCCTTTGACACACAGAAAATTAACCAATAGCAAATAGGTTCGGTCCAGATCAGCCTGCGCGAATTGCGCAGGCTGACCTGGGTCGATACTTCCCGCAGATACATTCAGCCCCCCTTTTCAAATAGCATGGTTCATATGCATGAAGCTAAACTACAAAACCAGGGGCTGTTTTTAGCAACCATTCAAACTGCATATCTTATTCAGGCTTAATTTCAAGACAAGCCATCTGATTGGCTGAGACATTACGTCCCAATCATTCAAACGGACCTGTGACTCAAGAATTAGAGCAAAATTAAGAAGTGTTGGCGAATTAAGTCGTGGACCTAGAGATATTCGCCAATCATTGGTTCTGACTGCCCAAACATTTCTTACATTGCTAGGTTTGTGTTAGATATGTGATCTGGCAAAAGGGGGCTTAATGCCTCTCTGCAATGCATTGTACCAATCAAGCCATCACATAGTTATGGATCCACAAAAGCCACTTTTTTGAACAACCGACCCAATTATGAGGTAGACTGGTCCTTGGACATATAGAAAATTGACCATGAGCGAAAAGTATCGGCCCAGGTCAGCCTGCGCGGACTGCGCAGGCTGACGTGGGTCGTTACTTTTCGCAGATGCATTAAGCCCCCTTTAATCCGCATCCGCTTTTGTATAGCATACTAAGTATGAACTTGTTTCTTTTTATCAAGAGTTGGTCTTGTTAGAATCGAGATAATCTTTCTGTCGTGATTTATCGTTCAATAAACCACGGTTGTAAGTTATGAGGCGCAATAAAAAAACCACTCGGGCTATCGCCCTTATGGATTATTTATTGTGTGTCATAACTTACAACCGTGGTTTATTGAACGATAAACCACGGTAGACAGAATATTATTTCTTAAATAATTAAGCAAGGCTAAACTATAGTATTGTTACAGTTGTCAAAAGGTGTTATCAGAACGTTGTCTAAATAATGCAAGGAATTCAACAGGCGGATGTATCATGTTTTATTTGTTTATTTGTTCGTTTTGTTTCTTTCATGATAATTTATTTCGTATCATAACATCACCCATAAATATTCACAAGTATTTATGCATTTAAAAATTATATTCAATAGAAGGAAAAAGTTAGTAATATCATAGATAATTGACTATGTTTTTTTTCACTCCACCCACCTCCAAATTGGATTTAAATCTTTGTCGTGACCTCATTGCCATTTACCGCTTTACCACACAGTCCCGAGTGTCAACGACCTTGGGGCAGTAAGCTTTTGAAAACATTGTAGGAAAAGGAGAAAATGCTGGTAACTAGCATTTTCTGCTTTTCTCACAACGTTTCCACCCCACCCCCACCATTTCAAAGACAGACATCATCTTTTTGCTAAACTAAATGCTTTGATTTTGGGTAAGTCTAAAATATTGCTGTGTGATAAACGGTCAATGGCATCTAATTAAATGTGAGAAGCCCCTTGATTGGTCCAGATGTAGAGCGTCTTCTTCTTAGATTACAGGGTCCGTATTCACCAACAATTCTTAAGAATTTTCTTGGTCTTGTTCTCCAAAATTTTCCTTAATTTAAAAGTAACACACCTTCTGATTGGCTAAACCATAGAGAAATCTTAAAATCTAAAGCACATTTAAGCTGTCGTCTGCAAATGCTTTTCAAAGCATAAGGACAGATCCAGAATGTCGTTTAGTAAAGAGTTCAATTAAGTTGTAGAACTTGGTTCAGGTTTTACCCTTTACCAAACGGCAAAATTTCAGACCTATCCAAATTTGCAGACGACAAATCAAATAGTATCCAAATCTGCTTTCAAAGGGTAGAAAATATTGTAGGAAAAGGAGAAAATGCTGGATACCAGCATTTTCTCCTTTTTCAACAATGTTTTCAAAGGCCATCTCTCCTTCATGGTCGTCAAAACTCGGGATTGTGTTGTACAGGGTAAAACTATTAATAATATGTCACCTACCAGTACTGCTTGAACCGAACCGGAAGTGTTAATGGGTCAAACAAATGAAGTGTACCGGAGTGTAGCAAATAATTTGGACTACTGCATTACCTCCTGAAAAGAGTTATATTTCCTCTTGCAATTGACAACGTATGAAAAGATGGTTGCCAAAGGGTAAAATTGCAACAACAGAACGTATTTCATACGTATTTAATTAATCTAATTCTATATTGAGGTCCTATATTTTACTCGGATGTTTTCGAAGTCGACTGCCGGAAGTCGGTTGTCTGTCACAGATTGTGCTGTCAGGAGGTAATGAAGTAAGGAACAAACAGACTGTAGTAAACACTATCAACGATATCCGTTTCTATGCCATAACCCTTTACCAAATGACAAACATTTTGGACCTTCTAAATTCAAAGTACTTGCGTATGAAGATGCAGCTAAAGTGGTGGAAATTGTCTTTTACAGGGTATAAAAGATTGTGGGAAACGGAGAAAATTGCTGTCTTGCATCATTGTCTCCTTTTCCAACATTGTTTTCAAAAGTCTTCTTTACGAAGGTCGTTCAAACATGGGACAGTTTGGTAAAGGGTCAAACGAAAAGTACTCCCGCGACAGCCATTAGCATTAACAATTAACACTGTAAGTGGTAAATAAAAGGGCCATGCTCTGGCAAAAGGGGGTTTAATGCGTCTCCATGACGTATTACTCCTAGCCAGTCATCAGATTATTATGGATCCATAAAATCCATTTTGTCTAACAACCGACTGAATCATGAGGTAGAATGGTCATTGGACAGGCACAAACTTTGCAAACAGCACAAAGTTCCGACCCGTATCAGCCTGCGTGGACTGTGCAGGCTGACACGAATCGACACGTTTTGCAGATGCATTAAATCAGCTTTTCACAGAGTATGACTCAAATGAATTGAACTTTCTCAATCACTAAACGTGACCAGAACATCGCCATTTGAAGCGGGTATTTTTGCCAAAGTATTTTTACAACATCCCGGGCATTGTAAATATGGATCAAGATCAGACTGCGTGTTCTGTGCAGTCTTATCTTGAGCTTCACTGTCTGCAAAAGTAATTCAGGGTCCGTATTTACCAACCATTCTTAAGCACGTTCTTAGACTTATTCTTCAAGATTTTTCAAGTTTGAAAGTAACACAACTTCTGATTGGCTAAACCAAATGGTTTAGCCAATCAGAAGGTGTGTTACTTTCAAATTTGGAAAATTTTGGAGAACAAGACCAAGAATATTCTTAAGAATGGTTGGTGAATACGGACCCTGATCTTGATCTACACTGTAAAGAAAATCAGTTACCGGGCGCCACAGGTTAATAAAATACATATATAAATGAACATGCTCTTTGTGAGGTTTCCGGGTAAAACAAATTATTAATATCTGTATGCTTTCAAGGCATCGAAACATTTCTTGTAGTCATGAAATTGATTGACGATTTTTATCTGAAAGTAGGCCAAATGGATTTATCTAGTCGATCATGTAAGGAATATTTTTGTTTGTAAGGTCTTGACTGACTATTCTTAGTTAAGAAAATGACCAAAAAATTGCAAGCCATCGCTTGGATTCCCACCCGCGACCTGAAAGCCCATAGCCCGCGACTGTACCGACTGAACTATGCGCTACATTTTCTGTCAACCTTTGACCTCACAATCTCGACTTTTAACGACCCTAAGGAGGGAGACTTTTGAAGACATTGTGGGAAAAGGAGAAAATGCTGGTTGGCAGCATTTTATCCTTTTCCCACAATGTTTTTATCATCATGAAATACATATTTCATATTTGACCCACTTTTAATTTGTCGTCTACAAATGCCCTCAAATCGGAAAAAAAGCCCTAAATTTTGTTGTCTATTTAAGAAATAATCTTTCTTTCGTGGTTTATCGTTCAATAAACCACGGTTGTGAGTTATGAGGCACAATAAATAATCCACAAGGGCGATTGCTCCTCATAACTCACAACCGTGGTTTACTGAACGACAAGCGATAGAAAGAAAATTATTTTGAATCTAATATGATCAACTCTTGATCAAAGAAAAACAATTCATACTTAGTAGACAAAAGCGGATGCGGATTAATTCTTACTTTACATGGAATATAGAATGACGTCGATTTTACCACGCTTCCGTTGCACTGTGTTTATTCACGTGTCATGTTAGAAAACAAGGTTAACGGCGTTGAATGTATAAATTTATCCGCTGTGACGCACGAATGGCTATCCCCGGGACAAAGGGGAACAGAAAAATATTCAAATTCGACATTCTTCTTGTTTTCTGCATATATATCTAAGATTTAACACTTAATTTGCAAGCGAATAAAGATTATCAGTTTTTGTTCAGCGGTGTATTTTCTTAAATAGTTTTCTAGAAATATGCTAGCATGCCACTGTAAGCAAAGATATGGCCTCATGGAAACTGGTCATGAAGGAAACGTACGAACTAACCTACCTTTAGAACATAATTATTAACATGAAAATTTAATTAATGAAACTATACAGGTACGGGATAGGCTAATCAATAAAATCAGTGAATGAAAAATCAATTAATGAAAGAATCATGAATCTTTTACTTTATTTCGTTAACGATTCATGAGGGCCAGCCACGCTCAGTGAAAAGGGGGCTTAATGCACCTGCGAAAAGTATCGATCAAGGTCAGCCTGTGCAGTCCACCGAAACTTTTCGCTATTGGCCAATTTTCTGTATGTCCAAGGACCAGTCTACCTCATGTTCGAGTCAGTTGTTAAAACAAGTAGCTAATATAAATCCATAATCATGTAGTGGCTTGATTGGTACAATACATCATGGAGATGCATTAAGCCCCTTTTTGTCGGAGTATGCCTCACATATTTTTTGGTTTTTGCTGCTAACAACGAAACTTCAGTCTTACTGCGGCAACAATTTATTCAATTGTCTCTCTACTGGGCCTCTAACTCATCAATGCCTGCAGACAACTTGTTAGGTCTCTGCACTTGCATTTTTTGCAGCAGACGATCCTTGATCGAAGTGAACAATTTCTCCTTTGGCCACAGTGTTTTTTTTTTTTTCCATCCTCTCTCTCTATCTCTCTCTATGTGTGTGTTTATATTTCACCTGAAATTACTTATCAAACTTTGAATCATGTTGAATACCAATACATTACAAGAGGATGCTTCACTAGTCATCTGCTGCAGTTTTTTTTTTTCCCTCGGAAAGTTATGATATAAATAATACTAAGAATAGTTCGAGTCATGCTCTGGCAAAGGGGGGTTTAGTGCATCCCCATGATGCATTATAGCAGGCAATTAAACTGGGCCCATATTCACCAACCATTCTTAACACTTAAACTGCTTAATAAATTGTACGTAAATTTCTACTCAATACTAAAAGCCCAAACATTGTGGCTTCAAAGTTAATTTCACTGTAAAGAAGATACCGTATCGGACAGTGTAGATCAAAGATCAGACTGCACGTTCTATGCAGTCTGATCTTGATCTACACAGTCCGCAAAAGTTCAGTGGGTCGCGATAAGCAGCTTAAGGGTTAAGAATATTCTTTGTCTAATTCTTCAAGATTTTCTAAATTTGAATGTAACACAACTTCTGATTGGCTAAACCAAATTGTTTAGCCAATCAGAAGTTGTGTTACTTTCAAATTTAGAAAATTCTGGAGAAAAAGACTGAGAACGTTCTGAAGAATGGTTGGTCAATACGAACCCTGATATGCATAAAATCCACTTAGTCTAACAAATGACTGAAGTTGGTAGAGTGCTCCTTGGAAGCGCAGAAAATTTACATATAAGTTTCGATTCATGTCAGCCTGCGCGGATTGCGTAGGCTGACATGAGTCGACTCTTTGTGCAGATGCATTAAGCCCCCTTTTCACAGAACCTGGCCCAATGATATCGTACATATGTGGCTGCAGGATAAAGGTGTTTTTGTTTATTAATATTCCTGGAAGCGGTTTATTTCAGTACTGGCTCGTGATTTGCACTGTTTGTCACACTTAATTTTCCGACCATCATTTCACAATAAAGGCAGGAACAATTAATTATTTTTCATTTTCTTCTAATCTACTCTAAATTATCTTTTCTGTGCGTGAATTATGTATTTACTTTTCCCCAAACAACAAACTTAAAACTGTGTCATATCTTTTTTCAGATGACGAATTCGAAAGCGGTACAAATGAGCTTTTTTTTTTCTGATTCTTTTGAGAACATTGTTGCAAAAGTAAAAATAGTTTATCTGGGTCACTCTTTCTACCTTTCCTACAATGTCTTTCAAAGGCTCTCGTAAAAACACATGATTGTTTTCTTTAAAGGGGCCTATTTCATTTTTTTTTTTTTTTCCGAAAATCACACTTGTTTTTCGTTTAAACACTGATCAATGCTCAATATCAATATTTGAACCATGCTCTGTAATAAGGGGTGTAATGCATCTACAAAGAGTAAACCGTTTCCTATTTGTCAATTTTCTACATTTCATAGGACCAATGTACCTCATGATTGGGTCGGTTGTTATACAAAAGGAATTTTATGGGTCCATTATTATCTCATGATTTGCTTGGTATCGTGCATCACAGAGATGCGTTAAACCATTTTTAGCTCTACTGGCTGTAAGCCAACAGAGCTTATGTCATGGTATGGCTTCCGTCGTCCGTCCGTCTGTCCGTCCATCTGTCTGTCCGTCAGTCCGTTAGTCTTTTTCTTGTTTACTCGATACAGTCTTCATTTGTGATCGAATTTTCGTGAAACTTGCGCAGTTTGTTTATCTCATCAATGGCTTGAACCCTATTGATTTTGAAAAAAAAAAAAAAAAAAATCTGACAATCAGTGCGGGAAAAGTAGCCATTTAAAATTCAAATTTTCAATTTCTTGTTTACGCGATAAAGTCTGCATTTGTCGTCGGATTTTCGTGAAACTTACAGTTTGTTTATCTCATCTACAGCTTGAATCCTATCGATTTTGAAAAAAAATCTGACAGTCAGTGCGGGAAAAGTAGCCATTTGAAGTTTAAAATTTCAATTTCTTGTTTACGAGATAAAGTCTGCATTTGTGGTCAGGTTTTCATGAAACTTGCACAGTTTGTTTATCTCATCAATAGCTTGAACCCTATTGTTTTTGAAAAAAAATCTGACAATCAGTGTGGGAAAAGTAGCCACTTAAAGTTAAAAATGTCAAATTTTTGTTTACACGACAGAGTCTTCATTTGTGGTCGGATTTTCGTGAAACTTGCACAATTCGTTAATCTGATCAATAGCTTGAATCGTATTGATTTTGAAAAAGAATCTGACAATCAGTGTAGGAAAAGTAGCCATTTAAAGTTCAAAATATCAATTTTTTTATTACACAATAAATTCTGCATTTGTGGTCGGTTTTTCTTGAAACTTGCGCAGTTTGTTTATCTGATCAATAGCTAGAACCCTATTGATTTTCAAAAATATCTGATGGTCATTGCGGGAAAAGTAGCCATGTGTCGCAAATTTATCAAATGATAAGGGTTAGTGTATATTCAATCAGCAAGGTGTATTGGTGAGCGGTTGTTCACAATATGAATTGCTGTATTGTGTAAACTTGTGGTCAGAAAACATGTAGATTTTGCAGAGTGTAGATACATTTTGGCTTTGACAGCCAATTTAAGTTTTATAAAACTGCAGAGAAGAGATGAGAAGTTGTCTCTTTTTCCTACAATGATTGTGTGAGAGGTGAGTGTCGCACATTGTTAAATGCTTATTTTTGCAACATTTATTGTATTTAAAGTATTAATTCTGTCTGCCTGTTTGTATATTTAATTTTTGTATGCATGAATTTTGTAACTTCTCAAATTGTAAGTTTACGTCGTCTGCTTCAAGTCATGCTTTTGTTTAACACCTTAAGTGTGTGACTGTTGCCCTAACTGTTTGCTGCATGTATTCAATTATTGCACGTTAAAAATTAATTTGGCTTTAACAGTTGTCCTAAATTTTTTAGTTATCCTCGCCTCTCATGATGAGCTTATTTGTCACTGTGTTGAATGTTGTACGCTGTCAACCTGTACCACTGTCTGTCTTGTGTTGCATGCTGAATGTAGAGTAACGTCAATACTGTCCACACACTAGTTACATCAATACTGTCCATCAATACTGTCCACACACTAGTTACATCAATACTGTCCATCAATACTGTCCACACACTAGTTACATCAATACTGTCCATCAATACTGTCCACACACTAGTTACATCAATACTGTCCATCAATACTGTCCACACACTAGTTACATCAATACTGTCCATCAATACTGTCCACACACTAGTTACATCAATACTGTCCATCAATACTGTCCACACACTAGTTACATCAATACTGTCCATCAATACTGTCCACACACTAGTTACATCAATACTGTCCATCAATACTGTCCACACACTAGTTACATCAATACTGTCCATCAATACTGTCCACACACTAGTTACATCAATACTGTCCATCAATACTGTCCACACACTAGTTACATCAATACTGTCCATCAATACTGTCCACACACTAGTTACATCAATACTGTCCATCAATACTGTCCACACACTAGTTACATCAATACTGTCCATCAATACTGTCCACACACTAGTTACATCAATACTGTCCATCAATACTGTCCACACACTAGTTACATCAATACTGTCCATCAATACTGTCCACACACTAGTTACATCAATACTGTCCATCAATACTGTCCACACACTAGTTACATCAATACTGTCCATCAATACTGTCCACACACTAGTTACATCAATACTGTCCACACACTAGTTACATCAATACTGTCCACACACTAGTTACATCAATACTGTCCATCAATACTGTCCACACACTAGTTACATCAATACTGTCCATCAATACTGTCCACACACTAGTTACATCAATACTGTCCACACACTAGTTACATCAATACTGTCCATCAATACTGTCCACACACTAGTTACATCAATACTGTCCACACACTAGTTACATCAATACTGTCCACACACTAGTTACATCAATACTGTCCATCAATACTGTCCACACACTAGTTACATCAATACTGTCCATCAATACTGTCCACACACTAGTTACATCAATACTGTCCACACACTAGTTACATCAATACTGTCCACACACTAGTTACATCAATACTGTCCATCAATACTGTCCACACACTAGTTACATCAATACTGTCCATCAATACTGTCCACACACTAGTTACATCAATACTGTCCATCAATACTGTCCACACACTAGTTACATCAATACTGTCCACACACTAGTTACATCAATACTGTCCACACACTAGTTACATCAATACTGTCCATCAATACTGTCCACACACTAGTTACATCAATACTGTCCATCAATACTGTCCACACACTAGTTACATCAATACTGTCCATCAATACTGTCCACACACTAGTTACATCAATACTGTCCACACACTAGTTACATCAATACTGTCCATCAATACTGTCCACACACTAGTTACATCAATACTGTCCATCAATACTGTCCACACACTAGTTACATCAATACTGTCCATCAATACTGTCCACACACTAGTTACATCAATACTGTCCACACACTAGTTACATCAATACTGTCCATCAATACTGTCCACACACTAGTTACATCAATACTGTCCACACACTAGTTACATCAATACTGTCCATCAATACTGTCCACACACTAGTTACATCAATACTGTACATCAATACTGTCCACACACTAGTTACATCAATACTGTCCATCAATACTGTCCACACACTAGTTACATCAATACTGTCCACACACTAGTTACATCAATACTGTCCACACACTAGTTACATCAATACTGTCCATCAATACTGTCCACACACTAGTTACATCAATACTGTCCACACACTAGTTACATCAATACTGTCCACACACTAGTTACATCAATACTGTCCACACACTAGTTACATCAATACTGTCCACACACTAGTTACATCAATACTGTCCACACACTAGTTACATCAATACTGTCCACACACTAGTTACATCAATACTGTCCACACACTAGTTACATCAATACTGTCCACACACTAGTTACATCAATACTGTCCACACACTAGTTACATCAATACTGTCCACACACTAGTTACATCAATACTGTCCATCAATACTGTCCACACACTAGTTACATCAATACTGTCCACACACTAGTTACAGGCTCGTGTCACAACTGTCCATACACAACACCATCACTACAACGAGACAAGTAGAGCAAAAACCATTCTGTGTGCTATAGACTGTACTACTGTGTTATATAGTGTACGCGGGGAGTCAATTAGTGGGTATATTTGTGTCATTTCATGATCATTTCTTGTAAGGCGATTTGGCTAACTGATAGACACCGGGTATGTTATTGGTCCTTAGAGTTGAAGCATGCTCTTGATAGAGCTGGACTTGTAGAAAACCATCATGAAACTGTGTAATTGTGTGTTCAGACTGTAGCAGAACTTAGAACTGATAAAACTTATTACGCCATTGTGAACTTTACATTCTATCTTTTCTTCTTCTATTCTGTGTTTCTTCTGTCTTTGGACTATTTGTGTATATTAAGCATAGTTTTTGTCATCATTAAACTCTACTATTGTTTGTGTACACAGACTTTCTTTCGTGGAGTTGAATTGTCCATCTTTCAAATAATTCACGTCTTCACACTATGTAAAGTTCAAAATTTCAATTTATTGTTTACAGAATTTAGTCTGCATTTTTGGTCGGATTTTCGTGAAACTTGCAGTTTGTTTATTACATCAATAGCTTGAACTCTATTTATTTTGAAAAAAAAAAAAAAAAAAAATACAATCAATGTGGGAAAAGTAGCCATTTGAAGTTCAAAATTTCGATTTCTTGTTTACGCGATAAGGGCTACATTTGTAGTCGGATTTTCATGAAACTTGTACAGTTGCTTTGTATCATCCACAGCTTTAGCCCTATTGATTTTGAAAAAAATCAATAATCAGTTTGGGAAAAGTATCCAATTAGATTTGAAAATTTCCAATTCTTGATTACGCGATAATATCGGCAGTTGTGGTTGAGTTTTCATGAAACGTGCACAGTTGCTTTATATTATCAATAGCTTGAATTTTATTGATTTTGAAAAAAAAAAAGAAAAAAAAGATGCCAATCAGTATGGGGAAAGGAGCCACTGTAAATTTGATAATTTACATTTCTTGTTTAAGCAATTAAGTCACATTTTTTATTATTTTTTTTTTAAACTTGCAAAAATTAGTTGTATCGTCAAGGGATTGAACTCTATTAAAAAAGAAGAAAATCTGGCAATTAATTTAGGAAAAGCAGCCATTTGATGACTTAGTATTGTTTACACAACACAGTCCACATTATTACTCACATTTCTTTGAAACTTGCAGGGATTGTTTAAACCAATGAGTACTGATACCCTATCAAATTTGGCAGGATTCCAAACAATTGGTTTTGAGAAATTGTACTTCAATTTTTTTTTACTATTTGTTTGCTTCACCATGCCTACTTATGCTGTCTTATTGGGTTCAAGCCAAGCTGCAACAACACCACCCCCTCCATTTTTTTGTGTGTTTCCTTTTTGCATCATGAATTCATTATGTATGCTAGAAAAAAAGCAAAATCAATGCCAGTAGAGCAATTCAGGCCCTCAAGGGCCTCTAGTTTCCTAGAGCATAGCTTGTTTTATATTTTCAAAGTAAAGTAAGATTGTAAAAATCTCAATAGATTCAGATCTAGCCCCTTCTAAAGGGTCTAGAAAGAGTTGCCCCCACCAGTAACGCACACCTTTGTACCCCTTGGAATTTATTATAGATCCACATATACTCGTGTGTGTCGTTATTAAGACATGTTGGAAAAGGTATATATGCCAGATCTAGATCTTATTGATAGGGTGAAATCACAGTAGATATGGGCCATGCTGTGGCAAAAGAGGGCTTGATGCACTTCCGTGACGCATGATACCAATTAACACTTAAGCTGCTGGATAAATGGAACGCAAATTTCTACTCAATACTAAAAGCCCAAACATTGGCGGTTTCAAAGTTGATTTCACCGGAAAGAAAATACCGTATCGGACAGTATAGATCAAAGATCAGATTGCATGTTCTGTGCAGTCTGATCTTGATCTACACTGTCCGCAAAAGGTCAGTGGGTCGCGATCAGCAGCTTAAGGGTTAAGTCGTCACAGAGTAATAGGTCCATAACATCAACTTTGTATAATAACCGACAGAATCCTGAGGTAGAAACTGTCCTTTCACATGCAGAAAATTTAGGAAAAGCAAAATGTTTCGACCAAGGTCAGCCTACGTGGAATGCGCAGGCTGACCTGAATCGATACTTTTTGCAGATGCGTTAAGCCTCCTTTTCAAATCGCTCATTTTTTTTTTTCATCAAAAAACGCGTTCTTCAACAAGAAAGCTTATTCACCAACACTGAATCAGGTTACCGTTTGAAAGGTTGCTTCCCTTGATTAGCATTTTTTTTTTCCTTTATCGTCGTCGAAAAACGGAAAGGGGGGCGGGGGGGGGGTTTATCGGGCTAGATCGATCATGGTCTACGGCCAACACGCTGGCAGAAAATTTCAAATTTATGTTACATACGTGTGGTTCTTTTTTGTCGATGGTGCATTCACGTAATCTGGAATTCTATGTCACGTGTTGGGACACTTTTAGCTGTACATAAAGAACACGGCAAAGAATTGCAAAGCTGACACTTGGAACCCAAATTACAGGTAAGAAAATGAGAAGTTTAGTAAGATTTTTTTTAACTATTTGCCCAATAAATTCACATTCATCGCAAATGACTTTGAAGGCTTTCCTGTAAAATAAAGATAACCAGCATGAATTCGAGTTTGATACTTTAACGATACACCTATACTCGTTTTCAGCCAGTTTTTAACCCATTTCATCTTTGTTTTATCAAACTGTAATCATTATTTATCTTCATGCCTAATGTCGCCCCTGGCCGTTGCAAAGTTGCATAAGTTAAGGCGGAGAGAATATGCATGTCATATTCCGGAGGCCATCAAAGAAATCGCTGTTGTGACGTTTCCGACTTTAAATGGAAGATTTCCGACATATATGAGCCATGCTGTGTGAAAAGGGGCTTAATGCATCTGCGAAAAGTATTGACTCAGGTCAGCCTGCGCAATCCGCGCAGGCTGACCTGAGTCAATACTTTTCGCTTTCTGTCAATTTTCTGTACGTCAAAGGACCAGTCTACCTCATGATTCAGTCGGTTCTTGGATTTTATGGATCCCTAGTTATAAGATGACTTCCTTGGTACAATGTATCACGAACATGTATTAAGCCCCCTTTTGCCAGAGCATGTCTTACATCCCTTACACTATTATATCAGAACCTTTTTTTTTATAGTATTTACACAGCTGTTTAATTCTGAAGTATTCTACAGTCTAGTAAATTTTAACAGCGTTTTTTTTCCCTCTGGCTATAAAGATGAATCTTCACGCCATGTTTATAAAAATATGGTTGGAAAGGAGAAATTGCTTTATTTAGGTACTTTTCTGGTTTGAAAATTCGTTTCTCTGCCAGCTACTGACCCTGTAACAGACCGTACTTTAGAACACTGTCTGACTCATCATAAGTTTCCTATTTTTAACCCTTATCCTGCTACATAAAAGAAATGAAACTTTCAAGCAAATAGTAAAAGCCCAAATATTCCTATTTCAGTGGTATTTTTGGAGCAGAGATATCTCCGTATCGGACAGTGTAGATTCATGATCAGACTGCACGTTCTGTGCAGTCTGATCTTGATCTACGCTGGCCGCAAAAGATCAGCGAGTCGCGCTTAGCAGCCACAGGGTTAAATGCTATGAATTCAATTTGCCTGTATATTGACTCCCGGAATGACTACCTTTAGCCCCTAGTTCGCTTTTACAGTGAAGTAAAACACAACCATTTATTTAACCCTTTACCGAACAATCCTATGTTTTAACAAACCTGATGAAAACACCTGTTGAAAACATAGTGGGAAAAGGAGAAAATTCTAGAAACAGTTGTACATCCTATCAAAGGCAAATCTCACTATTTCAGCAAGAACTGATTTCTCGTCTACAGATCCTTTCAATCTGGACCAGTCTACAATATCGTCGTTGGGTAAAGGGTTAAGGACATATATAAGAAGGCTTCAGATCAGTGGCGCAGGCTATTATACAATAGGTTTGTCATTGTATAAATTAACACTTCATTACATTATGGCACCGTTATATGTTTTGTTCTGAAATATGAACGTCTATTCTTTAAATTATTTACACACAGCAAACTGATAGAAGACCTTTATTCTAATTGCAACAATTTTTGAAAACATCGTGGCAAAATGAGAAATTGTACGTAACGAGGCCCTAGCCTAGTCCTGGTGAAACAAGGACATACATGAATATGTGAGCTGTCACCGTGATTTGACTGATAACAGTGCTGCAGTCGGCGTGAGCAGCACTGGATTTATCAGTATCCCCTTTTCAAGCAATATTTTCACTTGCATGTAACTGTTAACCTCAGGCTGCTTTGCGCGAATAGACCACCATATTAGAGCGGGTGCTCTGAAAACGACTCTTTGCTTCCCTTTCCTTGCTTCCCATCTGTGTTTCATGTCTCCGGAAGTTGAAAGATTTTATTTTGCAATTTATTTGTATATCTCCCCATATTGTATTCTGTAATACTTTGGTGAAATAAACATACGAGCCTTGCTCTGGCAAAAGGGGGCTTAATGCATCTCCGTGATGCATGATACTAAGCAAGTCATCACATGATCATGGATCCATAATAGCCACTTTTTTAAACAATCGACTTTATCATGAAGTAGAATGGTCCTTGGACATATAGAAAATTGAACGATAGCGAAAAGTTTTGGCTTAGGTCAGCCTGCGCGGGCTGCGCAGGCTGACCTGGGTCGATATTTTTCGCAAATGCATTAAGCCCCCTTTTCACAGTTCACGGCTCATATTTTATGTAATATTAATTTATGCCAGAAGTTGTTAAGTATATCCTTAAATTCCAAGACTTTGCCATCTGATAGGGTGAGACGTTCAAACCCAGCCAGTCGCATGGCTAGTCTAAGACTGAATTTTGAAAGTTCTTTTGCTATGGACTCCAATCAAAAATATTTAGTTTTCAATAACGCTATTTCAGCCCGACTTAAAGGCATAGTAGCGGCCAAAAAGTAAACAATACGCATGTTAAATGTATTTAAATTCAATTCGTAACATTTAAAAGTGTGAAGACTATTGTGAAGATGACAATCTGCTTTTGTACGGTCGGTGTTAGTGTTAGCCCCTGACAGGATTGTGTAGATCAAGATCAGACTGCACAGAACATGCAGTCTGATCTTGAATGTACACTGCCAGATTGGATGAAATTTATTTGGTGAGATGTATCCAGAGAAAAAATTTTGAAACAGCATTATTAACAATGTTCTATGTTACCAACAATGTTGTTAAAAGTAAAATATATAAAATCGCGGCTAACTGACCTGTTGCGGACAGTGTAGATCAAGATCAGACTGCACAGAACGCGCAGTCTGATCTTGGATCTACACTGTCCGATAAGGACATATTCTTCTCAAAAAAAAAAGTTTGAAATAACATCATTCTGTTTTTTACCATCGGCTTGAATGTTTCAATTAACTTATTTACCAGGATAAATATTAATTTCAAAGACACTTCATAAACAACCCGTCTTCCTGAGGACATTATTCTAAATCTAGTTATGGTTGGGTTTTTATGACCAGAAAAACCACGAGTCCTGCCCATATAGCTGTGGTTTTCTGAAGAAAATCCGCATTTTCCTAGAATACCACTGAGAACGGGAACACGGGTGTATGTTTGGATGGCGATCTGGCAGAATGGGGTTTAATGATTCTCTGTGATGTATCATACCGGGCAAGTCATCACATAATTAAGGATCCGTAACATCCATGTAGTCCGACAGTTCACTGAATCTGAAGGTAGAATAGTCCTTCGCATAGAATTTACAAACAGCAAAATGTTTCGACCCATGTCAGCCTGCGCGAACTGCGCAGGCTGACATGAGTCGATACATTTTGCAGATGCATTAAGCCCCTTTGTCATAGAGCATGGCTTATTTCGTACATACGTCATCGCAGGTCTACCTCTTTCATTGCCAACTAAATGATTTGACTCTTTTAGAAATCTAAATGTAGATTTCCATATTAATGGTTGAGGTCAAAATTTAGCATCGGGCAGCGGACGGTGAAAGTCCAAGATCAGGCTGCATGTTCTGTTCATGTCTGATCTTGATCTATGGCGTCTGTGACAACCATTTTTATCGTCAGTGGCGTGAAAGGAAAAATTACGAAACCCTGTCTGATATAGGCATGCTGCCTATTGGCGATGCTTCGACCTGGGTGACACTTAATCCTATGAATTGCGAGGTTAACGCTTTACCACAAACACAAGAATCTTAACGACCCCGGGGGATACAGCTTTAGAAAACATCTTGGGAAATGAAGAACATGATGTTTCGCAGGCTGACTTGGGCCGATACTTTTTGCAAATGATATTAGCCCCCTTTCTACAAAGCATGGCTTATTCATATATATGAAATTAAATTTATCGTTCAAAAGGTTTGTTTGAAAGGCATCTAATATTTGCTTTATTTAACCTTTATCCTGCTGGATACGTTAAATAAAACTCTTAAGCCGATAGTAACGACCCGAACAACAACATTTCAAACTTACTTTTTGGAGAAAAATATCTCCGTATCGGACAGTGTAGATTCAAGATCAGACTGCACGTTTTGTGTGGTCCGATCTTGATCTACACTGTCTGCAAAAGGTCAGTGAGTCGCGCTTAGCAGCCTAAGGGTTAAGTCCAACTGGTAAAAACAATGCCAAGTGTCTCACTATCACCGTAAAACTATACTGTGAGTGGGAAACACGTGACGTCAGACAGGATTTGTCTCCTTTATCCTTTACTTTAGTATAAAAAATAAGTCCATGCATTAATGAAGCTGATAAAGACCGTCATTGAAAACACTGTGGGAAAAGGAGAAAGTGATGGTAACCTGCATTTTCTCTTTTTCCCCACGATGTTTTCAATCCTTTCTTCAGACAATTATCACATTGTGAAGCATACTTAATTTGTCGTCTGCATTCAATTGGTCTAGCCAAAACCTCTGTCGTCTGGTACACAGCCAATCCTTTTATCTTTTCTAAAAGAGAAATGTATTTCTGTCAAATTGCACAAAAAAACAGAGATGTCCTTTTTGTTGTTCTCGTTTGTTCTGTGTAAACTAGGACATGAACTATTTTTAGAAATCTAGGATTTTTTGTGGTGCTATATAAATAGACTTGTTAGCTTTCGCCTATAATCAGTCTACGTTCGATATATCCAAGTGCCTTACAGAGATCGATAAATGTAAGTCAGGTATTTTTACAATATTCGTTTAATAGCTTCGTTTTCTTTTTCTCCGTTTAACCCTTGAGCTGTTTATCGCGACCCACTGACCTTTTGCGGACAGTGTAGATCAAGATCAGACTGCACAGAACGTGCAGTCTGATCTTTGATCTACACAGTCCGTTACGTTATTTTGTTTCCGGTGAAATCAACTTGGAAAACGAAATGTTTGGGCTTCTACTACTAAGTGGAGATTTTCGTTTCATCTATTCAGCAGCTTTAGTGTTAAGATATTGAAATTATGTTTGTAAAAGAATCCGAGAGTGTACGTATGGAGTGTTACTCCTTGACAGTATTGTACATTGTAGCAGGTGTTATTTACCTTTACGTCGCTCTACATTTTTAATTTTGTTTGTTTGTTTGTTTGTTTGTTTGTTTGTTTGTTTGTTTGTTTGTTTGTTTGTTTGTTTTCTTTTACCCTTAGGCAGCTAAGCCCGATTCACTGACCTTTTGCGCACAGTGTAGATCAAGATCAGACTGCACATAACGTGCAGTCTGATCTTTGATCTACCCTACCCGATAAGGAGATTTATTTTTTCAAAGCAGAAGTTTGAAAGAGCATTATTCGGTTTTTTACTATCGACTTGAAAGTTTTATTTAACTTATTTAGCAGGATAAGGGTTAACATTATTTTAGTAATACTACGGCGGCCAGTGCACCTATCCATCCTTTCCTTTAATTTTTTTACCTGTTCTTCGCACAATATTCTTCCTCAAGCCACTGGCTACTTTCTCACATAACCATCAAACATAGTGAGAAAAGAAGAAAATACTGGTAACCAACATCTACTCACCAACACTGATCAGCCGTGAGAGAGGGATGAATTTTGTCGCAATGACTATCATCAGTCCTTGGAAAGAAGATTGCCGTGTTTGGGAATCTAAAGAGCGACCCCTGCCCCCCTTAACGATTCAAGCCCTGTACGTTACCGATTGAGGTTCCGGATTCGATATTTTCAAGGCATTTTTTTTTTCATAACTGTAATCCATTTTTCGATCCTCGACTATCGGGCGGTCATGGGAAATACAGCTGGTACCGATTTATCTTATTTTATGAGTACCTTTCTAAAGATAGGATCAAAGATCGGAAAATATTTTCTCAACAGTCAACAAAAACTGAGGGATTTGAACAGCGAAAAAGACAAGCATGGAACCCTATTACCTCGACTCTTTCTTTATCCGAAGACAATAATCAAGATTCACATATTAGATAACAGCATATTCATTTCTACATTGAATATCGAACTGCGATTGTCGGAATTACTGCCAACTTCACACACCCCATATTGGACCATTTTTCAGACAACAACTTAAATGTGCCACGAACGTAAAGATCTTTGCTAACAAGTGCGGAAGACATTTTATGCCATGTAAAAGTCAAGGTTCAGTACTTGTGAATGTTATATTCCTATCGATGTCAGCATGTTCGCTTTCGCCTAAAACGCAGTTAAGAGTCGGTGTTTCTTTAGTGCGGACGACATCTTACGCCGAGAAATAGTCAAGGATTCTCCGGTGCTTGAAATTAGACTAAATCGGTTGCTTTTAGGCTGTTAAAATCAAACACCACCACAACTGGTCCCCGCATTTGAAATGGAGAGTAGCGGGGACCGCATTAAGGGAACAGTTAGTTTAAACATATTTATTGATTAACAATTTACCATACGTCATACAATACAATACAAGGCATTAGGATAGGAACGAAAGAATAGCTTATTATGTTCTTTTCCTTGTGGATAATGGAAAAATACACAGATGACATGAAGGAATGTTATTCTGAAATCAATGAAAAAAAAAAACGATGATGAGGAAGACAGAAAAAAATGACAATAATGAAATATAAGCACAATGTGAGGCATATCTAAGTTGGACTGTGGGTAGGTCTTGGGAGAAACGATACGATTGCAACTATAAGAGTAACGAAGGAACCAGTTAAATTTATCATTCAGATTCGTCACCGATATTTTTCGACCAGATATTTGGAAACATTTGAATTGAGTGAGCCCAAAAAAAAAAACGTAACATTAGACTTTTTGTGGGACAAGTGAGTAAAATACGCGTCAAAACGAAAAAAAAAAAATGAAAATGTGCTCTGGAGAAAACGCTGCATACTACCTTATCAAAAGGGCCAATTTCGTGTTTTTCCCCCCTTAAATCAAAATGTCTTGTGAAACATCTTGATGTATTTTTCTTTGCACCCATAAAGAAACTGTGCGGTCACTTTTGGTAAAAAGGTGCAATTTTAGGCGTTTAACTCTTTACCAAACGACAAAATTTAGACTGGTTCAAATTGAAAGCATTTGCAGACGACAAAATAAATGGGACTGAAAAATTGAAATTTGTTATTGTAATGGTAGAAAAAACATTGTGGGAAAAGGAGAAAATGCTGGTTACCAGCATTTTCTCCTTTTCCCACAATGTTTTCAAAAGGATTCTTTTACAGGGTCGTTAAAAGTCGGGATTGTGTGGTAAAGGGTCAAGAAGGCGTTTAGCTATCGGCAACTCTGTCTACTTCTATGAAATCAGATATGATGTCAACGTACTGATTTGAATAAAAGTCCACGTCATCGACGCGTGTTATTGTCATATAACATTCACGCAAGTGTTTGCGAAACTCTAGAGCGATTTCTACAAAATTTAATACTCTTAAATTGAACTGTTACGTAGCCCATGGAGGACATACTATTAAACAAAAAAAAAAAATGATTATTTTTGTAATTTTTGTCTTTCTTATTTCCAGATAATGTGCCCGTTCTCGTTTCACTTAATTGAGTGATTAATCATTTTCCAAGTTTGTCGAGATTATAGAAATCTTAATTGTGGCGCCGCATGAGCGGCGGCACTATATTTTTATTCGGTTTTGTAAAGTGCCTATGGAGGCAGCCATATTGAACTGGTTCCATGCTTTGTTTTAACATCCACCTATATCTACTGTACTTTGATTACCAGATCGGGGTCCATAATAACTTTTTTATTCATTTGTGGGGATTTTTTTTTTATATATTGCACATTCATTGTTAGATGGACAGAAACACGGATCGTAGACATATCAACATTTTCCTTTCGAAAAATAAAAAATGCATTTCGAATAATAACTCACGTGATAAAAAATTATCTGTCACAAATTTTCGAAGCCACCATTTTAAATATCTTACGCTGGAAAAGGTTAAGAGGCATTTTCAAGCTCTTTGACCCTAGAGCACCCTATGTGGTACTTGTGACCCCACTTATATTTTTGTTCTAGTATTGTATGGATTGTAGAAATATTGTTTTCCTTTCGCGATCGTGTTTTTAAGACCAGCTAACTGTAACTAGGTCAATGTTGGG
This sequence comes from Tridacna gigas, assembly GCA_945859785.2. Taxonomy (NCBI): domain Eukaryota; kingdom Metazoa; phylum Mollusca; class Bivalvia; order Cardiida; family Cardiidae; genus Tridacna; species Tridacna gigas. The sequence continues at coordinate 16,117,358 of OX244031.2, forward strand.
GGGTGACAGATGTTTCGGTAACAGACGAGTTCGGTAAATTGGACTTATAGAGTAAATCGATTGGATGTTTCGGTAACAAGGTAATTATATAGTGGTAATGCACCGTGACGTTTTTCACGCCAAATAAAGTCTTGGTTCTGATTCGTTCAATGTTTCTCTTTTTTCTTCCACACACTTTAAGACATAATATTTTTGTTATGTTTCTACTGTCATGCTGTACGTAAAATGATACCCGAATCAAAGTTGAGGTAACGAATAACAACACCCAATCCTAAACTTGAAACACGTTGTATCTCTTTTTAAATCAATGCTTTATAATCCTTTCAATGTGAAAATATTTTCTTACTGAAAGACTTCCAAACCAGCCATTAACCCTTAGAGCGTCTGTCATTACTGCTGTTGCCATTGCGGCCGGTGCAGATCGAGATCAGAGTACACCAAACACGGAGTTTGATCTTTGATCTTCATTTGTCAATTTTGCAAGACATTCTGAACAAGAAAACCTTGACACTGCTAAAAATAGGTTTTATATCTAGAATGAAAATGACCGTTGGGTTTATTCGACGCTCTTAGATTTAAAATTATGGATAGTTAAATTTAGTTCAGAAATACAGGTAATACAGGTAAAAATATTGTGGCAAAAGAAGAGAGTGAGCGCGAGAGATAGATAGTAGCAAATACTTTTTTTGACAAATACTTTTTTCAAACTGCACGAGCAGTGTGTGATCTAAACATGCCCAATCCCCATAACTTTTACATGCAGTCTGATCTGCGAGTTTCTTCTTGTCCATTGGTGTTTCAGGTTTTCATAAACCGGGGTTAATCTTTAAGATCTACGGGAAACTTCTTTATCTTGTTGGCAATGGGACGTGTGAAAACAGGCTGTAAACGCGTCTATATACAATATACAGTACTCCCTTCGCTCTCAGATAGTACGCATATGATTTTTTTTATGCAGTGTTGTATTGATGAACGCACTTTAAAACCAGCAGACGCCGATTTTTGTGCACCAGACCAGATTTGAAAACTGTGTGGAAAATGGAGAGGAACAATACAGAACAGATATCTTTTAGATGGGCACAAATGTTCATGGTCAAAATCACAAGAAGTATGCACGAAAGCATTATTGTCAAGGCCTCTCTCTCTATCTCTCACTCCCTCCCTTCATTTGCCACAATGTTTCAAATGTATTATCTTTATTTCTGAATTCACGTTAATTATGCATAATTTTAACCCTTAGAGCATCGAAAAAAGTAAAGGCTATTTTCATTTTAGAAACAGAACAATATATATATTACAATATACGATCCCTGGTCTAATATTAGCTATTTCAAAGCAAAGTTGTCCTTCCTCATAATGTCTTAGAAAAGCTGGCAGCGTAAACCAACGATCAGACTCTGTTTTTTTTTTTTTTTTTTTGCTTTGCAGTTTGATCTTTGTCTGAATCGGTCGCAAGGGCAACAAGAGTGAAAGGTGTTCTGAGGGTAAATGGCTGGTTTGGAAGTTGACCAATTTGTTTCCGGAAGAAATTATTTTTCACACAGAAAACGCTGACAAGAATAGCGTCATTTTTAATAAAACATTTTTAAAAAACTTGAGGATTGGCTTAAAGTTGGAGTCTGTTATCTGTAGGACGATTAAGTAATACGGGTACAAGCTTAGGGCTGGGTTTTATCAGGGATCGTATATTATTCATTACATGAATCAGCTATGGGTGAAAAACGAAAATAAGATATGGTGATCAAAATTTACTAATTTCAGGTATTTATTTATACAGCATGGAAAGAACAACAAATATGTTTACGTCAGAAAACGAGTGAGAATTGCAAATTAAAAGAAAAAACGTTTGCACAAACAGAAGCCATGGGTGTGAAAAACGTCACGGCACTATATTACTGCCTTGTTACCGAAACATCCAATCAATTTACTCTATAAGTCCAATTTACCGAACTCGTCTGTTACCGAAACATCCGTAAATCAATGTTGGAGCGCCTAACATGACTGGTATCATACAACCCCTCTTGTCTATATAGATATAAGGACTTCATTCAAGTCTTTATTATATCTATAATAAAGATAGATAAATCCTTTATTAAAGATTTGATCTTTACAGATCTTCATCATCACAATCATTCACAATCATCTATTGTTTAAGTGTTAATACGGAAGGATTAATGTAAAGGTAAAGGTAGAGTGAGTAGATCGGAAAAGTAAAGAAAAATATTACGCTATCATTTACTGAAAGATTATTGGATGTGACAAAAAGGGAAAATTTCCATATAAAAACATTTTCACTATCTGTCACAGCCTTCAACATATTAATGTACTGATTAGGACCAGTTATGCTTTAAAGTAATATGTAGATATAGAAAGATAGATATATGTATATGGAGGATGATAAAGAGGGGTTGTATGATACCAGACATATGTGTTGGAGTGTCAGATTTAGCACAATCCGATAACAGACTTTTCTTTCGTTAATGTAAAATCTTCCTGTTCAAAATCAGACGGTCGAGAGTTTTGATATTTCATGTGTAGTATCGCTACAATGACCTCTACCAAGTACTAGTATGTTCAAATGGTGGCCTTCGGGTCAAAAGTTGCCATATGCTCCCCTCCACCCAGATGTCACAAATTTGCGCATAGCCATATTTGTTGCACACTTTTCAAAATCTTCTATCAAATATCAGAAAGGCAACAGATCTAACATTTCTATCTACCAATTGTGTCCAAATGATGTCCTGTGGATAAAGAAATGGCCCAGTCCATGGATAAGAAGTTTGCAAATAGCCTTCAATGATATGAAATTTAAAAATCTTGTCAAAAACCAGATGGCCCAGAGTTTAAATACAGTATCACCACTTGGACCTCTACGAAGATTGTGCAAGAGATGCGTATTAGGAAATAACCCAATGCATTGTGCCCTGTTACAGAAACAACTAGTTTGCGGCGCCATTGATGTTCAGCATCAATATTTTCTTGTAGCCCCCTTTACTGTGTAAATGGTTACTTTATGATAATCTCCCTTTATTCACCTGAAATGAAATAACTTGCTAATCGTAAACCTCTTTCTGTTCATGCTCTCTTTTGCTAAAATGATGATAGATTTCTGTAATAACTGATTTTTAAGGTAAGAAGAAAAAGGATATTGCAAATGTGTTTAACGCTTTGTTTGTATATTTTTAAACATAAACGAATATTCAGTGGGATCTGAAGTTTATCTGTCATACTTTCAATATAACCAATTGGTTTGTTTGGTTGTTTGTATGGTGTTCAACGCCGTTTTCAACAATGTATTAGTTATATCGCGGCGGTCAGTGCACCTTACCATGCTTTTCTGGAGTTTCCCAGACCAACACTTCGCACACCGTTCTTCCTAAGCCACTGACTGTATTCCCACATAACTAATGTCGAAATGTTGTTCAGAGATGAGAGAGTTATAAATCTTGTCGCATTGACCATCATCTATCGTCGGAAAAAATGGCCGTGCAGGGGATTTGAACCAGCGATACCATGGTTTTAAGCCCCGTTTATTTCCGACTGAGCTACCGGCCTCAGCTCAGTATAAGCAATGACAGACTTGGGGATAAATACGGACAACGCTCATAAAGTAATACAGATTGAACAACGAAAATGAATCTGTGTTCACCCCGACACTACAGCAAACTAGAAATAGATCTTCTTGAAAATCGTTAGTTCTAAAGTATTGTTTAAACCTTTACCAGACGACAAAACTTTAGCCTTGTCCAAATTGACAGCATTCGCAGACGACAATTTCATTGTGGCTCAAATGGTGCAACTTTTCTTTGATAGGGTAGAAAACATTGTGGGAAAATGAGAAAATGCTGGTTACCAGCATTTTCTCCTTTTCCCACAATGTTTTCGAAAGGCTTCTTTCCCTAGGGCATCAAAAGGCGGCATTGTGCGGTAAAGGGTTAAACTAATTACTCGGTAACAATAATCTGCTGAGATATACTCTCTATAAATTGCATCATTCAGTCGTAATATTTCGTCAGGACACTTTCATCGATACTGCGTGGATGTATAAAGATAACGAACCGGAAAATTATGGAGTCCTATATATAGAGTGAACTATACATTTTGATACAGACTTTAAAGTGGTAGGAAACTAATGTTGTGTAAGTTTTATTTTGTATCTCTCAAATTCTCTACTAAACCTTTATAAAACAATCCGAGGTTTTGACGACCTTGAGGATATAATGCTGCAGAAAACATTGTGGAAAAAGGAGAAAATGCTGGTAACCAGCATTTTCTCCTTTTCCCACAATGTTTTTCTGTTATTTTTATTTTTCTAAAACGAATTCAATCTTTGAAAACACGTTTGATTTATCGTCTGCAAATGCTTTCGATTCGGTCGGAGTTAAAATTTTGTTGTTTGGTAAAAGCTGAACTATTTCACTGCCATCAGAATTTATTCGACTTTTGTGTGTGTGTGTGTGTGTGTGTCTCTACTCTTTACAAAACGACAACATTTTAGTTTTGTCCGAATTAAAAGCATTTGCAGGCGACAAATTAAATAATTATGGCTAAAATGATGAAATTTGCTTTTGAAAGATAAGAAATCATTGTGGGAAAAGGAGAAAATGCTGGCACCCACTACTGTTTTTTTTTTTTTTTTTTCACAGTGTTTTCAAAAGTATTCTTCATTATAATCGGTAAAACTAGGAATTCTGTGGTCAAGGGTTAACTCTTAGGCTGCAAAGGGCGATCTAAGGCGCTTTTGCGGTCAGTGCAGATCAAGATCATACAGTACAAAAGTGCAGTCTGGCCCTTGATCTACACTGTCCGATACGGTTTTTTCTTTCAGATGAATTCAACTTTGAAATCACAATATTCGACTTTTTACTATTGAGTGGAAATTTTGCAGTCTAAGGTTGTTAAAGGTGATTTTAGATATCGTTAAGCGATAGGCAGCGGACAGTGTAGATCTAGGACCAGACTGCACGTTCTGTACCTATCGTACACGCATTCTGAACTTGATCTGCACTAGTTATCGGCAAAGGCTAAATCACATTTAGCGAAGCCCGGCCGGGTAGCTCAGTGGTTAGAGTATCTGACTCGTGACCTGGTGGTTATGAGTTGAGGCAAACTTTCTTTCTGCCCGGCGATTTTTCGCCGCTTACCTCTGATGCATGTGAGAAAAGTAGTCGGTGACTTGGAAAGAAACCTGTGTCAGTACTGTTGTGAAAAGGCCAAGAAACACATGCTTATGTGCACTGACCGCCGTGATATGACCTAGGCAGTTAAAAGGGCGTTAAACTCCCAATTCAATCAATCAATCAACACATTTAGCACTAAAAAGAAAATTAAATGATCGTATAAACGCTAAGCAAAACATATAAATCGCCACCGCCCATTTTAAATAAAGAATTACTGAAAGACCGATGAGCTGAGACAACGAATTGAACACATGTGATAGGTTACTACATCTTATTTCAATGACATTCCGAGTTTTAGTGGCAGTGTATAGGTTTTTTTTTTTTTGTTAAAGTGTCCGGACCCCTTACTAAACGGAGAAAATCAATCATAGATGCTCTTTTTTTGATATGGCATTCAGCGCTGTATCCCAAAAGTCATGTATTAGCCTTTGTAAAACTGAATTTTAATGATCAACACAGCCAGCCGTTACATGTGATCCACTGACTGATTTCAAACGAGCTAAGTAGATTCTAACCCCTAACTCTTAACTATTTACCACACAATGACGCCTTTTAACGCCCCTGGGAAAGAAGCCTTTTGAAAACATTGTGGGAAAAGGAGAAAATGCTGGAAACCAGCATTTTCTCCTTTTCCCACAATGTTTTCTATCCTGTCAAAGAAAAATTGCACCATTTGAGTCACATTGAAATTGTCGTCTGCAAATGCTTTCAATTTGGACAAGGCTAACATTATCATACGTTCGTCTGGTAAAGGGTTAACCTGCTAAATACGTGCAATGAAACTTTTAAGTCGATAGTAAAAACCAAAATTTTGCTATTTCTAAAGGATGTTATTGGAGAATATGTCTTCTTATCGGACAGTGTAGATCCAAGTTCAGACTGCACGTTCTGATCTTGATCTACACTGTCCGCAAAAGCTCGGTTAGTCGCGCGTCGCAGCCTAAAGGTTAACGTGACTTTTAAAAACTTTAGATGCTGTTACGACCCGTGTAGATCAAGATTCAGGCTGAACAAAACTTGCAGTCTGATCTCGGTCTACACTGTCCGCTTTGCTGAGAAATGCTAGACAAGAGCAACATTGAAATCGCAATTATTTGGGTTTTATTTCTAGACTGAAAATGTATGATGGGTATATCCTACACTGTAAGGGTTAAAAATATTTCAGCATCGAACAGAGTATGGACTTCCAGGCTGATCTTAATCTACCCTCTTCACAAATGACGTCAGATGTAATGAAGGGCGGAACATAGATTAGTTAGATAACGAAAGCCCGCCATTACTAGCTGATGGCTGTTTCTAATGAAACAATTAAGTACTTGGGTCTAAATATGAGTGCCAAAGCATTTGGCTTTCAGAAATCCTTATTTTTACAAAATATTTAGGTTGTACGATTTCTGAAAATCTTTTCACTATCACCATAATTTTCTTCTTCTTCTTCTTCTTCTTCTCCTCCGTCCTCTTCTTTTTCTTTACTGGGATTAAAATGTAAGCTCGCTACACATTGAATTATTTGTACTAAAATAAAAAGGTAGATATCAAGGGTATGGCGCAAGTTTTGGAAGGACGCTCTTGGTCTTAAATCGGTTACAAGATTTAGAACATTGCAATCATTGTACTAAAATTCATTTGGTGATTTCTGTCTGTATAAAGCTGACTATATTGTGAGTTAAATGGATGCATATACAAAACAAAGTGTACAAATAGCTTAGTATCATTATTGTCATTCACAATTTATGGTATTTTCTTTTTTTTTTTTTATCCAGAACAACGTTTGCCTGTATTTACTATTTCAGTGCGAAACCTGTAACCACGCCCTCTTTCGACGGCTGGAAAAAGAAAAAAAGTCTACTGACACTGAGGAAATTTCTTATCTTATAGGCTTGACTAAACAAACGGGCTGTATAGATTCAAGATCAGACTGCACGTTCTATGCACTCCTTCCTTTATCTATACCGCTCATAAAAGTCCCTGTTTTCGCCTAGGACGCCGAATGGGTCAATAAGCATTTATAAATGAAAATAAATATTGTACAATTATCATCAATATTAATGAGTCACGCTCTGGCTAAAGAGGGCTTGATGCATCTCCGTGGTGCATGATACCAAGCAAGTCATCACATATATCGGAGCTGCAGATAGAGGGAGTGACTTTGATTTCAAAATTGAAAATATTAATTATTCTCCACTAAACCCTATGTTATGGGTACTCATTAGAATTGTCTCATCGAGACGATTCTAATGAGTACCCACAACATAGGGTTTGGAAGAGACATAATGGATTTAGAATACCATAATTCCCTCTTATCTGGAGCTCTGCCTATATTCATTGATCCATAGAGTCCATTTTATGGAACAACCGACTGCACCATGAGGTAGACTGGTCCTTGGACATACAGAAAATTGACTAATATGAAAAAGTTTCGGCTCATGTCAGCCTGCGCGGACTGCGCAGCCTGACCTGAGTCGATACATTTCACAGATGCATTAAATGTCCTTCTCACAGAGCATGGGTCAGTTATATTTGATGGAATACATAAATTAGTGTAAAAAACATGTACGAAGCTCCAACCATTTTTTTCTTCTTATACTTTCAGACAAATCGTTGACAGGATTTAGATAAAGCAATTTCAAAATTAGGGCCCAGGTTATCCACTTTTTTTAATCGACGCATTTTTCAGCATAGATTCTTACGGAAGGAAAACCCAACACAACACGAGTATAAACAGTGAAACTACCTGAAAATAGCAGGAAAATGGCAAGAGACCAGTATATAATAGCACCCACGACGGACAAGGAAGCGCTGGCATCCGAAAACGGAAACATTTATGTACGTGAAACAGAGCAAAACCAGTCAAAATGCAAACTTTTTGCTACAAAACTAAAGAGTGTTGTCAGTAACAACTTACTGTTATTTTCGACCATTGCTGGCGTATTTCTGGGCTTCGGATTGGGCTTTGCTATCCGCGAGACAGAGCCCACGGAGGACACATTGATGTGGGTAGGATTACCGGGTCAGCTGTATCTTAGGCTATTGAAAATGATGATCGTGCCTTTGATTGCATGCAGCGTCATATGTGGTAAGGTTATTACTGTATTTTTGTAGTCAATAGAATGGCTTAATATGTTTCCACTAAAGCTCTAAAATTGACCCATGGTCTGTGAAAAGAGGGTTTAATGTAAATGCAAAAAGTATCGACCCAGGTCAGCCTGCGCAGTCTGCGCAGGCTGACCTGTGTCGAAACCTTTTTGCTTTTTTTTTTGTGTGTAAATTTTATGTATGTCAAAGGCCTATTCTACGTCATGATGCAGTTGGTTGTTAGACAAAACGAATTTAATGGATCCATAATTATGTGATGACTTGCTTCGTATCGTGCATCACGGAGATGCATTAAACTCCATTTTGCCAGAGTACGGCTCAATTATATTGAATTGGAATGATTGATACGTGTATTTCTGAATCCTTACGGTGCAAAATAAACTAAGTAGACATTCTTAATCAAGAAAAAGGACCGTTCCTGCCAAATTATCTCAGAAATTTGCGGAAAATGCAGATCTAAGATCTTGATCTTCATTGTCAATATCGCTGAGCCCCGATAGCTCAGTCGGTAGGACTAGAGAACAGGAGGTCGCTGGGTCGATCCCCGGCTTGGCCAATTTCTTTCCGAGGATTGAAGATAGTCATAGGGACAGGATTCATTCCTCTCTCACCGCTGATTATTGTTTCGACGATAGTTATCTGGGAAAGAGGCCAGTGGTTTGGAAACAATATTGTGCGGAGTAGTGTTAACCCTTCACCACACAATCCCGACATTTAACGACCCTGAGAAAGAAGCCTTTTGAAAACATTGTGGGAAATGGAGAAAATGCTGGTAACCAGCATTTTCTCCTTTTCCCACAATGTTTTCTACCCTTCCCAAAACAAATTTCGATTTTTCAGCCACATTTATTTTGTCATCTGCAAATGCTTTCACTTTGGACTAGTTTAAAATTTTGTCGTTTGGTAAAGAGTTAAACGCCAGGAAAGCATGTATAGGCGCACTGGTCGCCGCGATATAACTGAAATAAGGTTAAAATAGACGTTAAATACCATACACATTAATCAATCAATCATCGTCAATAGCATTTCTGCTCAGTGCTCTAAAGGTCACTTTTGAAATGTTTAACCCTTTACCATATAATCCTGAGATCTAATGATTCTGAAGAAGAAGTTTTTTTGGGATTATTATTGAATAAAGAGAAAATGCTGGGAACCATCATTTTTTTACTTTTTCGATAACGTTTTTCTCCTCTGATTGAGCCAAATTCTATAATTCGATTCACATTTTCGAATTTGTTGTCAACAAATGCTTTCAGTTTGGGACAAGACTGAAATTTTCTCGCTTTGCTAAACAGTAAAGTCTTTGATTGCTCGATATATGAAATGGGCGTTGTGAGGTTAGCTTTCCTGGAAAGGATTTAGCGTTGCAACTGCTACGCTGGTAAGTTGCAACGCTGGTAAAGTGAATTAAATTACTACCTATAATAATTTCTATTAGACCTATGCTCTGAATATTCATTAGAGTTAAATACAGTCTTTATAAGTACCCACAACATAGGCTTTAGAGATACCCCCCCTTTTTTTGGGAAGAAAATTGATAAATGAGCCATGCTCTGGCAAAAGGGGGTTTAAAACATCTCCGTGATACATTAGACCGAGCAAGTCATCACCTAATTATGGATCCATGAAATTCTATTTAGTGTGACAACTGGCTTAGTCGTGAGGTAGAATGGTCCTTGAAAATGTAGATAATTTATCAAAAGCGAAATGTTTCGACACATTTCAGCCTGCACGAACTGTGCAGGCTGACTTGGGTCGATACTTTTTGCAGATGCATTAAACACTGTTTTCACAGAGTGCGGCACAAATCTGGGTCCGTATTCACCAACCATTCTTAAGAATATTCTTTATCTAACTCTTGAAGAATTTGAAAGTAACACAATTTCTGATTGGCTAAACCAAATGGTTTAGCCAATCAGAAGTTGTGTTACTTTTAATTTTAGATAATTCTGGTGGTTTAAACAAAGAACGTTCTTAAGAACGGTTGGTGAATACGGACCTGTTCTCTCTCAATTCCAAACTGTTCACAAACCTTACCATAGGCAATGTGAATATGTACGTAAGAGAGAAAATTCTTGCATCAGCCTTAACGTTAAAGATTACTCTGTAATCAGATTAAGAACTTAGGAAGTGTTGTGTGCGCAGTCCAGCATGTGAATATCATTATAAAAAATGGTTATTATCGTCTGTTTCTGTATGTATCAAGCTGTTGTCTGCTTATGACATTTAACCTTTTACCACACGACAAAATTTTACGCATGTCCAAATTGAAACCATTTGCAGAAGGCAAAAAAGATATTGTTCATATGGTAGGATTTGTGTCTAAAAGGGTAGAAAACAGTGTGAGAAAAGCAGAAAATGCTGGTTACCAGCATTTTCTTCTTTTCTCATGGTGTTTTAAAAAACATTCTTTATCGGGGCCGTTACGTCTAGGATTATTTGCTAAAGCGAAAGTTTTTTGCCTCCTTAAGCAACTTCTCAGTAGAGGACTTAAGAAACTACCTTGTTAAATATAAATACACAGCATGCACTTGTCTTTGATTAATGGGAACATATTAAAACATTGTGGCAAAAAGAGAATATATAAACTGTGCTGGTATGGTATGTGAAGCCCCGCCTTTTTTTTTTTTTTTTTTGATTCAGCGCCTTCACATACAAGTGGTGTGATGAATGACGAACAAATTCATCTTTACAAGGTTAACCCTTTACCACACAATCCCTTGTTAAACGACCCTGAGGAAAAAGGCTTTTGGACACATTTTGGGAAAAGGAGAAAATGCTGGAGACCAGCATTTTCTCCTTTTCCCACAATGTTTTCTTCTTATGTGTAGAAAGATACTGTTACTTCATCCACATTGAACTTGTTGTCTGCAAATGCTTTGAATTACACAATTTTGTATTTTTATGTGGTAATAAAGTACTTGTAAAGATAACCGTATACATTTGAAATGCGTTCTGATGAAAAGTTTTTATGCATCTTCACGATGCATTGTACTACGCAAGGCATCGCAAAGACAAGCTTGTCAAAAAAAACTGGCTGAATTTTGAGGTGGAATGTTCTTTTGAGCTGCTGAAATTCTATCGATAGTCAAAATTTTCGACTACGGTCAGCCTGCGGAGACTATGCAGGCTGACATGGGTCGAACCTTTTTTTGGCAGAACTACGCATTACACCACGTTTTTACAGAGCACAGGTCATATAATTATATTGTTGTTACACTTGTATTTCGTTCCAGGCTCAGCGGCTCTTGATCCCAAGTCCAATGGAAAAATCAGTCTTATTGCGCTTATATTCATTGTCATCACAAATGCGATTGGTGCAGGTTTAGGCGTCGGGTCAGCAGTATTATTTAAACCTGGTAAGTTTTGATATTATTTCAGGAGCCTCACAAACAACTCTGAATGTATCTGATTCTAAGAATAGCGGCCAACCATTCTGAATATGGTTCTCTTTCTTAATTCGGGAAACTAACCATATGATTGGCTTAGACGTTCTGTCTAGGCCAATCAGATGGCTCGTCTTGATAAGTAGAATTAGATGTCAGTTTAGAATTGTAGGTTTATACAGCCCTAGATCAATTAAACTTGATTCGCTTAAATAATTGAGCCATACTCTTGCAAAAGCGGGCTTAATGCATCTCAGTGATTCATGATACCAAGCAAGTCATCACATAATTATGGATCCATAAAGTCCATTTTGTCTAACAACTGACTGAATCATGAAGTAGTATGTCCTTAGACTAACAGAAAATCGAACAATAGCGAAAAGTTTCGGTCCAGGTCAGCCTGCGCGAACTGCGCAGGTAGACCTGAATCGATACTTTTTTCGGATGAATTAAATCCCCTTTTTACAGAGCATGACTCAATTATTATCATATTAATTTGGAGTTTAGGAGCTAAATCAAATGCCTTAGTTAGGTTACAAATAGTCGGCGATGACAAACAAGCTTTGAAACATGCTAAGCGCACTGTCGGCTTAAAGCATTTCAATACTTGTGTACCTTTTATCATTCGATTTCTAGACTCGTTCGATTCGTGATTTCCATTGACAATGCACTGCAGAGTCCCAGCATGGTTCTGGTGAAACCAGTGAATAATAACATGAGTTGGCTAGCACAATGACACGGCTTAAATTGTGTTTAAAAAAAGACGTTAATCATAATTTAGGCATTCCAGAATTTCGCCATGAAACTGTCATAAAACTAAGAATCCCATTGTGTAATACATATCGAACAGATATCGTTATATTATACATGTACGTATATTTTTTGCTCGTTTGCTATCAGTATTGACAGTCAATTATTCCAGCACACTTTTGGTGTAGATTATCAAGTTTTCTTTCCTTACAACAGGAAAAACAGAGGTCACAATAGATGAAGACAAAATGGAAGGAAATATGCAAACCAATGACATTTTGGCAGATTTGATAAGGTATGCTGTCAATTTGTTACAATTTGTTACAAATGTTACAAATGCACACCGCAAAGTACCACTTCAATACAAGGTGTTTTCAGATACTTTCAGACTATTTAGGCATTCTTTTCGGATTACGAATTTTCATTTTAAAGACCACCTGGTGACAGAGACCGCTGATTTTCAGACCCTAGAATTGTCTTGATATAGATCTTTCCTTTTAAATGTACTCTTGTATATAGCATTTCACTAGGCTTTATTTGAGAGCGTTTTATGGAATTATTTAACCTTTTACCAAACATAAAAATGTCGACTTGTCCAAACTGAAAGCATTAGCAGACGACAAACTAAATGTTGCACAAATTAGGAAATCTTTCTTTGAAAGGGCGGAAAACATTGTGGGAAAAGGATGAAATGCTGGTCACCAGCATTTTCTCCTTTTCCCACAGTGTTTTCAATTGATTCTTTCTCATGGTGATTAAACCTCGGGATTGTGTGCTACAGGGTTAAAAATGAATGTTGATTTAGAAATAAAGATTTTCAGACAAAATATCGATAGACTTTTGCATTTGGGGGCACACAAATAGAACTTTTGAGAGAATTCCGTTATCGTTAATACAACAAGCAAGGACACCAAGTTCCTATCACCCCTATGCAGCATATGCCTTCTTTAAAATGAGTCAAAAGGGGGCTTAATGCATCTCCGAAATGCATCATACGAAGTAAACTATTACATAATTATGGATCCATAAAATCCATTTTGTCTAACAACCGGCTGAATTCTGGGGCAGACTGGTCCTTGTACATGCAGAAAATTGACCATTTGCAAAATATATCGACCCATGTCAGCCTGCGCGGACTGTGCAGGCTGACATGGGTCGATACTTTTAGCAGATGCATTTAGGCCTCTTTTCACAGAGCGTGGCATATTTGATATTTTAACCCACTGACTCCACACGGCTATTACAAATATCTGTATCATAACAAAGTTACGTAAAGTTGATATTTGACCTAATTTGGGCTTAGAATACATGAAACTATCAATGGTAAGCGGAGATTGCATACAAAGATCAGACTGCACGTATGTGCTGGCTGATCCTAGTAAACACTTTCCGTAACACTCTTGGCGAAATATATCAAAATATGGAAGAGTAAGGATCATGTTAAGACAAGGTTTAACTCTACCAAACGTCAAAATTTTAGACAAGTCGAAATTCAAAGCATCTGCAGACGACGAAAAAAGTGATACTCGAATGATTGGATTTGTATCAAAAAGGGCAGAAAACATTGTGGGAATAGGAGAAAATGCTGGTTACCAGCATTTTCTCCTTTTCCCACAATGTTTTCAAATGCTTCTCACCTCAGGGTCGTTAAAAGTTGCGCATGTGTGGTAACGAGTTTAAGTCCCTGTCAGTAGTTAAAGTTTACATCCTGCGACCGGCGTAGAACAGGAAGATGTGGCTTGTACACGTGATCTTTCTTTAACTCTTTACCAGACGACAAGACTACCAGATGACAAAATTTATGATGTGTCCAGATTGAAAAATGATTTGCAGACGACAAATTCTATGTTGTTCAAATTTATCGTTCAAAAGGAAGAAAAAAATTGTAGACAAAGGAGAAAGTGCTTGTTACCAACAAATTCGCCTCTTTCCACAATGGAAAAACTCGGGATAGTTTTGTAAAGGATTAACTATCGATAATCAATGATAAACTAAGGTCTGATATATGTGAAACACGTGAAAACATCGTGCCGAACAAGAACAAACGCACGTTACTAGCAATTTCTCCATTTGCCTCCACTTGTTAAGCTATATTGAATTTGACGCTTGAAAATACTTTGAACTTAAAAAGAAATGTGCATTATTTGCCGTTTGGCAAAGACTTGTGGACTTGTGAGTTAAGTTCTCACCCTTTCTGTCCCAGCCGGCGTGGTACGTTTCTTTGATCTTCAGATATGTTTAAGTATCAGACATTATGGAAGCATAGGGGTCACTTTGAAATATTTTGTCCTCAAACACTTATAGTGGAGCTAAGTAGAGAAATAGTTTAGCCCTTCACCCTTTAGCAGATGACAAAATTTTAGCCTTGTCCAAATTGAAAGCATTTGCATGCGACAATTTCGGTGTGGTTCAAATGGTGCGTTTTTTTCTTTGAAAGGGTAGAAAACATTGTGAGAAAAGGAGAAAATGCTGGTTACCAGCATTTTCTCCGTTTCCCACAATGTTTTCGAAAGGCTTCTTTCTTAGGGCCGTTAAAAGTTGGCATTGTGTGGTAAAGGGTTAACGTCCTCAAATAACTTAACCCTTAACCTGCCTGTAAGTTATACGAACTTTTCTAAGTCGATAGTAAAACCCCCAAATGACGCTATTTCAAACTTATTTTTTAGGGAAAAATATCTCCTCATCGGACAGTGTAGATCCAAGGTCTGTGCAGTCTGATCTTGATCTACACCGTCCGGAAAAGGTAAGTGAGTCACGCTTAGCAGCTCAAGGGTTAAATGATAATTTCAAGCAAATATTTAAGAAGTTAAAAAATACTGCGATTTCAAATTTCTTTTCACTGGATTAAATAGCATCGTATCAGAGAGTGTAGATCCAAAATTAGACTGCACGTTCTTCACAGTCTGATCTTAATCTACATACATCCGAAAAAAAAAAACATTCAGTTGCGCTTAGCAGCTACAGGTCAAAAAAATACCCAACACCCATTGCAAAGGTTTATTTGCGTCTTACTTCCGGCTTTGGAAATATTCTGGCCAATGAGAGAAAGCTAGTGAAGAGCGACGCCTCCTTTCGCCGTCATGTTTCCTCATGTTTTCCTTACTTAAACCTTAAATCCCTTTGGTTTTCCGTATTTTACAATTTAATTTTTGAAGTAGGTCGCTGGACATTCATTTCAGTAGCCAGTATATCTGGGTTAAACATTATTTTGTTTGTCCAATTTTACAGAAACATCATTCCTGATAACTTGTTTGAAGCAACATTTTCCCAGACTCAGACTAAGTATAAAACAAAAGACAAGATTATTAGGAACAATTCTACGGGCACGATTGTGAATCAGACCGTGCCGGAAGTCACCAAATACCTCGGCAAGATGGGAAATCCGAATATCATAGGTAAGTAATATATGTTTTTTCACCACACAACTCGGCGTTTGTCACCTACTCCACCAGTTTCCGAGTGTCTGATAAGTAAAAACCGTTAATCAATTTTTTGTCATTACGAAAAAATTTATAGGTAAGATTGTCAATCACATGGTCTCGTAAGTCGAAAGGTATCTCGGTAAAATTGGAAATTCATTTGTCATAGAAAATTATTCATTTTTTAAACAAGTATAATGGACATTTAAAGTCACAATAGCGGCCAGGGGTAGACAATGGGGTTTAAAAATGCATGTAAATTTAATTCATACAATTTGAAAGTGTGAAAATGACAGTATGCTTTTGTACGGTTGGTCCATGCGTAAGTTGCAACTTTTGGTCCACTTCTAAAATTCATTTTCTCTGCCAAGGCCGCGGGAAATTCTTATGAGGACCACAGGAAGTTCTGTGAGAACCACAGGAGGTTTTGTTAGGGCTGCAGGAAGTTCTGTATGGGCCGCAGGAAGTTCTGTCAGAGCTGCAGGAAGTTCTGTGAGGGCTGCAAGAAGTTCTGTGAGGGCCGCAGGAACTTCTATCAGGGCTGCAAGAAGTTCTGTGAGGGACGCAGGAAGTTCTGTCAGGGCTGCAAGAAGTTCTGTCAGGGACGCAGGAAGTTCTGTCAGGGCTGCAAGAAGTTCTGTCAGGGACGCAGGAAGTTCTGTCAGGGCTGCAAGAAGTTCTGTCAGGGACGCAGGAAGTTCTGTCAGGGCTGCAAGAAGTTCTGTCAGGGACGCAGGAAGTTCTGTCAGGGCTGCAAGAAGTTCTGTGAGGGACGCGGGAAGTTCTGTCAGGGCTGCAAGAAGTTCTGTGAGGGACGCGGGAAGTTTTGTCAGGGCTGCAAGAAGTTTTGTGAGGGACGCGGGAAGTTCTGTCAGGGCTGCAAGAAGTTTTGTGAGGGACGCAGGAAGTTCTGTCAGGGCTGCAAGAAGTTTTGTGAGGGACGCGGGAAGTTCTGTCAGGGCTGCAAGAAGTTCTGTGAGGGACGCAGGAAGTTTTGTCAGGGCTGCAAAAGTTCTGTGAGGGACGCAGGAAGTTCTGTCAGGGCTGCAAGAAGTTCTGTCAGGGCTGCAGGAAGTTCTGTGAGGGCCGCAGGAAGTTCTGTGTGGGCCGCAGGAAGTTCTGTCAGGGCTGCAGGAAGTTCTGTGAGGGACGCAGGAAGTTTTGTGAAAGACATTGGCTTCATTTAGCGACGAGATAAGACCCTCTTGAAGCATGTTACTGAAATGTTGAAGTAATTGGGGTCCAGGAATTCGGCAGGCTCTTGCAATGTTTCATTTTCTTTTATGAAATGAAATAACCAGCCCATGGGGAAAACATAAAATGACTGTACAAACAGCAAGATTAATACATAACTCCGTTTCCCCATTGATGTAATCAACATGATGAGAACAGAGATTTATCTGTCGTCCGCTTGTCTCGTGACGATTTTCCAAATGTATGTCAGTGGTGAAGACGATAAAAGTATTTCCGAGGTCAAAGACCAATATCTTATTTACTCTTTCAGAGCCAAATATAGTCATGCTGTGGCAAAAGGGGGCATAATGCATCTCCGTGATGCATGGTACCAATAAAGTAATCACGTAATTATGGATCTATGATAGCTACTTTTTTCTTTCTTTTTTAACAAACCGAATGAATTATGAGGTAGGCTGGTCCTTGGACAAACAAAAAATTGACCAAGAACGAAAGGTTTCGGCCTCTGCGCAGGCTGACCTGGGTCGATACTTTTGGCAGATGCATTCAGCCCCCTTTTCACAGAGCATGGCTCAATTATTAACTTGACCTTTGAAAATGCAATCAGTTGAAACTTGAAACTCAGAAAGATATTTTTTCTCTTACTTTTGACTAAGCAAGCTGGCGGTATAGATTCCTAGATCAGTCTACACGTTATGTGCAGTCTGATCTTGATCTATCCGTCCGCAGAAGTCCCTGTTTTCGCCAATGGCGGTGAAAGGTTTAATTCTTTACTAGATTCTGTGATGTCGGTCTCATAAAGACAAATCTAATTAGTACCAACATCATAGGTTTTCAGAAAATCTGACGGCCTTTTTCGACTTTCATATTCACCTCTTGTCTGTACTTTTAAATCATAATTTGCCGACTAAATCGCGCAAAACTAAATTCTAACACGAAACGCGAATTCGGCTCTATAAACACAGTGGAACGGAAGCGTGGTAAAATCGACGTCTTTATTCTATGTAAAGTAACAATTGATACGCATCCGCTTTTGTACGCTAAGTATGAACTTGTTTTCCTTTTATCATGAGTGGGTCATGTTGGAATCGAAATAATCTTCTTTCTATAGTGGTTATCGTTCACTAAACCAAAGTTGTTAGTTATGAGGCGCAATTAATAAACCACTCGGGGATATCGCCCTCGCGGATTATTTCTTGTGCCTCATAACTCACAACTGTGGTTAATTGAACGATAAACCACAATAGAAAAAAAGATTATTTCTTAATTAAACTATTTCTTTCTCTACCCTAGGTTTAATATTTGCTTGTACTCTGCTGGGAATTGCTGCTGCAAGTTTGAAAGATAAAGGAAAGCCATTTTTAGACTTCATTCAGTCGACATCAGAAACCGTTCTGTTAGTCGTGCGGTGGTTCATGTGGTAAGAATAGCTATATCTCTTTCCCTCACAATTTAAAGTCAAAATGCCATTTCTGATAAACGCTCATAAAGTATGGATCCAGTATTATCATAAGATCTGGCAAGTTTCGTATCGTATGATCAGATCACAGTTCATATTCATACGCATCTGTTCGACGAACAGTCATCAACAGTTTAAATTTATACCATGTCATTTGTTAGTCTGTGATTAGTCAACTTTCTACTGAAACAAATTTTCAGCGTACGACTCCAAAATATGTATATGGCAGTGACTGTCTCGTCCATGGTAATGATCACGATGGTTTTAGCCGTGCTCTGTGAAAAGGGGGCTTAATGCATCTGCAAAAAGTATCGACCCAGGTCAGCCTGCGCAGTCCGCGCAGGCTGACCTGGGCCGAAACTTTTTGCTATTGGTCAATTTTTCTGCATGTCAAAGGACCACTGTACCTCACGATTCAGTCAGTTGTTGTACAAAATGAATCTTATGGATCCATACCTATGTGGTGACCGGATTGGTAAAATGCCTCACGAAGATGCATTAACCCTTTCCCAAACGACAAATTTGGACTGGTCCAAATTCAAAGAGTTTGCAGACGACAATTTTAAATTTGATGAAAATGGCAGAAAGGTCTCAAAAAGGGTAGAAAACACTGTGGGAAAAGGAGAAATTGCTCGTTACGAGCACTTTCTCCTTTTCCCATAGTGTTTTCAAAAGACTTGTACTGCAGACACGTGAAAACCAGGGCTTGTTTGGGAAAGGGTTAAGTTGCTCCCCCCCCTTTTGCCAGAGCAAGGCTCGTTTACTTTATATGTTTTCCTTCTCAAATACATGCGTCCCACGGGGATAAAATCGGAAGAAAAGACGGAAAAAAACATTATATCTTCACAGTGTCACATACGGTTCCAAATATGGTGTGATGACGTAACCCGTGAGCGGACTGCTTTAAATTTGGTTTCAGATTTGATTGGTCAAAATGTTACATTATTATATTCATCCGCCATTCGTGAAAAAAATGTTTTTCACCTCCATGATCGGTATTTGTTTTAACTTTATTCCATTTTCGAAAAAAAAAATGTCCCTCATTGCAATATTTTGTTTTTACAGTTTGTGTGTATATAATTAAAGGGAATAATTTGCTGTGGTAACTTTCCCTAAGCTTGTATTTGCTTCTAGCTGCGTTAGCACAAGACTGACATCTCGCTCTACCTTCGTCCTCTCAAGATATGGAAGTTTCCTAGGCAGCTCGAAGCAAATACAGACTTCAGGAAAACTACTGCAATATATTATTGATATATAATGATAATTATATCCATAAAGGTTATTCATGAAACAATATACACTTTTTTTTACAGGACAACACCTATCGGGGTGATTAGTTTGATAGCCGTATCTATAGCCAGTATAGAAGACGTTCAAAATGTGTTCGCTCAGTTAGGCATGTTTATAATCACCGTCACCGTGGGGATAGTCATACAACAAGTTATCATTATGCCAGCCATTTTATTTGTGTTCGGAAAAAGGAATCCATACAAGTTCATGCTGAGTATTGCGAGACCGTGGTTTATAGCATTTGCGGCTACCAGCACGTAAGTTGAGATTTAAACTATTCTGCCTCTTGGTGCAAAAGTACCAGGAAATATCCTCTCTGACCAGCATGAGACACTGTACTACCATAGTGTCCAAATCCAGTCTCTCACATTTGTACCTAGAACAGCATTAAGTCTTTTGCTTCCAACTAAATGAATTCAACTTTTCTCTGGGTCTAACGGTTTTCTTTCGTTGCGTTTAAAGCTGATCAAAGATTAGTATCTTGCAGTGGACAGTGTAGACCTGAGACTAGACTGTACTTTCTGTGTAGTCTTATCTTGATCTATGGCGTCTGCAAAAGCTATCCAAGGAGACATTGGAAGTGAAAGAGTTCTAAACATGCACTGAAAATTATGTCAATTAGTATTCATCTTCTACCTACGGACATCGGACATTTTTCAACACAATGCTTTGAACTATGGAAAGTTAACATGAACTGAATTTCAGACATGCTTTTTATTGTGCCCTTAGTGACAGCATTTTCTAGCGCCCGAACGCTTTAAAAAACGATCTGCTGACAAACAAGAAAAGTCGTCTGCATGATTTATTGAGTTATAAATCAATATGAGCCATGCTCCGGCAAAGGGGAGCTTAGTGCATCCCCGTGATGCATTATACCTATCAAGCCATTACATAATTATGGATCCATAATAGCCACTCGTTTTAACAATCGACTGAATCATGAAGTAGACTGGTCCTTAGACATACAGAAAATTGACCAATAGCGAAAAGGTTCGGCCCAGGTCAGCCTGCGCGGACTGCGCAGGCTGACCTGCGTCAATACTTTCCGCAGATACATTAAGCCCCCTTTTCACAGAACATGACTCAATTATGTATTCCAGAGCCGTGGCCATACCGGAAATGTTGCGAGCCTGTGAAGAGAAGAACAAGATAGATAAAAGGATTGCCCGGTTCGTTGTGCCGTTCAGTGTGACTATCAGTTGTAATGGATCTGCGGTCTACATAGCTGCTGCCACCACGTTTTTGGCCAACTTGTCGGGAATTCCTCTCAATTTCGGAGATATTATTCTTATATGGTAAGGAAGTGGGTTTTTTTTTTTGCCTTTTGAATTATTCGTTAAATAGTTCATAACATGAAAAAACATCATCTTCGTTATCATCACTACCATTATCATCATCGTGATCATCATCATCGTGATGATGATGATGATCATCATCATCATCCAAACAAATGAGCGGGGATATCGCAGTCTTCTGGAAGAGTGTCAGCGTACATCTGAGGTTCTCAGTTCTATATCTATGGTGGGCGTGGCTCAACTTATCGAAATAGCACACAACTTGGCGCGAATACTGGTGTCAGGCTTTATGGAGCTTTCATCGATAGTGATTTATACAAGTTTAAGACTTGTTTAACAATTAATGTACAGTATATGAGTTTAAAATGATGAATTCTTCATTCAGACGTGTAGATTCATTTTGATCTCGCCTCTTACTTACTCGAGATAATCACAATTAGTTCGCAAACATAAGTATAGTTTAAACCTACTTGCAATGGACATGAGCAATGCTCTGTGAAAAGGGGGCTTAATGCATCTGCAAAAAGTATCGATTCAGGTCAGCCTGTGCAGTCCGCGCAGGCTGGCCTGGGCGGAAATGTTTTTCTACCTTTCAATTTTCTGCGTGTCAAAGTATCAGTGTACCTCATGATTCAGTTGGTTGTTAGACAAGATGGATTTTACGGATCCATAATTATGAGATAAATTGCATGATACAGTGCATCACAGAGATGCATTAAGCCCCATTTTACCAGGGCACGGCTCATATGTATTTAATATCGATTGCGAAACAAGTTCTACAATTTGAATATTTAACTCTCGCTGATTGCATCTTGTATTTACGCCATGGCTCTAACCGCTGTCCATTGTTTCGACGATGGTTATGTGGGAAAGCAGCCAGTGGGTTGGAAAGAATATTGTGCGTAGTACTGGTGAAAGAAACTCCAGGAAAGCATGGATAGGTGCACTGGCCGCCGCGATATAACTGAAATAAAGTTGAAAACGGCGTTAAACACCATACAATCAATCAATCAATTAGGCCATGGTGCGGGTACATCGGAAGTTTTAACTCTTCACCGAACGACAGAATTTTAGACTAGTCCAAATTGAAAGCATTTGCAGACGACAAAATAAATGTGACAGAAACTTGTGTTGGGAAGGGTAGAAAACATTGTGGGAAAAGGAGAAAATGCTGGTTATCAGCATTTTCTTCTTTTCCCACAATGTTTTCAAAAGTCTTCTTTCACAGGGTTGTGAAAAGTCGGGATTGTGTGCTACAGAGTTAAGGACGCAATCATCGGGGATGATTGATACTTTGAGGAAAACGCAGACTGCTACCAGGAAGCTCAATCAAGGATGTAGCACTATTACCCTTTAACAGTACACAAAATTTCTGACGACGACAAAATGTTACACCAAAAACTTTCAAAGGGTAGCAAAGATTGTTGAGCCAGGCAGGGTAGCTCAGTGGTTAGCGTATCTGACTCCTGACCTTGTGGTTGCGAGTTTGATACCGGGTTGAGAAACGCAAAACCTTCTTTTGGGCGATAGTTTGCCTCTCGCCTCTGATGCTTGTGAGAACAATAGTCAGTGGCCTGGAAAGAAAGTTGTGTCAGTACTGGTGTGTGAAAGCCTGGAAACACATTCGTAGGTGCACTGACCGCCGTGATAGGACCTAAGCAGTTAAAAACGGCGTTTAACTCAAATAAAAAAAAAAGACTGTTGGAGATAGCAGAAAATGTTAGTTACCAATATTTTCACCTTGTCCCATAATGTTTTCTAAAGTTTTCTTCCTCAGGATCGTTAAAAGCCGGGCTTGTTTGGTACATATTTAATTCTGGCTTTCAGGTTGCTTGTAACAGTGGCGGCTATGGCCATACCATCGGTTCCGAGCGCAAGTATCATGACGACAATAATGATACTAACGGCTATGAACATTCCGGCTGATGACATTGCTCTACTCTTGGCAATTGAGTGGTACTTGTAAGTATTAGCCAGTAGAGCGCTTAATGCAAGCTAATCTCTTTTTCTTGGCAACATTCTAGCAGATGGCATGGCTTTGCCCTTGGCAAATAAGGTATAAACTGATAAAACAATTGCGTAACATAAGTTGATTTTGCGTGCAACACACTGGTCAGCTTATGACATTGCTCTACTCTCGGCAACTGAGTGGTACTTGAAAGTATATCTGATAGAGCACCGAGTGAAACATAAGTTGTTTTCTTGTAGAAAGTGTGGATCAAGATCAAACTGTCTTTTCTGAACATTATAGATGAAGATTAGACTGCATATGTGCGTAGTCTGATCTTAATCTACACTAACCGCTTCCTCAAAAAAGGCTTCATATGATTATGATTGTATGATTGTATGGTGTTTAACGCTGTTTTCAACATTATTTCAGTTATATCACGGCGGCCAGTGCACCTATCCATGCTTTCCTGGAGTTTCTTTCACCAGTACTCCGCACAATATTCTTTCCAAGCCATTGGCTGCTTTCTCACATAACCATCGTCGAAACAATGGTCAGCGGTGAGAAAAGGTTTCATAATTATAGCCCTCGTTAATCCCTAGGCTGCTAAGCGCGACTCAAGGACCTTTAGCGGACAATGTAGAATAAGATCAGATTGCAAAGAACTTGCAATCTGATCTTGGATTTACACTGTCCAATGAGGAGATAACTGTCCCAAAAAAGTACGTTTGAAACAGAAAAATCTTGGTTTTTATTAACGGCTTGAAAGTTTCATTTCATTTACTTAGCAGGATATGAGTAAAATGGCAATACATCAGAGAAAATATAATTTAAGAGCCATGCTCAGTAAAAAGAGGGAAAAGTGTCGACCCAAGTCAGCCGGCGCATTCTGCGCAGGCTGACCTGGACCGAAACTTTTCGCTATTGGTTAATTTTCTGTATGTCAAAGGACCAGTCTATGATACAGTCGGTTGTTAGACAAAATGTTTTTTATTGATCCCTAATTATGTAATATCTTGCTTGGTATGACGCATCACGGAGATGCATTAAGTCCCCTTTTCACATAGCATGGCTCAATTATATTAATGATATTGAATAATGTAACTATGACAGGCTATATAGGTTTAAATACCTTATTTAGGCAAGCGAAAAGATCTGTTGGATGATGTATTCGATAAAGTTGTCTAAGTCCCTTAACTCCCTCAACCCTTGTCCTGCCAATTAAGTTAGATGAAACTTTCAAGACGATTGTAAAAACCCGAATTAGCTTATTTCAAACTTATCTTTTGGAGAGCAATATCTCTTTATCGGACAGTGTAGATCCAAGATCAGACTGCACGTTCCGTGCAGTCTGATCTTGATCTACGCTATCCGCAAAAGGTCAGAGAGTCGTGCTTGGCAGCCTAAAGGTTAAGTACATTCAATACTTTACAATGGACGGAATTCTAATCTCTTCACCGAAATATGTAAAACGAAAATTCCGGACAGCCACCGAAAGATGCGTTTCTTTGTTTTGTACTGCTAAATGAAACGAAATTTATTTCAGTCAGTTAGGAAAAGGCCAGTAATAGCAAACTGAAGGCTACTTTGGCCATACTATCTCTCAAAATATCCGGGACAATTTTACTTATAAATCGGACAATGATCAGACAGCAAATTTGTCCTGGCTGATCCTGGCCCACTTTGTCTGAAAGTGGGGCATGTTTAGTCCGTAGGAAACCATAAGTTCAGATAAACTTCCTGTAAATTCACGTTCAATATAACCTATCTTTTCAGAGACCGAATTCGCTCTACAAGTAGTGTTGTGAGTCACACATTTTGTGCTGCCGTTGTTTATAATCTGTGCCAAAAGGACCTGGAGAAGATCGACGAGAGACAGTTAACTGATATGTCTAGAAATGAGACGGCCATTACAGTATTAGACGATATAAGTAATAAAGACTATAACATCAACGAACTGTCACCTTTAAAAGCTAATGGTTCACTTCAGAAACATGTTGAGGAATTAGATTTGTCTGAGTCTCGAATTTAAACGACTATTGGAACATGACAGGGACGATCAGGGATAGAGAGACAGAGAGATAGAGAAAAGGGTGAGCGAGAAAGTGAGACGTAGACTGGGAGTGACGGAGAGATAGAGAGAGAGAGTGGGAAGGAGAAGGAGTGGAAGTCCGAGAAAGAAAGAGACAGAGAGATAGAGACAAAATGGGAGGGGAAAAAATGATATAGACTGAGAGAGAGAGAGAGAGACAGACAGAGACAGAGAAATAGAGGCAGAGGGGAGAGAGATACAGGCAGAGACACACAGAGAGAGAGAGAGAGAGAGAGAGAG
This sequence comes from Tridacna gigas, assembly GCA_945859785.2. Taxonomy (NCBI): domain Eukaryota; kingdom Metazoa; phylum Mollusca; class Bivalvia; order Cardiida; family Cardiidae; genus Tridacna; species Tridacna gigas. The sequence goes on from OX244031.2 coordinate 16,142,707, forward strand.
AGAGAGAGAGGGAGACAGAGAGAGAGAAAGAGAGAGAGAGAGAGAAAGAGATCATATTGTAACCTTACCGGTGAAGCATTTTTCGATGATAATTCTGTCAGCAAGGTGCTTTATATCCCATTTTTAGTGATGTCCATGTGTTCATGCCGTCAGAGAGTGTTTATACCCCCTCTAACGGCAAATGTGTAGGGCAAGATTTGCTTTCAGAACATCATGAATATAAAAATCTACAAGTGCTTTTACTCCATTCACATTTCTTATTACTGAAAAGTGAATTAAATTTCAATCATGCTCAGGTACAAGGGCCTTAATGCATCTGTATGATGCATTACACCAAGCAAGTCATTACATAATATTTGATCATAAAGACCATTTTGTCTAACAACCGACTGTATCATATGGTAGACTGGTCCTTTGACATACAGAAAATGGACCTATAGCGAAAAGTTTCGGCCCAGGTCAGCCTGCGCGGACCGCGCAGGCTGACCTGAGTCGACACTTTTCGCAGATGCATTAAGCCCCCTTTTCACAGAGCATGGCTCATTTGTATTGCTTCACATAAACCCTATGGCTGTTTAACGAGATTCAATGCACTTTTTCAGAGAGTGTGGATCAAAGATCAGACTGCAAAGAAGATGCAATTTGATCTTTGATCTACACTGTCCGATATAGTGAGATTCCTCTAACGAAAGGAACTTTGAAATCGCAATATTTAAGTGTTTGGTATCGGCTGTAAAATTTCATATGGATCAAATTAGAAAAATTCGCAGTCGATATCAAACACCCAAATATTGCTATTTTCATATAACCTGTTCAACAATTTAAACAGAGTTAACACTTAACCTGCTAATTAACCCTTTGGCTGCTTATCGCGACTCACTGACCTTTTGCGGACAGCGTAGATCAAGATCAGACTGCACAAAACGCGCAGTCTGATCTTTGATCTACTCCTTCCGATAAGGAGATGTCTTCCCTCCAAAAATCCGTTTGAAACAGGAAAGTTTTGGGCTTATACTATCGGCTTGAAAGTTTCATTTCTTTTATTCAGCAGGATAAGGGTTAAGTGAACTGAAACTTCTAAGACGATAGTAAAAACACAAATTTTGCTATTTCGAAGTTATTTTTTTATGAAAAAATACCTGCTTATCGGACAGTGTAGATCCAAGATCAGACTGCACGTTCTGTGCAGTCCGATCTTGATCTACACTGTCCGCAAAAGGTCCATGAGTCGCGCTTAGCAGTGGAAGGGTTATAGAAGCAGTATTATGATACATAAGTTGTCTCAATCCTAATTTTCTACATCAATTATTTTCTTGTCATACATTGAAGTGTATGTATGTACTGGAGAGTTTTTACCAAGATCAGACCACGATTAGCATGCCTACGAATAGGTGCAGTGTGATCCTCTGATCCTGGTCCGTCCTTATCTATTCTTTCCGCTTGTTTATTTATAGTTTCAGTTATAAAATCTCAGTAATCGACAATTAACTTGGAAACAAATATGTTTGTGATGGTCATCAGTTGAATGTCCATTATTTACCAAACCAAGTTTTAACGTCAAGTGAAGGTTTTTTTTTTTTTTAAAGCATTCTGGGGAAAAAAGAAAATGCTGCAAAAACAATATTTTCTCTATAATTACCTATATTTAATGACTGCAGATGGCATTGGTTGGGCAACGTGTTGGCGTGCTTGTATACGTATATAAGCTGAGGCAGAAACTTGTGAGCCGTGTACTTTGAAAAGGAGGCTTAATGCATCTGCAAAAAGTATCGATTCATGTCAGCCTGCGCAGGCTGACATGTCAGCCTGTGCAGGCTGACATGGTCAAAACTTTTTGCTATCTTTAAATGTTCTGCATGTCCAAGAACAGTCTACCTCCAGATTTAGTCAACTGTTAGACTAGATGGATTTTATAAATCTATAATTATGTGATGACCAGCTTGGTACCATGCATCACGGAGATGCATTAAGCTCTTTTTTCACAGAGCATGGCTCATTATTTATTGTTTCCCACGGCTGGCCAACTAAAACAATTACGTATAGTCTGTCGGAAGTGACGTAAAACCTAGGTCTCATGTAACGATACGATAAACCAATCACATTAAAGAACAGAGCCTGACATAGGGCGGGTTTGGTCCTGTCAATTGCACTTACTCCACGTAGCATAACTAACAGGCTTCTGGGCGTCTTCCATATGGACAACCCATGATTACGCTAACTAAACGTACACCAATCATTCTATTCAAATGTTGGATGCCACTTTCTATTTGCATGCCATTTGATGTCCCAGCCGGACGGTTTCGTTGTTTTTACCAACTTTGTCTCATGTGCGCCTTGTTTTTGACTTGCTGGCCGTGATGTTTATCACAAATTTTATCACACATTGGTATTTATTATCACTATCAGCTGTTTTATGTTTAATGATGACATTGAAACAATGTACCAAGTTTTTTCTTGTTATTGTTTAATGAAAATAAATGTTGGAACATTACATGTCTTTTTCATAGTTCGTTCTGTATTGAGAAACCCACGTTTTAGCTCGGCTGTTTTCGAAGAAAACGTCGAGGTATTGTCATAGCCCGGTCGTCGTCATTGTCTGCGTCTACATCGTTGAAAGCTCTGACATTTTCTCATATCTGTGTTATTACTGAAGATATTTACTTCAAAACTGGGCTAGTTGGTAACTATCAAAGGGGGAACCCAAACCATTTGGTCAGGTAACCTTCAAAATAAGCCATGGTCTGTAAAAAAAGGGGGCTTAATGCATCTGCGAAAAGTATCGACGCAGGTCAGCCTGCGCACTCCGCGCAGGCTGACCTGGGCCGACACTTTTCGCTATTAAACAATTTTCTGTATGTCCAAGCACCAGTCTACATCTACATCCAGTTGATTGTTAGACAAAATGGATTTAATGATTTCATAATAATATGATGACTTTATTTGTGTAAGGCGTCACGAAGATGCATTAAGCCTCCTTTTGCCACAGCGTGGCTCAAATATTTTTTATACAATTATGTCCCTCTTCCGTTTTTGACGTAGAACTTTGACTGAAAAGTGCCAAACCAAACCCCGCAGCTCAGTCGGTAGCGTTCAGGACTTGAGAACAGGAGGTCGCTGGTTCGATCGCCGGCTAGGCCAATTTCTTTCCGAGGATTGATGATAGTCATTGCAAAAGGATTCATTCCTCTCTCACCGCTGACCATTGTTTCGACGATGGTTATATGGGAAAGCAGCCAGTGGCTTGGAAAGAATATTGTGCGGAGTACTGGTAAAAGAAAGTCCAGGAAAGCATGGATAGGTGCACTGGCCGCCGCGATATAACTGAAATAATGTTGAAAACGGCGTTAAACACCATACAATCAATCAATTGATTGAAAAGACAACTGCAGCCGAGAGATAGCACGTGCATTCAGCGCTCTTGTTTACTTATTGGAGCCAGATTAACACTTTCTTAATTCATACAAATACTTTTTTTTAAAATTCCTCTAAGAAACGGATTTGTAAAATATTACGGGAAAATGAACTATAGCTCGTAGAAAGTAATTACTCATTCTTAAAATAATGTTTTCCATTTCACTCAAATTCCTTTCTCTCAGTTTTATCCTCTTTGTGCATCTTTGTACGAGTTATGGTGTCGCACCACTGAGAACTCCTTCCGGGTCGTAGAGAGTCAAACGCAGTCCCGCTTTAAAACTTTAACAGCAAGCACTTCTGCTGCACTGTTTTGTCATAGAAAATGTAGAGAATGGAAGGAAGGGTCGAAAATAAATATTCTGGTGTTGATTTGATGATTTCTGTGGAAACTGAGAGCAAGTTTGTTATTTCCTCGGTAACTATTCCCACATGAAGTAATATGGTCTACCATCCGGAAGGTTTTTTTTTTTTACACTGTGCCCTTTGCTTGTGTTTGAGATAATTTTAAAAAAAGATGCAATCGGATAAGGAGCCTATTTTTTTTTAAAGATGTATGTGTAGGCCGATGAACATGGGTTTGATAGAAACAAACTGCAAAACTGTGGGTTTACCAATAAAAGTACAACAGAGTGTCAGGATTGTAAATTTCAGTCTATTTTTAATGTAGCAAAAGCCCATTGGTGTAACACTTTAATTGTACTCTAAAGGGAGGTAACTCTTGTGAAAAAAAATCGAGTAATCATCAATCACAGTTATTCCTCTTTAGAATGTTTTTAGTAGGGATTGTCAAATGCAGATTTAAACACAGACAAAAAAAAAAACCATGCTCTGTAAAAAGGGGGATTAAATGCATCTGCGACAAAGTATCGATCCAGGTCAGCCTGCGCAGTCCGCGCAGGCTAACCTGGGCCGAAACTTTTCGCTATTCATCAATTTACTGTATGTCGAAAGACCAGTCTACCTCATGATTAAGTCGGTCGTTATAAGAAGTGGCTATTATGGATATGAATTATGGATATCCATAATTATGTGATGGCTTGATTGGTATAATCTTTCACAAAGATGCATTAAGCCCCCTTTTCCCAGAGCATGGCTCAAATGTGTGTGCTCGGCAAGGCTGATGAACATGTGACTAACTTCAAAATCTATGTAATGTAAAATATAATGTACAAAATAGATCGTGAATTTTGTCACAAAACAATCATCTGTGATTGATTTTGGTTGATTGATTGATTGATTGATTGATTGATTGGAGCTTAACGCCGCTTTCAACATTATTTCAATTATATCACGGTGACAGCTCACTTATTCATGCATATCGTGGGTTTCAGCAGTACTAGGCTAGTATTGAGTTGTCTGCAGTGTCTTGACCAAGGATACTCCCGCGAAAAACCCAGCGCTTCCATCGCCTGTGGTAATGAATTATACTTATCATAGAAATGAAAACTTCAAAGAGATGTAAACTACCACTCACTCACTCACTCACTCAATCACTCACCTAAAGCACTCACTCACTCACTCACTCAGATTGACAGATTCACCACTAAACCTTACCATTATACAGTTACAGCAAAGTTTCCATAGCACAGTAGTAATACGCAAGGCTAGTGATCTACGAGTTGCGAGTTCGAATCTCAGCCAAACTCTGTTTAACCTTCTACCAAATATTCCGAGTTTCAAGACCCGGAGGAAAAGGGGTTTTGAAAACATTACCGGAAAAGTATCGATTCAGGTCAGCCACAATGTTTTCGACCCTTCAAAAGAAACATTTGGACATCGTTTAATTCACACTACATTTGTCGTCTGCAAATGTTTCGAATTTGGACAAGCTTAAGATTTTCTTGTCGTCTGATAAACACTTACGAACATAATAATAGACATAGACATAGACATACATATACATGTATCTTGTAATATAATACATGATTTTACCATACCTGTGGTCATGTGACGTGTACAATAACAACCTCATAGAGTGTAACAAAAGTCAATTTCTACCGTTTTTCAAAAATAATGGGGAAAAAGGAGATAGTACATGTACAATACTTAATGAGTACCACCAACTAGTATAGTACATGAACATCAAACCTTGAGAGGGTGGTCGCTGGGCGTGCAACGGACACTATAATTTGTCAATGTTGAACTTTACATTAGAAAGCATCTGAAATAATAAAATAGAAAAAAAAAGATAGGATGGAGAACGAGACATAAAATTGCTCGAAAATAGTGTCGAACAAGACAAATACAATGCATAACATACAACGACTTACAACATTCTGTTGCTAGCTTACAGGCGCTAGTCAAATTTCTCAATTTTTGAAAGTTTTGCAATGAAATATACGACTTAAAATGGTTCGTAATTTAAAACATTGTGGGTTGGGACGAATACAATGCATAATATTAGACAACTTGCAGCGATCCGCTGTTAGTTTAGAGATATTGGAACTTACAAATAATACTTAACCCCTGGGCTGCTATGCGCGACTTCAGGACCTTAGGGACACTGTAGATCAAGACCAGACAGCACAAAATGTGCAGTCTGATCTTGGATTCACATTCCCAGGTAAGATGATCATGTATCCCCATTAGAATACCTTTGAAAATAAAAAAGCATGTACAGTGTAATTATTACTATCGACTTGACACTTTGATTTCACTTATTTAGCAGGCCAGGGCTTAATATATAAACGGGAATTGATTGATTGATTGTTTGATGTTTAACGCCGTTTTCAACATTATGTCAGTTATTACACAATTGTATTCAACAATGACATTCTCTGTTTTGTTGCACAGGTAATAAAACGGGAAAGGTTTAATAAGATTCTTACATTACTTGAATTAAGCAGCTGTAACAACTTAAACATATTCGGTCGGACACGGAAATATTTCCTTATGTAGTTTTTACGAAGGTCACTATATGCTAAACAAATTAGAATAAAATGGTACTCGTCTTCAATCTCTCCAGAATTACATACTGTACAAACTCTGTCAGACCTTTCAATTCTTTGTCTACCATATCTGCCTGATTCAATTCGTAAATTGTGAGAGGAAATTCGAATTTTTGTAAGCGCGCTCCTGTTTTGTTTAGTCTTCAAAATTCTAATATAATTTTCTAGTCCCCAATTTGGCTTGATATACGGATAAAGAGACTTGAGAACCTGATTGGTTTTTATATCCGATGACCATGTCTGTTTGAAGCAATCTAAAAGTCTTGTTTTAAATATCGAAATAAACCTAGTTTCCTCAATGTTATTTTGGTAAAGCCAGTAATCAGAAAAACCAAAGGTATCTAATATAGTCTTCACCTTGTTTGCCCAATTATTTGAACCCAATTTACATCTTTCAAGAGAGTTTTGATAAATCCTTTTTGAGATGACATTATCAGTGTGAAGTAATTTTAACCAATACTTAATGATGAGAACATATCTTTGCATATATAACGGGAAACGCCCTAATTCACCATATATAGCTGCATTACTGGAATTCAATCTAACCCCAAGTATTTGCTTACAGAATTTTAGTTGCACGCGTTCTAGCTCCTTAGACTTTGAAAACCCCCAAATTGGACATCCAAAATTTAGAATCGAACCTACGAAAGCGTCAAATAATTGAAGAGATATCTCAGGACTTAATTCAACTTTCTTAATGTTATATAATAAAATGTTCATGGCTTTAAGAGATTTTCCGATAATGTATTGATTATTTAAAACAAATGATCCGGTATAATTGAAAACTATACCCAAATAGTTTATATTGTCTACAACTTCAAGAGCTTGTCCATTGTAAAACCATTTCTCAGTCGGCAATACACGTCCTCTCTTACGGAAGACTACAATCTTAGTTTTGTCAATATTAACTTCTAAGCCCCAATATTGACAGTACTCATGTAATTGGTTAAGGCTATTCTGAAGATCCTCTACTGAGTTACCTACTACTACCATGTCGTCTGCAAAAAGCAATACAATAATACAAATGTCTATTATACTAACTCCTGAGTCCATTTGATTTTGTAGAAAGAGCTCCAAGTCCTCTAGGAAAAGCGCAAATAATACAGGCGAATTATTTAGACCCTGTTTTAATCCTACTGCTATATCAAAAAAATCTGAAAGTGAATTCAAGTGCTTTACGCACGATTTAACAGTTACATACATGGCTTTGAATATTCTAAGTATTTTACCATCTAAACCCATTTTCAGCAGTTTAAACCATAAAGCGTTACGATACACTGAGTCGAATGCCTTTTTAAGGTCTACAAAGGCACATGGAAAACGCTTTTTTTCTTGCAAAAAATGTTCAATTAAATTTTGTAAAATAAAACATGCGTCAACTGTGCTACGCCCTCTCCTGAACCCAAACTGAGCGTCAGAGAGTAAATCATTGCTTTCGAACCATTTTTCCACTCCGCTGGTCAGAATACTAGTAAATAGCTTTCCCAAGTTACTCATAATGGTTATCCCTCTATAGTTGTTTGGCACAGATTTGTCACCTTTCTTATAGATTGGTATAATATAGCCCTCTGACCATTTTTGTGGGAAATAACCTGAATCAAATACCGTATTAAATAAGTCCGTTAAATGCCCCGTTAAAATATCGTCAGCTTCCAAAAAATATTCATTTATCAAATTATCAGTCGGACAAGATGCCTTGTTACGGTTTAATTTTCGGATTGCACTTCCTGGTAAGTTATCTTAGTATTTAATTCTGTAAATGTTGGATTCTCGATATTAAAGTCGGTAGACGATAATGGAGCCATGCTCTGAAAATAGGGGAATTAATGCATCTGTTAAAAAGTATCGACCCACGTCAGCCTGCGCAGTCCGCGCAGGCTGACCTGGATCGAAACTTTTCGCTGTTGGTCAATTTTCTGTGTATCCATGGACCAGTCTGCTTGATGACTCTAGGTTGTTATGCAAAATGCATTTTATGGATCAATAGTACTGTGATGACTTGCTTGGTATCGTGCGTCACGGAGATGCATTAATCCCTTTTTGTCAGAGCATGGCTCTATTACGTGTGTGAAAGTCACTGCATATGAAACATGTGAAAGCCACTGCAACAACGTTTATTTCCACACACCCCCCTTCCGGTAGAACATTGCTGGATATACAGCTTATGGCATAGAAAAATTGTCGCTCTAAAGCCCAACAATCCCAAGTTTTCACGACCCCTGAGAAAAAAGGTTTTTGAAAACATTGTGGGAAAAGGAGAAAATGCGGGTTACCAGCACACAACGTTTTCTACTCTTTTCCAGGCAAGTTCCACCATCTGAGTCACCGTTTATGTCTCGTCTGCAAAAACTTTATTTTTCAACGGATCCAACATTTTTTCGTGTGGTTTAGTGTAAAGCAACGCAAGCCTGGGACCAAGGATGCGTGCGCAGGATGTCAAGATATCATTCGTCACAACTCGGCCGACTCCGTAACTACATCCCTCTTCCGTATCAAGCAGGATTGCATCTTCAAATCCTGCCACCCACATGATCTTCACCCTTTACCAAACGACAAAATTATAGCCTTGTCCGAATTGAAAGCATTTGCAGACGACAATTTCAATGTGGCTAAAATGGTGCAATTTTTCTTTGATAAGGTAGAAAACATTGTTGGAAAAGGAGAAAATACTGGTTACCAGCATTTTCTCCTTTTCCCACAATGTTTTTAAAAGGCTTCTTTTCGAGGGTCGTGAGCCTAGGAAATAGCCTCGGTACAAGCCAGGCATGGTGGGGACTTTTTTGTTTTTTTCTGCTTGAGTCTGTGGAAAAACCCTGCACCGATCCCGGTTTTCCCCAAAATGCGTATTTAGACACTATATACAAAGTCTAGCAGTAAAACATGTTCTTCTAATTACCTTTACCGTTTGGAATTATATTTTAAGGAAATTTGGTGTGAAAATCAGGCTTGATTTCTCAACAGACATATTATCTATAGCCATTTCCGCTTGCTACATTTTAGCTGCAGAGTTTTTAGCGATGCTCACCGCGTACTAATATTTACCCTGTGCTGGTTAGTGATGTATCTTAGAAGAGTGGTCAATCTTCAAAGAATATAAAAAGCGTATAACGCATCTAACCTCGTCCGACCTAAGGATGTTTCCATTTTGAAGTACTTTCAGTCTCATGATCTTAAACATGACTGCGCCCATGTTAAACTTGCAGCATGATATCGATCGCGGTTCCCGGAAATACAACGGGTACCAGTTAGCGCCCATGTAAATTGATTAGCAAGGACATCAACAACTACGGTGAAGTTATTTACAACTGTCAATTTGTCGTTGAAAACTAAGAAAGAAATTGATAGACCACGTTAGAAATTGAATGTACAAACTGTTTGACAACGGAAATGTATGTAGAGAGATTTCAGTGCTGGTCACTTGGGTTCTCGAGTACTTGAGGTCTACACCAGTACCTGTGAAGCCTGGAATAGACATACATCAGTAGGTTTCCAGAATGACTAAAATACAATAGTTATTGGCGTGAAAAAAAAAAACACTTAAACAAATAGGAATGATATTCATAATCTACTGTTATGCCTTTGTCAGTTCAAAACAAAAACATATAGTTTTCTGCCGTGATTGTAATCATTAAAGAGACATTATCTAGCGAGTCATAAATTCAGTTATAACCTGAACGTTACATGCCATTACCAGTGGAAGATAAAGCACGGAAAGGTCTTTCACAGAGAGTGATTACCCTACAAATAGATCACAAAATAAAAGCTATAAACGACACAAGTTGATGTTATTGTTTACAGCTGTATTCGAAGTTACTAAACACAGGTAAACATCTTATATGGGCCATGCTTTGTGTTCAGGAGTTTTGCAAAAAGCATCGATCCATGACAGCCTGCGCAATCTGTGCAGGCTGACATGGATCGAAACCTTTTTGCTATATGCCAATTTGCTACATGTCCAAGGACCATTCTAACTCATGATCCGATTGGTTGCGAGACAAACTGGATTTGATGGATCCATATCAATGTGATGACATGATTGTTATCATGCGTCAGCGAGATGCATTCACCCTTTCAACGCCGTAGGCGAAAACAGGGACTTTTGCGGACGGCATAGATCAAGATCAGACTGCACAGAACGTGCAGTCTGATCTTTGATCTATACCTTCCGCTTGTTTGGTCAAGCCTATATGATAAAAGTCTTCCGGAGACTCAGTGGATTCCAGCCTTACAGCCTTCAAAAGAAGCCGAGTTTGTTTATTTGGCGCCGAAAGAGTTATATCCCTTTTTGCCGGTGCTTGGCTCATGTATATTTCAAGTTTGACTTGGGGTCCTCTGTTCCTTAGTTGTTAGAATTCTGGATTTGTGAACAGGACCGTTCACTCTTCGATAAACGTTATTGTTGTGACTTGTCTCATCATTTTAACCAGACGACAAAATTGAAGATTCGTCCAAATCGAAAGCATTTGCAAGCGACAAATTAAATTTGGCTTGAAGGTGATTTTGTCTCTGGTAAGAGAAAACTTTTTTGGAAATGAGAATATGCTGGTTTCAAGCTATTCCTCCATCCATCAATGCTTTCTAAGGCATTCTTCGCTGGTTCGATCCCCGGCTCGGCCAATTTCTTTCCAAGGATTGATGATAGTCATTGTGACAGGATTCATTCCTATCTCACCGCTGACTATTGTTCCGACGATGGTTATGTGGGAAAGCAGCCAGTGTCTTGGAAAGAATATTGTGGGGAGTACTGTAAGAGAAAGTCCAGGAAAGCATGGATAGGTGCACTGGCCGTCGCGACATAACTGAAATAATGTTGAGAACGGCGTTAAACACCATACAATCAATCTAAGGCCTTCTTTCTCAAGGTCATAAATATATGCACATGTTTTGTTAAGGTTTAAACGCAAATTTGATACTGTATGGACCAAAAGACATTACGTGGAAAAATACAACGGTCATTGTCTATAGAGTTTCCTTCTGCCTGGATATTTGTCTTTACTTATTGAAACTTGTAGATAACTTAGTCGACCTCCATTGTCCGATCGTATAAAAGAAAACCTGGATCCGTATCAACCAAGCATTCTTGATTTCATTCTAAGTCTAATTCTAGGTTTAGAGAGTTAAACAACTTCTGATTGTGCCGAATAATTTCGCAATCCAATCAAGTTGGCCGGATACACAACCATCATTACTATAAAAGTAGCAAAAATTGACAAAACACAACTGAGCATTGTGGATTTGAGCTTTCAGCTAGCGATATGGTTTTGGTGCCCAACACATCTATTCATGGTGATCATTTGTACCATATTATTTAGAAATCCAAGCATGCACGTCTCACTTATGGGCCGGACAGGAACACCTGACATCACAATAAGTATAGTATATATTGACAAAGTTCAACCAAGCAGCGTGATCTTGACCTTTAAGCTGGCGACACGTTTTTCGACGCGACACGTCATCTATCCATGGTGATCGTGTTTTTTAAATTATTTCAGAATCGGACTATATATCTGGAAGTTATTGAGCGGACGGGAACACCTGTAGTCACTATGACGATAACAAATATTGACAAAGTTCAACCAAGCGCTGTGACCTTGACCTTTAAGCTAGCACACGAGTGTTGCACGCGACACGTTGTCTATCCAAGGTGATCATTTGTGCCGAATTATTTTAAAATAGGACCATGCACCTGGAAATTATTGGCCGGACACGACCGCCAGTGTTTTCAGGACACACACACACACACACACACAAAACCTCCCCCGCCCCCCCCCACACACACACATTTCATGGCGGGGGCAAAGTAAATGGTAAAGCAGCTACTCCATTTTTTCAACAGCCTTCTTGGAAATTCTTTCTTTCTTTTAGTTTTGTTAAGTCTTATCTATATAGCATTCTCTTGGTTTAATTTTTTATATTTAGTCCATTTAGGTTCTTCCACAACAATTAACAGACGCAAAAGCAAATATCTCTATATAGCTTTGAAATACTCCGGAAATAGATCATACAATACAAGTATATCCATGTAATCATTAGGTACACCGTTTTTCAGTCCCTAAAGAGTACATTATATAATTACTTTGTCCGATTTAGCTTCGCCTTTATCATTAACATCGCTGTTTTATTTTGTTTTTCATTTGTCCACAACGTAAATTAAAGCTCAGGTCATGGTATATCTATTCATCCTGGTGCCTTAAATAGATCTATCGTTTCTTTTTGCTCGGGTCTTGTTATGACAGGGTAATGACAAAACGGCTTATATTTTTAGCTTCTCACTTGATACAGCGACTTTTGGTCAAATTAGGAATATTGAACTTTCATTCTTATCTATAGGCATAACGCTGATAACCAAAACATGGTTTAGAAACCCCTAGTTGGTGTTCAGTTGGGGTTGGTAACCCCTTTACAGCCAATAGTTAGAACAGAGGCTTTTGTGGACTGCATAGATAAAGATCAGGCTGCACAGTACGTGCCGTCTGATCTTCTATCTATACCGTCTGTTTGTGTAGCCAAACTGACATGTATTAGATAATTTTTTTTTCTGAGTTTCTGTCGATTATAATTTCAGTCGCGGAAGCAGGTCGACTTAATCATATGAGTCATGCTCTGTGAAAAAGGGACTGAATGCATCTGCAAAAATTATCGACCCATGTCAGCCTGCGCGGACTGCGCAGGCTGACATGGGTCGAAACTTTTTGCTACTGGTCAATTTTCTGCATGTCCAAAGACCATTCTACCCCGGAACTTAGCCTATTGTCAGATAAATGGATTTTATAGATCCATAATTATGAATCGACTTGCTTGGTATAATGCATCACGGAGATGCATTAAGCCCCATTTTGCTAGAGCATGGATCATATAATTTTGGTGATGAAAGAGTTTTAACTTAACTAAATTGGTATCCGACATACTAGATCGAGTACACACTGCACGGTTTACCAATTTACCAAGTATAGACTGCGGTTTTCGAAGTACAAACTGCACTATTTACATAGCACAGACTCTATGGTTTACCAAGTACGGACTGGACGGTTTACCAAGCACTGAGTGCTCGGTTTACCAAGCGCAGACTGCTCCGTTTACCAAGCACAGACAACACATTACAAAGCAGAGACTGCGCGTTTTAACAAGCACAGACACTATGGTTTACCAAGTGCGGACTGCGCCGTTTACCAAGCACAGACTGTTCGGTTCACAAAGCACAGACTGCTCATTCACAAAGCGCAGACTGCACTTTTACAGAGCCCATACTGCACGGTTTACAAAGCACAGACTCTATCGTTTACCAAGTGGGGACTGCACAGTTTACCAAGCACAGACTGCTCGGTTAGGCAGCTTGATCGTGGTCTTCGTTTGTTTTTTTTTTTTACAGGACCGCAGGAACGTATTTGACCACTATGCTAGTTTCATTTATTGTAAATTTATTTCAGCACATATTTGTAGAATGTGATAATAACATAGTTTGTGCGATGTAGCTCAACTGTCTAGCAGAATCAAATAAAAAGTAGATATGTTTTGTCTGTGGATAGCCAATATACAGGGTTGATACATACTTATTTGCACCATAATACCAGCTTTTACTGAACAATTTCAGGTTAAGGCTAGTAAATAGGATTTTGGTTCAATATGTAAAAAATGGTTATCATGTAGCACTTGAATGATACTCCTTTCCTAATGTCACGTGAGGACCGGACTATGTGCACATACTACTGTATATCATATTGCAGTCTAGTTCAGCTTTTCCTATTCTTAACCTTTTACCAGACGACAAAATTTTAGACTGGTCCATAATAAAAGTATTTGGAGATAACAATGTAATTGTGGCTCGAATGATGGAGTTTCTCTTTGAAAAGGAGAAAGGGCTGGTTACCGACCTTTTCTTCTTTTCGTACTCAAGTTTTCAAAAGCCTTCTACTTAAGAATTCTTAAATTTGGTCGTTAGATCAGGATTGTTTGGTAAAAGCTTTACGTGCAAAGCTATGTCAGCTGTCGTTTAACCTTCTTCTTTGTAATAGTCTGGAATGAATGAATAGTAATTTGCGATTGGTCAAAAATGTGGACATGCATAGTATGAGGACCTTTTGCGAGCCCATTTATGACTACAATATACAACCCTTGCTTTCAACATTCATAATAGAGAAACCCTCACGCCGTTTATCGTCTGTTAAAATTTGAGCCTTGCTCAGACAAAAGGGGACTTAATGCATCTCGATAGTGCATTATACCGGTCAAGCTATCACATCATCATGGACCCAAAATAGCCATTAAAAAAAGAAAAACTCTGACTTAGCCATGAGGTAGACTGGTCCTTGCACATGCCACATACATAAAATGGACCAATAGCGAAAAATTTCGGCCCATGTCAGCCCGTGCGGACTGCACAGTATGACCTGCGTCGAAACTTTTCGCAAATGCATTAAGCCCCCTTTTCACAGAGCATTGCCCATGAAAAAAAAAAAAAAAAAAAAAAAAAAAAAAAAAACGGTATATACTGATGAAATAAATGAAATATTTTCAGACTAGAAATACAGGGTTCAAAAACCGTTACAGTTTTAAAGACATTCCAGCCAGAATTGTGTCACTAAATATTGTTCAATGTAGTTTCAAGATTAGACTATATAAACATCAAGTTTAGCCTGACCTTCATCAACTACATTGGCAAAAACGTTTACCCCTTTATCACACAATCTCGAGTTTTCACTACCTTTAGAAAGAAATATTGTAAAAATATTGTGGGAAAACATTGTTTTCTACCGTTCCAAAGGCAATCACATCATTCGAATAAGATTAAAGGTGTTGTCTGCAAATGCCTTTAAATAGGACATGTCGAAAATTTTGTCTTTAATTAGAGTGTAGATGTCCTAATTACTTTTATAATGAAGCACTACATATCAAAACGTGTAATAGACACTCTTTATTTTTCACCATTGTTTGTTACATTGTCTTTCAATAGGTGGCATTTTTCAAATACATATCTATCTGATATAGGGTTCTAGGAAAACTGCTCCCCTCCCGGAAAACTACCCCCCCCCCCCGGAAAAGTGTCCCCAGAAAATTTGCCCAGCCAGGAAAATTGCGCCCCGCCCACACGTTTATGTGTATTTCTTGTTTTACCAAAAGAAAACCTATTTTGGCTCATCTACAAGCCTCATTAAGCGGTGATGGCAAGTTCTATCAAAAAGATAAAAATTGCCATAGATATCCCCGCTTTATCAAGTTTTTTTTTAATTTTCTTATTTTATTGTTTCAGTTATAATACTGTAATGGAAACATTAAACAAAATGGAGCATGCATACACAAAGATATATAACCGCTTTTCAAGAATGATGTGGTGCATCTACCCTTTCTTTTTCGCTTATTTCTTATATAGAGCATCTTTTTTTTTTATTGGGCAATGTACACATCTTTTTCCGTTTTTAGTACTATCATCTTTATTAAGCACTATATTTACAATTCATTTTAAAAATGAAACATTATATTTACAATTCATTTTTAAATGTTCACAGTACAGTTTGAAACACAAAATTCTTTACAGTAAATACTTAAAACCAATCAATTAGCTTTAATAGGAGTAAACCTTTAACAGGAATCACTTCTCCTTGACATGATTAAACATTTCAAAGGGAATCTCAATGTCTCGAGAAATGTGCATTCATGTAGAATAAATTCAATCAATGAAAATGAAATGCATTACAATAATAATCAACAACATCAGGGGCAGTTTTTCTAGGGGCAGTTTTCCTGGAGGGGAGGCAGGTTTCAAGGGGGGGGGGGGGGGGGGGGGGCAGTTTTCAGGTGCGGTTTTCCGGGGGGGGGTAGTTTTCCAGGGGGCAGTTTTCCTGAAACCCTGATATGGGCATTCGGGGTAGAGAACCGGACTACTTTTCAAGGAGGCAATCAATACAGCGAATATCAAAATAAAATGAACGTTTACTGAATAAAACGCTACCTCGATTCACCAAGCTATGGTTAGCTGGCATATAACCTATGCACCAGTCATTTATAAACACAGCCCCTATAGGCTTGGTAAATAGCCCTGGTACATTTTACGTTGATAAGTCTGGAAAAAACTCGGATGCACAAATCCTAGGTTTCCTGAAATCTAAATTTAGAAACTCTATACAAAGATAAGCAGTAAACAACGATATTCTTAAAAAATATCTTTCCTGTTTGAAATAAATGATTTATTAAGAAATTGAAAGCGAAAAACAAGCTTGATTTTTTCACAGAAGTGTTGTCTATAGCCATTTTCTCCATTGCTGCTTTTTAGCTGCAGAGTTTTAGTTTACGCACCACGTATTAATATTTATCCTGTACAGGATAGTGATACCTCATAGCAGACAGGTTAATCTTCAAGGAATATGACATGCGCAGACAACGTCGTTTGTTGTGTGGTGTTCCTACGAGAATGGAGGGTTATCTACCATGGACAATTAGGGAGAAAAGAACAACTTCCCCTTCACCGAACAATCCAGATCTTGTACCACCCTGGTTTTTGAGATCATGATGGGTAAAGGATTGATTGATTGTATGGTGTTTAACGCCGTTTTCAACATTATTTCAGTTATATCACGGCGGCCAGTGCACCTATCCATGCTTTCCTGGAGTTTCATTTACCAGTACTCCGCACAATATTCTTTCCAAACCACTGGCTGCTTTCCCACATAACCATCGTCGAAACAATGGTCAGCGGTGAGAGGATGGGTAAGGGAGAAATACTGGTTACCAGCATATTCTCTTTTTTCCATGGTTTTCTAATCCTTTCAAAGACAAATCCCAATCATCTAAGTTTTTTTTCTTTTACCACTATTTTTTTCCGACATTGATTAGTCTCCAGTTTTATATTTACTAGAGAATCATGAAAAAATGTTTTTGTGTTGTTGTTGTTGTTGTTGTTGCTGTTGTTGTTGTTTGGTCATGGAGGGGGGCATTAAGGCGTTAATTAAGAAGAATGCCTGTCTTGAAAAAAATAGCAGCGACAGAACGGTCAATTTAGCGTGCAATTACCAAAAGACCTTGGTTTCTATAGAAAACGAATTCCCATGGTTGTGACCGATACAGATTTTTGATGAGAGAAAATCCCGGGAAAAATCTGCTGAATTCGAGGTCTTATCATCGAAATGTGTAACAATCCCTGCTGACCGTTGTTTATCAAGTTGTTCTGAAACAAACAGGTTTTTTAACCCTTAAGCTACTAAGCGCGACTTGCTGACCTTTTGCGGACAGTGTAGATCCAAGATCAGACTGCACAAAACGTGCAGTCTGATCTTGGATCTACACTGTCCGATACGATATTTTTTCCAGGTGAAATCAATTGTAAAATCACAATATTTGGGTTTTAACTATGCAGTGGAAATTTCGTTTCATTTATTTAGCAGCTTAAGGGTTAAATGCACTACGTATGGGTTTGTTTACGGCTTTCATCTCATCTGCCAGCAGGGATCATTCCTTTACCACACGACAAAATTTTATGGTTGGCCTAAATTGAAAGCATTTGCACGCGACAAATTACAGGTGGCCCAAATGACAAATTTTTTCATTGATTGGTTCAAAAACATTGTGGGAAAAAGAGAAAATGCTGGTTTACAGCATTTTCTCCTTTTCCCACAATGTTTTCAAAAGTGTTATCGCTCAAGATCATTAAAAGTCGGGATTATGTGATAAAGGATTAGATAAACATGAAACATGTATGTACGATTCCTGCTACCGGTAAGTTTAGCAATGGTCACAACTTCCCCCCCCCCCCCCCCCCCCCCCCCCGCACCGAAAAGAAAAATCAAAGCGTTGTAAGCACCGGTGTGGCATTTGTCAAGGGAGCCATTGTGTGGAATTAATGATCTGAAAAAAAAAAACAATAATGTGGGACGACCAAGCCCGGGCGAATAAACCAAGGGACGAACAAGCTCAGGGACGACCTGGTTTTGGGACGAACACGGTCAGCAGACAAAGGTTATGTGAATCATTGCGCAAAAAGAAGGCCTTAGCGGGCATAGATATTTTCAATAAAAAAAAAGAATTATTTTCCATGATGATGGCCTAATCCAGTTTATTTCAATACGCCGTTGTTATTTATATATCTGAGTTCTATCGAAACACTTACTTGTCACAGAAAAATTGAGTCTAATTGGGTTTATTTCCTTCGGTTTTGCACAAACTACGTTACATGATTTTCAAAAAACAACATTGAACTCATTGCGGTATTGTCTTCGACAAATGCCACAAAAATGGTCGAAGTCGATATATTTGCTACAAACTTTTAATTTCGTAATAGTTTGTGTTTCCATATGAGCAGCGTTCTGGAAAAGGGGGTTGAAAGCACGTTCGTAATGCATTATGCCTAGCAAATCAACTCATAATTTGGATACAGTTTGTCTAAAAGCCAGATGAATCTAGAGGCAGAGCGGTCGTCTGCCGAGTAGAAATTTCTGCACAGCAAAAAGTTTCGATTTATGCCAGCCTGCGCATACCGCGCAGGCTGGCATGAATCGATACTTTTTGCAGATTCATTAAACCACTTTTAACAGAGTATGCCTTCTCTATGACCCATGCTCTGGTAAAGGGGGTTCAAAGCATCCGTGACGTGATGCATCGTGCCAAGCAACTCATCACATAATTATGGATCTGTAAAAGCCATTTGTCTACGCATGCTACACATCAAGATTTTCTAGTTCTTCTCTAGAAAAGGAAAGGATGATACTTTGCGTGTAATTCCCCATATTGACTGCACAAGTCACTGTCAATTAAAAGCAAAAGTACAGGTTTATGCCATCATCAATAACCCTAAAAATCAACATGATTAGAAAGAGTGAATGTCCGACAGTAATTACCGATCATATACATGTACTTCTAGATACCGTGGGCCAATGAAATGCCATTGGTTTATCACGGAACATCCATGGAAATGTTCTATTACAGAACAGCGAAATGTTCACCGGTCGATCGTTGAACACTATTATTAACAATAGTACATTGACTGATTTACCGTTTACTTATTGTCGCAACCAGTTGACTATATGTGCGACGCCCCCTGAAAGCTGTAAGTTATGTTAAGGGGGATAGTGCAAGATACAGGACGAAACCCATCCTAAGTTACGCCTGTTTTTTAACGTGCTCGGTTTATAACATCATCACACATGGCCATGTTTTAACGTCTCATACGAAAGACCATTGGTAATTTTTTAGAAGGCCAGCCGTGGGGCTAAATTCCGAAACTTGCTGATTACAAGTCCTACGCTCTGCTTCTTTCGCTATGCGGGCTGGTTACAATAGCATATTGGCGCATCGCTGCATATACGATATAGGGGTCAATTTGCTATTTTCCGTAACAGTATTCATCGATCGACCGGTTAAAATTTCGCTGTTCCGTGATTTTTACAGATGGAACTTCAAAGGCCTGTGCAGATATTTCACTCTCTACCAGACGACACAAGGTCTCAATTGTCCATATTGAGATAATTTGAAGACATCAAATTAAATGTGACTCAAATCATAAGACTTGTCCTTGAATGGGTAGAAAAACATTGTTGGAAAACGAAAAAATGCTGGTTACCGGCATTTTGTCCGTTTCCCACAGTGTTTAAATTGTTCCTCAGAATCGTAAAAATATGAGATTGTTTAATAGAGGGTTAACTTATATCAAAGTTCTAATATCTGCTAGGAAACATTTAGTCCCACAGACTTGCTGTAGTCCCGTCTGTGAACAATTTTGAGATTGTTTCTTCAGAAATCACTACTACGATACGCATCTCTTTACACACGCGACTCGACATGATCCGACCACGCAGAAATGCAGACTGTTATAATATTCCATATATGATAGAGACGTGACTTTTTAACCTTAATATGAGGAATAAACAAAAACAAATTGAAAAAAAAAACGAAAAAAAAAAAACTTCTGGGGGAAACCGAACACACAACTTTCAAAACCGTACTCGGCGACGCTACCTATTGGGCCATGATATTTTTTCATCTATCTCTCGGCTTTAAAATAGAAGTGAGTCATGGTCTGGCAAAAAGTGGGCCTGATGCTTCCCCGCCCGTTATACACCATTATACATACTACCGAGCAAGTCATCACATAATTATGGATCCATGAAATCCATTTTGTCTAACAACGAGCTGAATCCTGAGGTAGAATGGTCCTTGGACATGCAGAAAATTGACCAATATCAAAAAGTTTCGATCCATGTCAGCCTGCGCGGACAGCGCACGCTGACATGGTTGATGCTTTCTGCAGATGAATTATCCCCCTTTTTCATAGAGCATGCTTCAAATGTGTTGGTCCATTTTTATGTGGTAACGGCTATTCGGTTACTAACGGAACAGAAAAAAAAAACATACAGAAAGAAACCTCGGTAATTCCTCGTACTTTCTTCATGTCTTTCTGTCAATGTTTCAGTTTTAAAGCCATTGATGCACGCGGATGAAAATTAGCAGTCTTTGAGGTTTTTCTGAAAAATTTGCGAGACAAAATCTGGTTTAACGCCCCTTTAAAGGATTTTTTTGCAAAGTATAGCCTACAGGTTTGCAAAACATGTCTGGCTTCGTATTTTTGACATAGGTTTAAAGAGGAAAAAAAGTTTAGATCTGTCTATCTAAAAGCACAAGTATATGAGCAATGCTCTGTGAAAAGTGGGATTACTGCATCTGCGAAAAATATCGACCCAGATCAGCCTGCGCAGTCCGCGCAGGCTGACCTGGGACGAAATTTTTCTCTATTGGTCAATTTTCTGTATGTCCAAGGACCAGGCTATCTAATAATTCAGTCGGTTTGTTTAAAAAAGTGGGTGTTATGGATCCATCATTAAGTGATGGCTTGACTGGTACCATGCATCACGGAGATGCATTAAGCCCCCTTTTACCAGAGCATGAATTGTATTTTATATCTTGTTTGTGATGTCATTTGATCATCCCGTATCAAAGTTGTCCTTAGTATGACCTAGGGTTACTTTTACACTCCAGGTTGAATTAGAGCTTTGTGATTGTATGTACTGTAAGCTGGGGGAGCTTAAGCAAAGATCAAACGAGTTTCAAAAATGGTCGAAACATGTGTTTTTCCTTTAATATCCAGCGTTTATAGAAAGGAATCGTGACGCAAAGACTTTCAGGTGGGAAATTCTACTTATCAGGGAATAATACTGGCAATCCCTTGATTATAAACCATGGCTGGCACGGATTGGCTCCTTTATAAAGGGAAGAGGGCAAGATCAGCATCCCTGCCTCTGTATAGTGGTATCTGGGTGAACTCGCTTTTCTTCACCTTGTTCTCTCGCCGTTTCTGTATAGCCTGTGTTTCACCCACTTCGGGAACCAATTAAGTCTGGGTAAATAAAAGATGTCAGTGGCAGAGCAACTATTTTAATGGGTTAGACCGGAAGTATGCATTGTTTGTGAGTTTGAATTCTGCACAGTGGCGGTCTGTCACTTGGGTAAATCGTGTTTACACGGTAAGTCAAGCTAGTGTTTTTTCATTTATTTTGGTAGTTATAAAATATACGAATCCAGTTATTTGTTTGTTATGTATCAGGAATACGTATCTGCGCTGTGAACCTTCCCTGGAGCAATAGGGATGCCTTAATCAGCTGACCGAGCTAAAAGTACAAATGATTTTGTCCCAAAACAATGCTGTTTTTATTTTATACAGGTCCGACACTGTGAAATATTCCAAAATTAAAGCGGGAGTTTCAGTATGCATGGTCTTTTAACCCTTTCCCAAACGACAAATTTTGGACTGATCCAAATTGAAAGAGTTTGCAGACGACAATTTTAAATTTTATGAAAATGGCAGAAAGTTCTCAAAAAGGGTAGAAAACACTGTGGGAAAAGGAGAAATTGCTCGTTACGAGCAATTTCTCCTTTTCCCACAGTGTTTTCAAAAGACTTGTACTGCAGACACGTGAAAACCAGGGCTTGTTTGGGAAAGGGTTAACAGATCTAACAATCTAGAATACAGAAAATCACATAAATGAACATGAATGAGGTTTAGCCATTAGGAGTATAATGTTATACAACTGAATAAAAAGCAGATGTGGATTTATCTCAGAAACCATAGCTCTCCATTTGTGGTCACCCAAAAGCCAGTGATATGTTTTTTTATTCTTAAATATGACCCAAGCTCAGGCAAAAGGGGGGTTATTGCATCTCCGTGATACGACATACTATAGCAAGACTTCACATAGTCAGGAATTCAAATAATCCATTATGTCTAACAACCAACTGTACCATAAGGTAGACTGCTCCTTTGATATACAGAAAATTGACCAGTAGCGAAAAGTTTCGGCCCAGGTCAGCCTGTGCGGACTGCGCAGGCTGACCTGGATCGATACTTTTGGAAGATGCATTAAGACCCTCTTTTCACAGAACATGCCTCATTTTAATATGTATATTTTTGTTATTATATATTAGATTTAGCGTCAGTTTTTCATAAAGGTTTGTGGGAATGTAACATGTCAAAGAATATGTCGGATCGTATGTATACAAGTTGGCAAAGATGACGTCACATCTGGTCCTATAAATATAAACGCAGTACTCATTGCAAAACGACCATCCCATAATTTAACCCTTAAGGTGCTGCGCACGACTCACTGACCCTATGCGGACAGTGTAGATCAAGATCAGGCTGCACAGAAAGTGCAATCTGATCTTGGATCTACACTGTCCGATAAGGAGATATTTTTCTCCAGTTTGAAATAGCATTATTCTGGTTTTTTGTGGCATTTGTCGAAATCAATGCCACTATGAGGTCAATACGGCATTTTGAAAATCATGTATCGTAGTTTGTGCAAAACCGAAGGAAGTAAATCCAACTGAACTCAGTTTTTCTAAGACAAATAAGTGTTTCGATTGCACTCAGATATGAAATTGAAAATGACGTATTACAATAAACTGGATAACGCCATCGATCGTGGGAATACTTTCTGTTTATCGAATATAGCTTGATTCGCTATGGCCTTCTATAGTGGCGTAATGATACGCACATACCGTGCTTGTTCGTTACAAAACCAGTTCGTTCCTGGGCTTATTCGTCCCAGGGCTTGTTCGCCCGGACTTGTTCGTCCCACAAGATAGTACCCTTCTCTATCGAATTTTGCATGACTATATACTAGGGTGACTTTCAAGCGAATATTTTTAAATCATTTCTGTTGTTTATTTTTCACATTATTAATTTCACACGATGGCTCCCTTGACAAATGCCACACCAGTGTTTTCAACGCTTTGATTTACTATGGGCTTGAAATTTTCATTTAACATATTTAGCATTTAAGGGTTAACCGCTTAAAATGTACCATTTTGCTGAATGTTACCGTTCTGTTAATGAAAATTACGTCGAGTAATAGGTATATTCAACAGTTTTTTTTTTTCTTCAACATACTTTGATTCCCGGCAAACAATCCTAATTCCCCCCCTTTTTTTTTTCTTCACTCTGCTCAATCATCAGTTATAAATTCTTTCTTCATTGTTTGTTTTTGCCGCCCATCTCTGATTTTTTCACTATCAATTTAAAATTTTGAACTTTATTGATTTGATTATGGTTTTATTTAATCACGGTAGTTGATATATGACCTGTTTTAGAGAGCGGAATCATATACGCATTTATGCTTTCTTTTCAAACTTTTTCAAATTGCTATGTTGTACTTTATGATTTATATGTAAATATATCGAATAAAATATGTTTAAACTAGACTAGTTAGAAGGCGAATATCATGATATGGCAAGACTGCCTTTGTTGTTGTTAGTTTTCGAGACACACCGGATATCGTTTTTCGGCGTTGCTGAATGCGCTGGCTTTTGACCTACTTTTTCGTACAGATAAAAAATGAATAAACAGAAATTTGGGATTGGTAAAATATGTAGACATGTTTATTCTAAGGGCCCCTTTGGTTTGAATGTGGACATGTTTATTCTGAGAGCCCCTGTCTATTTGCTGGAAAATTTACGCCGTTTATCTTTTTTTGAAGATATTTTTTGTTTGAGATTTTCTTTCAATTTTAGACTTATTTCCGCCTATTTACAATTAACTTTAAGCAGACGATAGATTTCTAAACTCGTCCATATCGAAGAAATGTGCAGACTACAAATTAACTATGGCTCAAAAAATGAAATTTGTGATTACAAGGATAGCACGGTTACTGGAATATTCTCCTTCTTCCAGTATATTTTCAAAGACAGTTCTCTACGTCATTTATAGACTGGACTATGTAGGAAAAAAATTGAAAACAAGTCAATTCCCGTTGGTAATTACCATTCTCTCTCTCAGTTGAACCGGATCAGGGCCAGGGAAACCCATATAACTGGTCTGTGATTAAGAGGGAATCATTTTTCGGAAATGGATTTTCATTTAGCGACCATTTATCATTGCTACAATTTGACTTGAATTATTTCCACCCTGTTTTCCCGAGAAGACTGATTACGTGATTATGATAAATCGTTTGCAATATTTAAAAAAAAGCGCACGGCATTGTATTTCTTCACGCAGTGTGTTTATGAACCTGTCTGGAAGGGACTTTAAACCAGATTTTGGTTCGCATTTTTTTTTTTATAAAATCTTTACAAAGACAGTTACTATTAATTTTCATTCACGTCGAAAGCTGACTTAACCTTTAGCCTGCTAAGCGCGACTCACTGACTTGTTGCGGGCGGTGTAGATCAAGATCAGACTGCACAGAACGTGCAGTCTAATCTTCGATCTAATCTGTCTGACAAGGATTTTTGTCTCCAAAAAATAAGTTAGAAATAGCATCATTCGGGTTGTTTTACTATCGGCTTGAAACTTATTATTTCACTTATTTAGCAGGATAAGGGTTAAATAATTATAACATGGATAATATACATACAGAAAAGATAAAGCAATATCGACTTTTTTTTCACCTTACTGTACAATGTTCTATTCCGTTAGAAACGGAATAGACGTAAATATAAAATAAGGGATAAATACATCTTTAACGCATGAATATGTCAGCAGCCTCCATAACCCTTCACCACACAATCCAGAGTTTTAACGAACCTGAACAAAAAGGCTTTTGAAAAAATTGTGGGAAAAGGAGAAAATGCTGGTCACCAGCATTTTCTCCTTTTCCCACAATATTTTCTGCCCTTCCCTTAACAAATTTCTATTTTTGGGTCACATTTGTTTTGGCGTCTGCAATTGCTTTCAATTTGGGCTTGTCTAAAATTTTGTCGTGTGTTAAAGAGTTAACTCAGAGGTATAGTCGCTGATTACGATTTTGAAGGTCACGTGTTTCAGTCCGATCTGAGGTAATTTTTTTTCAGCCATTTTGATTTTCCCCCAACTAAGGGTAAACACTCATGCCCATGTTATTTTTCCACACAAGATATTAACCTTTCTCCGCATCCCTCCCTCCCCCACCCTCGTTAACCCAGGTGTGGAGTATTACCATTCATCACCCCTGGGACATTCAATTGCGAAACCGTCGTTTCTATGAATATTCATAAGATTGCGAATTACACCCAATCGCCAATCGAACTGTCGATGACATAATGATACTCTCTTGTAGTGGAAGATAACCACATTTCTTCCGTTTTTATGAATTAACTGGGTAAAACCCACATCATTATCAACGAGTATAGGGGCCGACGGTGGGCCTTCCTTCCCTCTGTGGCATTTGCCTTACGACAATCCAGGGCAGACATTACAAATCTTTGTATACAAAGGCAAATATTCAGAAATACAGCGTGCTGTTGCAGTCCATAGGAGTATGTAGCAGGAGTGACGTCATCCTCGTTGACCCAGTTGTTCCGATGTATCCCATAAACTTACATTCATCGATTTGATTGGTTGTAGACGAGGTAAAAATAGAAATGATGGCATATGGTTGATAAAAATAGATTGAATTTTCTCACTGAAAAACAGATTACAATCAAAATGCCCTCACGAATAAATCATGAGAACGAGAAAACATGCGCGAGATAACCAAGGGGCGATGAATGTAGTTTACGGAATACATCGGAACTGGGTCAACGAGGATGGAAAAAACTTTAATCTCTAAATTTGCCAAACTCCGCTTAGGGACTCATTTTCTCACATAAGTTCATTAGTTGAGACGCATTTCACTAACCTTAACAGACCTAAGTAACGTTCTCAAATCTTGAGTTGACTCAACGGTTCAGACTCAACTCAGCGAAATAAACGGACTTAACTCTGTCAAAAAACTGAAGTCCATTATTTTGCTCAGTTGAGTCTTAAACGCGGGTTCAACTCAGACTTTGAGAATGTTACTAAAGCCTGATAATGTTAAAATGTGTCTCAAATAATGATTTCAACTTAAGTCAGAAAATTAGAACGTAGCCGATTTGAGCAAAAGAAGAAACTTAAGTTTTCGTGAAACCGGGCACCACCAGGCTGCTAAGCTTGACTCAAAAACCTTTTGCGGACAGTGACCCAAAATCAGACTGCACATAACGTGCAGCCTTATCTTGGATCTACACTGTCCGATAAGGAGATATTTTTCCCCCAGAAATAACTTTGAAATTGCAACATTCGGGTTTTTACTATCGAATTGAATTTATCATTTATTTAACTTATTCAGATAAGGGTTAACTTTGTTGACAACTTGTTTGCACTCTGTCACCGGAAAACAAATCTGTTTATGTCTTTTTTCAGGGTGTAAAAAAATTGTCTCAATGTAAACGAGCAGCTTGTTTAATGTATAACTTTGTACCAGACGACAAAATGGTTGACTTGTCCATAATTAAAGTAATCCTACACGTATTTGCAGACGGCAGAGTAAAGGTGGCTCATATGCTTGAACAAGTCTCAGAAAAGACAGAACATGTTGTGAAAAAAAAGGAAATGCTGGTAATCAGCATTTTCTGCTATTCTCACAATTTTTTTTTTTCAAAGCCCTCAGGATCTTTTAATAAAGGGTCCAAGGAAGATATCGAGATTCTTTGACAAAATATGAGTCATGCTCTGGCAAAAGGGGCTTAATTCATCTCCTCGATGCTTGATACCAAGCAAGTCATCACAGAATTATGGATCCATAAAATTCATTTTGTATAACAACCAATTCAGTAATGAGGTACGCCGGTCCTTTTAGATGCAGAAAATTGACCACATAGTTTACGATTGAAAAGTTTTGCTTGTCGGAGAAATCTCATCGTATCAGACAGCGTAGATCAAAGTCCTTGGTCTACACAGTCCGCAAAAAAACACACACACACAAAGTTGCGCTTAGCTGCCTAAGTGTTAATTTTCAGTAATCCGAAAAATTTGAAATATTATATTCGACAAAAAGTGTTTGGCCTCAATTTATATGGTCAAAAACGCCTTTAAATGAAGCCAAGTACATGTAATAGTTTTTTTTTTTTTGGAGTAATCGAAAATGTAATTCTATCCAGTTATAAAGGTAAATAAACAGTTCAAAGAAATTTATCAAGTAATTTAGCAAGCCGTCAACAAAACAGCAATATATCAACCAATCCTTATGGTCTCATAATGGGAAAATGTCAGCCTCAAGCGTTTTGCTCTGTACCACCCATTTCCGTGTTCTAACATCCTGAGAGGAAAAGAAACTTTGAAAATATTGTGAGGAAAGAGAGAGAAATAGAATTTTTCAGGACATAAATGCTGTAAATCGACATACAGTCACACGCATAAATACATATACGCTATGTCCGGATGGGAGATAAACTCAACTATCATCATTTTCAGTTGAGATATTCATCCAAGCAATGATCGGCTTCGATGAGAGCAGGAAAAAGAATGAAACTGTCTGGCCATCTCTAATTGCAGTTAAGTTTCATCCTGAACTTTCATTACACAGTCTGACTTTTTAATGTAGAAAGCCCACTCTTTAAATGTTTCTCGTCTCTTCATTTGAAGATTCTAATAATGGTTTTTCTCGCTGATTTCCGGAAAAAGAGGATACAGTTGTCTGGCACAGGTTAATGATAATCAATTTGGACAAGGCTAAAATTTTGTCATCTGGTAAAGGGTAAAAACAAATTTGCAGAATACTTCCTGAAACATCCTTGGAAAAAAATGACAATAAATGTAAGATTATCTTTTATACATGCACAAGGTTTTCAGGGTCCGTGTTACCATCCATGCTTAATTTCTTTTTAACTTTAATTGTAGATTTAGAAAATAACACAACTTCTGATTGGCTAAACGAAGTGGTTGAGCCAGTCAGAAGTTGTGTTACTGTCATATTCAGAAAATTCTTGGTACTGAGACCAAGAATGTTCTTAAGAGTGGTTAATGAATACGGACCCTGGATCTTAGGCTGTATTCTCATTTCTAGGGTTTTAGTTGAAAGATGTCATTACTACTGATAAGAGTTCTAGCAACTCTGATATTTCTACCCGAAATTATGGATAAGTCATGCTCTCGCAAAAGTGGGCTAAATGCATCTCCGTTATGCAGGATACCAAGCAAGTCATCACGTAATTATGGATCCATAAAGTCCATTTTGTCTGTCAACCGGCTGAATCATGAGATAATCTGGTCCTTGGACATGCAGAAAATTGACCAATAGCAAAAAAATTTTCGGCCCAGGTCAGCCTGCGCGAACTGCGCAGGCTGACCTGGGTCGATAACTTTTGCAGATGCATTCAGCCCCTTTTCACAGAGCATAAGTCAGATACTTGTTATTGTATTCTTAATGCCAGGACTAACCACTGATTCTCTCTCAGCCAATCAGCTGACTAGTCACGGAATTTAGATTCATGCTATAACTACTTAACCGATCATTTGAAAATATTGGTGGCACCGTCGGGAAATATTTGACCCTACAAATACAAGTCATATTAACGTCATAAAAATTTGACAGTTTGTCGAAAAATGCTATGTCTATTGATTGATTGATTGTATGGTGTTTAATGCCGTTTTTAACATTATTTCAGTTATATCGCGGCGATCAGTGCACCTATCCATGCTTTCCTGGAGTCTCTGTTACCAGTGCTCCTCACAATATTCTTCCAAGCCACTGGCTGCTTTCCCACATAACGATCGTCGAAACAATGGTCAGAGGTGAGAGAGGAATGAATCCTGTCGCAATGACTATCATCAATCCTCGGAAAGAAATTGGCCGAGCCGGGGATTGCTATGTCTAGCAATAACCCGAGAATTGGATCAAATAATCAAAGCTTTCTAGTATTAATATATAAAATGTCTACCCCTCGATCCTTTTTCCGTTCAGTATTTTATACCAGGACTTGCGTGTTATAATTGCATTATGGAGATGTATACTAACCTCTTTCACAAGAGCACCACTCATTGATTATTTATTTTACGTCAAATGTGAAACTTTTTCTACAACATATGAGCCATGCTCTGGCAAAAGGGGGCCTAATGTATCTCCGTGATGCATTATACCAATCAAGCCATCACATTGTTATGGGACCATAAAAGCCTATTTTAGCGGATTTGTATAGCAAATCCGCTTACTGTGATCGTTCTGACCGGAACCAAATATATCATGCGTAACGACGCATGCGCGCTCACACTGCACTAATCAGTTTGACCTGAACTAAATATTCTACCAGTCACGCTTGCGCCCATTCCACTTTCAGTTTTAGCGAATACACCTCAACCTCGTTTTTGTCACTACCGTACATACTGTCCTGCATGTGTATACCTATAGTCCGAAATCTAATACCAGCAAAAACTGCGTAAGATTGACGGATCAAATTACCATTCCTTAAACAGTAATAGAATAACAGTTCAGAACAATTTTGACTTTCCCTGCCCTTGCTTACTGCATTTTTAAAATGACTGCACATGTGTTGCGTGTGATTTTATTCATTTATTTATGTTTTTATTACAACATGTTACAGCTTTATGCCACTTCACAAATCCGCTTTCCAGGACTTTCAGTCCTTTGATTTAATAATCGACTTAATCATGAGGTACTCAGGCAGACTGGTCCTCGGACAAACGAAAAAGTGACCAATAGCGAAAAGTTTCGGCCCAGGTCAGCCTGCGCATTCCGCGCAGGCAGACCTGGGTCGATACTTTTCGCAGATGTATTAAGCCCCTTTTCACAGAGCATGGCTCATATTCATTAACAGTCTTGAGACAAACAGTATAGACTAAATGTCATTAACTTTTGTGCTGTAAGGGGGGGGGGGGTTTCTTAATGTAAATCGGATTAGCAGGTTGCTTTCTCGACTACTTTATTTCAAGCTGTAATCAATATTTGAATACTTACAGTATCTGTCAGACCTTCTGTTGCCCTTTTGGCCTGTATAGATCATGACCACGCTGAACAAATAGCGTGGCCTGATCTTTGACCTACACTGTTCACTTTGCTGAGACATTCTTGACAAAAAACAACATGAAAATTGCAATGGTTTTTGTTTCACATTTCTTCACTGAAAATGTCGTTTGGTTTATTCGGCATTTGAACTGTTTCAGTGCCTCACGTTATAAACTGCAGAGCCCCGGTAGCTCAGTCGGTAGCGCACAGGACTTGAGAACGGGAGGTCGCTGGTTCGATCCCCGGAACGGTCAATTTTTTCCCAGGATTGATGATAGTCATTGCGACAGGATTCATTCCTCTCTCACAGCTAACCATTGTTTCGACGATGAGGTGGAAAAGCAGCCGGTGGCCTGGACATAATATTTTGTACTGGTAAAAGAAACTCCAGGAAAGCATGGATAGGTGCACTGGCTGCCACGATATAACTAGAATAATGTTGAAAACGGTGTTAAACACTATACATTCAGTCATGTTATAAACTTACAGGCTTGACATCTTTCTATGGCCAAGACTACAATCCACTCAGAGCTCCAGATAGAGCGGGAGTGATTTTGATTTCAAAATTTGAAATGTTACTTTTTCTCCACTAAACCCTATATTATGGGCACTCATTAGAATCGTTTCATCGAGACGATTCTAATGAGTACCCACAACATAGGGTTTGGAAGAAAAATAATGGATTTAGAATGCCATCACTCCCTCTGATCTGGAGCTCTGAATTCCACTGACACACAGAGAGATTATTATCTTACGGATTTGACCAAACGAGCGGACGGAATACATCTAAGATCAGACTGCATGTTCTGTGGAGTCGAATCTTGATCTATGCCGTCCTCAAAGCCCCTTTCTTCGCCTACTGAACTGAAAGGGCTAGGGGTTCATTTCAAAAGGGATAAATTTGAAGGAATGTCCCCATAAAACCACCGGAACACCTGTTATGAATCACTCGAAAAAACGATATATGACTAGCACGGATGGTGGGCAGTTAACACTGGGAGTGCTAACCGCGACTCAAAGACCTTTTGCGGACAGTGTAGATCAAGATCAGACTGCACAGAACGTGCAGTCTGATCTTGGATCTACACTGTCCGATAAAGAGATATTTTTTTCCCGAAAAATAACTTTCAAATAGCAACATTTGGGATTTTACTATCGGCTTGAAAGTTTCATTTCACCTAGTTAGCGGATAAAGGTTAAATGGCTGTAAAAAGTTTTCCTTCACATCTGGACCCTGTGTTCATGTCACCATTCCACTCTCCCAAATGAGGGAGTATTCCAAGCAAATTATTCATGTGGGGGTAGGGGTAGGGGTGGAGTGGTGATATCGTCTAACCTTTAGTAGACGACAAAATTTTGACTCGTCCATAATTACGAGTATTTGCAGACGATAAATTCACTGTGGCTTAACTCTTTAACAAGCAACAAAATTTTCTGGTCCACACTGGAAGCATTTGCAGATGACAAAGGTGGCCAAAATGATGAAATTTATCATTGATAGGGCAGAAAACATTGTGGGAAAATGAAAAAAAATGCTGGTTACCAGCAGTTTCTCCTTTTCCCACAATGTTTTCAAAAGCCCTCTTTCTCTGGGTCGTTAAATGTCGTCATTGTGTGGTAGAGGGTTAAATGATGGCGCTCTTCTATGATAAGTTAGGAAAAAAATGTGGAAAAAGGAGAAAACGCTGGTTACCAGCATTTTCTCCTTTTCCCACGATGTATACAAAAGCTTTTATATCACGATGCCGCACAATGCCGCCTTTTGACGCCCCTGGCACAGAAGCCTTTTGAAAACATTGTGGGAAAAGGAGAAAATGCTGGTAACCAGCATTTTCTCCTTTTCCCACAATGTTTTCAATCCTATCAAACAACAGTTGCGCCATTTGAGCCACACTGAAATTGTCGTCTGCAAATGCTTTCAATTTGGACAAGGCTAAAATTTTGTCGTCTGGTAAAGGGTTAAAGTCGGAATTGTGCGGGTAAAGGGACTGGAGAGCTAGGAAATGCCCAAGAATCAAAACCTTCAAAAAGATTATTGCATGATATTATTTATTTCAAATCTACCACCATGATGATCTTTTGTTTGCAATCTAGGCAGGTTTCGTGCCAGTTTATGAGAAGTTCGAACCCTTGTTTGTCTTTAGAATAATAATATCTGCCAAATGTAAAAAAATGTAAAACAAAAACGAGTATAAAAATGTATCTAAATTTAAATCATACCATTTATAAGTATGAAAATCATTATGAAGATGACAGTCTGTTATTGTTAGGTCAGTCCAAGTGATAGTCGCTGGCAGTGAAACTAATTTCAAAACTAGGTTAAATGCTGCCAGGTCACTCTATCCTTTGTTTACTTTTTGCCTTCTTTTGAAATTCATTTTCTCTACCAGCGATTTATACTTGGACTGATCGTGCAATAACAGATGGTCACTTTCACAATGCTTTCCATACTTTTAAATGGTATGTTTTAAAGTTAAGTCCGTTTTAACACCCGAATTGAGGTATTTTTTCGTTGTTGGGCCTTTAAAGTAAATACGGATTTCGGACGCAGAATGCAATGGTAGGAGAGTAGGAGAGGTCCTACATAAAACCGCTCTGTCTCTGATTAGAAAGTGAAAGTGAAAGAGAAAAAAACAAAGAACGGTTGCACATATAAAATACAAACGAGCATACAACATGCATTGAGTTGATTGATTGATTGTGATTGATTGATTGATTGATTGATTGAATGGTGTTTTACGCCACTTTTAACACTATTCAGTCATATCACGGCAACAGCTCACATATTCATGTATTTCCTGGATTACACCAGTACAAGGCTAGGGCTTTACCAGCATTTTCTCCTTGTTCAAGAATGTTTGCAATAGGCCTAGCCTTTTTTTCCTCAGGGTCGTTAAAACTCTGAATAATTTTGTAAAGGATAAGGACAGGAAGCAAATGTAGACTATTCACCTCTTCATATCATCTGGATTTATAATTATGTCGTCTTTCACATGATATTCCCGAGCACGTCTGACACTTTTGGCAGACAATTGACAAAGATTGTGAATGTGTATGCAATGGTTTCCCTCGTCCGGAAAGAATGAATCAAAATTGTGAAAACAAAAGTTAGTACCCGATATCTAGACATGCAAGACATAGGCATGGGATCATTTTTTCATATAAACCACAGGGGCGAAGCTGCCTGTACACAAAAACGCACTTGGGTACACTTTGAAAAAAAAAAAGATGCAAAAAAAACCCTCGTCACCAGAGGTCACCCAAATAGCTTCTACAATTTAAAAAATTTTCTTGGGGGAGACCCCCAGATCCTCCTTGGAAATCCTCCTCCCTTCTCTCGGTACTTCGTGCCTCGGGTAATACCTTCGGGTCTAACTTTGCCTCTGACCCATGTTTTTTATGTGCTTAAAGGCAGCCATTTTCTGTTCCTTCCATTTTGTGTTGCTTGTACTTACGATACAAGTTGGAGTTCAAGAAATAGGCCTCTTTACCAGATTACAAAATATTGTTCATGTTGAAAGAATTTGCAGAGAATAAATAACTGTTGCACAAATCATGGGATTTGTCTTCGAAATAGTGTTAGAGATTATGGGGAAAAATAACGCCAATATTATCTTTTTTCGTTTTCCATTTTTCTCCGGGTGTTGTCGGAAACCTTGTACCTCGAAGTCGTAAAGTCCAGGGATCGTTTTGAAAAAGGTTTTGTGTTAATTAGCTGTTAACGACATTTGGTCTGATGAGAAAAACAGTTCTAACAGAAATTATGATGCGTCCCTGTTTGTGCCTACGAGAGAAGGGAAACGGAAACGCTTTGACCTCGATGGGTGTCACTTTCATCTGTAGTCTGGGAAAAGTTTGATTGATATACCAGATTGGTTTAACCCTTACCAAAACAATCCCGAATTTTAACGGCCCCTATGAAAACGTCTTTTGAAAAGATTGTGGGAAAAGGAGAAAAACGCTGGTAACCAGCACTGTCTCCTTTTCCCACCATCTTTATTCCCCTTTTAGTTACAGTAATTATTTGAGTAACATCGAATTATTCGTCTGCAAAGGCTTTTAATTTAGGCAAGTCTAAAATTATGTCGTCTGGTCACGACTGAACTCTTTATTAGACAACGAAATGTTAGACTTTCTTATAAATGAAAGCATATACAAACGTCAAATCACATTAAGTTCAAAAGATGGGATTCGTCTTTGAAACGGTAGAAAACATTGTAGAAAAAAAAGAAGAAAATGCAGGTTTCCAGTATTTTCGCCTTTTTGTCACACAATGTGTTCTATAGCTTTCTTCCTCAGGGTCGCTTTAACCCTTTACCACACAATCCCGACTTTTAACGACCCTGAGAAAGAAGCCTCTTGAAAACATTGTGGGAAAAGGAGAAAATGCTGGTAACCAGCATTTTCTCCTTTTCCCACAATGTTTTCTACCCGTCCTGAAACAAATTTCAAATTTTCAGTAACATTTATTTTGTCGTCTGCAACTTCTTTCAATTTGAACTAATCTGAAATTCTGTCGTTTGTAAAGAGTTAACATGGGATCGTTTGATATTTAATTTGTCGTCTGCAAAAACGTTCAATTTGAGCAAGTCTGAAATTGTGTCGTCGGATAGAATGTAACCAATTACTGATGTAGACCTTAACCTTTAACATGCAAAATAAGTGAAATGAAACTCTCAAGCAGAAAAAATCCCAAATTTTGCTATTTCAAAGGCATTTTTTGGGGGAAGATATATCTTTATTGGACAATGTAGATCCAACATCGGACTGCATGTTCTGTGCAGCCTGATCTTGATCTACACTTTAGGCAAAAAGGTCTTTAAGTCGCGCTAAGCAGCCTGTGGGTGCACGTTTATTCCCATGCCTTATGGCTTCTGTCAGCTTGTTTTTTAAATCTTTGCACTTTTCTGTAATGAACAAAAACAATGGACCATAATATGTGAAAAGGGGGCTAATCCATTTGCAAAAGTATCGGCTCAGGTCAGCCAATGCAATTAACGCAGACTGACCTCTGTCGAAACTTTTTTTTTTCCTTTTAGTAAATTTGTTGCATGGTCTTGGACCATTCTACCCCATAAATCAGTCGGTTCTCAACCCTTTACCACACAATCCCGACTTTTAACGACCCTGAGAAAGAAGCCTTTTGAAAACATTGTGCGAAAAGGAGAAAATGCTGGTAACCAGCATTTTCTCCTTTTCCCACAATGTTTTCTACCCTTCCCGAAACAAATTTCAACTTTTCAGTTATATTTATTTTGTCGTCTGCAAATGCTTTCAATTTGGACCAGTCTAAAATTTTGTCGTTTGGTAACGAGTTAACCCTTTCCCAAACAAGCCCTGGTTTTCACGTGTCTGCAGTACAAGTCTTTTGAAAACACTGTGGGAAAAGGAGAAATTGCTCATAATGAGCAATTTCTCCTTTTCCCACAGTGTTTTCTACCCTTTTGGAGAACTTTCTGTCATTTTCGTCAAATTTGAAATTGTCGTCTGCAAACTCTCTCAATTTGGACCAGTCTAAAATTTTGTCGTTTGGTAAAGAGTTAAACAAAATGGATTATATGGGTTTATGATAATGTGATGGCTTGCTTGGTACAGTGGATCACTGATATAGAAGTTCTGGGGAAAAGCGTTTTAGTTTTGTTTTTTTTAACCCTTTCCCAAACGACAAATTTTGGACTGGTCCAAATTGAAAGAGACTGCAGACAACAATTTTAAATTTGATAAAAATGACAGAAAGGTCTCAAAAAGGGTAGAAAACACTGTGGGAAAAGGAGAAATTGCTCATTATGAGCAATTTCTCCTTTTCCCACAGTGTTTTCAAAAGACTTGTACTGCAGACACGTGAAAACCAGGGCTTGTTTGGGAAAGGGTTAAAGTGAAACAGCATAGCCCTTTAGTTTCCATCCTAATAATTCCAAGTTTGGCCCTTCGGCAAACGACAAAATTCTAGAATGGTCCAATTTTAAAGCATTTGCAAACGACAAATTAAAACATGGCTCAGCGATCAGATATGTCTCTGAAAGGATCGAAAACATTGTGGGAAAAAGAAAAAAATACTGGTAACCAGCATTTTCTTTTACCACAATATTTTCCAAAGGCTTTTTCCTCAGGGTCGTTAAAACAACCGATTGTGTGGTAAGGGGTTAAATCTTGGAGTGTCTCGATTCTAACCACAAAGCAAAACGGTTAAAATTCTTGAAAATGTGGTGCAGGCGTGTACCGCCAACACATCAAGTTCTGAGCTTTTTTTTCTAACACTTAAAATGTGAGGTTTGAATCCCTGATTTGACTTGGTTAATGTTCACAGCTTGGATACGTCCGTGCAGGAATGAGGCCAGTAGCCAACAATAACCTCACATTAGTATTCATTTCAAATTCCGGGACAACACACCTGATTGGCCGAGACCACCTTCGCTGGTCAAGGGTGACGCTCACGACCTTTCTCTGTTCACCCTTGGAGGTTCGCGTCGATAGTTTGTAAATTTGTAAACCGCGATTTCCACCCCCACCTCCCCCCCCCCTCCCCTACTTGATTTTGATAGAATTTTATTATTCCCAGGAATTACATCGTCGGAAACGAATCAAACGTCGCATAACATAACCCTTTCGGCGAAATCCACACAGGTGTTTTGACAGTCCGTCATCTGGTGTTGGAATGTATCCTTAAACTTGAGTTAATTGATTTGTTACAGGGAGTGTTGAAATAAATATAGTTCGTCTGCTTCTTTTTGTGGTGGATTCCCGACACATCCGACAATTTTCTCTCGCGCTCGCTATTTTTATTTACGTTTTGTTAATGGTGGATAGCAAATGTGACGTGCTGTTTAACTGCTGCTTTTAGAACATACTGCAAGCAATCACTACGTATATCGCAGGGTTTACAAATATCGACTTGATCAGCCAAGGGTGAACAGAGCAAGGCAGTGGTCATCACCCTTGGCTAGTGAAGATGAGCCTGGACTTTCTACCTCGGCTAATGGTTTATCAATTTATAATAGGACCATACTCTGTGAAAAGGGGCTTAATGTATCTGCGAAAAGTGTCGATTCAGGTCAACCTGGGCATTCCGCGCAGGCTGACCTGGGCCGAAGCCTTTCGCTATTGGTCAATATTCTCTATGTCTATAAACCAGTGTACCTCATGATTCAGTGGGTTGTTAGAAAAAGTGGATCCATAATTATGTGATGGCTTGATTGGTACCATGGATCACGGAATTGTATGAGGCCCCCTTTTGCCAGAGCATGGCTCAATAAGAATTGAATGTCATGAGGTGATACTAACGTCTTAGCAAATTAAGTGGCTCGCCTTTCAGTTTAAGAATGAGAATATGAAAAAGATTGGTTATTACAAACCCTGGTTTATTCTGTTAGACGCAGTGGTGTTGCTTCACATTGCTTTTAAATGCCGTTTTCAACATTATTTTATTTACATCGCGGTGACCAGCGTACATGTCTACTCTTTCCTCGAGTAACCAGCACTCCATCTCAAGGCCACTGGTTATTTTCCCATAAAACTGTCGTTGAAATAATGATCAGCGATGAGAGAGGAATGAATCCTGTAGTAGTGACTACCATTAATTCAAGGAAAGAAATGGGCCGAGCTAGGCATTCGAACCGTCGATCCCTTGGTTTCAATCTCTGTGTGCCATCGACTGATACCGGATTCGACCGTGAGATTCAACTTAGTACTGGAAAGGATATACTTTGCATGTGTACAAGGGTTTTAACTCGGGTAAAGGGCAGCGATCCCATCAGTTTTGAGTAATTTATTTGCATGAGTTTTGTGTCTATGATTCATACTCTGGGAAGTAAAGTATGTGTGATTCGCACTGAGATCATAAAGCACCGCTGAGATTTGAAGTACTTTCCAACACCTTTGTTCTTGCTCTTTGCTTTTAGAGGGGAATCAAGGCTTTTATTGATGTAACTACTTGTCTGTAAGCCTGTTTCACATTAGCCGTGCTAGTTTTTGTTAGAATGACTTCAGGGGCCATGGCTGTCGTAGACATGTCGTTAGTCATCCGTGCGGTTATCTCAAGAACGCATGGAGACAGCCTCAATGGCGTCCAAAAAATACCCCAAAATCGCAGAAGCAATGTGCATGTTGTTAATACAGTCTGGGAACTTGTGACCTTTAACACTTCACCACACGAAATAATTTCAAACTGTCAATTTCGAGAGCGAATGCAGGATGAAAAACCAACTGTGGATTGAATTCTAAGATTGTGTTTGAAAAGTTAGTAAACATTTTGGGAAAATGCTGGTTACCAGGAATTCATTTGAAACCTAGGTTAAACATGGCCACTTCTCTCTCTCTCTATCTTTTGTTTACTTTTTGCCAGACTTTAAAATTCATTCAAAAAATCTGGAGAAAAGAAGAAATGCTCGTTATGGAAAAATGCTCAATTTCGCCTGAGAGATGCATCTTTACACCTTTTCAGCCATTTTTTAAAACGAATTTCATCTTTATAAGATAAAAAAAAAAAATGCTGGCTGTAAATAAAGATGAAATGGGCTAAAAGATGGCTGAAAACGAGTACAGATGTACCTTTAAAGAGCGTAAACTATTGAATTTTAAACAGTTTAATGGCTGTTGAAGATCAGAACTATACAGTACAGAGTAACAAACGGATCTTGGTCTACAACCTTCGCTAGGAAAAAAAGATAAATGTTAACATTTATATGATAGCCCCTACAAAGTATTAAGCCCTATCCTGCTAAATAAATTATATAAAAATTTCAAGCCGACAGTAAAAACCCGAATAATGTTATTTCAAACTTATATTTGGGAGAAAAATATCTTCTTATCGGACAGTGTAGATCCAAGATCAGACTGCACGTTCTGTGCAGTCTGATCTTGATCTACACTGTCCACAAAAGGTCAGTGAGTCGCGCATAGCAGCTGAAGCGTTAAGCTTTGTACCACGACCAAGCATAGCTGTTCTTGCCGTAATATACGTAGACTTCGAATGAACTTAGTTTAGCCGTGACAGAGAAGCTATAAAAGCTTTCTGTTTTTACCATTAGTATGTTACTGACAACTGTTTTTACTTTTGCGGACAGTGTGGATCAAGATCAGACTGCACAGAACGTGCATTCTGATCTTGGATCTACACTGTCCGCTAATGTAAGGTGATACTCTGGTAAAAAAAATGACAGTGCAATATCTGAGTTTTTTTTTTTTCTAATTATCAAAGTCTTTTCATTTTAACCCTTATCCTACTGAATAAGTAAAATAAAACTTTCAAGCCGGCAGTAAAAACCCGAACAATGTTTATTTGAAACTTATTTTTTGGCCAAAGAATAACTCCCTATCGGACAGTGTAGATCCAAGATCAGACTTCACGTTCTGTGGAGTCTGATCTTGGATCTACACTGTCCGCAAAAAGTCAGTGAGTCGCGCTTAGCAGCCTTAGGGTTAAAAAGCGCGCCAAAGGTCGAGACAGTTTTCAAAGAGAAGTTCAGGTCGATGCTATTTTTTTTTTTTCTGCTCAGTTACAAAACTGTCCTTTTTCGTTGGGAGACAATAGTGTAGGCATAGAGCTACGGACTCTCACATCCGAGGTTCGAACCCCATGGTGAGTGGGGCTCAACGTTTGAAACTAGACACATCATGCCACGATTCCGCCTTCTTTTCTTTATAAGGCATCTTCGCAAGCCAAGGTGACGATCACTACGTGTATCTTATCCCTTGGCTGATCGAGTCGAAATTTGTCAGCCTCGCGATACGAGTAATCATTGGTTGCAGTCAGGACTGAAAGCACCGATCAAATAGCGCGTTACATTTGCTATCCATCATCAGCAGAACGTAAATAAAAATGACCATAGGAGAAAGTTATTGGATATGCTGGAAATTATAACCAACAAAATACAGACGAAAAATATTTTCTTCGACATTCCCTGTATCAATTCAATTAAATGAAGTTTTGGGATACATCCCAACACCAGACGATGGACTGTCAAAGTAAGTGCGTGGCTTTGCTTCGCGAAACTTAAGATTTCAACAGTAGAATTTGACTTCGTCAATTTGAGTCGTCTGTCAAGTTTGCGATCTGAAAAGCAATCAATTGTTGGCGAATTACGAAAAAAGCATGTTGAACAAACCATAATTGAACCAAACCTTAGTGGCCAGTTGTCAAGGACCCCCGTTAAAACAACAACACCGACGCCCTTAACAGATCAGAGCCCAACACCTAGAATGGTAAACAAGTCTTTGGCCAAAGAGTTATGTTACGCGACGTTTAATTGGTTTTCGATGACGTAAATCTAGGGGAGATAACAATCAAAATCCAGTTGGTGTCGCGTCGCCGTGCTAACAAATTTCAACTCGATCGGCCAAGGGGTAAGATCCACGTAAGTGATCGTCACCTTGGGTTGCGAAGATGTTCATAAGGTAAACATGGTATATTTCTGCTATGGTTTAGTCAAGATATAACTCTAACTCATTAAACCTTTCATTAACAGTTTCTATCATTATTTGTTTTTGGGAATGCATGTTTAAAACCATGAACCGTGATTGGATAATATTAACATTATCGAGTTGGGCTTGTAAATTAGCTCGTCACGGTACGTGATTTTAAACCATTTATCCCGTAAACAATAATATGAACTAACAATGGAGTGTTTATCGTGTGAGAGTTATAGAAGCCAGCAAAGAAGCATTAAAAAATAGGAAACGTACGAGTATTATTCAAAGACAAAAATTTCGATATCGCCTCAAAATGAACACTATTAACTCTACACTAAACATTTTTGCAAAAAAAAAAAACAACAAAAAAAATTCCATCCGAAATGAAGCCAATCCCTTCAAGTATAAATAAGAACTTCGAGTGGTGGTAAACCGTATCTTCAATGTTTTTATTGTTTATATTGTTAATATGAACTTATTTGAGCCACGCTCTGTGAAAAGGGGGCTTAATGCATCTGCAAAAAGTATCGACCCAGGTCAGCCTGCGCAGTCCGCGCAGGCTGACCTGGGCCGAAACATTTTGCTTACAGTCAATTTTCTTTATTTTACAAGAATTATTCCACCTCGTGACTCAATCAGTTGTTTTTCATTATGGATTTTATAGATCCATAATTGTGTGATCACTTGCTTGGTATCGTGGATCACGATGATGCATTAAGCCCCCTTGTGCCAGAGCATGGCTCATTTATAAAGAGCTGCTGTTCAAAAACGGAAGCAATATTATACCAGTCTGGAAAAAAATGGCGTTTTCTCGAAATGAATAGAACCCTTCATGCGTTTCATGACTTTCGACAAGTGATGTCTTTTACGAAGGATGCAGACTAAGATCAGCCTGTATGTCCGTGCAGTCTGATCTTCATCTGCAGTCTTGGATGCAAAGCAAACTTCTGTAAGCATGTGGATCGTAGCCCCTAGTCTTTTAGCAAATGGCAAATTTCTAGACTTGTCACAAACTGAAAACTTCTGCAGACGACAAATAAAACTGCCTATTAAAAGATGGAATTTGCATATAACGGGGTAGCTGATTGGTTGATTGTCTGGTGTTTAACGCCGTTTTCAACATTATTTCAGTTATATCACGGCGGTCAGTGCACCTATCCATGCCTTCCTGGGCTTTCTTTTACCAGTACGCCGATATTCTTTCCAAGCCACTG
Source organism: Tridacna gigas (assembly GCA_945859785.2). NCBI lineage: Eukaryota > Metazoa > Mollusca > Bivalvia > Cardiida > Cardiidae > Tridacna > Tridacna gigas. The sequence continues at coordinate 16,184,905 of OX244031.2, forward strand.
GCTGCTTTCCCACATAACCATCGTCGAAACAATGGTCAGCGATGAGAGAGGAATGAATCCTGTCGCGATGACTATCATCAATCCTCGGAAAGAAATTGGCCAAGCCGGGGATCGAACCAGCGACCTCCTGTTCTCAAGTTATAACGGGGTAGAAAACACTGTAGGAAAATTAGAAGATGCGGGTAACGGCATTCTTTTCCCACGATGTTTACAAAAGTCTTTGTCCTCGGAGCCGTGCAAACATGGGACTATTTGGTAAAAGGTTTGATGGATCCATCATCATGCGTGGCTCAGTGACCTGGAGGCTCCGGGTTCGAGCCTCACTGCATCCACTGGGTTTTTAGTGGGAGTGTCTATGAGCAAGACACTTCAGAACCCTAGCCTGGTAGTCGTGAACCCGAGGGAATACATGATATTGTGAGCTGTCGCCGTGATAATGCTGAAATGAGGTTTAAAGCGGCGTAAGACACCATTCAGTCAATCAGTTAATCCTTTCCCAACAATATCTTCTAATGCTCTCTTCCTCAGAATGGTTGAAACACTATATCGTGTGGTAAAGACTGAAGGATCAAGGAGTGTTTCGTGTCGTGGGTTTTTCTTTTTCATTTTTTTTTATTTTACAGGATATTCAATACGGTTGATGGCTTCTCACTGATGCACTTTTAAAATTAATACAAAAGTTCAACGACACAAAAACACATTAGAGCCATGCTCTGTGAAAAGGTACCTTAATGCATCTGCGAAAAGTATCGACCCAGGTCAGCCTGCGCAGTCCGCGCAGGCTGACCTGGACCGAAACTTTTCGCCATTGGTCAATGTTCTGTATATCCAAGGACCAGTCTACCTCATGATTAAGTCGGTTGTTAAAAAAGAAGTGAATCTCAAGCATCCATAAGTGAGTGATGGCTTGTTTTGTATAATGCATTACGGAGATACACTAAGCCCCCTTTTCCTGGAGCATTTCTCATTTATATAAGTCTCTACTTTTATTTTTTTTTTGCGTGAAAAATATAACTCGACCTCCTGTACGGCTGCAAATACAACCCGCTAAAATCAGAAAGATTTTTATCTTTTAGGCTAAATAAACAAGGGGCGGTATAGAACCAAGATCAGACTACACGTTCTGAGCAGTCTAATTTTAATCTACACCGTCCGTAAACACCCCTGTTTACGTGTTTTGCACTGAAAGGGTTAAGCACTATTGATTTCTATTTATAGCTGTTGTTTGTTCACTGCAATGACTTATTTTCTTGTTTGGTCAGCAAAATATTCTCCTTGAGAGACATAAAAGAATGCAATAATTGTTGACTTCATAGAAAAACCGTACTTTTTTGCAAGGCTAGAACTGCCGGTCGCCAATTAACTCTTTACCACACAACGAGTTTTAACACCTCTGGGAAATAAGACTTTTGAAAACATCATGGGAAAAGGAGAAAATGCTGGTAACCAGCATTTTCGCCTTTTCCCATGATGTTTTCTAACTTTTCAGAAACAAATCCAAATATTTGAGCCAATTACAATTTGCCGTCTGCAAATGCTTTGAATTTGGGCTGGTCTCAAATTTGTCGTCTGGTACAGAGTTAAGAGTAACAATATCACGCGAATCAATCAGTTAACCCCGAGTAAGAAAACTTTTGAAAACATTGTGGGAAAAGAAGAAAATGCTGGTAACCACCATTTTCTTCTTCTCCCACAATGTTTTCTACCCTTCCCGAATGAAATTTTAATTTTTGAGTCACCTTTTTTTTGTCGTCTGCAAATGCTTTCCATTTGAACCAGTGTAAAATTTTGTCGTTTGGTAAAGACTTAACATGCTGAATAAGTTAAATGAAACGTTTTAAACCCATAGTAAAAGCTCAAATGTTGCTTTTTCAAAGTCATTTGTGTGTGTGTGTGGGGGGGGGGGGCCTTTTCTTCTAATTTGACAGTTGGACAGTGAGAATCCAAGTTCTGACTGCACCTTCTGTCTGATCTTGATCTACACTCTCTGCGAAAGGTCCTTGAGTCACGCATAGCAGCCTGAGGGTTAAGGTCATTTCTTTGTGTTAATTAGAATTTCTTACGTAAATGTACTTTCTCTCACAAATATATGAGCCTTGCTCTGTGAAAAGGGGGTATTAATGCATCTGCGAAAAGTATCGATCCAGGTCAGCGTGCGCAGTCCGCGCAGGTTGACCTGGGCCGAAGCTTTTCGCTATTTGTCAATTTTCTGTATGTCGAGGGACCAGTCTACCTCATGATTAAGTCGGTTATTAAAAAAAGTTGGCAATTATGGATCCATAATTATATGATGACTTGCTTGGTATAATGCATCGCAGAGATGCATTAAGCCCCCTTTTGTCAGAGCATCGCTCATATTTATAAGTACCTGTAGCTAGTTAGCTTAATTTACTTCTTAACTAGGCAACAGTATAAAAAAAAAAAAGGTCGAAGGACGGGAGTGCTTTTCTTTCATAAACATTTGCTCATTTTTTCATGTTTTCCAGTCGGTAGCGTACAGGACTTGAGAACAGGAGGTCGCTGGTTCGATCCCGGTCTTGGCAAAATTCTTTTTAACGAGGACTGATGATAGTCATTGCGACAGGATTCATTCCTCTCTCACCGCTGACCATTGTTTCGACGATGGTTATGTGGGAAAGCAGCCAGTGGCTTGGAAAGAATATTGTGCGGAGTACTGGTAAAAGAAACTCCAGGAAAGCATGGATAGGTGCACTGGCTGCCGTGATATAACTGATATAATGTTGAAAACGGCGCTAAACACCTTACAATCAATCACTCAATCCTCATGTTTTCGCAACAGGTGGGAATCATTTCCTTTGCAATAAATTCCGAAGATTATGTTTTACTGACTTTCCTGGTGTTTGTATTTCCTTCGACCAGCTTAAGAAAATTTGGATCATTATTTACCAACCATTCTTAAGAACGTTGTTGGTCTTATTCTCCAGAATTTTCTAAATTTGAAAGTAACACAACGTCTGAATGACTGAACCATCCGGTTTAGCCAATCAGAAGTTGTGTTACTTTCAAATTTAGAAAATCTTGGAGAAGAAGACTATGAATATTCTTAAGAATTGTTAAGAATTCTTAAGAATGGTTGCAGCGAGAAGCAAATACAGGCATCCAGAAAGTTACTACAACGTAGTATTTATTTCTCGTGTGCTATACTTAAACTTTCTACAACCAAATATTGAAATTATTGACAGATATATTCAAGAACGGTTACAAAACTTGAGCCCTGCTCTGGGAAAAGAGGGCTTAATGCATTCCCGTGATACATGATACCAGGCAAGCCATCACATATGGATCCATGATAGCCAACTTTTCTAACAACCGACTGAATCACGAGGTAGACTGGTCTTTGGAGATTCAGAAAATTGACCAGTAGCGAAAATTTCCTTCCAGGTCAGCCTTCGCGGACTGAGCAGGCTGACGTGGGTCGATCGTTTTCGCAAATGCATTAAGCCGCTTTTTTTACAGAGTTTACAGAGTATGGCTTACTTATAACTTGATATAAATTTATAGCACCGGGCTATAGATTAGTGGCAGCAACGCTTGTATCTTGTTGTCATAAATGTTCCGCAAATATGAAAGCAGGGGCCCGCGGAATAAACATCTCCATACTTTTTTATCAATCGCAAATCACTATTTATTCGGGTATATCAGTGCCAAATAGTAGGCCATAAGCAAAAGGTATCAACCCAGGTCAACCTGCGCAGTCCGTACCTCAGGATTCAGTCAGTTGTAAGACAAAATGAATTTAATGGATCCATAATCATTTGATGACTTGCTTAGTATCATGCATCACGAAGATGCATTAAATCCCCTTTTGCAAGAGCATAGCTCATTTATAAGTGGAACGGACGAACTTCGGATGGTCGCACGGACGGACAACGGAAACCAAGCCACGATACCGAGCCATTCGGGCATTCGACCTTCAGACATAAAAACAAGACTATCGTATGACGGTACACTACATGTGATCCTTACGAACGCGTCAAACGATCTCATCTTTATCTCATTTCAACTACGAATCGTCAAATCAAGCCGGAGAGATGTACTCGGTTGACTTGCATTTCAAATCAAGTGTTTGTCAGTATTTGAGATGTTAACGATCCCCAGAGCCATTTTATTTCCGTTTCGCCCATGATGAAGCAATGCAATTTCTCATTAGAAAAATTGAAGAGAAATTCACAGCCCCGTTAACTCTTTACCGCACGACAGAACTGTAGGCGTAACCAAATTGAAAGCATTTGCAGACGACAATAAAATTTAGCTTAAATGAAATGATTTACTTTGGAAAGGGTTTAAGACATTATGGAAACAGGAGAAAATGCTGGTCACCAGCATTTTCTCCTGTTCCCACAATGTTTTCTAAAGCCCTTTTCCTTAGAGTCGTAAAAACAGCGGATTCTGAAGTAAAATGTTTAATATTCAAATGGTTTCCGAAAAACGTTTCAACTGTTTTTTTTTTAATACAATATCTTCCGCAGGCAACCATTTTCGTCTTGCTGTAGATCTCTTATGAAAACATTCTGGCAAAAAGAGAAATTGTACGTGACGAGCGATATTTCTCCTTTTACTAGTATGTTTTCATTAGTACTCATACATCTGTATTACACTGTAATACATCTGTATTATTTTTGTTAAAGATATCTATGCTACAAGTATGCATGCATAATCACTTGCTTCGACGATGGTTATGTGGGAAAGCAGCCAGTGGCGTGGAAAGAATATTGTGCGGAGTACTGGTAACAGAGACTCCAGGAAAGCATGGATAAGTGCACTGGCCGCCGCGATATAACTGAAATAATGTTGAAAACGGCGTTAAACACCATACAATCATAACAATCAAGCATAATCACTTGCAAAAAAATTGCATTATGAGGCAATTTGTTTTATCCCTTTACCACACAGTCCCGAGTTTTAATGATCCTCAGAAAGAAAGACACTAGAATTCATTGTTGTCAACTCTATTTCTACATGTGTAAACCATTAGTTTCAGTCATTGTCTTTTGTACGAGGTGCAAGACTTTCTGAATCCGGAAAGAGTCGTTCTTCTCCCCAACCCTCCGTATTCGCCTGATCTTGCCCCTTGTGACTTCTTTTTCTTTCCAAAGCTAAAGAATACCTTTCAGGTCGAAAATTTGTTTAGCGCAAACACCTCGGTTCTCATAGAAGTCCAACAAGCAACAAATAAGAAAGGAAATTGTAAAAAGTAAAAATGAATGCTATAATCCCTAATGGGATACATAGCCTGCTAGCATAAGAATTCAAGCCCAAATTTCGCAAAGCATATTTGAAATGTCACATGATCAATAGCACGTGTTGTTTATGTGGAATCGTATTTAAATAAAAAAAAAACTATGACGTCATCTAGAAAAAGATGGAGTTACCTTCTGCAGGACGACCATCCTGTTGTTAAACACGTTACCAAACGGCAAAATATTACAATGGCGCAAATTGAAAGCATTTGCAGACGACAAAATAAAATGTGACTGAAAAATTAGAATTTGTTTTGTGAATGGTAGAAAACATAGTGGGAAAAGGAGAAAATGCTGGTTACCAGCATTTTCTCCTTTTCCCACAATGTTTTCAAAAGGCTTTTTTCTCGGGGTAGTTAAAAGTCGGGATGTGTGGTAAAGGGTTACACGCAAAATTGCGTATTCACTGAATGTGAACGTCAATATTTCACGCTTTTCTAGAAAATATTTTTGTAGTATTTTAGGTCTAAGGGGAGAAAATCAGAACTTTCATACTGTCAGAAAAACTTAAAAAAAAAAACACTTTACTTGAGATAGAGGTAATAATACACCTATTACATATACTGTACATGCTATGTAGATTTATGAGTGGTTTACAAGAATATTTGATTCAAGGCAATTATACCTAAGTGAGTATCTTTAGAGATAGGGAGACTTAACATGTCTGTTATCGAAGAAGGCGGGCCGCAATAATCTACAAGTAGATGCAAACATATTTTTTTACTTTAATGATAGTTCACCTTACCTCATTCGATGGCAACATAACTTTGTAACCCGTACAGCGCTGGGACCAAATCAACCCCTAGGCTGCTAAGCGCGAATCACTGACCTTGTGCGGAAAGCGTAGATCAAGATCAGACTGCGCAGAACGTGCAGTCTGATCTTGGATCTACCCTTTCCGACAAGAAGATTATCTTTCCTCAAAAAAATACCTTTGATATAGGACAATTTGGGTTTTTACTATCGGCTTGAAAGTTTCATGGCTTTTATTTAGTTAAGTTGCCTTTACATACAGTTGAGTTCTAAGATCAGTCTGCACATACTCATGTGGAAACAACCTTTTGAATAGCAATAATGGACTTGTTTTTCCCTTTTATTAAAAAAGTACAATTTATCAATTCAGCGCTTTAAGATTTAATGGAATAGAAAATAATCACTGATTGTGCTTGACAACAGGAAATTGCTGTTATCATACAAAATGACATTTTTATGTACTTGTATTTGATGAACACGAACTACTCCACTAAGGAACCAGGAACACATTGATTGTATTGTCCTTGGCATTTTCTGAAACTCTAAGTAGGGCCGTCTACGGCTTTTGAAAAGTGATATGCCCACCGATAGCCTCTGGCGTGCCCCCGCCCCCCTTCCCCGGTACCGAAAAGCACCACGAGGGGTGAATACGAAACTATTCATCTGCGTTTCGAATGATTTTACAGGAGAGGGAAAAACGCTTCTCATTTCTGTGAAAAGAATAGTTAGATCGTCTTGTTTAGATATGTCGTGTTGAGCCGAGAGCATGAATTCAGCACAACATAACTAAACAAGACGATCTAACAACGCTTTTCACGGAATTGAGTTTTTTTCCCCTCTCCTGTGATATTTTCCAAAATGCAGATGGAATAGTTTCGCATTCACCCCTCGTCCAATGGAAGGAAAGTACTAGATGCAATCGGGCGATCCGCCGCGAAATGTTTTAAAGACGTCTCTGGAAGCAATTCTACTGCATTGTGAGACTACTTTGCTTGAGAAACTCAATTAGTTTTAGAAGTATTTGTTGTATTTAACACGCTTACATCAAAATGTCTTGCTCAGACTCGTGCACCGCAAGCATAATATTATACAAGGGAAATAAGTTCGTATGTACACAGTATCAGTTATGATATGATATGGTGACGTAACTTGCATGCGGACTACTTCCAACTCGGTTTCTGACTTGACCTTCTGGGTCAAAGTAGTCAAAAGCACTCCAGTTTGAAAATTTGAAACCAAGGACTTTTACTGCATTTTGTATCAGAAAAAGTAGAAGGATGAGTATAAAGCGTGTTTCTGGCGTTGATTTGTTGATTTCTGTAGGAAATTAGTGCACGTTTGTTAATTCTTGGGGAACTATTTTGTGCCTGTTACCACAAAAAGGAACACGGTCTAACATCCGAATTTTCCCAGGGTAGTTGTGTTTGAGGTGGAATAGCAAACATATCAATCAGTTTAAGTTTAACCCTTTACCACACGACAAAAATCTATACCAGTCCAAATTGAAAGCATTTGCAGACGACAATTTCAATGCGGTTCAGATGATGTGATTTTTGTTTGATAGGGTACAAAACATTGTGGGAAAAGGAGAAAATGCTGGTTACCAGCATTTTCTCCTTTTCCCACAATGTTTTCAAAAGGCTTCTTTCTCAAAGGTGTTAAAAGTCGGGACTGTGTGGTAAAGAGTTAAAAATATTTATTTTACATCGATTGAGAAACAAGTTCTTACAACTTAGACTAATCTCTCTCGTTTCTGCTTCCTGAGAACTACACCAGTCCTCGCGCCGAATGTATTGGCCAGTGAAGTCCCAAAGTTGACATCAGCTCCCGGGGATCGAACTCGGAATCTTCTGATTACGAGGCTGACGCTCTACCTCACAAGCACGCGCACCAACATCAATCGGCTGAGGTGCTATTTTTTTACTTTCTTGTGTAAAACACTGGACATGAATTTTGTAGAAACAAACAGCAAAACTCTGGGTTCGCCATTAAAAGTACAGCAGAGGATCAAAGATGACGGTTTTCACTCTATTTTCAATGAAGCGAAAGACCTGTGGTGTGACACCTGAATGGTCAAAATGTTATGATCTACAAATATCTCTTTTTTATTTTTTAAGCTTTATTTGCCACGTCAATCAGTATGTGAGAGTCGTGGCCATCCCCCAACATACTTTACAAGTCAGTGTTAGTAAATATTTTGTTAGTAATACATAGATTTATTCACAATATCAGTATGTTTCATTATGTTAATAAATTTCGAGTTCTTTTCTTTTATAAGCTTACCATTACAAAATTTCAAGTTTAACCAATTTACATATTAATTGATAAGCCAAATTAATGATCAAAAGGTGACAACAAAGCTTTTTTTTGTGATGAAAAAGTGTGTGTGTGTGTGTGTGGGGGGGGGGGGGTTATGTGTGTTTGCGCGCTAAAATTGACCAGGCAAATCTACAAATATCTCAATACGGGCAATTTAACCCTTTACCACACAATCCGGTGTTTTAACGACCCTGAAGAAAAGGGCTTTTGAAAACATTGTAGGAAAAGGAGAAAATGCTGGTAACCAGCATTTTCTCCTTTTCCCACAATTTTTTCTACCTTATCAAAGACAGAAATCATCATTTTAGCAACATTCAAAGTGTCGTCTGCAAATGCTTTGAATTTGGTCCAGTCCAAAAATTTGTCGTTTGGTAAAGAGGCAAAAATGATGTCTTTTGATAGGTATACTGCTTACTTTACCGTTTCTGTACCAAAATTAGTAGAAAGTTTGTTTTAGTAAGACAAAAGGGTCCTTACTTTTCTGTTCTAAACAAAAACATCCATGAAATACCAAAAAGTGCAGATCCGGGATCAAAATATTTATTATATGCACGCCATTTCAAAGAGCATCCAAACTAGCTTATTTAAAGCACATCTGCGAGAGAATTATTTTCACTTTCTTTCTTTTTCATCCGCTTAAATGTAACTGTTTCGTTTCATCATGTGAACCCCTCGACCTACAAAAAATGATTAGCAAATGAGCTCATTTGCCGCCAACGAAAAAAACACATTTTTGCATGGTCTAACAGAAGATTTCGACTACTACAGAAGATATTTTTGTCATATCTTAACCCTTATTATGCTAAATAAGTGAAATGAAATTTACAAACCGGTAGTAAAAACCCGAACAATGCTGTTTCAAACTTGTTGTTTAAACTTATCTGACAGAGTAGATCCACGATTAGACTGCACGTTCTGTGCAGTCTGTTTTTGATCTACGCAGTCCGCAAAGGGTCAGTGAGGCCCCCTTAGCAGCCTTAGGGTTAACCGTTACCAGTCAGTGGACGGGTGTAGATCTAAGATCAGACAGCACGTTCTGTGCAGTCTGATCTTGATTTACAACGTCCGCAAAAGATATTCATATCACCATTGAGTGTGAAAGAGTCAATCTAATTGCAAAGTTTTATGACTTCAAATCTAACTCTTAATTAAGAAATGACTTAATATAACTTGACTGATTATAATCAGTTTACAGTTGGTTATAAAGTTATAAAATCTGGATTCACTAATTGCTTGCAGGTTTAGTTTTCTTTTGAAGTTGTCCTAATCATAGAGTTCCGCCAAAGGTCACATGATACAATCTTTATTACCCTTTACCCGTATTTAAACTGACCCTGTTTGTGAATATTTAAAGGGGCCTATAAAGATTTCTTGCTGCCAATTTTTTGGTCTAACATTGATAGATACTACAATATATACTTATTTTCCTGCAAACGTAAAGTATCTGGGCTAAAAACTTGACGTTCAAATAACAGGCTTAGTCGTTTTCCAATCGTCAACTCTGTCTTTATGGGATCAAATATGACCTCATCGTACTTATTTGAATGCGGTCTCACATAATCGACGAGTGTTATTAATCACATGACATTCCAGCAAGTCTTTGCGAAATTCTGGAGTAAATCAAACATACTTTAAGATGCAACTTAGTCCATTCGGGAAACGCCACTGAAAAAGAAAAATGTTTTTCCTTGCATTTGATTCAGTGATGGATCATTGTTTCAATTTGGTGAGATTACAAAAATCTGAATGCCCCCCTTTAACTCTTTACCAAACGACAGAATTTTAGACTTGTCCAAATAGAAATCACTTGAAGACAACAAAATAAATGTCACTCAAAAATTAAATTTGTTTATGGAAGAGTAGAAAATATTGTGGGAAAAGGAGAAAATGCTGGTTACCAGCATTTTCTCCTTTTCCCTCAATGTTTTCAATAGCCTTCTCTCTCAGGGTCGTTTAAACTCGGAACTGTGTGGCAAATAACAGAAATGACAATATTTATAGTCAGTAAAACGATCCGGGATTAGCAATACTTGTTTTGGGGCGGGAATATCGCACGAAATGTTAGACAGTATAGAACTAAGATCAGACCTGGGTCGGTATTCACCAACCATTCTAAATAACATTCTTTGTCTTATTCTCCAAGATTTTCAAAATTTGAATGTAACACAACTTCTGGTTGGCTAAACCATTCAGAGCATGCGTTACTTTCAAAGCTGGAAAATTCTTGAGAATAAGGCTGAAAACGTTCTTTAGAATGATTGGTGAATCATGACGGACCCTGATGTTATGTGCAGTCTGATTTTGACCTACACAGTCCATAAAAGCAACTGATGTTCTGATTAAAATATTGCATAAAAAGCACACTGTACATATTTTAATCAAATGACTTAGCCATTGTTTCCTTTTCCTTTCAATTTCTTCACACAAAGGAAGCATTTCCAGACGTCAATTCTAATATAGCTCAAGTGATGTACATTGTCTTTGAAATAGTAGAAAACAATTTGGAAAAAGGAGGAAATGCTGGTTACTGACATTTTCTCCTTTTCCCACAATGTTTTCCTTAAGACGGCAAATCTAATATGGCTTAAATGATATACATTGTCTTTGAAATGGTAGAAAACATTTTGGGAAAAGTAGAAAATGCTGGTTACCAGAATTTTCTCCTTTTCCCACAATGTTTTCGTTAAGTCTTCTTGCCCATGGTCGTAAAAACTACCGGGCTGTTTGGTACAGTGTTAAACCGGAACTTCAGTTTAATTCATCAATCCCGCTCGAGGGTTATTTTGATACATTATCTGTTCATATCGTAATAGCATGATATTACCCCTGATAATTTTATCTACAGCCCAACTGAGTTTGGAGAAAAATCGTGAAAAACCTTGATGCAATAATTTTGGCTGCAAGTGTATCAAGAGCTCTTAAATATACGTCCTTACAGCCAGAGAAAAAATACGCTTTTAAAGTTTAATAGACTGTAGAGTAGCTCAGAATTTAGTCATCATAGATAAATTACCGATAAATATGGTGTAAGGGATAAATTATATTGGAACTCTTCGATTTAAAACCGGAAACGTCACAGTAGTGATTTCTCTGATGGTCCCCCAAAAAAATGAGATGTATTTTTTATCCGTCGTAATCTACGTAACCGTTACAACCGTCAGGGGTGACATTTGGTATGAAGGTACAAGGATGATTATCGTTTGATAAAATAAAGATGAAATGGGTTAAAACTGGCTGAAAACTTGTATAGATGTATTTTAAAATTTTGTCAGCAGGCAGGTGGCAAAGCAGGCAGGCCATTCCGTCTCCAAAAAGGACTAGCAAGTGTCCTTCTTCGTCGTCGTCTTCTTCTGTTGCTTTTAAAGGAAAATGTCACTATGTTTGTAGCAGCACTGATATGATGACAGCGACATTTTGGAGCGGTCGGATCCGTTTACTGACGAAATAGATGAAAGATCAGATTAGATATAAATGCTATCTGGTTTTATATCTTTATTCTAAGATATCTTGAGCGATATCTTTTGCGAAAAAGCTTTCATAGAATGAAAGGCGTTTTAGGCCGCTTTAAACATTATCTCTGTCACACCATGAGGACTGTGTACTTATTCCTGTGTGTCTGGGGTTTCAGCTGTACAAGGCAAGGGTTCTGAGGTGTCTTAGTTAAGGACGCTCTCACGACGCTCTCCTCGATCAAGGACCGAACCTGGAGCCTCTGAATTGCAAATCCCACATCTTAACCGTGCAGCCACGCAGGACCCCTGAAAATCGCCATTATTCATAAATCATATTAAAACCAGAGTTTTTTCTTTTCATTTTCAAGAACCGTTTCCATTCTCTTTTTCATTCCTATCATTAGATCTGTTAATTGCCATTACTAGGTCAATTAGTAACTGGAACCAAATTGTAGTTCTGGTTTAAAATCAAAGCGTTGAAAACACTGGTGTGACATTTGTCAAGGGAGCCATTGTGTGGAATTAATAATTTGAAAAATAAACAAATAATATTTTTGGACGAACAAGCCCGGACGAACAAGCTCAGAGACGAACGAGTTTTGGGACGAACACGATCAGGAGACAAAGGTTGAGTGTATCATTGCGGGTATATATATTTTTAATAAAAAAAGAAATATTCCCATGATCGATGGCCTGATCCAGTTTATTTTAATACGCCGTTGTTAATTATATACCTGAGTGCTATAGAACCACTTATTTGTCCTAGAAAAATTTAGTTTAATTGGGTTTACTTCCTTCGGTTTTGCACAAACTACGATACATGATTTTCAAAATACCGTATTGAACTCATAGTGGCATTGTCTTCGACCTATGCCACAAAAAAGAAAACGGTTAATGTTGAGTGTAAGAAAGTCAAAAGTCAAATTGGACGACTCTAAAAATTGTACTTTCTATGGACGACTCTAAAAATTGTACTTTCTGAAAAGGAATGACCGAAACTAAGTTGAGGAAACTTGTAATCAGACCCTTTTGCCTTGTCATTAGATTATTTGTTTATATACCAGTATATTGTACATTGTACAGTTTTGTAAATTTTGTTATCAAATAGGCAGTAAAATGTTTAAGCGCAAAGAAAATCACCTTCTCACTGCAATATCCTAATTATTTCTTCTGAACTGCACATCGTCTCATTCATTTACCTATAGGAACTAATGGATAGCTGGTAGGTTCATCATTTACGATTATTTGTCGTAAATGCGTTTGTTTATTACTCGATGTAATTAAATGTAATGAAACAATATGAAATGGGAAACGTTTATTTTATCTTAATTCTTTCAGTGCCAAATATATGAGCCATGCTCTGTGAAAAGGGGGCTTAATGCATCTGCGAAAAGTATCGACTCAGGTCAGTCTGCGCAGTCTGCGCAGGCTGACCTGGGCCGAAGCTTTTCGCTAATGGTCAATTTTCTACGTGTCAAAGGACCATTCTACCTCATAATTCTGTTGGTTGTTAAAAAAAGTGGCTATTATGGATTCTTGAGTATGTGATTGCTTACTGGGTACCATGCATCACGGAGATGCATTTAACTCCCTTTTCTCAGAGCATAGCTCATATATACCGTCGACCTCTATCGACGGCTGGGAAAGAGTTTTATCTCCATAGCTTTACTGGAAAAGCGGACGGTATAGATCAAAGATCAGACTGCACGTTCTCTACAGTCTGATCTTGATCTATGCCGTCCGCATACTCCCATTTTGGCACGCAGTAGAAGTCTGGTAATAGAACTCAGCAGGCCGAGGAACGAATTATATACTGCCTAGCTTATTATGATATGAAAAATGAGGTCAGGAAAAAAACTCTTGGCTCATTTAGCATAGCTCTAGTTGTGTTCTGCCTTTTGCGGACAGTGTAGATCAAGATCACATTGACAAAAAAGTGCAGTCAGTCGTTGATCTGCACTGTCTTCAGGAATATTCCAGTAAAGCATCCTTAAAATTGCAATGCTCTGGTTTACTGTTCTGATTTCGAACGGCCATTTCGTTTAAGATTGTGCTGAAAGGGTGAAATTTGGAAATGGGCAAATTATGTCTTGCCTGTCTGAGATGTATCATGATTTTCTAGACAAAATCAGACAGAAATAAGGCAAACAGCAATAGAAGATGATAAGGGCGATAAATACTAAGAGAGAAAGAGAAAGAGAGAGAGAGAGAGGCAGAGAGAGAGAGAGAGAGAGAGAGAGAGAGAGACGCAGGATTACAGACGGATATACAGAGAAAGAGAGAAGGATGAATGAATGAACAGATGAATAGATAGATGGTAGGTAGGTAGGTAGGTAGGTGAGTGGATGGATGGATGGATGGATGGATGGATGACTGGCTGGATGGCTTGCTGGCTGGATGGATGGTTGGATGGATGGATACACATTTAATCTCGTTTTTTCAAGCATTTTATTTTTCCATATAGCGCAGACCTTAATGAAAAGTAAGCTAAAAGATCGACATGCGATGTAAACAATCGCACCACACACTGTTCAAGCCAAGCGTTATTCACAGATATTTCATAATAAATATTGTACTATCAAACTGAGTTATTTCTGGTATGCCCTCTGATCTATAAAAAACGTGGGTTTTTTTCATTACATGATCTTACTTTGTATGCAATATAGCTCGCTCTGTGGGATTAGAAAACGCTTTGAATTGAAAAAAAAACTGGAATTTTTCTAGAGCACAAGAATCCTTTTCTTCCATCTGAAGCGAGGTATATTAGCATGCATTTTTATCACATAACTCCCTTTGTTTTCAATAAAAGACAGCCATTACGAATTTTCTTTTCTTACACACGTGTGAGACAAGAAAATAGTGCCTTATTTATACATATACAGCATATATTTATATGCTGTAATTATACCTAATCTCTAAAACATTACCGACCAAAATTCCTGTGTGAAATTAACCTTCAAAACTGCTAATCGTGATAAAGCTGCAATTTTTAGTGTCGTTAAATGTAAAACAAAACCGTTAGATGCAAGTTTCTATGGAACTATTTCCTGTCTTTGGTGTACACCCCTGTCAAAGAAACAAAAAAGGCGTTATGTAAATTTCAGTACACATGCACATTTAGGGCTATAATTTTTGTTATACAGTTAGCCGATAAAAAAGATTCTGACATTCGTTGGCTTTTGAGGTAAAAAATTATTAAACTCGTCCACAGTAAATGTTTTCAAGCGAGCCTTTGTCGAGCTTGAACATTTTTTTGTAGACTCGTTTAATAAAATTTGATCTCAAACACCAACTCATGCCAGATCCTGTATATCTGCTGCTGTCAACGTTTCTTCTTTTTCTCATAGTATTGTAAAAAGTCTTACTCCTTAAGGTCGATAAAACTCAGGATTGTTCGTTTAACTCTTTCGGCGCCAAATAAATAAACTCAACCTCAACGGACGGCTGCAAAGACAACCAGGTGGAAGTCAGACCAATTTTTATAGCATAGGCTTGACTACACAAGCGGACAACATAGATCCAAGATCAGACTGCACGTTCTGTGCAGTCTGATCTGGATCTGTGCCGTCCGCAAAAGCCCATGTTTTCGCCTATGACGCTGAAAGGGTTAACTCTTTACCAAAAGACAAAATGTTAGACTTGCCTAAACCGAAGGCATCTGCAGACAACAAAATAAACGTGATACAGAAATTGAAATTTGAGCAATGCTCTGTGAAAAGGAGGGCTTAGTGCATATCTGTGATGCATGATACTAGGTAAGTCATCACATAATTATGGATCCATAAAATACATTTAGTCTAGCAATCGAGTGAATCTGGAGGAACAATGGCACTTTGACATGCAGAAAATATACTAATAGCAAAAAGTTTCGACCCATGTCAACCTGCGCGGACCACAAAGGCTAACATGGATCGATACTTTTCGCAGATGCATTTAGCCCCCGTTTCACAGAGCATGGCTTATTTGTTTTGAGAAGGGGAGAAAACATTGTAGGGAAAATGAAAAAAAAAATGCTGGTTACCAGCGTTTTTCCACAAAATTCCCAAATGCCCTCCTTGACAGAGTCGTTTGAACTCAGGATTGTGTGATAAAGGGTTAAGGGTTTGAATTAAATGGTTTAATTTATATTGCGGGAGACACTCATAGAAAAAAATCGTCACAAGAGAAGAAATTATTCGAAAAGACTGTTTATCATCCGTATATAAAGAGAATCTTTACAGTCGTTCCCTGCAAATTTGTTTTAAGTTATTTATGAATTAATCAAAAGGAATTGAAACCAAACAAATTTATTGGGAGAAAAATCGCGAGATATTTTAACACTTAAGCTGCTGAATAAATGAAACGCAAATTTCTACTCAATACTAAAAACCAAAACACTGCGATTTCAAAGTTGATTTCACCGGAAAGAAAATACCGTATCGGACTGAGTAGATCAAAGATCAGACTGCACGTTCTGTGCAGTCTGATCTTGATCTACACTGTCCGCAAAAGGTCTTTGGGTCGCGATCAGCAGCTTAAGGGTTAAATACGCTAGTGATTTGCTGTCTAAAATCTTTACCAAATGACAGAATTTTAGACTTGTCAAATTGAAAGCATTTGCAGACGATAACATAAATGTGACTCAAAAATTGAGGGGGGAAGGGTAGAAAATATTGTGGGGAAAAAGAGAAAATGCTGGTTACCAGTATATTCTCCTTTTACCGCAATGTTTTCCAAGTCCATCTCTCCAAGGGTCGTTAAGGCTCGGTTTCGTGAGGTAAAGCGGTAACTACAAATGTTCAGCCTTTAATCTATACCAAATGCGTCGTCTGCGAATACTTTCACTTTGGACAAGTCTAAAGTCGTGTCGTCTGCTTAGGACTGAAGTAATTTATAGCTTCCTTTTCCATCGGACTTTAAAGCGTTCTTGGGAGTTAAGACTTAAAATGGAATTTAGAAATGTTAATGGGCCATGCTCTAAGAAAAGGGGCCTTAATGCATCTGCGAAAAGTATCGACCTAGGTCAGCCTGCGCAGTCCGCGCAGGCTGACCTGGGCCGAAACTTTTCGCTATTGGTCAATTTTCTGTATGCCCAAGGACCAGTCTACCTAATGATTCAGTCGGTTGTTTAAAAAAGTGGCTATTGAGGATCCATGGTTATTTGATGGCTTGGTTGGTACAATGCATTATGGGAATGTATCAAGCCCCCTTTTGCCAGACAACGGCTCAAATGTAAGTGTTTACCGGACCTGAGCAATGCACAGCACCTGGTTTATGTAAGCAGCTGGTGCTATCTAACATACGCGAATACTGAGTCAGTATATATACCATTCAGTGGTAAGCTGGCAGTTTCCTTTTGGAATAAATATAATCACACTTCACAGGAATTCCAAATGGTTGCTTTAGGAGAAAAAATACCATTTCCGCAACCAAATGAGTTCCCTACACCGATGATGTGACTCAAAGTGACTCAGTGGTTACCAAGTAATCCCAGGCTTTAACGATCCTTACAAACTAACTTAGGAAGCAGTGCTTTGAAAACATGATCGGAAAGGAAGACAGTCCTAGTAGCTAAGAAACCTTTCGTAAGCAATTTGGTTCTTTTTGTTATACTGTGTTTAAAGCCCTTTTCAACATGTTTTTTTTTTCCATGTAAATGTATATGGCGGCTGCCAGTACACCTACTCATGCTTTCCAGGAGTTTCTTTTACCTGTATTTCGCATATAATACATATGGGCCATGCAACTTGAAAAGGGGTCTTAATGCATCTGCAAAAAGTGTCGACCCAGGTCAGCCTGCGCAGTCCGCGCAGGCTGACCTGGGCCGAAGCTTTTTGCTTTTGGTAAATTTTCTGCATGTCCAAGGATCATTAGGCCTACCTACACATCTAGTCGATTGTTAGACAAAATGGAATTTATGGATCCATAATTATGTGATGACTTGTTTGATATAATGCATCACAAGCCCCCTTTTACCAGAATATGGCTCATATATACATGTATCTGTATGAAGCCACTGGTTGCTATCCTACAAAAATATCATCTAAACAATGTTCAGCGGTGGGAAAGAATGAGTTCTGTCGCAGTGAATTTCATCAATCCTTTAATAAAAAATAAGCCGAGTTGTGGCCTATGTAACCAGTGCACACACCAACCCCCCCCCCCCCCCCCACACACACACACACTCTTTCAGGCCTCTAAGTCCTGCATGTTACTGATTGACCCACCAGGCTCGACCCTTTATCTATTCAAATCACAATATTTAAAGGAAACCATTCATTTTTTTTTTTTTTTTTTAATCTTGCAAAATTTCAAAAATGATTCATCTTCAAATTAATTAAGGCAATAACTGGCAAACCATCGGTAACGAAGAAAGACTAAAGTAAGAAATGATATTTTAAATTCTATTTCCTTTATAGACTACGTAGCCTCTAAAAATACTTTCAGATTTCCAGTCAGTGTTTCCCAAAGACTTCTGGTAATGTCACAAGATCAATTACATGTAGCGATTACGTGAATTCCTATTCAAATCAGTATGATGACGTCATATCCGATCCGATAAAAACAGACGAAGTCACCGACTGCATGTCGACCATCCCAATTTTTTAGATGTGAAAGTTGTACCCTTTACGAAACGTAACCGTGCAGTTTCTGGTCGCAAAGAAACTATATCTAGTTGTAGCACATGAGCTATGCTCTGTGAAAAAAGGGGCTTAATGCATCTGCAAAAAGTATCGACTCAGGTCAGCCTGCGCGATCCGCGCAGGCTGACCTGAGCCGAAACTTTTTGCTAATATCGGTCAATTTTCGGCAAGTTTAAGACCAGTTTATCATATGATTCAGTCGGTTGTTAGAAGAACAGAACATCGTTTATTTGACAAAAACTTTACATAGTTTATAGTCATACATATTGTATATACATTCTAAAATATGCATAAGTCACGCGCTCAGTATTAAAATTCCAGTTCCAAACGGTCTATAATTAAATATTAAGTAACTGAACAAGTGAATAATGTAAATGGATATTTTCAGTAGTGAAATTATAGATACTATGGAGGGAAAACTTGACTGTCACCATTGCGCGAAAAAAGAAACTTTTACATCAGTTAATCGACTAATCACTCGCTCAACCAGTCTGGTTGAGCGACCAATCAGTCAGTTGGCCGACATTAAAATGAAATGCTTTATAGATAGCCAAAAATATATGAAGAGTATCTTCCGAGTGCATCAACAAATAAGTCAAACGGTCAACTAACAAATCTATAAATCAATTAATCAATGCTGCTGCTTACCATCAGTTACAGACAATGGAAAATACAACGAAATTAACGAGAATATAAATGTGCCATGCTCTGTGAAAAGGGCGCTTAATGCATCTGCGAAAAGTATCGGCCCAGGTCAGCCTGCGCAGTCCGCGCAGGCTGCCCTGGGTCCAAACTTTTCGCTATTGGTCAATTTTCTGTATGTTCAAGGACCAGTCTACCTCGTGATTAAGTCGGTTGTTTAAAAAAGTGGCTATTATGGATCCATAATTATGTGATAGCTTGATTGGTATCATGCAGCTCGGGGATGCATTAAGCCCCCTTTTCACAGCGCATGGCTCAAATATAAATTTATGTATGTACCTGATAAAAGTGAAAAAAGACAAATTAAATTTACAATAGCGTGTCTGTACAAGTATTAAAATAAGGCATGAGAAAGCGAATTAATTATTGACCAATCATTCAGACTAACAATCTGATCAATAACCAATCGTTCGTTAGATGGGCCTTCATAACACCAATTACTGACAGTAGATTGGATAAAAGTTAGAGAAAAGTATATATATCTTCTGAGTGAGCCAATTACTCAATCTGTCAACCAACAAATTGACCAATTGGTCTCTATCTAGTATATTACTTATCCAATCATTCTTAACAAGCATTACTAGCTTCATTTTTATAAGCTGCACTAGCAAACAATTATTTAGTACTGACGGTCAGGTTGTAAGGTTTTTTTTTTTTGTAAGTTTTTATTGTCTCTATATATGGTTTCTTCTAAGGTGACATCTCCACCAGTAGATCCCACACCCCACACCGATCTGTTCCCATTTATTTTTCTCTCTATCTTTTTTTTTTTTTTTTTATGTGCCTTCTTAGACTTCTTCTGTATATTGTACTTTATACGTGCAATAACCGGAAATTGAAGAGGAACTTTATAAGCCCTGCTTTCGTTCCAATCCATTTCTGCAGAATCATATTTGTGAACCGATTGTATTGTATTGTTTATGTATATCGTACGTCTGTGGAATAAAATATGTTTAAATTTATTTAACCAATTGGTCAGTCGATATAATATCATAACAACGGTCATAGTGACTGAAACTAATTTACAGTAAATCAGATTAAGTTACATACATATCTACTGTAAGCAAAGTACAATATAAAAAAGGCAAAAGCTTACACAAAAATAAACGGTATTTCATTTCGGTATGAATGAATGAATGAAGGAATGAATGAATGAATGAAAGAACGCCCGAGCGAATGGCTGAACGAACCCAGGAACAAACGAAACAATCGATCAGGCGCCCAGCCAATGCCCCGACCGCCGGCCCACCGACCACCCACCAATCAACCAACCATTCAACCATCATCGACCGTGCCCTGCGCCTTTTAAACGCTATGTCAAGGTATTTACTAAAGTTTACAAGATCTCTGTACCAGGTTGTATTTAAAAGGCTAATAAGGTTCATCATGATTTGTCTGTTAAAATACGCTTGTTTGATATATTTATCACGAACATCCGAGTAGAGCGGAGATACAAAGGCGAAATGAAATTCATCTTCTATTTCACCGGAGTTACAATATTTACAGTCCTGCAAACCTATCGGAATCTATTTTCAGGCCATTTGCACACACGCTAAATTTGGTTAAACTTACTCTTAACTCTTTGCTTATGTTTGTGTTCAGGTAATTCTCGAAATTAAAATCTAATTTTACGTATTTGTACAGAGAATCGAACGTACGTCCTTTACCTATATCTTCATACCACTTCTTTAAAAATTCATCAAAATAGTCCATGTGATGACTTTCTTGGTAGCATGCATCAGATGCATTAAGCACCCTTTTGCCAGTGCATGGTTCATTGATAGACGTCTAAAAATAATTCTAATTTTGATTTATGAGGAAAAAAAAACTTATCAGGCCCCTTTAAGCCACACCTAGTAGCAGATTCTTTCAACACAGAGTACTGTAAAATATTGTCATCTAAAAGAGAGCTCAGGTGCTGGATCTGTCATCAGAAAGTCGTGGCTCGATTCTGAATTGCGGCAATAGTCGTGTCAGAATGTCCTTGGACAAGACACTCCAGGGCCCGTGTTTGTACCAATGAAACCCAGTAAATACATGAGAAAGGTGAGTATTTGCCATCATATGACTGGAATATTATTTAAAGCAACTAAAAACACTATTCAAACAAAACAAAAAACAAATATGCTGATAATGCACAACTCCCAGTTTTCACGATCACGAGAAAGAATGCTTTTGAAAAAAAGGGAGGAAAAAGGAGAAGATGCTTGTACCCAGCATTTCCTCCCTTTCCAACAATATTTTCTGGCCTATCAGACACAAATCAGAAATTTGAGTCACGTTTAATTTGTCGTCTGCAATTGCTTTGAATTTGCATGCCAAAAAATGTCGTCTGTTAAATAATTACTCACTGTTCTATTTACCGTGAAATCGAGAGAATAATTGATATTACGTAGTGTTGTTATAAAACACAATGAAAAGCAATCAAATATCGAGGTAAAAATTAGCCATGCTCTGTGAAAAGGGGGCTTAATGCATCTGCGAAAAGTATCGACTCAGGTCAGCCTGCGTAGACCACGCAGGCTGACCTGGACCGAAACTTTTCGCTATTGGTCAATTTTCTGTATGTCCGAGGATCAGTCTACCTCATGATTCAGTCGTTGGTTAAAAAAAATGGCTTTTATGGATCCATAGTTATGTGATGGCTTGATTGGTTTCATGCAACACGAAGATCCATTAAGCTCCCTTCTGCCAGAGCATGGCTCAAATGTAAATAAATAATAAAACAGAGTAACGATCCATTTTAATCACAAAATTGAATCAGCTCTGTGTGTTCCACAACAATATTGATACTCTTTAGAACTCGAGAAATGCAAGAGGAAGACAGAATGTTAAGTTTCTTGGCTATTGTCCTCATTTTTTCGAATTTGTTTCAGTTTTAACTCTTTGCCAAACGACAAAATGTAAAACTTTTCCGAATTCAAAGTTTTTACGGACAAATTAAATGTGGTTTATATCTCTCTGCCAATCGAAGGAATTTAAAGCATTGATTTTGCAGAAATGCTATTCAATTGTTAACCCTTGAGCTGCTTATCGCGACCCACTGACCTTTTGCGGACAGTGTAGATCAAGATCAGACTGCACAGAACGTGCAGTCTGATCTTTGATTTACACTGTCCGATACGGTATTTTATTTCCGGTGAAATCAACTTTGAAACCGCAATGTTTGGCCTTTTAGTATTGAGTAGAAATTTGCGTTTCATTTATTCAGCAGCTTAAGTGTTAAAAATTGCCTTGAAATGGATAGAAAACAATTGTGGGGAATGAATAAAATGCTGTTTACCAACATTTTCTTCTTTTCCTACAATGTTTTCAATAGCATTATTCTTTGGGTCGTTAAACCTTTGGATTGTGTGGTAAAGGGCTAAAGAATCGGTATTGCCTTTGAGTAAGTAGGTAGAATTATGGGTAAAGAAGAGAACTCTGGTTACGAAATTTTCTCTTTTCCCCACAATGTTTTCAGTAGCCTTATTCCTCAGAGTCGTTAAAACCTCGACTTATCTGGTACAGGATTACGTTTTTCATTTTTCTGTTTTCCTAATTTTATCAGAGTTCCTTAGTGGCTCAGTGGTAAGTTGTAGGGCTCCTGACCTGGAGGCCCTGGGTTCGAGCCACACTCGACCCACTGGGTTTTTCGTGGGAGTATCCTTGGTCAAGACACTTCAGAGCCCAAGCCTTGTACCGGTGAAACCCAGGAAATCACGTGAATATGTGAGCTGTCGCCGTGATATGACTGAAATAATGTTGAAAGAGGCGTAAGACACCATTCAATCAATCATTCAATCTTAATTTTATCTCATCATTTCAGTTTCAACTATATCATCCAACAGAATTTTTAGGTTGTCCAAGTCGAAAGTCTTTTGGCAGATGATATATTAAATGTAACTCCAATGATAGAAGATGTTTGCCTATGAACAGATAGGAAATATGGTGGGAGAGGGAGAAAATGGCAACCAGCATTTTACCCATTGTCCCACATTCTTTCGGAAACCATTATTCCCCCGGATCGTTAAAACACTTGCTTGTCTGGTATAGGATTCACGATTCCCTGAAAAACTGTATCAAATGCCAATCTGTAATTACATAATCAGACTGCGCAGAATCTACATAGAAATCATTGTGGGGGAAAAAGGAGAAATGGCTTGTTATAGGCAATTTCACATTTCCGACTTCGTGTTTCAAAACACACTTCACAGCAGTGGGGTGGAAAATTGTACATCTACATTTTAGCATGCAACTATCGTAACATCTAGGTATTGAACGTGCAAAATTTGTTTATGTTCAGTGTTGCATTTGTTCGCGATAACGTGCATGAAGCACCATAAATATCAAGAAAATTGTCGATAACATTGCATTTTAGAATTTGCTCTGTTTATGCTACCAAACAGTATGATATGCAACCGGCTGGTAATCCTTGGAGCGCTGAGCACGGATTTATTTCAGTGTTTTTTCGGACAGCGTAGATCAAGATCCGACTGCACAGAACGTGCAGTCTGATCTTAGATCTGCACTGTCGGATAAGGTGGTATTTTTCCAAAAAAGTAATACCTATGAAATAGTAAAGTTTGGGTTTTTCCTATAGACTTGAATTTTTCATTTAACCTAATTGGAAACTTAGGGGTTTAAAACATTTCAGGAAAATGAGGAATTACTAATCACATTTTCAGGAAAATGAGGAATTACTAATCACATTTTCAGGAAAATGAGGAATTACTAATCACAAGCAATTTTCATTTTACCAGTTTGGAAACTTAGGGGTTTAAAATATTTCAGGAAAATGAGGAATTACTAATCACAAGAAATTTCTTCTTTCACCAAAAATGTTTGATAAATCTGTCAACTGTGGGAGGAGTGAACGGTAGTGTGTTCTACAGTTATAGGTACTTTGTGCCCATTTCTTGGTTTCTGATAAAAGAGAAGTGTTTCTTTTTTTAGTTCGAATTATCATTAACGACTTAACCCTTTCCCAAACGATAAATTTTAGACTGGTCCAAACTGAAAGAGTTTGCAGACGACAATGTTAAATTTGATGAAAATGACATCAAGTTCTCCAAAAAGGTAGAAAACACTGTGGGAAAAGGAGAAATTGCTCGTTACGAGCAATTTCTCCTTTTCCCACAGTGTTTTTAAAAGACTTGTACTGCAGACACGTGAAAACCAGGGCTTGTTTGGGAAAGGGTTAATTGTCTGCACGCTCGTGTACTTGCAAAAGATGTTAGGCAAAAACTAACATTGTGGCAGCAGATCATTTTTACCCATTCTTCTTCTTCTTCTTCTCCTTCTTTGAGAGAGCGGTGTATGGGTCACCATTGTACAACAATAATTCCACAATTCCATTATGAGTCGGATCAACCTTTTGAATTACCAAGAATTTTCTTCTTTTTCAACAATGTTTTGAAATCGTCTCTAGCATCCGGTTAACTATCAGACGTTTGGTAAAGGATATGCGCTGTAAAATATCGTGGCAAAAGAGCAATAATAAGGCAATTTTTGCCAGAACAAATTCGTTCCATTGTTAGCCCCGAGCCCTTGCCTGTAAGATAATACTGATTAGGCTGCGTGCCGGTACAGTAAATGATAGAAAGCACGCACACACTTGTACAGAACATTGATAGGCACTGCTAAGCTGTGTTATATATGAATCACATTCTAAAAAGGGGGTTTGATGCATCTCAAAAAAAGTATCGACCCATGTCAGCCTGCGCAGTCCGCGCAGGCTGACATGTGTCGATACTTTTTTGGTAGTGGGAAATTTTCTTCGTGTCAAATGCCTATTCTACGTTAACTTCTTGATTCAGTCTGTGTTTAGACCAATGGATGTATAATATGCGATAATCGGCCTGGTATAATGCATTAAACTGATGTAGGGGGTCGCTGATTCGAATCCCCAACTCGGCCAATTTCTTTCCGAGAATTGATGATAGTTATTGCGACAGAATTCATTCCTCTTTCACCACTGATCATTGTTTCGAGGATGGTGATGTGGGAAAGCAGCCAGTGGCTTTGGACGAATATTGTGCAAAGTACTGGTTAAAGAAACACCAGGAAACAATGGATAGGTGCACTGGCTGCCGCAATATAACTGAAATAATGTTGAAAGGGTGTTAAACACTATACAAACATACAAACAAATTAATCTCCTTTTCACAGAGAATCGCTCATATAAAATTACACATGATGAAAATATATCGAAAAGAACCGTAAAAGAAAGAAACCTTTGAGACCTTGACTTATCTGTACCAAGCTTTCTTTCGTGCGTGACAAGTAAGCATGACATTTCAAAGCTGATTAAAGGTACAGTTGTAATTTTATACACCTTTTTTTTTTTACATTGTTTGCGCCTTATACGAAAAGATAAACTTTTGCGAGCGGCATAGATTAAGATCAAGATCAGACAGTATGATAACCTTCTTACTCAGGATCGTAAACACGCCGAAACGTTTCGGTAAAAGATTAAATAGACATGAACCATGCTCTGGCAGAGAGTGGTTTAATGAATTCTCCGTCATGTATTATGTACCAGGCAAGTCATCATATAATTATGAATCCATAGGGTCCATTTTGTATAACAATCGACTGAATCATGAGGTAGAATGGTCCTTCGAAAGGCAGAAAACTGACCATTGGCGGAAAGTTCCGACCCAGGTCAGCCTGCGCAGTCCGAGCAGGCTGACCTGGGTCAATACTTTTCGCAGATGTGTTAACCCCCCCTTTTTTTACAGAGTAAGGGTTATATGTAGGGTGATAGATCCATATATGCGGGTATTCAGATCGATTAATCGAAGCAAAACGTAAAAACAAGAAAGAATTTTCAAAAAACACATGGGCGGCGTATGATGTCCCAGAACATGTATATTGCAGAATAAACATTTTTGACCAATCGCAAATAAGTATCTTATTCATTGGAGACCAATACCAAGGACCAGCACAAAAGCCAGCTTATAAACTATGCCGAAAAAGGAAAATGCAAACGAGAAATTAAGACAAAAAGCGTGTACATAATCAAGAAGTTTTTTTTTATTTCACCAAACAATATCATTCTGAAACATTTGAGCCGTGCTCTGGCAAAAAGGGGGTTTAATGCATCCCCGGGTATATTATACCAAGCAAGTCATCACATAATTATGGATCTATAAAATCCATTTAGTCTAACAATCTACTGGATCTGGAGGTAGAGTGGTCCTTAGCCATGCAGAAAATTTGCAACTAGCCAAAGGTTTCGACCCATGTCAGCCTGCACTAACTGTGCAGGCTAAGATGAATCGATATTTTTTTTCTTTTTTTGGCAGATGCATTAAGCCCGCTTTTCACAGAGCATGGCACATTTGATTATGAATTTATTATCACAGTTGAACAATGTACACAGCCCACGACGTATTACTTTGTCTTCCTTTGTTATAAACACCAAAAGAAACTAAATTATCTCATTATATACTAGCTTCTCAGACTTTTAGACATGCATCCCAGAGACACAGAAGTACATTTATAAGTAAATGGGGGAAAAAATGAGCAGTGCTCTGGCAAAAGGGAGCTTAATGCACCTCCGGGATGCATTATACCACGTAATTACGGATCCATTTTATCCAGTTTCTTTAATAACCCTTTACCGCACAATGCCGCCTTTTGACGCCCCTGGGAAAGAAGCCTTTTGAAAACATTGTGGGAAAAGGAGAAAATGCTGGTAACCAGCATTTTCTCCTTTTTCCACAATGTTTTCCACCCTATCAAAGAAAAATTGCACCATTTGAGCCACACTGAAATTGTCGTCTGCAAATGCTTTCAATTTGGACAAGGCTAAAATTTTGTCGTCTGGTAAAGAGTTAATAAAATGTAGTCATGCACAATCCAATAGAGTAGCATGGAATCTTGTGGAACGAACAAGTTCGGGCGAATAAGCCAAGGAACGAACTGGTTTTGGGACGAATAAGCACTGGTCAGGAGACAAAGGTTGTGTATATCGTTACGCCAATAGGAGGCCATAGCGGATCAAGCTATTTTCGATAAAAAAAGAAGTATT
The DNA here is from genome assembly GCA_945859785.2 of Tridacna gigas. NCBI lineage: Eukaryota > Metazoa > Mollusca > Bivalvia > Cardiida > Cardiidae > Tridacna > Tridacna gigas. Next base: position 16,212,032 of record OX244031.2, read on the forward strand.
TCCACGATCGGTGACCTAATCCAATTTATTTTAATACGTCATTTTCAATTTCGTATCTGAGCGCAACCGAAACACTTATTTGTCTTTAAAAAATTTGAGTTTAATTGGGTTTACTTCCTTCGGTTTTGCACAAACTCCATGTACGATAAATGATTTTCAAAATGCCGTATTGAAGTCACAGTGGCATTGTCTTCGACAAATGTCCCAAAAAGGAAGAAAAATCGGCAAGGCCTCGTTTTTTATCGTTTAAAAATGACTCTTTAGATTAAGACGATAAAAAATGACCACTCATATAATACTTTATTTATCGAAGAATGCCGATCCAAAATCAGACTGCAAGGTCGTTTTTTCCTTAAATTTTACGATTTAACCTTAAGGCTGCTAAGCTCGACTCACTGACCTTTTGCGGACAATGTAGATCAAGATCAGACTGCACAGAACGTGCAGTCTGATCTTGGATCCACACTGTCCGTTAAGGGAATATTTCCCCAACCCCGTAACGTTGAAATACCAAATTTTTATTTTTACCATCGGTTTGAAAGTTTCGTTTAAGTTATTTAGCAGGATAAGGGTAAAAGTTCTTCATTTTCAAACGCTGCTATTTCTTAAGTAAAAAAGAAGTCTAAAAAACACTTAAATCTTGATAGGAATACTTGATTTACCAGTTTCGTTTCACAATATTTGTATACTTAACTATTCTGTCCCAGTGTACAGATCGTTAAAGTGAGATGTTTTATTTGCTTCGGGAGAAATGGGACTTTGAACTTGCATTACTCTGGTTTACTTTGCTTTTTTACTATTGGGGTTTTTTATGGAAACGGCTGGGAATTTCCATTTGATCTATTTAACATATGTAGAGTTGGTATGTACATTTTTGTCCGCATTGCAGTGAGATATCGAGATGAGTCATCCTCATGGAAAATGGAGTTTAACCCTTAAAGCGCCTTTCACGACTAATAGTTGCCTTTGCGGCCAGTGTAGATCAAGATCAGACTGCACAAAACGTGCAGTCTGATCTTTGATCTACACTGTCCGCTTTGCTGAAACACTATATAGAAAAGCAACCATGAAATTACAATTATTTGGGTTTTAATCTAGGCTGAAAATGTCTGCTTGGTTTATTCAGCACTTTAAGGGTTAATGCATCTGCCTAAGGTATCGACCCTTGTAAGCCTGTGTGCTCGCGCAGACTGACATGGATCGAACCTTTTGCCATTTGTAAATTTTCTACATGTCCAAGGACCTCAGTTGGTAGACAAAAAAGATTCTTTATGCATCCACAATCATGTGATGTCTTGCTTGGTGTACTGCATCACGGAGATGCATAAAACCCCCTTTTGCCAGAGTGCTGATCAATTATATTTCCTTTATATAAACCGAACGCGATAATTATAATATTGGCCTGAAAGTACCAGTAATTCCATGTTATTGACAACATAAGGAGGGCCATCAGTTGTAATTTCCTGGTTTAACCCCTGTATTGCTAAGCGCGACTCACTGCACTTTTGCATGCATTGTGGATCAAGATCAGACTGCACAGAAAGCGCAATCTGATCTTGTACCGACAATGTCATGCACAATAATTTTTTTTTTTTTTTCGGAAAATAGAACTAAGGTTGCAACACATTTGTATTCACTACTGGCTAAAAGAAATGAGCGGTGATACGGCAAAACGGGGTTTAATGCATCTCCGTGATGCACTATAGCAAGCAAGACATCACATAAGAATGGATCTTTCAAATCAATTTTGTCTAACAATGGACTGAATCCGGAGATCGAATGGTCCTTTGGCATGCAGAAAACTGACCAATAGTAAAAAGTTTCGATCAAGGTCAGCTTGCGCGGACTGCGCAGGCTGACCTGAGTCGATACTTTTTGCAGATGCATTGTTCAAGCCCCCTTTTCACAGAGTATGGTTCATTTTCATTTGATCTGTTTAGCAATATTGAATTATTTTCATGCATGTTTTGCCATTATTGCGATGAAAAAAAAAGAAAAAATATTTACTGTAATCTACCGGTATATGTCCGAATGCGATAATCATAATATTTATCTAGAAAGTTATTCCACGTTACTGACCGCATTGTTGACCATATTTAGACCATATTTAGAAAGGCACTCAATTGTAAATAAAGCTGTCTTGATCCCCTAGGCTGTTAAACGTGGATCCCTATTCACTTTAACGGACTGTGTAGATAAAATAGATGGCTAGTCTCAAAATTCTGAATCAGAAATGGATAACAGAATGGTTAGTGAGTACGTTAACCTCCCTCCCCCCCCCCCCCCGCCCCGGACTTTGATGATAGAATCGACTTGCAGAATTATTGGATGAATAAGATTCCAAGACTTGTCAAATTTACTGAAAAAAAAAAAATCTTTGAATCAAATTACTTTAAACTAAAGGAATAATGATATACATGTAACAATATAAGCCCTTGAAGAAGAGGCTTATGTGGTTTAACTTACAGTGTAGATCAAGATCACACTATACTATAAATGCAGCCTAATGTTGGATCCACCGTGATTGGTTTGATCAGCTACTCCGAGTCTGTCGAACTGACTACATCCAAATTTGTAATTCTTGTTTCTGATTCTCAACATGAAACCTGTTTGTTTCATTAGATTAACCTTTATCCTGCTGAACAGCTTAAAAAAAACTTTCAATCCTATAATAAAAACCTGAATAATTTTATTTCAAACGTATTATTTGAAGAAAAAAAAAAATATCTCCTTCTCGGACAGTGTAGGTCCAAGATCAGACTGCACGTTCTGTGCAGTCTGATCTTGATCTACGCTGTCCGCAAAAGGTCAGGGAGTCGCGCTTAGCAGCTTAAGGGTTAAGAATCGTAACCCTAGAATTATAAATAAAGTCCGTGATTTATCAAGCATGCAGTTAATGGACACTCAAAAGATGCTTGCTTAAGACAGGTGCTTGCTTCGTACAGATTCAGTTCAACATATTCCTCTTCTATAAAAACTCATAAATGTATGGTTGATTGTAAGATGTTTAACGCCGTTTTCAACATTATTTCAGTTATATCGCGGCGGCCAAAGCCCTATCCATGCTTTCCCGGAATTTCTATTACCAGTACTCCGCACAAAATTTTTTCCAAGTCACTGGCCCCTTTCCCACATAACCATCTTCGAAACAGTGGTCAGCGGTGAGAGAGTAATGAATCCTGTCGCATTGACAATCATCAATCGTAGGAAAGAAATTGGCCGAGCCGGGGATCGAACCAGCGTCTATGAGAATTCAATATATGCTTACATTTTGCTTGCTTGCGTATATTATCCATACGACAAAAATGTAGACTAGTCCAAATTGAAAATATGTGTAAAAAGCAATTCAACTGTGGCTCAAATGATAGAATTTGTTTTTGGTAGGATAGAAAGCACTGTGGGAAAAGGAGAAAATACTGGATACCAGCATTTTCTCCTTTTCCCACAATGTTTTCGAAAGGCTTCATTCTCAGGGTCGTTAAAACTTTGGATTGTGGGGGAAAAAAAGGTTAAATAAAGATTTCGGACCAGTGGTAAAAACCCAAATGTTATGATTTTTTTTTTTTTTTAATTTCACAAAGTTTCTTCGGTACAAATTCTCACCATATCGGTCAGTATAGATCCAAGATCAGACTGCAGGATTCAGAGTTTATGCGTATTGGCTATAGCAAGCTTTAACACAAAGTGTTATAGTAAACAAACACTTCTTGCATCCGAAAATACCATTTCCTATTGTTGTCTGCGGGTTAGGTTAACTCTTTACCACACAATCCCGTATTTTAACGACCCTTGGAAACAGGCCTTTTGAAAACATTGTGGTAAAAGGAGAAAATGCTGGTAACCATGATTTTCTCCTTTACCCACAATGTTTTCTATCCTTTAACAAAAAAAAAATCTCAAGTTTTGAGTCACATTTATTTTGTCGTCTGCAAATGCTTTCAATTTGGACTAGTCTAAAATTTTGTCGTTTGGTAAAGAATTCAGGAAGGGCAGACACTCATGACCAACTTCTGTTTATATCGTATAAAACAATACTGCTCCCTCGCATTGCAATTTAACTCTTTAACAAACAACAAAATTCTAGGCTGGCCCAAATTGAAAGCATTTGCAGACGAGAAATTGAAGGTGGCTCAAAAATGATTTTCTGTCTTTGATAGGATAGGAAACATTGTGGGAAAAGGAGAAAATGCTGGTAACCAGCATTTTCTCCCTTTCCCACAATGTTTTCAAAAATGCCTCTTTTCTCAGGGTCGTTAAAACTCGGGCTTGTGTGGTAAAGGGTTAAAGGAGGCTATTCAGGTTGATATAATCTTATCAAACTTCAACTATGATTCATATGAGACGATAGCTGGCAAAAAAATCAGTAAGGAAGAAAGAGAAACGTGGGAAAAACATTCAGTGGTATTTACAATAATGGGCTACGTAGCCATTTAAAGTACCTTTCAAGAATATCGCAAAGACTCATGGTAAATGTCACATGATCAATCGATTACGTGTATGTGGAATTGTTAATCAAATATATATGATTATAGACTAGAAGATTTTCGAGAAATACTAGTAGCATCAAAGCTCCAGACAGAGGGAGTGATTTTGATTTCAAAATTAAAAATATCAATTATTCTCCACTAAACCCTATGTTATGGGTACTCATTAGAATAGTCTCATCGAGACGACTCTAATGAGTACCCGCAATACGTTACTAGCAAAAGAACAAAGTCCAATATTTACATATAATCAATTAGTGATCAAAACTACCGCCTTTCAACATGAAGCTCTACTCCCGCTTTAAAAAAAAATACATGCATGCTATCCTCTTCTGCTATATTTCCGCATTAATTCTGCATATCTTTTTTTCATTCATGCATACATGTATTTTCGTACAAATATTTATATTTTTTCTTTTTCAATTATTCCATTTATTTTCTCATATGTCCATACTCATGTATATGAATTTTCTATACCGATGATAAATCGTATGTGCTCAAGTTGAAAATGAATATTCTGTTCTGTTAAAAAAAAAAAACTTCTTTAACATTAAAATGCCTTTCACAACTTCAGTTGCATTCGTGCCGGCTGATCTTTGATCTACATAGTCTGCTCTAATCAGATATCCTGAACAAAAGCATATTTGAAATAGCAGTAAATTGGGTCTTATTTTCTAGATTAAAAATGTCTGCTGGGTCTATAAGAGGGTAGTATTCCTTTAGAGGTTTCAAGCCTCATTAATTCATTACCAAACGACAAAATTTTAAACTTGTCGAAATTAAAAGTATTTGAAGACGACAAATTTACTTTTATTCAACTGATGTGATTTGCCCGTGAAAGGGTAGAAAACATTGTGGGAAAAGGAGAAAATGCTGGTTACCAGCATTTTCTCCTTTTTCCACAATGTTTTCAAAAGGCATATTTATCAGGGTCGATAAAACTTGGGAGTGTGTGGTAAAAGATTAAAGCAAGTCAAGTCATTTAACTCTTTACCAAGCAATCCCGTACTTTTACAACCCTGAAGAAGGAGGCTTTCGAAAACATTGTGCAAAAAGGAGAAAATGCTGGTAACCAGCATTTTCTTCTTTTCCCAAAATGTTTTCCATTCTTAAAGAAAAAAAAAAAAAAAAATCTAGCATTTTAGCGACACATCTTATTTGATGTATGCAAATGCTTAGTCTGGATTACCTGCCCCTACCACTACGTTATCGGGTCAGGCAAAGCGCAATAATGGCGGCCGCCTATGGGTGTCCTCATGCGTACCCTTACATGCTTCCCCGTTTTCCCCAATTTCATCTGATCCAATTTGATCAGTTCATAAAATGAGATCAGTTTTGCACTAAAAATACATTACCGAATCTAAAACGTGCTGTTGGGGTATGGTTTAAATATAAATTCGACTATAAATCATTTTCAAAGTAGCCCTGTTTTCGGACGCTATATAGGTCCATTGACATTTCGGATACTTACAGCATTTCTGATATGTAGTTTTTCTAGCTAAATAAGAACGACACGTGGAAAAACTCACTGCCATGACTTTATTGCAAGCGATCTGTTTTGAATTCAGCCTATGATCCAAATTGATCATGTGAAATAACAATATTCCGTCTCCTCTGCATATTACCAACGGGGGCCGCCATTATTGCGCTATGCCTGACGTACTCTTTTAGTACGGCAGGGTACCAGACTAGCAAATGCTTTCAAAGTGGATCTCTAAAATTTTGTCTTCTGGTAGAGAGTCCAACACACCATGTAACGTCCATGAAACAAATTCGTATGACTTGCTATTTTGCTGCCAAATAAACGAGCCATGCTCTGGCAAATGGGGGCTTAATGCATCTCTGTGATGCATGATACCAAGCAAGCCATCAAATAATTATGGATCCATAGTAGCCACTTTTATTTAAAAACCGACTTAATCATGAAGTTGACTGGTCCTTGTACATAAAGAAAATTGACCAAGAGCGAAAAGTTTCGGCCCAGGTCAGCCTGCGTGGACTGCGCAGTCTGACCTGTTTTGATACTTTTCGCAGATGCATTTAGCCCCCTTTTCACAGAGCATGGCTCAAAAGAATTCGGCATTTCTCGAGGTCTATTTTCGTTTAAAGCTGATTTTGGTCGAAGATTAGTATCAGGTATCGGATGGTGTAGATCCAAGATCAGACAACACTGGCAGTGAAAGAGTTAAGAGTCAAGTAATCAGTACAAGTAAAGATATCATACACGGATTTTCGTGAAAACGTCGTGGTAAAAGGAGAAGTTGCGTGCCATGAGCAGTTTCTTATTTTGCCAAATTGATTTGATTTAAAAGTCGTCTGCGGTAAGACGAAGAGATTCGTCCGCAAGAAGTAAACTGTTAACATCTGGAGTCCTCATTCATGCTGGGTACATTTTGAGCCGGCGTAAGTGACACTTGAGCATTTTTAGAAAACATTTGCAGAATTGCCCGTCTGAATTTGGGATCCCTAATCCCGTAAACGATCGGAAAAAGAGCACAAATAATGGAAAAACTGCCCCTGTGGAAAATAACAAACGCAAGGAGTTTCGCTTCCGATACGCTGAGAGCATTGCGGTTGATATCTTCCGCAATGATATGTAGACAGAAAGTAAGGATGAGTGCCACTATACAGGAGACTGTTATTATTAATACTATGAGAGTTTTCCGCATTATCCTGCTACGCACACCTCCACGAGATATACTGGACCCACTCGTTCGAAGAATTCCCCTCTGTTTGTCATCACTTTTAAAACTGTCTCGATTTCTGAGAAATATTCGAATCACTTTGCTGAATGATTTTGGAGGACTCTTTTTCTCTACTTTTGAGTCACTATTTGAAGATTTACATTTCCGAGTAGGAGACCCTTCCGGTGTATTATTTGGGATCACTTCTGTCACTGGAGAGCTGCGGGGTATCTCACCCACAACCAGATCATTGGCTACTTGTGTACTGGCATTCTTGTATAAACTTTGAAGCTGTACCGCCGTCCCTTGATAAAATTGTTTGAGGATAAGTCCATACAATGCACACGTGACAACAATGACGACTGAGACTGGAAATCCACCGGAAATCAGCAGGAAATATATGGCCCAGTCTCTATTTTGATACATATCATCAGTTGCACATACTGTCACTGTAATATTGCGGCCTTTGTATGACGTCACAAAGTTATGATGGCCGCTGATAATTCCGGGCGGCAGAGCAAAGACGAGAGCCGCGACGCTGACCAAGATACAGAGATTTCTTGCCGTGTTTGCCTGTATCTGCCAACCGTACGGCCTGCAAACCTTCCTAAATCGATCTATTGCTATTAATAGCAAAACAAAATAACACGCTATCACGGTATATCCAAATACATAAGCCGACACTCGACATAGCCAAGATTCCGGAAAGACGAACCAGTAGTGCATTTCCGCCGCTTGTGTTGGTAGCATGATCGAACATTGCACGACCCCTATGACCCCCATTACAAACAGGAAATACTTAAAATTGCACCGTTTGTATTTTAAGCCGTATATGTAAACCACAATCATATTGGACACGAAACCCAGGACAGCCGTGAGACCGAAAATTACACTTACAGGTAGCACTCTACGGAAATACTCCGAGTTGAACTGTTCACGGTAAAGTTGTTCATCAAATGTTGAATTCTTCAGGGAATACAGCAAACTACTGTTGTTTTCCATCATTGGGAAAAATGAATTACTTCAATCTAGGCCAAAATCCACAATTATTCATTATACTATTGTTCGTTTAATCCATTTATCCGTAATGCAGGGTATTGTTTAATATACCAGAATGCAAGCCACAAACAACATATCTTCTTACCATTATTTTCCATTAAAAGCCAAACGAAACATACAATTCGTCGATAATAAAACTAACTGCAAAAATTATCCAATAAATTGTTCCATCATTTTAATACTGAAAGCGATAAACTGTATCAAAACGGGGAATCATAATCACACCGATGTTTGCACCAGCATACAAAAATAAATTCTCTAATTCCGATTAAATTAATACTGGTAAACTGTCGCACAAAGTACTACTGGATAGTTCTGCTATTTAAAGCGAAGAGTTCAAGAAAAGTCCAATAGTGCTACCGCTGTTTAAAACTTCCTATCACTAAAGGGTAAGCGCCTCTGTCTGATTCGATGCATGAATAACTTTGATAGTAAAACTATGAAACCAAAGAGCGGGCATGTGTTACTTCGAAATGATTCAGTACGTTTCCCACAAGTACTCTCCTATTTATACATGGCCGCAGAACAACAATGCCGTTTGACTTCTTAACTCTTTTCCCAAACAACAAAATTTTAGACTTGTCCAAATAGAAAGCATTTGCAGACGAGAAAATAAATGCCATGCAAATATTGAAATTATTTTTTGGAAGGGTAGGAAAAATTGCAGGAAAAAGAGAAAATGCTGGTAGCCAGCATTTCCACTATGTTTTCAAAAGGCTTCCCCTTTCAGAGTCATTAAAACTTGGGATTGTGTGGTAAAGGGTTAAGCTGTTTAACCCTCTCCCAAACGACAAATTTTGGACTGGTCCAAATTGAAAGAGTTTGCAGACGACAATTTCAAATTTGATGAAAATGGCAGAAAGTTATCAAAAAGGGTAGAAAACACTGTGGGAAAAGGAGAAATTGCTCGTTAAGAGCAATTTCTCCTTTTCCCACAATGTTTTCAAAAGACTTGTACTGCAGACACGTGAAAACCATGGCTTGATTGGGAAAGGGTTAACAGGCCGTCAAACTCTTAGACCCAGCATTTTGCGAAAAAAAATTGATGCGAAAGTGTCGAATTTCTGCGAAATGTTGGTTTAACAGTGTGGGAAAAGGAGCTTTATTATTCCTTTATCCCAAATGATGTATCTTCACGACTCTGAGGAAGACGTCTTCTGAAACCTTGGTTGGAAAAGGAGAAAATGCTTTTAAGCAGCACTTTCTCCTTTCCCACAATGTTTTTTTCTTTTGTTCCATTTCACAGGAGATCTCATACTTTGAGCCATATAGATCTAATCTATCTGAACATTCTTTCGATTGGGACAAGTCTAAAATTTTGTCAGTTAACTCTTTCAGAACCTCATATAAGAGCCACTCTCTGTGCAAATCGGGCTTAATGCATCTGCAAAAAGTGTCGACCCATGTCCGCGCAGCCTCATATGGATCGAAACATTTTGCTATTGGTCAATTTTCTGCATGTCAAAGGACCTGTGTACCTCAGAATTCAGTCGGCTGTACGGCACAATGAATTTTATGGATCCATACTTATGTTATGACTTACTTGGTACATGTATAATTCATCATGGAGATACATTAAGCCCCCTTTTTCGCAGAGCATGGCTCAAATATAAATTCGACCTCTTTCGACAGCTGAAAAAAAAAAAAAAATCGATCCACTGGAATTTTTCCCACATACTTTTTCACATACTAGTAGTCACGCTTGTCGACGCAATGTTCAGCGCTAAGAGGGGAATGAATTCCGTGACATTACCTATCATCAATCCCTGGAAAGAGTTTGGTTCGAGCTGGGTTTCGGAACCATGACCGCTGAGGTACCAGCTCCAGATCTTCCCGACAAAACTACCAGATTCGTCTAACTAAGGATGTATCCAACTGGTAGTGTAGACCAAGATCGTAATATAGAACATTGTAGTCTCATCTCGAATTACACTTTCCTCTTCTGAACTCTTTACCGAACGGCAAAAATTTATTTTAGTTCTGTTCCACATTGAAAGCATTTGCAGACGACAAAATTTAATAAAACATATCTCGAGGGATGGGATTTGTCTGTGAAAGGTTAGAAAACGTTGTAGGAAAAGGAGAAAATGCTGGTTACCAGCATTTTCTCCTTTTTCAACAATGTTTTCAAAAATCTTCTTTCTCAAGGTCGTTGAATTACGTGATCGTACTTTAGTGAGAGGTTCATCGATCCGGCAAAGTATTCCTTAGTGAATGCTGAAATATAGTTTTGCGACAGCTGAAAAAAATTTATGGGAATCGGTCGGTGCTTAACCCTTTCAGAATCATAGGTCAAGACAGTAGCTTTTTGTAGACGTCATATATCCAGATCAGGCTGCACAAAACGCGCTGTTTGATCTTGGAAGCATACTGTCGGCCTGTTTAGTCGAGCCTACTAAATATTCAAAACGCTTTCTGATTGTCTGAGAGATCCATGGCGACCTAGAAAACACACTGCATCTGCCAACCGCAAGGCATTATTTAACATTACTTCTTGCGGATTTTTTTTTTTTTTTTTCTTCTTCTTCTTCTTACAGTGATGGTTTCGAAGGCTTTTGCAGCAAATTTTGAGGGTAATGAGTTAAGTGTGAGCCGCGCTCTGTGAAAAAGGGGCTTAATGCATCTGCGAAGAGTATCGACCCAGGTCAGCCTGGCGGAATCGACCGAAACTTTTCGCTATGTGTCAATTTTCCATATGTCAAAGGACCAGTCTACCTCATGATTTAGTTTGATTGTATGACTGTATGGTGTTAAACGCTGTTTTCAACATTATTTCAGTTATATCACGGCGGCCAGTGCACCTATCCATGCTTTCCTGGAGTTGCTTTTACCAGTACTCTGCACAATATTCTTTCCAAGCCACTGGCTGTTTTCCCACATAACCATCGTCGAAACAACGGTCAGCGGTGAGAGAGGAATGAATCCTGTCGCAATGACTATCATCAATCCTCGGAAAGAAATTGGCCAAGCCGGGGATCGAACCAGCGACCTCCTGTTCTCAAGTCCTGTACGCTACCGACTGAGCTACGGGGCTAGGCTCATGGTTTAGACAGTTGTTAGACAAAATGGATTTTATGGGTCCATAATAAGATGACGACTTGCTTGGTACCATCCATCACGGAGATGCATTAAGCCCTCTTTTGCCAGAACGGGGCTCATATGTCGGCAATAAGAATTTACTCTACATTGTTTTCTACACTTTCTACATTTTCAAAGACAAAAAACCATGATTGGACAACATTAGGCCTAAATTTGTCGTCTGCAGATGCTTTGAGTCTAGAATTTTGTCGTCTGGAAAAGAGTTTGCTGTTGAAACACTGTGAGAGAAAAAAAAGATGTGCTTGTAATTAGCATTTATTCCCTTTCCCACAATGTTTTCTACATTTTCAAAGACAAATTCATCACTTGAGCTACATTTATCTTGTCGTCTGAAGATGCATAAAATATGGACGGGTCTAAAATGTTGTCTAGTAAACAGTTTCAATTTCCTTCTAACTGATTATAGTTTTTACAAGCATGCTTTCAAAGCCTTCTACCTCAAGTAGTTAGAGTAATGCTCGTTTGTTTGTATTGGGGTTTCACGCCATTTTAACAGCTTAGGTCAAATCACGGCGGTCAGTGCGCCTACGCATGTGTTTCATGACTTTCTCACACCGGTACTGACACAACTTTCTTTTCAAGCCACTGATTACTTTTTCTCACATGTATCAGAGGTGAAAGAGGGTTTGCCTCAACAGGGTATCGAACTCACTACCACCAGGTCATGGAAGAGATACGCTAACCACTGAGCCACCCGGCCGGGCTTGGGTAAAGACTGGAGTGATTCAGGTGAATGTACCCCCTTCTTTTCTATCTAATCACTGCATCCTAACATAGCGATGTCCTAAATGCCGGTATTTTACCGATATACATGTAGATAAAAATTTTGCCAAATTACCTGCTGGTGTTTAAAACACTCCGGGAAGGAATGAACACTGTGAGATAAGAAGAAAATGCTGTCTACCAGCATTCTGGTAGGCTCGCAATTAAAAAAAGTAAGAGGTAATCCTTATCCTGCGAAATAAGTTAAATGAAACTTTCAAGTCGATAGTAAAAACCAGAATAGTGCGATTTCAAACTTAAGTCTGATTTTAATCTACACTGTCCGCAAAAGGTCTGTGGGTCGCGCCTAGAAGCATTATGGTTAAAGAAGTACGCCTGAAAAATATATATGTATTATTTTTTTTACATTTGTCTTTCTTCTTTCTGAAGGTTTGACAGCTATCGCCTTAGTTAGTAAGCGATGAATCATATTTGAAGTTTGATGAGATTATAAAAAAAATTCTGAAAAGCCCCTTCAATAATACTTCTTGCGGGTTATCCGTTTTACAAATAAGCTTTCAAAGTCGTCTGCTTCAAGTTTTCAAGATAATGACTCAAGAGATGCAGACGAACGTACGTATTTGCTTCCTCTCTAATCACTGCATCTTGACATGACGGTCTCAAATATGTCGGTAAAATTTACCAGTATAGATAAACGTTTTCCAAATGACCCCCCCCCCCTTGTTTAACTCTTCACAAAACGACATTATTTTAGACTGGTCCAGATTGAAAGCACTTGCAGACGACAAATGAAACATGACTGAAAAAGTGAAATTTGCAATACAAAGAGGATAAAACATTGTAGGGAAATGAGAAATTGCTGTTTACCAGCGTTTTCTCCTTTTTCCTCAGTGTTTTCAAAAGTCTTTTTCGTAAAGGTCGTTAAAACTCGGGATTGTGTGGTTAAGGGTTAATCCTTATGCTTCTAAGCGCGACTCACTGACCTTTTGCGGACAGTGTAGATCAAGATCAGACCGCACAGAACGTGCAGTCTGATCTTGGATCTACACTGTCCGATAAGGGTATATTTTTTTCCGAAAGATAGGTTGAAATAACATTATTCGGGTTTTTACTTTGAAAATTTCGTTTTACTTATTTAGCTGGATAAGGGTTAAAAGACCCCGAGAAAGAATGTTTTTGAAAACGTTTTGAGATAAGGAGAAAATGCTGGCAAACAGCACTGTCTTCTTTTCCCATAATGTTTTCTACCCTATCTAAGACAGATACCATCATTTTGGCGAAAATAAATTTTGTTGTCTGCAAATGCTTTCAGTTTGGAGAAGTCTAGAATTTGGAAGCCTGGCATAAATAAAGACAACCCGACTTTCTTGGAGAATATTTTGGCAAAATACAAGGTTTGCATGCTGAAAAAGCATTCAAGATGAACTGTTAACGTCAGGAGCATTAGTTTGCAGAGGTAAAAACAGAAACACTTTTATGTAACCGAGAGATACAAATATCTTCATTCGTAAAATTCCGTTATTTCCGATAAAGACTGAGAATGGAAGGGGAATTTTCCTTAATTGACCTGTCAGATTTAGTAGACATTTTGTAACAATCTCATCAACAGATAATCAATCAACAATATCAGTTTTGTTAATTAACATTTTGCCACGAGAAATTGCGGGATTTTGTGTTGAAGTGTTTAGTCGATATTTGTCATCTGCACATGTTACTTCGAGTCTCAAAGTCATTCGTTCGTCCGTTCGTCCGTTCGTTCGTGCGTTCGTTCGCCCATCCATTTTTTTTTTATTATTGACATGAAATGTTGCTATCAACAAACTCTATGTGATATTTTATACGAAAAGATGAATAGCGGCGATCGAATAATGAGCGTTTCCACGTGTTCATTCAGAGGGTTGTTTCTGTTTTTTTCCAGTGCACTTTTTGACGTTTGTACACGATTTCTATGTTCCTGATGTTGACATCAAAAATATTAATGCTGCCCTATTGTTTCAAAACTCGTGCGATTGGCAAGTTACATTAGATGTAATAAATGTACATGTACTTTAGACCTGTTACAAGAACCATGGTTCCGTATTTCACAAGCAAGTCTCACTTGATTTCTTTTTTTTTTTTTAATTTCAAGACAAGCCATCAGCTGGACCTGGGTGCGTATTCACCAACCATTCTTAAGAATGTTCTTGGTCTTATTCTCCAAGTTTGTCTAAATTTGAAAGTGACACAATTTCTGATTGGCTAAACTAAATGGTTTAGCCAATCAGAAGTTGCGTTACTTTCAAATTTAGAAAATTCTGAAGAATAAGAATAAGAATGGTCTTAAGAATGGTTATTGACCCTGTATTAAACGCGAATGCGAATTAATTCCCAGGAATAAATCATGGCTGTTCCAGCAACCAAAACAAAACCCCCACTGCCCAGTCGGTAAATATATAAAAAATCAAAATTTCAGTAAAACTGCAGGCATCAAACACAAAAATAGACTGCAACGTTTAAGCATTTTATTTTGTCCTTTTCAAACGACAAAGAAGAACGAATGTAACGTCAAGAGTCGCAATCGCTTCAAGCGCTCCCAATTCCATTTTCATAGCAACACCAGCCAATTTTGATGTTAATCTTCAACATGAAATGACACTTGATTTACACATGTTTACTAGTAACATTTCGAATAGTTCCATCACTGTCAATTATTATCAAAAAAGGTAAATATCGGTAAATCCTTGAGGTTTTTCTTCCCCCTGGTCGAGTAGCGCAAAATGGCGATATGTTTACGTCGAATGACTTTCATTGATGAAATGACGTCACTTTGAATCGAATGACGTCGATTGTACCACACTTCCGATGTACTGTGCTTATATAGCCGGACTCACGTGTTCACATGTCAAGTTAGAATAATGATTCTAACACAGAAGCTAAAGGTGTAGTAAGAAGAAAGTGATTCTTGTGCTGTGTTGCATCTGTACACGTGTATAAGTTTTTCATCATGTCCCCTGGGGCGGCGCTGGTCCTTATGCATGGCACTGCAAGGCCTCATGCTAGGGTGAGATCCGGGAAACAAATGAGCCGTGCTCTGTAAAAAGGGGGCTTAATTCACCTGCGAAAAGTATCGACCCAGGTCAGCCTGCGCAGTCCGCGCAGGCTGACCTGGGCTGAAACTTTTCGCTATTGGTCAATTTTCTGTATGTCAAAGGACCATTCTACCTTATGATCCAGTCGGCTGTTAGACATAATGGACTTTATGGATCCATAATTATGAGATGACTTGCCTGTTATAATGCATCACGGAGATGCATTAAACCTCCTTTCACCAGTGCATGACTAAAATGTATTTGAGCTGTCACTGTGGTATAGATGTGGCTGAGTTAATCGTGAAAACGACTTGAAAGACAAATGAAACAATAAATGTTGCTTTGCGGTTTTTTTTTTTTTTTTCCAATCGAAGTATAACATGTCATTTAGAGCTGATTGCCGTCATAAAAATTTCCAAAAATAAATATTTTTATTACCGCTACATTTCCTGATAGTAGAATTGGCCTTCACCGCTCAGCCATCTGGACCTACTGATAGCTGCTCCTCCCCAACCGCTCCCGTATCTATACAAGCATCAAAGTTAAATTGTTTGCTCTTTATTTTAATTTTGATGAAACAATAATTATTCATTTAATTCTTTGATACCAATAGTTTATTGAAACTATTGAACATTTTACAAAACGATCCCGAGTTCTAGCCACCATGGAAGAAAGAGAAGGCCACTTGAAAGCTTTGTGAGAAATGCTGGTAACCGGCATTTTCTCTATTTTCCCCACAATGTTTTCTACGCCATCACATACAAGTTCCATCATTTGAGTCAAATTTATTTTTTCGTCTTCAAACGCTTTCGATTTGGAAAAGTCCATAATTTATCATCTGGTGAAGGGTTAAGGCAGCTAATTGTAGATTTTATAAAGATAGGGGACGAGTGCCACTTCTTAGCTGGTTGTTTTACACATAGCTTTATACAGTCACTTAACAAATGAGAACCAGAGTTTTTCCTTTCTGTTAATCTTTACAAGACAAAAATATTTCAGTCTTGTTCAAATTGAAATCATTTACATGAAATCAAAAGTGTACCATAAAGTAACATGCCTTGAATTGTGCAGAAAACATTGCAAAAAAGATTTAAATATGTAGAAAACAATGAGACAAAAGCATTTCCTGCTTTTTTCAAGATGTTTTCCATCCATTTGAAAGACAAGTCAAATCATTTTGGCCGCGTTAAATTTGTCGGTTGCAAGTTATGAAATGGTGTCTTCTGGTTTAGATTTAGACAGTCTTTGCATTACACGAAGGTACTAGAATAGAATCTTAACTATTTTCCCGGTAACAACATTTTAGATCTGTTCAATTTGAATGCACTTGCAGTTGAAAGATTGAAGGTACCCGTACTTATTTTGCCATAACTGTTGTCTGCAATAAACATGGAAATAGATATCTGTCTTAGAAAATAAAATCTTACAATATTACATTTGAACCATGCTCTGTGAACAGGGGATTTAATGTATCTGCAAAAAGTTCCGACTCAGGTCAGCCTGCGCAGGCCGCGCAGGCTGACCTGTGTCGAAACTTTTTGCTATTGGTCAATTTTCTGCATGTCAAAGGCTACCTCATGATTCAGTCGGGTGTTGGTCAAAAATAAATTTTATGGATTTATAGAACTTATATGATGACTTGCTTGGTATAATGTATCTGGTATAATGTATCTGGTATAATGTAACTGGTATAATGTATCTGGTATAATGTATCTGGTATAATGTATCTGGTATAATGTAACTGGTATAATGTATCTAGTATAATGTATCTGGTATAATGTATCTGGTATAATGTATCCTGGAGATGCATTAAAACCCCTTTTCATAGAGCATGGTTATTTTTTTCCCAACTCCCCAAGTCGGTGCCACATAACTCGACCTCTCTCGAGGGCTGGACAAACAATCCACTGAAATCCAGACAGTTTTTTTATCTTAGAGGATTGACTCATTAACCGGAGGGTATAGATCCAGAATCAGACTGCACGATCTGTGCAGTCTGATTTTGAGCAATGCCATCCGCAAACGCCCATGTTTTCGCCTATAGTGCTGTTAACCCATAACCTGCAAAATAAATGAAACTCGTAAGCCGACAGTAAAAAATCCCAATAATGCTATTACAAAGTTACTTTTTTTTTGAGAAAAATATCTCCTTATCGGACAGTGTAGATCCAAGTTCAGACCGCATGTTCTTGATCTACACTGTCCGCAAAAGGTCAGTGAATCGCGCTTAGCAGCCTAAGGGTTAATTTCTTGTTAATTTCCTCTTGTCCTAATTACAATACGTTATGCTACTTTTATGACGAGTTTCCCTTACATATGTTATTCAATATCCAAAGGTCGTAAAATTCATATAAGGGCACAATATTACGATCAAACGAAGTTGATACAGCTATAAACCTAACTTGATAAACCTTTCATTAACAGTTTTCCATTATTGTTTCTTTTCTTGGGAATACATGTTTAAAACCACGAACCGTGACAAGATAATATAAGCGTTATCGAGTTGGATTTATAAATTATCGCGTCACGGTACGTGATTTTAAACCTATTATCCTAAACATAAACAATAATATAAACTGAAAGTGAAAGGTTTATCTCATGAGAGCTATATTACGATAATTAAAATAAAACCGATAGTCATACATATTCTGCCACGTTCCTTTTCTTCTCTGCATCACTTAACTCTGTACCAAACGACAAAATTTGGGACTTGTCGTAATCCAAACCATTTGCAGACGACAAATTAAATGTACCTCGAAAGGTGGTAGTTGTCTATGAAAGGGTAGAAGACAATGTGAGAAAAGGAGAAACTGACCGGCATTTTCTCTTTTTCCTGCTTTCCTGTTTTCAAAAGCCTTCTTCTGCTGGCTAGTTAAAGCAAGGAATTGTTTGGAAAAGAGGAAGGTTTCACAAATTTCGCCTATGTTTTTAAGTCTAGGTACCTACGTACGAGATAAATGACGTAATCGATTAACCCTTATCCTGCTACATGAGTTACATCTGCCAGCAAAACCCGAATAATGCTACATGTACTTCAAACTTATTTTTTTGGAGAATAATATCTCCTTATCAGACAGTGTACATCCAAGATCAGACGTTCTGTGCAGTCTGATCTTAATCTACAATGTCTGCAAAAGGTCGGTGAATCGCGCTTAGCAGCCCAGGTGTTAAGTTGGACAAAGGTGCTTCCTGATCTTGGTCAGTTCAGTATTGCTTACAAATTCAGCATTTGAAATTAGTACTTAGTACATCAACGTTTTATAACTTACAAAGGTTCTTTTCTTTTTCTTGCACGTTTTGTATTATCTTATAAGTCTGATTTTACAATAAGTCAGATATAGAAATATGTTTACTGTGAAATCCGTTCTAAGTAACCGAGGCTTTCACGTACAAAGAAAACCAGGGGTCGTTTAATCTTTTCGCACTTATCCGTTAACCTTTTTATCACACAACCTCGAGTTTTAAGGACCCAGGCAAAGATGGCTTTTAAAAGCATCGTGGGAAAAGGAGAAAATGCTGGTGACCAGCATTTTCTCCTTTTCCCACAATGCTTTCTACACTTCACCGGACTGCGCAGACTGACCTGGGTCAATACGTTTTCGCAGATGCAGTAAGCCCCCTTTTCACAAAGCATGGCTCAAATGAACAAGCACACAACTAAACAAAAAGGATTACGAACGCTACACGACCTATTTCGAACAATATTTCTCAGGAAGTCAAAGACCACGATTTCCAATATTAGCGTTTCCGATAACTTCAGGAAATAACAAGCGGATTCAAAAATAAAGAGTGTTCCTATTTACGTATTCAGAAGTTTAAAAGTTCATGGCTTTCTTTTCTTTTTTTTATAAATGTTGGACTCAGGAATGACCGTGGAAACTGAAAGTATAGCTCTCACTCGATAAATCTTTCCTTATCAATTTATATTATTGTTTATGTTTTGGATAACAGGTTTAAAATCGCGTACCGTGACGAGATAAATTATCAACTCAACTCGATAATGTTTATATTATCTCATCACGGGTTTGTCGTTTTAAACACGTATTCCCAAAAACAAATAATAATATAAACTATTAATGAAAGGTTTAGCAAGTTATTATTATTATTATTATTATTGAGGGATTCGTATTCAAACAAAACTAAAGCTATCACTCGATAAAGCGTTCATTATCTTCATTATCAGTTTATATTATTGTTTATGTTTAGGGAAACAGATTTAAAATCACATACCGTGACGAGATAACTTATAAACTCAACTCGATAATGTTGATATTATCTCATCACGGTTTGTGGTTTCAAACATGAGTAGTAGGGGTACCTAGACTGGGGACAGTGTCCCTAGTCTAGCTACCCTGAGGGAAATTTGTCCCCAGAGTACCTACCCCGGGTAGGTACTCTGGGGACAAAATCCGGTCAATTTGGAAAATTTTTGGTCGATTTGGGTAAAAATGGCATTTTCTGGCATTTTTGCTTCCCCCCCACGTCCCCAGTCTAGCTACCCTGAGGGAGATTTGTCCCCAGGGTACCTACCCTCAGGGTAGGTACTCTGGGGACAATTCCGGCTGCTTTCAATGGATCAGAACTCATTGACAATTTTGAAAGATAGATCTTTCATGGTAGATGGTTAGCCCTGAAAAGGGCTGTTTTGTTTGGAGATTGTGTTTTTATGCACAACCTCCAACTTTCCCACAGGCCGGACAGCTGCACGCCGCTCGTCTTCTGACCCTTGTTATTTGACTTTCGTCTAAGTCGAAGTTCAACGAGAACGACGGCTCGTCATCGTCATCCCAACATTCTGTTGTCGGAATGACAAACTCCTTCTTCTCTCTAGCCATCTCCGCCAACTGTCTATCTATCTTTTCTAATTTCAGATGGAGGGTCTCAGCCACCCTCATCAGATTCTTCACGCTCTTTCTGAGATCTTCCATCGTGAAATGAAAATGATGAAATAGAGTCGGCTTTTATAGCTTTTCAGGAGGATTGACTTGTCTCATGACGTTATTTTCTCCTATATTTTTCCCGCTTCAGCGTTTCATGTTTTTTTGACTCCGAATTAACGTCGACCAATCCATAGCTTTGTTACAATTTCTTGTTCGGGACAGAAAAACTAGAGTTTGACTATCTTGTGTTTTTTCTGACTATGACTTTTCTGAGTTTATTTCTTCTGAGAGAAAGACTTGTCAATTTGAAAAAGTTCTTTTCTTGGTATATGGTTAGCCCTGAAAAGGGCTGTTTTTTGTGTAAAATACACTTTTTATCCTCTCTTTTCTCTATCCATATTTTCCGCTGGATATGGGATCCGTATCAGACGCTCCACTTCATATTTGATACATCTGATACGTTTTCTTTCTTCTAACCAATATAGGAATGCGAGGATAATTGTCAATCCAAACATTGTGAATATCGCCTTATCTCTACGATAGTTGAGTAGTAAATGGGAGTTTTTTAGTGTTTACATTTGGTAAATGTTGACTGATGCATATTTTGTTACATTTTTCTTTAGTGTTTTGAGTTTTAGTTGACAATTTTGAAAGAAAGATCTTTTCTTGGTACATGGTTAGCCCTGAAAAGGGCTGTTTTGTTTTTTAGTGGTTGTGATTTTTTCAACTTCTAATGACAACAACCGAAATTCGCCTGGCAGATGGGGCATACTCCAACTCTTTTTGTGATCGTCATTACTCCGTTATTGAAAGTTATCTTTCTCCCAAATTTGACATCAACTAAAATAATATCAGGTGTTGTCTTTAAGAATAGCTGAACTAATCTTTCACCGAGATCTTTGTACGGTTGTGATATACGATGTAGTTGTACAGGCTGAGTGTTTAGCAGCAATATCTGCTGACCGGCATCTAGATAGTCTTTGAGAGTCTCACGCAGTTGATGGTTGATTTCCTCCATATTGTTCTGCTCCATATTGATTTTTAACTCCCGAACTGCTCGAGAGCTGAGAGTCGAATGATGAATGTATTGGGAAATATCAGGCTTTCTTTATACGTTAGCAGGAGGATTGAAAAATAAGAGCGCGGACCTGGTGGAAAGCATATACATTTTTCCCCAAACTACGTTTTCATGCTAATATAGTAAAAAAGTTATGACTCGTAGCATGGGGAAAAAATGTAAGCAGATTGGAGTCTTTTTGGGAAAAACAGAATGAAAAACTCGACTGCTTTTTGAACTTTTTTTATTGAACAGAACTGAAACAATGAACATATTTACAATAAACTTAAAAAGACAAAAAATGAACATAATATCAATAAACTGTTAACAATAAAAAATCATTTTTGAGAATGTTTTTTCACTGTTTGTGGGGAGAAGTCTCTGAAATTTTCTTGTATAGATTTCCATAGTATTGATTAAACCACGATGATACATTTCGATCGTTTCGATGGTGTTCCGTTGAGAGAAATTTCTGTTGAAGATATTTCTGTATATTATATCCTCTAGCAACAGCATCCAATGCGAAGATACAGTAAATTCCGCAAACTTTGCCCTGTAGACTCTGAAGAGTTTGTCGGTTGTATCTCCACGAATAAGAATGATTGTCTAAAAAGTTAATAATTTCTGGCTCAAGTGGTGGTAGACCGTAGGGATCAAAGTATAGTACATTGCCATTATTGTCAAATATTACGGCCACCCAGTGTTCTCCTGAACCGGTTGATTTCTCTGTGTTCACAATGTAGGCTTTCACATGATTGGGTTTTTGTCGAGGTAACTGATCTTTTGCACAGACTTTTGCCTGTAGATTTTTTATCCATGTTCCATGATCCAATATGTATTGAATTTCAGAAGTATACATTTTTTCTAATCACTTTTCCAGGCTTGTTTTACTTTGTCACACCAATATTTTAAGAACGACTCCGTGAATTCAGATAGAATGTTTTGTTTTATATTTCGCCAAAATCTGTAGGCTTCCGCATAGTCAGTTTCATCGAGTTTCATTTCTATGAGTTCAGGATACCATTTTTTCATGATTCTGTATGGATTTAATTCCTTCATGGCTTGTTCTATGAACATATCTGTATGTTCTTGTCTATCCTTGAATAAACATAGTTCATGCTGTATTTGGCTGGGATGATCCACTTGACATCCGTAACACTCGTTGCGAACTTCACTGGCTATTAGATTTTGTAGTTCTTTAATCATATGTTTTTCAAAGCTGTTGTGAATGTCATTTTTCCGAGTAGAAAGACACTCTGAGGTGGAATATTTCACTTTTTCTGCTTCTTTTCTCAGCGAAATAGCAAATCTGACTCCCGACATTGTTTATTAGTCCTGAAAAGGACTGTTTTTTCTGATATATCTTTCAAAAGTTGATTAGTCCTGAAAAGGACTGTTTTTCGATATATCTTTCAAAAGTTGATTAGTCCTGATAAGGACTGTTTTTTGTGAAAGCTAACTTTTTTTCGATCAGAGAGTTTCTGTTGATTTTTTCAGGATTAATAATCTGTGATGATTTCTCTCAAACTGTTGATTTCAATCTGATTGTCAAATTCAGCAAAGACAATAACGTTGATCACTGTTGCCAAGGCTTGCGCGAATTGAAGCTCAATGCGAAGACTTCCAGTTTTTATAGGATGAAGTTGTCCTTCTTCACTGCCTTGATCGGGTGTCAAATCGTACCCCCACAAACAGTATCCACCAACATAGTCTTCTTTAGCAATATCAAATGATTTATTGAGTCCTAAGGCTGAGACAGCCTGATACATAGACAAATATGATTTCAAATACAACCCATTTTCAAAGTCAGGCTCAAAGGGTCTGTTATGAATACTATGTCCATTACATGATACATCTATTTTTGACAGATTAAAGTGTTGAAAGAAAAATGGATTGTTAGCATAAGCCCCATTATAAGCAGCATTTGTTACCATTGCAATGAAAACACGTTTTGGAAGCTGGCCTTGAAACAAATGATCTTCAATTTTAGACTGAAGTCCATTACCGATAGTAAACGTCTTTACTTCTACCCTACGGATAGGAATTTTCATGTTTTGCTGAGCTATGAGATGATTTAGATCATTTGCAACAACAGGCAACAATTCAATATTTCGTACATGAAGACTGACTGTTTCCATTACAATTTTTGCATCTGGTGCAGCAGTACCTCCTGTAAGGCAAAAGTTTGATGAGGATCTGTTTAATCTAAGTCTGATTTCAACCCCATTAGGTAAATATTTTTCTTGCTGAAATAGATCAAGATGCAATCGTCCGAAAAGCTCTGCAGTTCTGCTTAGTCCGATTACACCGATTCTGTTTACTAGTCCAGTATTTCCCGCATCATGGTTGAGTGTTTCAAATTGCCCACTGGTGTCTTCAATCCAAAGTGCACCAGCTTTCAAAAACGTAGTCTTGCTGTCAGCATTATAGGACAAAAGATTTTCGATATATGCTCTGTACGGATAGGTGTCTGAATTACTGCTGATTAGTTTATTATTTAGATACAAATCAACGCTGCTAAACATACTATGCAGGAAATTGTTTACAGGTGCCACATTTGAACCGACTTCTAAATTAGTACCGTCAGCTTTAACGATTTTGAATTTGATATACAAATACGATTGTGACAAATCTGTCCAATGTTCGGTTTGAGGTGGTATGATGAATTCTATCGGCGAATTGCTTGTCAAAGATGCTATTGGAAAATGTTCAACCCATTGACTTTCTTGCATCGTTGTCATTGTAGGTGGTACAGAAAGAACATTGAGTTCTGATTTACTGCATTCACAAGATCCGTTTTGCATCATTTTTATATAATATATATATATAATATATATAATATATCAATCAAATATATCGAGAGTCCTTGATCTACTGTAATGATTTCTTTGTCTTTTATTAATGATCTTGCCCTTGCGAGATCGAGAAGATGAATGACGTGACTTTTGTGATTTTCTTTTATTTATCCCCGGTATTAACTGTTGTGCTAGATCATGAATGGCTTGTTTTCCCCTTGAAATTACAACTTTTTTAGGGTTTTCACCACGTAAAAGGATATCTCTTGCTGCCCCTAATCCTTGTCTGATTCCTTCTTTTTTTACAGCATTCAACCCAGATTTGACCAAGGGTTTAAGCAATGGAGTCACTGTTTTAAGTGCTGATCTAAATAGGGAACCTAGTCCGTACCCATACTGATGTTTTTCGCCGCGATAAACTGGTAGCATTTTTTTTAGTCGAATATTTTTATTTTTTCTGTCTGAAATGTAACTTGACGATTGTCTTACCAATAATAAAATGAAACGGTATACCAGAATCCCCTGTTATTTGAATGTGAATAGTATCGAAATCAGATTTCGAAACGGGGACGTAATGCGGTAATGTAATTTCATGGTTGATATGTTGGGCTTCATAATTATTTTCATCTGATATGCTTGGTTTGAACGGAAGAACACGAAGTATGGGAGCCAATGTATCACCCACTATAGTGTATTCAGCAACATCTGAATAAACAAACAGATGGTTGTACCCAGCATCAATGTTAGGACTGTATTTAAATACCTCTAAAATATTTCTACTCGAAAAAATTATCTCATTTTTGAATTCTGGTGATCCTCCCAGTTTTAAAAACAGCTGTGGATGAAATTTGAATCCAGTTCTTGTTATATTTGTGAATGCCAATTTCGGTCGTTTGCTTGAGGTTGAATAGCTAATAGACACCCCGATTGAATGCTTCTGAAAGATTTCACTTAGGTTATTTTGAATCAAATCTTCCATTACCTCTATAACATGTTTTGCTGAAGTGTAACTACCCGGTGAAAAATAAAATCCAATTGACCATCTTACTGCTTCACCTTTTGCGTTTCGTTTTATTGGAATTATCTTCATATTATCTCTTTTTTTATCTGCCGCTGCTGCTGCATTGTATAAATTAACATCTGCAGTTATAATTTCGAACTTTGCTTCTTCTTCAGTTATGTTTAAAAACTGAGAGGGGGTAATAAGATGAACTAATGCAACTTCCCAATTTTCCCTGTCAATATGAATTGTTTTTGGTAAATGAACTTTAAAACAGCACTGTGTGTTGTTTGGATAAAGGTTTATGGAACTATCACTAGGTAGAGTAAGATAAAACGAATTCATTTTTAAATTTTTTTGATTTAGTATTTTTTACTGTCAACGAGATCAGTCCCACTAGTTGTTTTTTGTCCAGACTTTGTGAATTTTAGCCCTGGAGATGGAAGAATATACCCGAGTGAACTGCTTAACAGTATCAACCACAATTCACGATCTTGACTTTGAATACTTAAATGTACTATCGAGGTTACAATAATTGCGTAAATGACTAATATCTGTGAAATATACGTAAACTGATTCTTTGGAACACGATTTCCACAGCAGTTGTAATTTTTGGTGCTAACACTATCGACACTTTCTGTCCCAGTCTCAATGTTTGACTGCGAATTTATCATAATTGTATTGTCTTTTTATTTTTTTCCGATCAAGATACCAAATGCGATTCTGGTATCCAACTTTGA
This sequence comes from Tridacna gigas, assembly GCA_945859785.2. Lineage (NCBI taxonomy): Eukaryota > Metazoa > Mollusca > Bivalvia > Cardiida > Cardiidae > Tridacna > Tridacna gigas. The sequence goes on from OX244031.2 coordinate 16,237,621, forward strand.
AATTTTTTTGGATAACCTTTCCAATTGACTTTTATTTCTTTGATTATTTTTTTACCCTCACGTCTTGTACGTCTATCAAGAACTGAATCAATTTCATAAATTTCATCATCTTTTATCAATTGAAGTTCGTATTCATAATAAGTCCCCAAAATTTGTTCACCCTCTAAATCTTTTATTTTATAGGTGATAGGTGAAAATGTCTTGTTAACATGAGTGATTTCAAATATTTCTTGAGTCCAATTTGGTAAATAACCTTTATCAAATGTACGTTTCGTTTTATTGATACGAACACGATCTCCAATTTTGAATTTTGGCTTTTTTGTCATTGCAATTGTCGATAAACGAGGATACAGTTTTTTCGAAATTTCTGCCTCATTTGATTTTGTTACCATTGCAGGAGATGTTTTGATACTTCTGTGAAAAGTATGATTGTAATTCTTAACTAAAGAATTCAATACGTCAATGTAACGTCTTGTTTTCTTGTACGTAAAGTATTTCCACATTCTCGTTTTTAAAGTTCATTGAAATCTTTCAACAATACTTGCTTTCGTCTCTGGATTTTCAGTGGTAAAGAAATGAATCTGATTCTTTTTCAAGTATTGCTGAAACAGTCTGTTTTTGAATTCCGAACCTTTATCTGTTTGAAGTGACAAAGGTTTTCGATTTGATTTCTGAACAATAGATTGAAATGCTCGAATCAAAGTTTTTCCCATCTTATTTGGAATAGGGATAACCCATGAAAATCTTGAAAACACGTCAATTATACAAAGTAAATATTTCTTGTTATCATTTTGTCTTGCTAAATGTTGCATGTCAGCCAAATCAGCCTGCCATTGATAGTCTATACCACTTACAATAGTTTTTCGTCTTTTGAAACGACGACGAATTGGTTTATGTAAGGTATAGGTGGATTCACCTCGTAACCACTCTTGAACATCTTTGTATCTTATTCCTTTCAAAACAGATTTTGCAGCGTGATACAATTGCTTTATTCCAGTAAATGCGACAGTACTTTTGGGATCATAAAACAATTTTCTTAACACGTAATCAAGTTTGTAATCAAGTTTAGGCTTTACCAGGATTCCCATGACTGAAGCGTTTTACGGCTAGGGGTCTTTTTTATAGATTTTGGTGGAGTTAACAACTCTTTGGTATAGAATTGCCTCAGTCTTTCTCTTTCTTCAGGTTTCATGTATGGAGATGATTCTTTTATTCTTTTTGCAGATTTTTTAACACTTCTTGTAAGCGATTTCCTTGCACTTTTTTGTACGCTTTTTGGCGTGTGAAATAAGTGATCGGATCCGCCGTAGGATTCTTCATCTTCACTCACTGATTTACTCAGTGATTTATCTTGAGCTTTTTGCATCCATCTCCATCTATTTGAGTTACCAATAACTTCTCGCGGTATATTGCTTTCGTGTAATGCCTTTGAAAAAGTTTTCCATCCTCTAGGTTCAGTACCTTTTCTCTGACGAATTGTATCATTGATAAGATCGATGATATTGGAACCATGAATGCGTACACCTTTGTATGACACGACTCCTTGTTCGTCCCAAGTTAAATTATTGTTATCTTTTATCATACTCAAAAGTAACTCAGCTTTTCTTTTCATGGTTTTTGGTACGCTTTGCAAAATTTGATCATGCAAGGTAACAGATGCTGATTTCTGTATACTATCATCACTTTTTGTCGTTGAAAGTGAGTTGAACAAAGTTGGTCTTGCTTTTTGAAGCGAATTTTGTAACTTAAACAAAGTTTCACCATACCTTTGAGCCTTTTCTGTTTCTGACAAATCAGTGCTTTGTAAAATATGACCCATATCCTGCCGAAGATGTGCTGCATCCACAACTTGCGGATTGGGTGGTAAACGAGGCTTATGATATTGCTCGTCTTTCCAACGATTCATATTTTCTAAAACCTGATAAGGCACGATAACCATTTTTTTAACAGACATGATTTTTTATCTACAAGATTTTATCTACAAGATTTTTTCAAGATTTTTTTATCTATAAGATTTTTTATCTATAAGGCTTTAAGTGCCCCTCCTAGTCCTCCGATAACGGCTTTTCCTAACAATGGTAATAATGCAGGTGCAAGTAATGAAAGAAATCCGCCTTTTTGATTTAATATTTGTTTTTTATTTTTTACAGAAGCCGATTTCGAAGCTAAACGTCTGATATGTTGTCGGCTTGAATACAATTTCTTCTTCTGAGCTGATGATAAATGTACATTGCCTTTTAAAACGTTATGACAACATTCCGATATACATCTTATCACTTCTGGCGATGAATCTTTTACAAGTTTTTTACGTATTTTTGGTGTAGCCTGCATCATGGCCATAACCATTGAACCATGTTTTTTTATCAGAGGTGTTTTCCTTTTCATGTTGACTTTAACTCGATATCGGATTAAATGATAATACAACGTCCATGTCGCTATCATTTATACCTGATGTTTTTAACATACTGTTTTTAACATACTGTTTTTTAACATACTGTTTTTAACATACTGTTTTTCAAAAGAAAACTTTTTTAACATACTGTCTTTTACAGTCAGAATTACTTTTTTAAGAAAACTGTGAATAGAGAGCATCAACCAATGTGTCAGCGCTAGCCATGGATGAATCCACGGGAACGGTTCTTCCTTTCCCAAGGTCAAGCATCTGCTTTTTTTCGTCAAGTTTATATCTTCCTGTACCGAGGTTATATCGTAGCATATCTTCTATCATCCGTCTATATTTTCTTAATCCTTTTTTATGTTTAGCCAATGTATTTGGAGACCAAGCGACGGATGGAATTCTTTGAAACGCTATTTTTTTGCCTGGTAATATAAATCTTGAATACTTTCTTTGGTAATTCCGCATTCTTTCACCAAGTATTTCCTCTCTAGATTTTGGATATTGTTGATGTTCTGAAATGGTACTTGCTACAGGGGTTCGTTTTCGGGTAGTAACAAATCTTTCATCAATCGTAATTGGGGCATGCTTCTTTGGTGGAGCACGCTTTTTCGGAGATTTTTTCTTTGGAGATTTTTTCTTTGGAGACTTCTTCTTTTGCGGAGCACGCTTTCTTGGAGATTTTTTCTTTTTTGGAGATTTTTTCTTTTGCGGTGCACGTTTTCGTGGAACACGTTTTCGAGTTTGTCTTTCAACTCCAAATTTTCTGATGGTTTTTACTCCATCCCATCTCAGTAAGCTTCTGATAATAACACCACCTAGAAACCCTCCCCCTCCAGGTTTTAAAATGATTTTACGTTTACTTTCCTCGTCTATGGATGGATCTGCTAGCCGTTCAATATCTGTTCTATGTTTTGTCATGTACATTGTGGTTTGTTTTGGTAATTTGATTTTATTTTCAATGATGTTTTGTGCAGCCAACGTAAACCATTTTAAAATTTCTTTTAATCCTGCTTTTAACACAGCTTCTCTTTCATGTCTATCGGTTTGTTGGCTTAAATTTCGCAAAGCAGCTAAAACTGAACTCGGTGTTGATGGTAAAGCCATGTTTACTCACGGGTGTGAATCATAAAAATGATTTATGTTCAAAATGTTATCCTCTTTTAAGCAAGAATTTTGCATAAAGTTTTTTAAGCAGGAGAATAAATAATGGGTCCTCTTTCAGTTCCTTGTGTACGCCAACGATGAAATATATCTGCTCGTAGTCTTAATTCTTTTTTTGTTTGTGAATGAAAATCTATGACTAAATAACCATGATCCGTCGATGTAGCATCTTCATAAGCAGGTAACAAATGTGGGGCTTGCATTTGGTGAGCTAGTGTTTTAATCTGATTCTTATCTCGTTCATTTCGAAATAAAATCATATATCTGGAATTAAGACTTATGGTTCGACTCGATTTCGACTGCTGAAACATATTTTGCGTGATGTAAATCACACTTGCATTACGATGGTGTCCTTTTCTTGTAAACCAAAGTTTAATTTTTTCCTCATCTTTTTCACCCAACATATCATCAAAGACAATTAAATGTGGAATAGATACATCACTGACAATTTCGTTTTCATCGTCAGGAATTCCCTCCACGAATTTTATCAATTTGAACTGTGAATTGAACTTTTCTTGCATAAGATTGTAAGCATGCTGCCATTCTTTGTAACACCAAACAACTCTTTCAGGAACGATGTTGAACAAGTCTTCTCGATAGTCAATTAATTTATGAACGAACTCTGTTTTTCCGCACCCACTCGGTCCTGTGATGAAAATATTACAAGGGTGTTGAAACAATATGGATTGTACATCCATATTTTTTTACTTTTCTCGTTAAAGGCTATTGATAAAATGACAATATCAATGAAAATAAAAGCATTTTTATTGAACAGAGGTGAACAATGAAAAAACATTTTTTACAATGAAAAACATTTTTTACAATAAACATTTTTTACAATGCAAATTCACAAACGCCTCGATTTTTCCACTTGTCTTCATGTTCCACAACAGTTTTGTGCAATTGTTCATTGCCCAAAAACAAACTATATACACTGTCCAAACCACTATATTCACACGTTCCTCTAATTTCAAAGACGTTTTTGAATACTGCTTTTGTCGAAAGAGTTGAAAGTACGATTTTTTCTGTGACATCTCTATCAAATAGGAGATACCCTTCCATGATATCCACTCCTTCTGCATTATCTCTTGATTTTGTATACCGTAAGTAAAAGTTAAACAGGACTGATTTCATTTTCAGTAGATTCAGATAACTTTCTTCTGGTCTTCCTATGATAATGAATCGCCATCGACTTGTGACTTGCAACTGTTTAGTGAAATAGTTACTTTTCCACAAACAAGCTGTCAAATAGCCTTTGATGGGGGTATCGAAGTTTGACTCAGTTATCAGCATTGTAATAAAGTCGTGCATGCTATACAATTTACAAGATGTCTCTCCTTTTGCAACTCCCTTATGCAATTTATCTATCCAAAATTGCGCACATCTGAATTTAAGGTTAAACTGTGTTCCTTCATCGAGCGTGTGTTGTCGAACAAATTCTCCATAAACTTTTTCACGTAGCTCTATGGGTAACGGTAACACTGTTGCCATTTTTCACCAAACGTCTAATATTTTTTCCGTCTTACTTTATCTGTTTACCACAAAACAATGCGCTATAGAAATTTATTTTCTCAGACTTTTATAACCATAGGGTACAGTGTCAGTAGCGTTTACAATCACTCTTTTGGTATAGACAGAGCGAAACGTTTTTGTCTGCGGTTCACTGGTCACTGTTCTATCTCTATGTCTTTTAATTCTACAATCATACTGAATTTTAATTTCTATCGTACGATTCAAAGCACATTTTGAATAGGTATCGAAATTCACCACCTGCTTGGTATTGTAATCCAAAGTAATTCCCTTCACTTTACATTTACTTATCTCTTCTCCATCTTTTGTTTTCATTTTGTAAGCATAATTTTTAGGCCCAAGTCCTCTGAATTGGGTAATTTTACAGTCAGGCTCTTCATCAGTCCATTTTCCTAACCTACTGTTAATAATGGGCGGGTTCCATAATTCAGGATCATGAATGTACATACAACTATCTGTATCGAAATACAGAACTCTATCTTTTAACTTTTCAAGAACGGCGTACAATTCCAACCTTGCATAAGCTGTTACGTAAGACCCTACTATCACGTTGGCTGTAGCGTGGGTGTCAATATGTTCCAATTTTGATTCATAGTTAACCAAGATGAAGGGACAGTCCTCGTCAAAGATTTCTACATGCTTTACAATGAAATTGGGATTGGTGACTAATTCGAAATATTTAGACGGATCACTGATGTATTCCGTCTGAGTCAATTTCTCACGCTGGGCTAATTTTCCCCAAAGACAGTTCAACATAATCTTAGCAAACGATCTTCTCCCAGGATTCTTTTGAATACAGCTTGGATCAAGACGAACCCCTTCTGCCTTCTCATATTCACAAACGAATTGATCTTTTTCCGAGTCTGATTGACACCAATTTGGGTAACCACTGGCTTCTTGCTTAATTTTCAAGAAATTATCCACATAGCCTTTAAAGAACTGATCCGAAACAGAATTGAAATGCCAGATTTCATACACTTGTATTAGCCGATAGCCACAATCAAGAGCTTTGAATAATTCAAAGGTAACCCAAGTTCCAACCAAAGCCCTCTCTTCTTCACCGTGGCTACAAATGTTTGAGCTTTCTTGTGCACATTTCATACAAAGTGGAAACATCATTTTATTGTTACAGTGAACTGGAAGAACGGGGTGAAACAAATCCATCGGGGGTAGAACTTTACATTTAATGAGGCCTTCATACTGACGAATATTGTTCATCTCAATATTCTCACTATTCAAAATTTCTGGTTGGCCCACAGGATAGGATTTATGTTTACAAACATAAGGGTACAGAGAACAGATATCAATGTACTTGATTTCCTTCTTGCTTTTTTCATCAACATCGTAGCTAATTTTTATGGCATTACATCTTCCCCCAGATAAACCCTCCCTCGGATCGATGGGGTCCAAATGTGGATATAACTTTTCAATGAGTTTTTTGTACTCTTTATCCTTCATCTTAGCATCGAATTCGTGCTCCCAAATGTACACTACATTATACCCCATTTCTTTGATATCTCCTATACGTTTAAAAGTATGTTCGTACAATTCAGACATGGGCCTCCCATTGATGGGATTGATCTGTTTTCGATCTGTATAACATACAGGACAACCATGATACAAATCCCCAAGGAATTCATAGACAGTGTTTGATTGACGGTGAAAACCATCTACAGTATATCTTCCGATTTGAACTTCCCCACCATTTTTTGCATGGCGAATATGAATACCTTTCTCCCGAGCTACGCTTTGAATCCAACGTATCGCTTTCATAGAAAAACGACGTCTGGACGAATCTTTACTTGAAATGATGGCGATTTGATTTCGTGGCAAATATTTGCTTCGCCAGACTTTGTTACAGGCATCGGCGATGGTAATTGCCTCTAAAAATGGACAAATACCACCCTGTTCGATAAACAGCTTTCTGAATTCAGCACATCCCCGTCTTAGGATATCGACATCTGATCGACAGTACATCTCCATCTCTTTTTGAAAATTGAATTCCTCGCCGTTTTGAACTTTGTCATTATACCAGACTATGAATTTTGATCGAGCCTCTTCAGACATTGAATTGGGCTTGTAATAAGACATATCCAGATACGGGCCAGCGTAATCCCAGAATTCATCTGTATTTGCCCAGTGAGGAAAGTAACCTTTTTTCATTTCTTGAAGACCAAATGTGGCTGGAAATTTCGCCAGCCCAAAGTTCATGAAATTGAAGGAATCGATCAGCCGCACACCATTCAATTCTAACTTCATAATATTGTTTCCATTCATGATCAATTTTGGAACTTTTAACCCAACTTTAACAATATAGTTAAGAATGAACTGCCCGTCATAACCTTTTAAATTATGAGCCATAGCTGTGACTCCTTTGTGATGCTTTGAAAAGAGCCACTTGCAAAATTGACTCAAAGTTTCTTCTCCTTGAAAAATAACTTCCCTACCCTCTTCAAATTCACTGCATGTAGAACAATGAAAATCAAGTGGTTTATCGATACAATCATCACACGCTCTATGTGCTATACAATAATTTGGAATGTGCGCCCCCGTATCTTGTTTGCATTCAAAATCAAAGAAAATGAACTGTGGTTTTTTGACTAGAGAAGAACTCGTCTCATCATCGCTGTCGTGTTTCATCTTACTCTGGTAAGGCTGAATAAAACAACGATGAGAAAAGTCAACTATCTTCTTACAGAGATGACACTTTTTCTTTCCATTGCAGATATGATTTCTCTTTCTGGCAAGATACTGCGCACCACATTTTGAACAGAGTTTCACTAATTCACAAATGGATTTCTTTTCTTTACCTTGAACATTTCTGTGATTTTTCAAGCATGCTGCACTGAAAAATCGTCGATGACACTTGTCGCAGACATACTCTTTGGATTCTGATGGACATTTTCCAGCACGATAACAACCTTTGCAGATTTTTGAGCAAGCATGATTTTCCCGCCCGTTATAACCCACATCACAGAACTCACAATAATATGTACAACAAAAAAAACCTTTGATGGATTTGATATAGTCATAATGGTTTTGATGAAAGTATAAATGTATGATCTTACTATTGTCTTTCACTTCTGGATGTTCAAATATTTTCCTCGTTTTGGAATGCTGGTCGTGAACTTTAATGACATAGTCTTTTTCATACAAAAACAATTGAATTTTTTTGAATTCATCAATTCCTACAGACTGTGTTGGTAAAACTCCAGCTTCATTCATCAATTTCTCGGCTTCAGTCTTTTGAAGTGATCTGTTTGATCTTTTGATGAGATCCCATTTTCGATTCCATTCTTCGGTGTTTTCACGTTCAATGTAACAAATTCCCACAACAACGGCTCTTGCAAAACATAATTGATCACTGTTGTTAATTTGAATAACCGATTGTTTCTTCTCGGCAAAAACCTTTGAATTCAATTCCGACGAATTATATTTCACTTTTCCGTTACCACATGGAGGTATTGTATGTGTAATGTCAAATGTCATGGATCCGTCGTTCAAGACAAAATCTGTATTCGACTGTAAAACTCGTTCAATTTCATTCAATATAGTTTCACCTTGCAGTTGTTCTGTAGCTAAAAAGGGAATATGAATCCCCATCTCCAATGAAGGATGATCGATGGTAATTCTAATCATATCTGTCGGGTTTGCATCTAACTTTCGAATGATTTCATGGGTAACATCGTCAAATAATCCAAGCAGTCTCTGGGGTGATAATTCTTCAAATTTCTTAAAACTCACTGACAATACATGTGATTCTGTTCTAAATTTTCTCGACTTCTTTTTTCCCCTTTCTATTAAGTCATACAGACTTCTCATATCCAAAGTAGAGTTGCTGTTTTCTTCTTTTTTATCCACGAACATATTTGGTGAAAAGATATCATCTTCACTGTCACTTTCTTCTTTCAATGGTACAGTTTTTTTCTTTTTTGGTGGAAATGACTCATCGTCACTATCACTTTCTTCTTTCAACGGTAAAGATATTTTCTTTTTTGGTGGAAATGACTCATCGTCACTTTCACTGTCTGAATAATCTACTATTCTTTTTCTTTTAGCCATCGTTTCAGCTCTGGCTGAGAAGACAAAATGAAGGAGGCGAGAAAAAACCTAACAATTTATAGACTCTTTCCTTACAGTAGTGTATAAATAGAGACATCGACTGTGAAAATCTCATCATTCTTCAGAAAGATTTCAAACAGAGCAGTCGATAGAAAAATGAGTGAGTTCAAGCTAAAAAGTACAACACCGAAGAGAGTGTATCTGTATGTTAACCCATACACTCACGATTATGAGATCACCAATATACCACCACGATATCAACTCTACCATACTGGAAACTATGTGGGATCATTTCTATCCCACCAACATTCTGCAGAAAAAGGTATCTATCGTATCACCAGAATCCTGGATCAAGCGACATTCGACAAACGATATGGGATGGATGGCGTGAGAACAAATATTTGTTTTACGTGCAACAAAACAGGGCATTGGGCCAAACAATGTCCAGAAAAAGAAAAGCAGACTGGAGAAAATGTTTTTGTCTTCGTGAACACCCACACCCACGATGTCGAATTTCATCCAATAAAGGAAATGGATTGGGACTCTCAACATATGAAATACGTCGGGGTAGTAAATTCATTCTGCAAATCATTCAGCAATGAAAATAAATGGAAAAAAAGTTCACCACAGGATACATCATCCGTTGAATCTCAGACCATAGACATGCAGAGCGACAACACGGCTATCAAGGATTCAGAGATCTGCAAAATAGCAGATAAATTAGAGACTTTGCGGAAAAATCTGGACAAACAAAATCTCATAGATTGCACAAAAAACGAATTTTCTGTAGAGCCGGATTGTTCAAACGGGAAGGAAGAACCAAAAGATTTAGTGTTGATAGAAAAAAGACCAGAGGAAAAACGTCAAAATAACGAAAAGAAGAAAAAACGACAAAGCAAAAAAAACAACTGTTTCTTTTGCAAATCGACAAAACACGGGAATGAAATGTGTCCAGATATGGTATTAAAAAACAATGAAAGGGGAAAAAAACGTAAGAGTAAATGTGAATCTGACATTCCAAAGAAAAAAAGAAAAACAGCCTAAGTGAAAAAAGTTTTTCATTCATTCTGTCTTTTTACAGTTCAAAGTTCTATGACATTCCGAAGAAAAAAGTTTTTTCATTCATTTTGTTTTTACAGTTCAAAGTTTCATTGTAATGATTATCTAACAACAAATAAAAGTTTTAAATAAAAAGTTTTAAATAAAAACATAAAGGACTTGACTTTTTTTGTTTTTTGACAATTTGAAAAAGTTCTTTTCTTGGTATTGGGTAGCCCTGAAAAGGGCTGTTTTAAAATTAAAGAGAACGTATACTTTACCATTTCAATGAAGGATACATTCTCATTAATTTATTTTGCCAACCGCGATGTTCTGTTGGCGGTATCAACTCTGATAGGTCCGGATAAATATTACCCATCTTAACGATTGGGGTACGCGTATAAAACTCATACCCTCTCCTGGCGAAGAACTCCCGAAGAGCTTTATGCTTTAGTCTCTTCCTTTCTTCTACCTCGTCTTCTTTCTTTTCCATGAGCTCTTGCTCCCATTTCTCCTTCATTTCTTTCTTATTCTTCCTGCCAGCAAACAACCCACAGCAAAATTTCGATAACTTCATCGTGAAATGAGTTAATAAAAGAATAAAAATGCTGTCTCTTTTATAGCATGATAGGGGGATTGACCTACTTTGCGTTAGAATTAAAAGCGCGAACATGGGCGAGAGCATGTAGACAGAACATAACGTCTAAGAGTATCAAATCCAAAAATGTAAGGAAACTAACGATTGGTTAACGTTAATTCCAAGTCCAAGTAGGTCAATCCCTCTGTCAAGCTATAAAAACACCGATTTTTCCCATACATTCATCATTTTGACTCATAGCTCTCGAACATTTCGGAAGTTAAAAATCAATATGGAATACAACTTAAACGATTTCAACTTAGATGCTTTCCTACCAGTGGAAAACAATGGAGACATTCTCTCATCGGCTATGAATTCAGCAAACATCATTCCGACGACTGTATTGGATAACATTTACGAAGAGGCGAAACAGTTAAATTCGAAACAAGATTCTATGTTGTCTCGAATCTTAAAAGAACTGGAAACATTCAACAAACATTTGGAGGAGATTAAAACTTTAAACACAAACACCGAACGGTTATGGAAAAACATTGAGACACTACGCTATCAAAGTCAGAGCATTTCATCAGTTCCAGTAAAGATTCCTGTGGAGTTTGACTTCGATAAGACAAATCTTCACAAGTTAGTGGACTCTATCGTAGCTGTTGTGAAGAAAGAAAAACAACCAAAACAAAATCAACCGAGAAGAACAACAAAACGAAAATCAGAGGAAAACGATAGCCATCTCCACAAGCGATATGTTGACCAAAAGAGATCTTCACCGATACTGACAGGCCAGGGCAAATACGGGAAAAACATTGATAATTTCGATGGCTTCAAAATCCCAAAAACCCCAAGAAGAACAAAGAAAAGCTGTCAGTAGAGAGAAAAAACACAATCTCCAAACAAAACAGCCCTTTTCAGGGCTAACCATCTACCATGAAAGATCTATCTTTCAAAATTGTCAATGAGTTCTGATCCATTGAAAGCAGCCGGAATTGTCCCCAGAGTACCTACCCTGAGGGTAGGTACCCTGGGGACAAATCTCCCTCAGGGTAGCTAGACTGGGGACGTGGGGGGGAAGCAAAAATGCCAGAAAATGCCATTTTTACCCAAATCGACCAAAAATTTTCCAAATTGACCGGATTTTGTCCCCAGAGTACCTACCCGGGGTAGGTACTCTGGGGACAAATTTCCCTCAGGGTAGCTAGACTAGGGACACTGTCCCCAGTCTAGGTACCCCTACTACTAACATGTATTCCCAAGAATAAACAATAGTATAAACTGTTAAAGAAAGGTTTATCGGGTTTGAGTTATACTTGTGCATTGATTTCTAGTAAAACATCTCATCCACTTTTGTATGAAGATAAATTAGCTAATTAAACCTTTACCAAAGAATCACCAAACCCTTTTAGTGACCCCGAAGGAAAAAAAGTTTTTTGAAAACACTGCTGAAACGGGGGAAATACTGAAAACATTGGGGAAAAACGTTTGTAATGGTATAAAGGAATCTATAAATCAAACTGCTCATCTTTTTACTTTATCATTTTTGCCAAAAAAATAAGAGCCATGCTCTATGAAAAGGGGGCTAAATGCATCTGCGAAAAGTATCGACCCAGGTCACCATGCGCAGTCCGCTCGGCCTGCAGACTGACCTGGGTGGAAACTCTTCGATATTGGTCAATTTTCTGTATGTCCAAGGACCATTCTACCTTATGATTGAGTCGATTATTAAAAAAAAAAAAAAAAATGCTATAATGGATGCATAATTATGTTCGGTATTCTGCATCACGGAGATGCATAAGCCCCCTTTTGCCAGAGCATGGGTCATATGTAGTTACTGGGTCGCCATAAGAAGAATTATACTCTTCAATGACACCGGAACTGTTGTAATCACCAATAGGGGAAAATTATAATTCGATTCATCACATTACAGCTATAAAGTTCTAGGAGCTTTCTTCCCACTTAACCCTTAAGCTGCTAAGCCTGACTCACTGACCTTTTGTGGTCAGTATAGATTAAGATCAGACTGCACAGAACGTGCAATCTGATCTTGTACCTACACAGAATGTGCAGTCTGATCTTGTATCTACACTGTCCGATTGGAAGCTATCTTTTCCCGAAAAAGTACCTTTGAAAAAAGCAAAAATTGGGTTTTTACTATCGGCTTGAAAGTTTCATTTTACGTATTTAGCAGGATAAGGGTTAATGCACCTGCTGATATCAGATTTTCTCTAGATCTAAAGCATTAACTCTTTCGCTGCCAACTAAATGGGTTCCACTTTTCTCAACGTCTAAAAGTATATTTTCGTTGCGGTTGAAGCCGTCTCTGGTCAAAGATTAATATCGCGTAGCGGACGGTGTAGATCAATGATCAGACTGCACGTTTTGTGCAGTCTGATCTTGATCTACGCCGTCCGCAAAGGCTATCCAAGGTGACATCGGCAGTGAAAGTGTTAATAAAGCATAAAGATTGAACATAAGCCCTGCGCTCGTATTCTCCAACAAATGAGCAATGCTCTGTGAAAGTGGGGCTTAACGCATCTTCGAGATGCAATGTACCAAGCAAGACGTCACAAACTTAGGGATCCATAAAATCCATTTTGTCTAAAGACCGACTGAAGAATGAGGTAGACTGGTCCTGGGATATACAGAAAATTTACCAATAGCGAAAAGTTTCGGCCTAGGTCAGCCTGCGCGGACGGAGCAGGCTGACCTGGATCGATACTTTTCGCAGATGCATTACGCCCCCTATTCACAGAGCATGGTTCAAACCTAAATTTCATTCCGAGTCTAATTCTAAATTTACAAAGTAATGCAAGTTTTGATTAATTGACGAAACGATTTACGTTTAGCCGGCCAGAAATTGCTTTTTCTTTGAAATGTAGGAATTCTTTGAGAACTAGATTAAATACCATTTGCAATATAGAATGGTCTGTGATACGGCCCCGCAGGTCTCTTTTGCAAACTAAATAATATTACGTCCATTTATTTATTTCGTGTTCAGGGAAATTTTCTTTTTCCATTAGTAAAGACTAATATATACCTTTAAAAATTTTCAAACTGAAAACTTTTTCAAATATTTACGTTTAAAACTTTTCTGGCCTGCCCGGGTAGCTCAGTGGTTAGCGTATCTGACCCTAGACCTGGCGGTTGCGAGTTCGATAACCGGTTGAGGCAAACTTTCTTTCCGACGATTTTTCGCTTCTCACCTCTGATGCATGTGAGAAAAGTAGTCAGTGGCTTTGGAAGAAAAGTTGTGTCAGTACTGGTGCGAGAAAGCCAGGAAACACATGGGAGCGTCACTGACCGCCATGATATGACCTGAGCTGTTAAAATGGCGTTAAACTCCAATACAAACTAATCCAATGAAAACTTTTCATTTGTTTCGGCGTTGATTTAGGTTCGACTTCAACGAATGTCATAAATTTATCCAGCTTTTTTTCTGTAAATTCATTTCGAAACTGGTTTAAAATGTGATTTTCCCCACTGTGGCATGGATATTGCATTTTCCAAACATTATGTTCGTATTTCGTAGAATATTAGTTCGATATTTCTGAAACTATATTTATGCATTATCAGCATTCGTTCTAGGTTTTGCCATGAAACTATAAAACTCCATTTAAAACTAATGTTTTACGTGTGGAAGCTAAAATGGTTCGAAATAACCATGGAAACAACACGTGGAGATGAAATTTAGGAAGTTGTTTTTTTTTATTCTTGTTTTATTATTCTTACTGTTTTAGAAATTTCTTAGTTCTGTGCATTAGCGGAAGTAACCGCTATCACGTGACAATTCAAACATTGGCCCTTGTCACGTGCAATGGTTGGTCAAGCTGTAGGGCCGCTGACCTTTACTTTCTAGGTCGATTCGAGAATTTATGGCGGTAATTATTTGAGTAATGCTCTATGAAAAGTGGGGTTTAATGCATCTGCGAAAAGCATTGACCCAGGTCAGTCTGCGCAGTCCGCGCAGGCTGACCTTGGCCGAATTTTTTCGCTGTTGGTCAATTTTCTGTATGTCCACGGACCAGTCTACCTCATGATTAATTTCGTTATTTAAAAAGTATATATTACGGATCCATACGTAAGTGATGGCTTGTGTGGTATAATGCACTACGAAGATGCATTAAGCCCCCTTTGGCCAGAGCATGTCTCATTGTGTGTTTCATCCCCACGCGACTACGATCAAACATAATCTCTCGACCATTATGATAGCCTGCATCTGAAATTAAAAAAAAAACAAAATGATTTGTCAAATTCTAGTCGCAGAATTCGACCTGAAAGTACCGAAAGATTTAACTCTGTACCACACAATCCCGTCTTTTAACGACCCTGACGAAAATCCTTTTGAAAACATTGTGGGAAAAGGAGAAAATGCTGGTAACCATTTTTTTCTTTTTCCCACAATGTTTTCTACCCTTCCTAAAAACAAATTCCAGTTTTTTGAGCCACATTTGATATGTCGTCTGCAGATGCTTTCAATTTGGACCAGTCTAAAAATTTGTCGTTTGGTAAAGAGTTAAGTAGATTGATCAGAAGGGGCCCTAATGAGCGTCAAAGAATATCTCAACTATATCATTCATCTGGTCTCAACACTCTGAAATTAGCGAATCCCTGCAGGACAGAAGAGAGATGAAAAGCGAATGACTGATTGATTGATTGATTGATTGATTGATTGCATGGTGTTTAACTCCATTTTCAACATTATTTCAGTCATATCGCGGCGGCCAGTGCATCTATCTTTGCTTTCCTGGAGTTACCTCTTCTATGCACAATATTCTTCCCGAGCCACTGGCTGCTTTCCCACATAATCATCGTCGAAACAACGGTCAGCGGTGAGAGAGGAGTGAATCCTGTCGCAATGACTATTAATCCTCGGAAGGAAATTTGCCGAGCCGGGGATGGAACCAGCGACCTTCTGTTCTCAAGTTCTGTGCGCTACCGACTGAGCTACGTGGGCTCGAAGAAAAGCCAATTAAACAGAGCTGAAATAATCCATACTGTCCTTGCGTTATCTTTTAATCCAATGAAGCACTGCGGTAATGGAATGGACATTTTGAATTTGGAAAAGCGGACAGAATATGACCATTTCGAGGTTGTTTTGGCCAGAAAATGTAACATTGTGTCGGACAGTGAAGATCCAAAATCAGATGTTCATGTGCGTCCTGACCTTAACCTCCACTGTCCGCAAATCAACACAGGCTAGCTTTAGCACTGACATGAAATGTAAACGTTTTCCTCGATCTTTCCTCAATCAGAATTGGTTGGCTGACGTTTTCTCGCAGTGGGTTTCCGCTTTCTGTAAATGTGTAGAATGTCGCGAACAGTACGGTGCTATAAAAAAAAAAGGACTGTTTGACGTCATTGAGTTTGGCTAATGTTGCATGGTGTTAACCGGTACACAACTTAAATTGGTCATTTCAGTCAGATATCCTCCAAAAGCTGGAATGCAATCTAAGAGTCATGTGAAAATAATTGAGCCATGCTCTGTGAAAAGGGGGCTTAATGCATCTGCGAACAGTATCGACTCAGGTCAGCCTGCGCGGTCCGCGCAGGCTGACCTGGACCGAAACTTTTCTCTATTGGTCGATTTTCTATATATCCAAGGACCAGCTTACGCCATGATTAAGTGGATTGTTTAAAAAAGTGGCCATTATGGATCCATAATAATCTGATGGCTTGATTGGTATAATGCATCACGGAGATACATTAAGACCCCTTTTGTCAGAGCATGGCTCAAATATAATTTCAGAACAGAAAAAAAAGAACTGAAATGATAGATCAAGGTAAATCGTAGCAATTGCATTGTTTGCCTTTAACTCCACCAAATGACAGAATTTCAGTCTCGTCCAAATTCAAAGTATCTGCTGGCGACAGATTACCCTTTGTCCTGCTAAATGAAAGAAATGAAACTTTCAAGCCGATAGTAAAAACCTAAATTTTACCTATTTCAAAGGTATTTTTGGGCGAAAGATATCTCCTTATCGGACAGCGTAGATCCAAGATCAGACTGCACATTCTGTGCAGTCTGATCTTGAGCTACACGGTCCGAAAAAGATCAGTGAGTCGCGCTTAGCAGCCTTAGGGTTAAATATGGCTCAGATTATGGGATTTGTTTTTACGGGGTAAAAAACATTGTGGGAAAATGCTGGTAACCATTATTTTCTCCTTTTCCCAAAATCGTTTCCAAAGGTCTCTTCCTCAGGGTTGTTAATCCTCATCCTGGTAAGTAAGTTTAATAAAACTTTCAACCCGATACTAAAAACCCGAATAATGTTATCTCAAACTTCATTTTTGGAGAAAAATTATCTCTTTATTGGACAGTGTAGATCCAAGACCAGACTGCAGGTTCTGTGCAGTCTGATCTTGATCTACACTGTCCGCAAAAGGTCAGTGAGGCGCGCTTAGCAGCTCAAGGGTCAAAACACGTGGTTGTTTTGTAAAGGGTGACCGTTTACAGCTTCCAGATATAGACAGTACACTGTGTGAAGTGTGATCCTGATTCACACCTGTATATATGCGATTCAGAAAATGTCTTAATTCTCACTTAGGAGTGTCCATGGGCAAGGCACTTGTAATAGGAATGACATACATGTATACATGAGTGTGTACACGTGATACCTGAGTGTGGCCAGGTAGATCATTTCGACCAAATTTCCTTGGCCAATTTCTCACCGAGGGTTGATAATAGTCATTGCGACAGGATTCATTCCTCTCTCACCGCTGACCATTGTTTCGACGATTGCTATGTGGAAAAGCAGCCAGCGGCTTGGAAAGAATGTTGTGTGTAACACTGGTATAAGAAACTCCAGGAAAGCATGGCTAGGGGCAATGGCCGTGGCGATATCACTGAAATAATGTTGAAAATAGCGTTAAACACCTCACAATCAATCAATTCATTTGTTTCACTTCATATACCATCTAACAGCCATTTTGAAAGAAGCCGAGGTAGAAGCGTTTGGAGGAAACGCAGGTTAATAGCTTTTTATCTATTACCAACGATGTTTTCTGTCGTTTCAACGACAATTTCGAGTATTTGAGTGACATGTAATCTGTTGTCTGCAAATGCTTTCAAAATGGACGGGTAAAGTGTTACTTAAATGGTTTAAGAATTAGAGCAACATCCATTCTAAACAGCATTCTTGAGCTAATTCTAAATTTAGAAAGTAACACAATGTCTGATTGGATAACCGTTTGCTTTTGCCAATCAGAAATTGCGTTTCTTGGAAATTTAAAAGAAAAAAATCATGTTAATTAGACTAAAAATGCAATATTTGAAGGGTTAGTGAATACGGTCCCTGGTGGTTCTATAAACTGTCATTACATGTTGTTGTGCTTGAAACTGAGGAATCCCGTAATGAAAGTTCTTTAGGAACATACAGATGATATTTTTTGGTGAAAGATCAAAATTTATTTCATCGAGTGAACATCATCGGTAATATTTTCACGAGGGTGCAGCCCCTTGTGAAAATATTACCGTATGATGTTCACGAGATGAAATAAATTTCGATCTTTCACCGAAAGAAAAAAAAAATCTATTTATTTCATGCTTCTAACCCCTTTTTTGTTGGGACTTGCTAAGTACAGGGAGCTCTCGGTATTTCTGTACCAATTAGTTTATCAATCGGTAAATTCACTGGTCGAAACAGTGAAATTATCAAACCATAATCCACCATTAATTCCCGATAAGCTACCAAAAAGCATTGAATAAACTTCACCGAAAAAATGTTCTGTTTATTTCATGCTTCTAATCCCCGTTTTTGTTAGGATTTGCTAAGTACAGGGAAGCTGTCGGTATTTCCGTACCAGTGAGTTTATCAATCGGTAAATTCACTGGTCGAAACACTGAACTTATCATACCATAATCCATCATTATTTCCCGATAAAATATCGAAAAGCATGAAATAAACTTTATTTTCCTTCAAAATAACGCACAATCACAGTACTTACAGAAGTAGTGTTTATATTTTGTCAAACACATGTGTATTGTCAGTTGAAGCAATTACCAGTCATGTATTTGTAAATATCTGTCAGGGCATACATAAAACACCGCCTGTCTTCAGGTGAAAGCAATTAAGTGTTGGTGTATAAGCAGTTCCTTAGATTGCCAGCTGCAGATTCAGCTACATTAACTCTTTTCCAGACCATAAAATTTTAGCCTTGCCCAAATTCAAAACATTTTCAGACGACAATTTAAATGTGATTCAAAACATGAAATTTGTCCTTTCGTAGGGTAGAAAACATTGTGGGGAAAGGAGAAAATGCTGATTACCAGCATTTCGTCCTTTTCCAACAGTGTTTTCAAAAGTCTTCTTTCTCAAAGTCGTTGAAAGTCGGGATTATGTGGTAAATGGTTGATCCTTTTTTTCTTTCTGGCACTGACCTTAAAGTACCGATACCGTGTATTTAGCAATGTAAAAGTTAAACATGTTGGATGTATTTCAAATGGCCAAGAGTCCTGTATAAAATTATTGGCCTCGATCTAAATATAAAATAAAAATCAGACTGGAGCATTATTTTCAACATAATGTTTTCAAATCGGAAGAAGGTTATCAATGGGAACCATTCCTGTAAGTCAGTTTATCTCCCCTTGCCAGATAGAGACTAAGGTAACCAAATAACAGATCGGTCGGTTTACCGGTGTTCATTTGTTTTTGGCCTGGGCTTGGCTTGCCAAGCCGAAGGCCATAGTAATTATGTATACCAACATTTCAACCCCTATCCAAGCACTTACGGAAAAACCCGAGTAAAAGTGCAAAGTACCGCTTGCAATGCATCTCACTACGCTTAAAAAACGACCCGTGAAAATGAAAATATATATATATATTTGAGTTTCAAAATCATAGTTAGGTTTCAGTTGACCAAAAAAAAAAAGTTTGGTTGATGTGCGATGTTTATCGTAAGAGAGTGTTTGACTAAGAATTTCCAGCTCTAATGAGCTTTTTTATAACTGCAAATTAGTGCGCTGTAATATTGAAAGAAACATTTGGCAAACCTCGGGCGATCCGTTGATCAAATGATTACATGTAGTTGCGGAATCCACCGAGTTGTGACGAGCGATGTTGCCGTGTAATCCTATTTACACTATGTAAATGACAAAATGCAGACGATGTGTGCATTCCCCCAAAATAGCTGTTTCAAAACCTCGGTAAGATTTCTTTTTCATAAGATTACTGTGCTTCTCGTATCTAAAGGTATAAATGTATATTTGACTGACCCAGCATGTACGATGCATTATTTCTTCTTGTCAGAGTTGTCCCGATATCGTGTGACATCTCGGACCATGATTGATTGATTGATTGATTGAATAGTGTTTAACGCCGTTTTCAACATTATTTCAGTTATATCGCGGCGGCCAGTGCACCTATCCATGCTTTCCTGGAGTTTCTTTTACCAGTACTCCGCACAATATTCTTTCCAAGCCACTGGCTGCTTTCCCACATAACCATCGTCGAAACAATGGCCAGCGGTGAGAGAGGAATGAATCCTGTCGCAATGACTATCATCAATCCTCGGAAAGAAATTGACCAAGCCGGGGATCGAACCAGCGACCTCCTGTTCTCAAGTCCTACACGCTACCGACTGAGCTACGAGGGCTTGGCTCGGACCATGACAATTTCGACCCATTACAAACTAGGCACACAAAATCCAATATGTAAAATTACACAAGGTATAAAAGTTTGTAATATGAGCATTGGAAAACCAGTCAGGTACGCTTAAATGGCGGGCGTGTTATTTCAAAGATCAGACTTCCCATTAAGTGCTATCTGATCTTGATTCTTGATCTCCTTAGATATTTATCGGTAAGTGCTGACGAATTTTGTTCTGAGTTTTGTATCGGGTGGTGGGCGTTTTATATTGAAGATCAGACTTCTTACTACGTGCAATCTCATCTAGATCTATGCTGTCAGTACAGGATATTTAAGTGTTAATAGGCAGTGAAAGAGTTATGTTTTAAACACACTGCTTGTGGATATTTTCACTGCCATTTTTTGCAGAAAAAAATGATGTTATTTCATTTATAAAGTTACTGCATGCAGATGAACCGAACATTCCAAAATGATAGGTACATATTTCAAAGCTGATGAATTTTTGAAGGTGTTTGAGTGCAGGGCAATTCAAGACCATCAATATACATTTAAGTATTCGACTGTATAAATCCACACTGTGACTAAGAATGATGTAAGAAAAACATGCTATCGTCCGAACATGTGTTTGGTTACGGGCTTTTCTGTCCCATAAGTAGTTTAGCCCCGGGCTTGTTCCTTCCTGGGCTCTTTCACCCGAGCTTGTTTGTCCCACATTTAATTTATTGCATGATGCTTTTTTTTTTTTTGCTTTTTCTTTAATAAACATCTGTGCATCAGTGGTTTTCTTAGAACCTTTGCCATCAGTAATGGGCGAACAATCTGGAATTCGTCGCCATCATTGGTTATTTATTTGAAATATTTACATTAAACGTTATATTAAAAGATGTTCCCATACAGCAGGGGCAGATAATCATCAAAATATTTTTTGACTTAGTTATGCCTTTTTTTGACTGAATTTTCAAAACCTTTATGATAGGTTTACGTTTTATTATATCTCTGTCATTCATGAAGATATTTACGTCTAGCTTTGACTATTTGTTAAATGTCAAAAAGGGGTGAACTTGAGCAAAAGAGGCAAGTAACCATCAAGATATTTTTGACACTGTTATGCCCCCCTTTCGATTTAATCTTCTCTGTAAGCAACTGCTGCAGAGCTTTGGCACCCCCATGCAGTACTCATTTTATTTGTTATCATAGAAAATTAAAATGCAAAAGTGGAAAAAATACTAAGAAAATTATCTTCTTAGAAACCCTATGCTCTGTAAGACTGAGACTTCATGGAATTATCCATCTTATGATATTAGCATTTACAGATTTTGTGTTTTTCCATCTCATCGCTCAAAGGACATGGATGGTTAATATGGCAACTTAAAAGCTGCCATAGACTAAAATGGAAAAAAAGAGAAAAAATGGCATTTAATTCTGAGACATTAGGGATTTTTTTACCTTTTCCAGAAAAGTTCTCCGAGTTGTACTCTATCGGCCATATCTTTTTGACCCGGCTATTTGATTAGTTGCCATGGCAAGCCAAAGAACAAAAAAGAAAACCCTTCGAAAATCATCGCTTTTAAATCCATAAAGACTACGAGGCCAAAAATAGACAATATATCAGCCTGTGCAAATTTACGTTTTTCCCATTCTATTGTCAACTCCACAGACTGTCGGCGTGTGACTTTCTAGGTGTTTTCATTCGTCTGTACAAATTTTATTGCAGTTTCAAGCTAAATGTGATAGCATGAGCTCTGGTGGACCTCTTCTTCCCACTTCTTCACCCGTTCTGATGCCCAGGCCCTAAGCGTCTTCAGCACTTTGATTTTTATCCTGGATTCATTTGGGGATGTTGTGATCAATATAATTTGATTTATGATTACATGAAAGGTTCCTATGTAAATTTAAAGCAATTCATGTTGTCAATCATGATAGAAATGCGTATATATAGATTTGTAAAAAAAAAAAAAAAAAAATCTGACAAGGGTCCGTATTTACCAACCATTCTTAAGAGATTTCTTAGTCTTGTTCTCCAACATTTTCTGAATTTGAAAATAAAACAACTTCTGATTGGCTAAACCATCTGGCCCAGGTCAGCCTGCGCAGTCCGCGCAGGCTGACCTGGGCCGGAACTTTTCGCTATTGGTGAATTTTCTGTATGTCAAGGGAACAGTCTACCTGTCTGTTTTTTATGAATCTGTAATTATAGAAGGACCTGCATGGTACAATGCATCACGGAGAAACATTAAGCTCCCTTTTGCCAGAGCGTTGCTCTTATATTTTGGGCTTAAAGCATATGTATATATACATGTACTTCATTAATATCTAATTCAAAATCGAATTTTGTTCTTAAAGTTGGCTTCTGTGAAACGTCTATTGAAATGATATAATTTTCACAACATTAGGCCAAAAATATAGTGGTGATAAATATGATGTACGCGCCATTGAAAAATATTGACACGAGACATCCTAGGGGTCGTTTAAGTCTGAATTCTCACACTGAACTCCACGAACTAGGCAACTCATTGCCTTTTAACCCTTTACCGCACAATGCCGCTTTTTAACGCCCCCGTGAAAGACGCCTTTTGAAAAAATTGTGGGAAAAGGAGAAAATGCTTGTAATCAGCATTTTCTCCTTTTCCCACAATGTTTTCTACCCTATCGAAGGAAAATTGCACCATTTGAGCCACATTGGAATTGTCGTCTGCAAATGCTTTCAGTTTGGACCAGTCGGAATTTTTCTCGTGTGGTAAGGGGTTAATGTTTCACACGTACAATAGATAAAATATCTAAACGGAAAAAGATATCAAATAGTTGACCTTTGAACCGTCATGAAAAGGCTTATCAGTCTATTAGTTCTTAGGTTGTTAAGTGCTACCGAATGAGGTTTTGCCGACAGTTTTAGATCAAGATCAGGCTGCACTAAAAATGTAGTCTGTTCTTGGATCTACACTGTCCGATACGATGAGATATATCCGGCGAAGATAACTTTGAAATCACGATATTGTGGGGCTACAAGCTGGAATGTATGCTTATTTGATCTGGAAGTTTAACCCTTAACCTGCTAAGCACGACTCACTGACCTTCTGCGGGCAGCGTAGATCAAGATCAGACTGCACAGAACGTGCAGTCTGATCTTGGATCTACACTTTCCGTTAAGGAGATATTTTTTTCACAAAAAATAAGTATGAAATAACCTTATCCGGAGTTTTACATCGGCTGAAAAGTTTTATGTAGCTTGATTTAGCAGGATGAGGCTTAAGACTTATCCTACTATATAATTTTTATAAAACTTTCAAGCCGAGAGTAAAAACCCAAATAATGTTATTTAAAACTTTACATTTTTGGAGAAATATATCTCCTTATCGGACAGTGTAGTTCCAAGATCAGACTGCACGTTCTGTGCAGTCTGATCTTGATCTACGCTGCCCGCAGACGGTCAGTGAGTCGTGCTTAGCAGCTTAAGGGTCAGGGGTTGTACAAGATAAGACTATCATTAGACTACAACCAGGTAAAGTTCAGGTATCCAGTAATTAGCAATTATCCACTAATTGACCACCTATCATCTGTAAGATCTGTTGTTGTTGTTGTTGTTGTTGTTGTTGTTAACGACCGACGCAGTGTTTGCTGACCGTTGGAATCCAGTGAAACATCAACATGTATGCGGTATTCTGAAAAAAGCCAGTTTTTACCTTTATCCTGTTACTGAAGTTAAACAAAACTTTCAAGCCGATAGTAATATCCCGAATAATTTTATTTCAAACTTTTTTTTTTTTTTTTTTTGGAGAAAAATATCTTCTCATCGGACAGTGTAGATCCAAGATCAGACTGCACGTTGCAGTCTGATCTTGATCTACACTGTCCGCAATGGGTCAGTGAGTTGCGCTTAGCAGCCTAAATGTTACCTCACCCAAACAGATGAGCAATCTTTAACTGTAAAATAACAACAATAACTAAATTTGTTGGTGAGGACGGTCCCACGGTCATATCCCTTGATAGCTGCTACACACATATGAAAAATACATAATGAGAGCCTTGCTCTGACGAAAGGGGGCTTATTGCATCTCCATGATGAAATGTACCGAGCAAGCCATCACTTGATCATAGATCCACGAAATTAATTACGAATAACAATCAACGGAATCGTGAGGTGGACTGGTTCTTGGACACGCAAAAAAGAAATGATCAATAGCAAAATGTTTCGGCCCAGGTCAGCCTGCGCGGATTGCGCAGGCTGAACTGAGTTTATACTTTTTTGCAAATGCATTAAGTCCCCTTTTTACAGAGCATGGCTCGATTAATTCCTGGATGGATTTAAAGGCAATATTAGAAAAGTAAATTGGCAGCACGATTGTAAATAATGGTTTGAGTTTTGTTACAAAAATTCCTTAATAGAAGCAATTGATGAGCGGCAATCTAGCAAAAGGGGATTTAATACATCTTCTTGCAGCATTACATACCAAGTTAATTATGGAACCCAACCATAACAACAATTTGTCTCATAACCGACTGAATCATAAGGTGGACTGGTCCTTTGATAAGAATACAGATAACTGACTATAGCAAAAACCTTTCGACTTAGGTCAGCCTGCAGGGGCTGTGCACGTGGGTCAAAATTTTTGCTATAGTCTTCAAGGTTAGCAGGTAGCAAATTTAAGTGTTTTCTGCGATCAGTGTAGCTAAAGACAAGACTGTATATAATTCATCACATAACCTCTCTTATAAGGCTACCTATCATGATGTTTTTCATCGTATGTTTCTTTAAGATAATCATCGTGTGACGTCAAATGTGACGTAAACACAAGGGAGGTCACGTGATTTTTTTTTTTTTTTTTTTCCGAATTCGTCTACAAAAATGTTATTAAGCTCTCCAGAGGCTTGCTTAATAACATTTTTCCAGACCCGTTTAGTAATTGTTTACCTTTTTTTGCCAACTTACATGTATGTCAGATCCTGTGTATCATAGATTGGTCTTTGATCTGCGCGGTCTGACATTTTGTGACATACTCTAGGACACTAGCCCTTGAGAAAACAGCCTTAGAAATGCAATATCTGGGTCCGTATTCACCAACTATTCTTAAGAATATTCTTGGTCTTGTTCTCCAAAATTTTCCAAATTTGAAAGTAACACACCTTCTGATTGGCTAAACCATTTGGTTTAGCCAATCAGAAGTTGTGTTACTTTCAAACTTGGAAAATCTTGAAGAATAAGTCTAAGAACGTTCTTAAGAGTGGTTGGTGAATACGGACCCTGGTTTCTTTCATACTCGGAGAAAAATATTCATTTCAGTTCTTTACCATTATAAGAACTTTTCAAACTTTCAGTTATTACCCTCTGCGAAATATAATAAGGCCGTTGATTGAAAAAAAGGAACATTAGCATTTTGGCAACCGAAACGGATTAGCCAGACACGGGCAAAAATGAGGAAGTTGGATCGACAAAAACTATTTTATTTGAGTCATTCTCTGGCAAAAGGTGGCTTAATGCACCTCCGTGATTCATAATACCAAGCGCATTTTTATGGACCCATAAAAGCTATTTTTTTTAAAACAACCGACTTAATCATAAGGTAGACTGGTCCTTGGACATACAGAAAATTGACCAAAAGCGAAAAGTTTCAGCCCAGGTAACCTGGGTCGATACTTTTCGCAGATACATTAAGCCTCCTTTTTACAGAGCATGGATCGTTTCTTTTCTGTATTCTCACCGTTTCAGCCATATTGTTAAACCTTTACCGGACGAAAAATGTTGAACTCATCCAATTTTATAGTATTGGTAGACAACAAATAAATTTTGACTTAAATCATAGAATGTTTTTAAAACAGTCTAGACAAAAAGTGGGAAAAGGTGAAAATGCTAGTTAACAACCTTTTTGTCCTTTTTTCCACAATGTTTTATCAATCATTTTTTCTCAAGTGCGTTAAAACTCGGAATCGTTTGATAAAGGCTAGGGACTCAATACTGCTCTAAAGATCTTCTTCTGATTCTGACGGGAGCCTACAGGAATGGTGGTGAATAGCGACAAAGACTTCTTTGATCACACATTTTTTTTAAATTAGGCAATCATTTTCAGATTCCAAGAGCACTGATTCAGCGATTTCATCAATCAAATCACTATTTATTCTTCTTTCCGCGAGGTATGATAGGTCACTCTCATTTTCGCGATAGCAGAGACTATTTGGTTCCATCGGATACAAAGGTCGACACCAATCAACAAATAGACACTTTGTATTAGAAACCACAATAGAGCGATTGATGACAGAATGTAATCTATCAGTTTGACGCCATATCCTTCAGACAACCAAGTACTCAGAGTAAATGGAATAGACCCATACTCTGTGAAAAGGTGGCTTAATGCATCTACACAAAAAAAAAAAAAAAAAAAAAGTATCAGCCCATGTCAGCCTGCGCAGTCTGACATGAATCGAAACTTTTTGCCATTGGTCAATTTTCTGCGTGGCAAAGGACCATTCTAACTCCAGATCCTGTCCATTGTTGGAAAAATGGATTTTATGGATCCATAATTATGTGATGACTTACTCGGTGTAATGCGTCACGGAGATGCATTAAGCCCTCTTTTGCTAGAGGATGTCTCAATAGTTTTACCCATCATGAAATACCAACAGTTATACAGCAAAGTTCCAAATTTTCAAAGTCATGCTATTGACACTGGTGGGTATACCTCCCGACGAAAGGTAGCTGGTATTTAAACGGGGCGAAACCAGAATGGTTTTATCTCCCTAAAACGTGTTTCTGACGAGACACTGGTTACATTAATATTAATCCTGCTAAATAACTTAAAGAAAACTATCAAGCCGATAGTAAAATTCATTTTTGGAGAAAAGTATCTCGCTTATCGGACAGTGTAGATCCAAGATCAGACTGCACGTTCTGTGCAGTCTGATCTTGATCTACACTGTCCGCAAGAAGGTCAGTGAGTCAGGCTTCGCAGCTTAAGGATTAACAGAATGAGTATCTCTATGTTTGATTCGCTGCTGCTTTCTTTATCTGACTGCAGTTTATTTCCTCGATATGTATGGCCAGTGGTCTTTACAAGAAGCTAGAGAAAGTGGCGCCATCGGCAACGGCATTCTTGGCTCCTCCTTCTAAAATATATCTACCTTCGGAAAAAGAGGAAATAAAGGGACCCTTACTAGTTATAAACCATGTTTCCTGATGCAGTCTCAGATACTATAAAGAAATTTCAAAATGATATTCACTTTCTCAAGATTGATAGTATTAAGGTTTAACGCCGTTTTAACAGCTTAGGTCATATCACGGCGGTCAGTGCATCTACGCATGTGTTTCCTGGCTTTCTCACACCAGTACTGACACAACTCTCTTTTCAAGTCACTGACGACTGTTCTCACATGCCTTAGAGGTGAAAAATCGTCGGAGAGAAAATTTGCCTCAACTGGGTATCGAACTCGCAGCCTCCAGGTCACGAGTCAGATACGCTTACCACTGAGCTACCCGGGCGGGCCCACTTTCTCAAGAAACGATCTATTAAACATCAAGAACCACACTAAAGACCTCACATTCCCTCTTTTCTGATGAAACACTGTCGAAAAGTAAAGTACCTAATATCAAACTTCCAACTGGGACTACTTTTGACCACTGTGACCCGGAAGCATCCCGTTCTGGCATTGCACCTTGTAATCTACAAGTGTTGCCAGGTTCAGAAGCCGACTCTTGTAGTTTGACCACTGACTATTCAGGTGAAGCTATCCGTAGATCTTGATTTTTCCAGGCTGGTAGGGTGGTAAGAGATATATCCTCAAGACCTTCAAAGCCAAGCCTACAAGATGAAACTCATTCAGAGTTTCAGTGGACGGTATTTTGAAGCCATCTAAAGAGGTCGAGATTATAACCTTTGACTCGAGTTGTAACGACCTTGAGGATGAAGGCTTTTGAAAACATTGTTGGGAAAGGTGGAAATGATTGGGGAAAATTATGGTAACCAGCATTTTCTCCCTTTCCCATTTTTTTTTTTTTTTTTTCTTAAAGACAACCTCAATCTTTGCAGTTACATTTAATCCTTTACCACACAATTCCGACTTTTAACGACCCTGAGGAAAGCGTCTTTTGAAAACATTGTGGGAAAGGAGAAAATGCCGGTCACCAGCATTTTCTCCTTTTTTCCACGATGTTTTCTACCCTTTCTGATATAAATCCAATCATTTGAGTTTTATTTGATTTGTCGTCTGCAAATGCTTTGAATTCGGATGAATCTAAAATTTTTTCGTGTGGTAAAGAGTTCATTCGTCGTTTGTCCCTGCTTTCAATTAGGACAGGTCTATGATGTTAACCCTTTACCACACAATGACGCCTTTTAACGACCCTGGGAAAGAAGCCTTTTAAAAATATTGTGGGAAAAAGGAGAAAATGCTGGTAACCAGCATTTTCTCCTTTTCCCGCAGTATTTTCTACCCTATCAAAGAAAATTGCACCATTTGAGGCACACTGAAATTGTCGTCTGCAAATGCTTTCAATTTGGATAAGGCTATAATTTTGTCGTCTGGTGATGGGTTAATGATGTATCTATTTTTTATTACAAATATTTCTATCAAATAGAGCAATATCTCCGCGCCTGCTAATCAACACATGTCCAGTTCCCATTTTCTCTCATTGTCTATCTCGTTGCTTCATGAACAAATATTATTACCCGTCTACTACAAATGGTCTCTAAAATCATTGAGACAAACGGGAAAATAGCCAGGAAACAGGTTGTTTCGTCCTTGTTCTATTTGTAGCCAGTTTATTAACTTCCGTGTCGGTCGAGGTCATATTCATGGATAGATTGGAAATAAAATTACATTTTTCCTTCTTTTTTCCTTCATGATTAAAAAAGAAGGTAGGTATAACAGATCAAAGATCTAAAGTTACCCGTCCTATGGAGCACAGGCTACCTTTTAACCCTTTCCCAAACGACAAATTTTGGACTGGTCCAAACTGAAAGAGTTTGCAGACGACAATTTTAAATTTGATGAAAATGGCAGAAAGGTCTCAAAAAGGGTAGAAAACACGATGGGAAAAAGAGAAATTGCTCTTTACGAGGGCTTGTTTGGGAAAGGGATAAACCCTTATACTGGTAAATAAGTGAAATGAAAATTTCAAGCCTATAGATCTAGTAAAATCCAAAATTTTGCTATTTCAACTGGTTTTTTTAGGAGGAAAAAATCTCCTCATCGGACAGTGTAAGTCCAAGATCAGACAGCTCGTCACAGTCTGTGCAGTCTGATCTTGATCTACACTGTCCGCAAAAGGTCATTGAGTCGCGATTAGCAGCCAAAGGGTTAACTATTATGATAGAAGTATTTAAAATCAGCCTTTCCTGACGTCTGAAAATACAATCCACGGAAATGCAGAAAGATTATTTCTAACTTTTAGGCTGAACAAGCGGACTGTATATATCCAAGATCAGACTGTATATATCCAAGATCAGTCTATGCAGTCTGATCTTGTTATATCCACATCGCTTAAGTTTTTTTATTTTTCTTTTTTTTTTGTCCCCTATGGGGCTGAATGGTTTAAGTTTTAACACATGTCTACCTATATTCCTAAAATCATGTGTTAAATAAGTTGAAAAATGGAGAAGAGGAAAGGAAGGAAAAACAAGAAAAGGTCTCACAATGAATTTCCCTTTTAACTCTTTACCAAACGACAAAATTTTAGACAAGTCCAACCTAAAAACATTTGAGCCATGCCCTGAGAAAAGGGGGCTTAATGCATTTACGAAAAGTATCGACTCACGTCAGCCTACGCAGGCCGCGCAGACTGACCTGAGCTGAAACTTTTCGCTATTGGTCGATTTTCTGTCTGTCATGATTAAGTCGGTTGATAAAAAAAGTAGCAATATGGATTTACAATTATGTTATGACTTGCTTGGCATCATGTATCACGGAGATGCATTAAGCCCCCTTTTGTCTCAGACTCAGAAATTGAAATTTATTTTCGGAGGGATAGAAAAACATTGTGGGAAAAGGAGAAAATGCTGGCTACCTGCATTTTCTACTTTTCCCACAATGATTTTAAAAGGTTTCTTTCCCAGGGTCGTTGAAAGTCGGGAATTGTGTGGTAAAGAATTAACTGCACCAGCTCGTCAAATTTCTCTCCAAGGATTGATGATACTCATTGCGACAGGATTCATTGCTCTCTCACAAATAATCATTGTTTCGACCATTTTAATGTGGAAAAGCAGCCAGTGGCTTGGGGGAAAATATTGTATGAAGAACTGGTAAAAGAAACTCCGGTAAAGCACTGACTGGTGCACCGACAGCTGCGATATAACTGAAATGATGCTGAAAACAGTTGTAAACTCTATAGAAGCAAACAATCTGATCTTGATCTATGTTCCTCAAAAGTCCGGTTTTCGCCTATGGTACTGCAGGTTTTAGCTAAATAAATGAAACGAAACTTTCAAACCGATAATAAAGACCAAATATTTGCTATTTCATAGGTACTTTTTGGGGGAAAGATATCTCCTTATCGGACAGTGTAGATCCAAGATCAGACTGCACGTTCTGTGCAGTCTGATCTTGATCTACACTGTCCGCAAAAGGTCAGTGAGCCTAGCTTAGCAGCCGAAAGTTTAACGTTCCTATTTGTACAAGAGTCTATACATGTAATATCATACAACATCAAGTGTTTAATATCGTCAAAAAATGAAGACGAAGAAGAAAAGGAAAACAAGAGAATGCCTCACAGTGAGTTTCCCTTTAACTCTTAGGCTGCTATTCGCGACTCACTGACCTTTTGCGAACTGTGTAGATCAAGATCAGACTGCAAAGAACGTGCAGTCTGATCTTGCATCTATACTGCCCGATAAGGAGGTATCTTTCCTCCAAAACTATCTTTAAAATAGGAAAATTTAGGTTTTTACGAGGAGTGTTCAAATATGGATGTCTTCATGGTATACCTAAAAAAGACTATGAAAATGCCTTCAAAGATTGGATCCGGAGACTGAAACTTTGTATATCTGTTGGAGGTGAATACTTTGATGGAACAAAATAAAAATTTCAGTGAAACCTATGAAGAATCAAATTTTAGATGCCTAGATGCATTCATATTTGAACATTCCTCGTACTACCGACTTGAAAGTTCTATTTCTTTTACATAGCAGGATAAGGATTAAGTTTGAATAATGGATAAAAATTGTTCTGTGTCAGATTTACTGAATGTTGTTTGTAATAAACGACAAAGACGTAGTATCTTATCATTAAAGCTGTCTCAATAGGCTATTTATTGGGTGCATTCTGGGAATAATCGAGAGGAATGCTGAGGCATTATGTAGGAGCGGCGTTCTGGGAACATGGGGTTTCATGCTGCTTCCTGGTGCATTATAACAAGCGATTCGTCACATAAATTATCGATCATTAGAATTATTTTGTCCAATAACCGATTGAATCATGAAGTAGAGTCGTCCTTTAACCCTTTAACGCACAATCCCGACTTTTAACGGCCCTGTGAAAGAAGCCTTTTGAAAACATTGTGGGAAAAGGAGAAAATGCTGGTAACCAGCATTTACTCCTTTTCCCACAATGTTTTCTACCCTTCCCAAAACAAATTTAATTTTGGAGTCACATTTATTTTGTCGTCTGCCAATGCTTTCAATTTGGACCAGTCCAAAATTTTGTCGTTTGGTAAACAGTTAACTTGCAGATATATTGACCAAAAGCAAAACGTTTCGATCTAGGTCAGCCTGCGCGGACTGCGCAGGCTAACCTAGGTCGATACTTTTTAACAGATGCATTAAGCCCCCTTTTTACAGAGCATGGCTACTATATTGCGTAGCATCGACCGCTGAACACCCCGTTTTTTTTTTTATGTTTGTTTCCGACATTTATTTGAAAGGCTGCAAGTGTACATGTACATGAAAGTGCTTTGGCAAACAAATTATTTTTGCGTCTGAGAGTCTATTAGAAGATCATAATTGTCACTATGCTCCGCGTTTGCATATTTTTGTACATCAAAATGTCTCGAATATAAGATAAACGTTTTCCAGTCACTGCATGGGATATATTCAAGAAATTCTGTTGGGAGCGGTATAATATTGGGGCCATGTAAACTTACAGACATAAATATTGTTAAGATTTTTTTAATTTCAAGGCTAGCCAAATGATTGGTCGAGACGGAGGGTCTAAACCAATGAGATGGTTGGTCTTCGAATTTAGAATTAGAATCGAAGTAACCTTAAACCTTTAGTAACTCTTACCCAAACGTCAAAATCTTGGCCAATGTGGATTTTAAGTACATGCAGACTATAAATTGAACAATAATTATGGCGAAAAGATAGAATTTGTCTTTGAAGGAGAAGAAAACATCGTGGGAATAGAATAAAAGGCTGATTCTCATTTTTCCCACAATGATTATAAAAGCGCTCTCCCTAGGGTCGGGATTGTTAGGTAAAGGGTTGAAATGCTATGTAAATAATATGAAATTTTCCAGCCAATAGAAAGAATCTTAAAACTGCCATCTGAAAATTATTTTCGACGGGGAAGTATCACTCTATCGGAGGGCGAAGATCCAAGATCTGCAGTCTGATCTTGATCTACACTGTCCGCAAAAGCGTATTCAATCGCTTCCACTAAAGGTTAACATGATAGGTGAATACGGGTCCAACAAATAGGACAATTTATTTTTTGTACAATAGACAGTACTTTATTACACGTAAACTTTACAATTTCTTGCCTTACATAAGTAGATGAGCCATGCTCTGGCAAAAGGGGGTTTAATGCATCTCCGTGATGTATGATACCAAGCAAGTCATCACATGATCATGGATCCATAAAGCCAATCTTGTCTAACACCTGACTGAATCATGACGCAGACTGGTCCTTTGATATACAGAAAATTGACTATTAGCAAAAAGTTTCGGCCGAGGTCAGCCTGCGCGGACTGCGCAGGCTGACCTGGTCGATACTTTTCGCAGATGCATTAAGCCCCCTTTTCACAGAGTATGGCTCAAATACATGTGATGTAATTAAAAAGATAAAAAAAAGTGACTTGCAATCATGCATGTATAACCATCAAAAGAGAAGCAAGTTATGATAAAATAATAATGATATGGCAATTGATTAATTTTCTGCATTTCAAAGGACCACTCTAACTCATTTATTTAGCCGGAGTTTTTGACAGAACGGATCCATAGCCCATTTTGCCAAAGCACTTTTAATTTGAATCTGAGGACGATGGGGGGGGGGGGAAGACTGAATGAGGCGAAAAGCAACACACTTTGAATTTTAGTAACAGTTAGGGCCCTTATTCACCAATAGCCGTAATATTGCTTTAATTCTAAACTTCAAGACTAGCCATCTGATTGGCCAAGAAATGCTGACTCAGTCAATCAGATCGTTGGTCGTAGAATTGAAAATACAGAGCAACGTATAATTAGAATGTTAGGTGAGTACGATACCAGACGACAGTATCACGCGATAAATCATAGCATAGACTTCTCATTCATCGGAAAATAAGTGCTGGTTTTTCGAGAATGAGTTCATTGAAAGAAAGAAGTATTATATGTATGTCATAAGGTTTCTAAATATGCGCGCAACAGGAAATAGTTCTAGGATAATATCCATGCAACAACACAGTTCGTGTCAAGAACACAAAAGTGGTCATACAGCAAAGATAATTGTTCTAGTCCGCTGATTACATAGGGTTTTTTCTTTTCGGTGAAAGATCAAAATTTATCTCATTAAGTGAACATCATTGGTAATATTTTCACGAGTGGCGATCTTTCACTGGAAACAAACCTAATATTCTATTCATTTCATGCTTCTATTTTGTTGGGTCTGTAATCAAAATCCATAACAGTTGTTTTCGGTAATTCCCCGTGGCCTACCCCCACATAAGGCCGCATTACAACGAGAATGTATTTACGGGCTCACAAAGAAAACAGTTCGTTAGTATATATAGATCAGTGGTTTGACAGTATTATGTTTTAATTAAGAGAAAATCGCATTCATTGAATTGTTTAAAAAAGACAAAAGTCCATTTTCAAATTAACATTTTCTAAAGTCTCTATTCCACACATCTTCCGATTGCCAAACATATCCGTCCGCGATAGTGTCATTTGTGTCCGCCAGTTATTTACATTCAAAGTAACAACAAATCACCAAAACCCTAACATCTGAATTACACAGGGTTAATAAACAGCTTCAACAGGTGGGTTTTTTTTTTTAGATTGCTCAATTCGATCACTGTCTGAAATAGATCTGATGCGTTTGAAAGAGCAAAGTACAGGGGAGGTCTCGGGACTAGCACATTGACCTAGTCTAATCATGCTGTAACTATTTACATTTACCGTTGGGTTTTCTGACAGGGTTTAGGTTTCAGATACACTACTATTAGAATATAGGATAAGTGGACCATGAGAATGACAATTGGGAAATAAACTGAGGAAAGCCACTGCTAAGAGGGACAGGTTTAAGAGGCATCGACTGACCTTGTTTTCCTGGAGGAATTGCGAATGTGTATAAAAGTAGTTCCGTGCCAATGAGTTTATCAAAAATCAGTAAATTCACTGGTCGAAACGGTGAAATTATCGAACCATAATTCGCCATTATTTCCCTATACACTACCGAAAAGCACATGTATCCCCATAAATAAATGCTCTTATTATGAAAGCTTTTAAAAGTCGTTGTTGATGGTACGCCTGGTCACATGACTATAATTGATCTTAAAAAGGACAAAAAAGGAAACAGGGATAAAGTACAGTAAATATTTTATAATCCGACCAACAGGACGACCAATAAATCAGCTCAAATAGTCTATACGGTCCCTGCTCTGTGAAAAGGGGGTTTAATGCATCTGCAAAAAGTATCGACCCATGTCAGCCTGCACTGCCTGTGCAGGCTGACATGGGCCGAAACTGTTTGCTATCTTTAGATTTTCTGCATGTCAACGAACATTCTACCTTAAGATTTAGTTGGTTTTTAGACAAAAGAATTCTATAGATCCGTAATTATGTGACAACTTCCTTAATACAGTGCATCACGGAGATACATTAAACCCTCTTTTGCAAGAGCGTGGCTCATATATGGCCCGCAACATGCGAAATGAGACCTTCGGACATTTGCGTGAAGTGTCGTCTCGGATTAGCCTGCGCAGTCCGCGCAGGCTAATCCGAGACGGCACTTTACGACTACATAAGATTATGTCATACAGTAGATTTTCGTGAAACAGAAAATCGCACAAAAACGGGAAGTGTCGTCTCGGATTAGTCACAGACTGCACAGGCTGATCTGGGACGACACACTTTTACGCATATGTCTGAAGGCCCCTTTTCGTGTATTTCACGCCATAGAAGTGATCATAATGTGTGAGCTGCACTCTGGCAAAGGGGGTCTTATTGCATCTCCGTGATCCATGATACAAATCAAGCCATCACATAATTATGAATCCATGACATGATACAAATCAAGCCATCACATAATTATGAATCCATGATAGCCACTTTTGAGCAACCAACTGAATCATGAGTTCGACTGGTCCTTGGATATAACGGAAAATTGACCAATACCGAAAAGTTTCGGCCCAGGTCACTCTGCGCGGACTGCGCAGGCTGACATGGGTCGATATTTTTCGCAGATGCATTAAGCCCCCCTTTCACAGAGCATGACTCATATAGTTACAACTATGCCATGTTTGAATGGTATCATTTCCTACTTACTGTGGCCCTTTGATTAAAGCTTTTCAAGAGTCTAAGGCCGTATTCACCATTTATTCTGTTGGCAGTTCTAAGACTTAATCCAAAGAATAATAATCTGATTGACAGAGACATTCAGTGTGACACAGTAAGATCGCAAGCCTTTGCATTCCTCTAAACAAATAGAATTACGAAGTAAATAAAGAATGGTCCGTGAATATCGCCTCCGGGCTTTTGGAAGTTTCTGAACTCTATACCAATCACTATGCGTGTTTCAACGACCCTGAACAAAATGACTTTCAAAAACATTGTGGGGGAAAAGGAGAAACTAGGAGGGACACTTTTTAAGTTCGTAGAGTAAGCCTATAACTTTTTAACGCAATTATGAAATTGCACGATTTTTTACACAGAACTTGCGTAATCATTCCTCTTTCGAACGGTGCCACGGTATGCGGTGTACGAGGTCCACGTGCGCGCTGCGCTGGGTATTTTCAACACGTGGTTTTATACACTATAGTAAAATATAGCGTTCAATATGGATGTAAAAATCTGTGAACAGAGGGCATATTGTAAGATTCGAGCACAGCTCGGGTTTCCGCCAACAGAAATTCATGCTGATTTGCAAAAGATTTATGGGAATGGTGCTTTAAAATATGCTACAGTTTGCAAGTGGGTACGTCGTTTTAATGATGGTTGGGAGTCAATTGAAAATGACCGTCGGGTGGGTAGGCCGGTTTCCGTTTTGACGGAAAAGAACGTTGCTACTGTGAAAACGTTAATTGAGGAAGACGCACGTTATACCGTGCAAGAGATAGAAGAATTAAGTGGCATTCATTCGTCAAGTGTTTTGAAGATCTTACGTGAACGACTTGGGTTACGTAAGATCTGTGCGCGTTGGGTGCCCCATTTGCTCACTGACGAGCAGAAACAAAGTCGGGTTAGACTTGCATCGCAAGTTATAGAAAATGTGATAAATGTGACCCACGTCGTTTGGAAAAGATAGTTACAGGTGATGAAACCTGGATCTATCATTTTCAACCCGATTTTAAGGCTAAAAATAAGGTTTGGGTTTCATCTGAGGGCGACAGACCTGTCATTGCGGGCCGTTGCAAAACATCAAATCGCATGTTGTATGCGATATTCTTTGATTCGAAAGGTCCAGTCCTTCCCATTCCAGTCCCGAAAGGTAGTTCTGTCACTGGAAAGTTTTACAGAGAAAGTGTTCTTACTCAACTTGTTAATTTCTATCAGAAACGCAGACCGCGCACCGGTGTCTGCAGCATCAAATTACTCCATGATAACGCACCAGCCCATAAATCCGCTACGGTACAGGAATATCAGAAAGAATCTGGGCTCGATGTCTTAGATCATCCCCCATACAGCCCTGACCTGTCCCCCTGTGACTTTTGGTTGTTCCCAAGACTAAAGGAAATGCTGGCAGGGCACCGTTTTTAATCCCGTTGTGGTATAGGCAGTGCGGTCTACCAGTGTCTGCAACATATACCTAAAGAGGACTACCGGGCGGCGTTCCGGAAATGGGTAGATCGCATACCGTAACACCATTCGAGAGAGGAATGATTACGCAAGCTCTGTGTAAAAAATTGTGCAACTTCATAATCGCGTTAAAAAGTTATAGGCTTACTCTACGAACTTAAAAAGTGTCCCTCGTACTTGTTACCAGGGTTTTATCCTTTTTACCGCAATCGCTTTTCACCCTTTCAAAGACGAATACCGTCATATAAACCATATCTGATTTATCGTCTGAAAAATGCTTTAAATATGGAAATGTTTAAATTTCTGTTGTCGGCTAAAGGGTTATATGATTGGTGTGTTAATGTCCCAGTCATCTTGGCCACCATGCCCAGCACTGGCGCTTAAAGACGGCTAAAGAAACCTCAAAAAAAAAAATAAGTAGTCAGTGGCTTTGGAAAGAAAGTTGTGTCAGTACTGGTGTGAGAAAGCCAGGAAGCACATAGGTGCGTCGCTGACCGCCATGATATGACCCAAGCTGTTAAAATGGCGTTAAACTCCAATACAAACAAACTCAAAAAATAAGTGAGTCATTCTCTGTGAAAAGGGGGCTTAATGCATCTGCGAAACGGTATCGACCCAGGCCGACACTTTTTGCTATTGGTCAATTTTCTGTATGCCAAAGCACCATTCTACCCCATGAATCGGTCGATTGTTAGAAAAAAAAAAATGGACTTCATGATTGCAAGGCCATTTGATGACTTGCTTAGTATAATGCATCACGGGGATGCATTAAGCCCCCTTTTGCTAGGGCATGGCTCAAGTAAATCACATTTTCTCTTCTTACAATGGAATGTATTCAGCAATTACCTATAACAGGAGTCGTAAATCATGTACAAATATATACATGACTTACATGTGCTCAGGTGTGTAACATATTTTCTTTCATTTCTGATACATTCCGATGTGTTAGGTATACTATAGAGAAAACAGACGGGGCCTACATATTTTCTATAATTATGAACCACGGAATGTGTTATGATAATAGCATGCGTCACAGTCTACACAGGGGTCCTCTACCTGGTCATAACCGTCCCAGTTTTCAGTGATAGAGATATTTTTTTATCTATGTCAAAAATATTACTAGATTTTTAGGTTATTAGATACCTTTGCTGCTTGTTATCTCAATACATCGAAGTTAGAGACACATTTCGATGGGTGAGTGCAACACTATCCTAAGTGCCTAGTATAGGCACTTAGGATAGTGTTGCACTCACCCATCGATTTATTCCAGACAATATGTACCGGTAGACTAGCAAGTCCTGAGAGACATGTAAGTTTATTCCACCTGTCACTATTGCAACCAGGAAGCACTGGGTAGAATAATCAACGTGTTCTTGTTTTGTCCCACTTTAACCCTTTACCGCACAATGCCGCCTTTTAACAACCCTGCGAAAGAAGCCTTTTGAAAACATTGTGGGAAAAGGAGAAAATGCTGGTAATCAGCATTTTCTCCTTTTCCTACAAAGTTTTTTTTTTTATCCTATCAAAGAAAACTTGCACCATTTGAGGCACATTGAAATTGTCGTCTGCAAATGCTTTCAATTCGGACAAGGCTAAAATTTTGTCGTCTGGTAAAAGGTTAAGCAATCTGTGGATCTCAATTTAACCTGTTTCATTGACTGTACACAAGCAATCGCCATTGAGATAATGTGTTTAATTCTAACTTATAGTCAGTTATGACACGCCTAAATGATTATCTGAATTGAGACGCAGTCCTTAAAGAGTCAAAAACAGTTATGCGGCTCACGTTTGTATTCCGACATTGATAAGTCTCTCCCTTTACACGCAATTCTTAGTTTTGTGAAACTTTACTGCTAAAATGCTGTTTCCATCAATCTTCATGAACCAGAAACGCATTAGTTTAAATAATCAAATTTGCATTTTGATTATTACATAGCCAAGACGGGTACCATGGTAATGTCGGGCGTTTAAAAGAGAAACTATATTTGACATTCGTGATTTTTTTTTTTTTTTGGAGCGGGGTGGGGAGTGGGGGAGTGGGGAAGAAGTAAAAAAACGAGGTGGAGTTGATTCTTGTACCTCAAAATATTATTTACGATTAAAAGTCCGACATTACCGTGGTACCCCTATTGGCTGTGTTCGTTATGCGACGATTCGGGAACCAGTGTAATTTTTTAAACTAGTCAACGAACTTCCGTGGCTTGAAAACATGGCTGGTACGAAACCTCGTATTTATAGTGTACAGAAATAAATGAACCATGCTCTGTGGAAAGGAGGCTTGATGCATCTGCGAAAGGTATCAAACTAGGTCAGTCTGCGCAGTCCGCGATTCTTTTCGCTTAATTCAATTTAAGTTTAAACATATTTATTTTACATCGATTGAGAAACAAGTTCTTATAAGTTAATACTAATCTCTCTCCATTCTGCTTCCTGGGAACTACACCAGTACTTGCGCCGAGTGTGTGGGCCAATGAGCAGACCCAAAGTTGACATCCGCTCCCGGGCATCGAACTCGGGACCTAATAGCTACAAGGCCGACGCTCCACTTCACAGCCACGGACACCGAGCTGGGGATTCAAACCAACTAACACGCCCCCCCACCCCCTATCAAGCTACATGTACTAGCTCGGCATGTGACAAGAGATCCAGATAGAGGAAGTGAATTAGATTTTGAAACTAAAAATATTAATTATTCTCCACTAAACCCTACATTATGGGTACTCATTAGAATCGTCTCATTGAGACGATTCTAATGAGTATCCACAACATAGGGTTTGGAAGAGAAATAACCAATTTAGAATACCATCACTCCCTCCTATCTGGAGCTCTGTGTGACCATTTTCTTGTTAAAGCTATTATAATGCGGGATAACCTATAGACAATCTATTAGCAAAAATATCACCAGCGGAGACTTAGGATTATATTTAAACAGAAAACTTGTCTACGGCTAAAGAAATCACATGTACTCGTAAAGAAATACATATATTTCTCTGTTGCAAAAATGTTTTGCGAGGAAAAGCATAGTCACTGTAACAAGATTCCTACCTCTGCTCACGCTACCAAATATCAGGTCGGCTGTGTTTAGTCAGGCCTAAATGAAAAACAGTCCAAGGTCCGTACTCACCAACCATCCTTAAGAACGTCCAATAGCTTTACTCGCCAGATTTGTCTGAAA
The DNA here is from genome assembly GCA_945859785.2 of Tridacna gigas. Taxonomy (NCBI): domain Eukaryota; kingdom Metazoa; phylum Mollusca; class Bivalvia; order Cardiida; family Cardiidae; genus Tridacna; species Tridacna gigas. The sequence continues at coordinate 16,278,287 of OX244031.2, forward strand.
TTGAAAGTAACACAACTTCTGACTGGCTAAACCATTTGGTTTAGCCAATCAGAAGTAGAGTTCTTTCACATATAGAAAATCTTGCAGAGTACAACGAAGAATATTCTTAAGAATGGTTGGTGAATAAGGACCCAGAAGTTTGGAAGCAGGGTATGCAAAACCAGAAAGGAAATTTAATGACAGGTGCACTAGTTGAATGCATTTACGAAACTAAAATATCGTTCAAAGTGGCTTTCAACTCATTTCCAGACAACAAAATTCTAGGCCTTTCCAGTTTGAAAGCATTTGCAGACGACAAATTATATGAAGTTCAAACAGTAAGAGCTGCATTTGCCTTTGAAACTTGAAAAAATGTGGGGAAAGAAGTAAATGCTGGTTACCAGGGGATTCTAACCAGGCGACCCCTGGTTTCAAATGCTGTACATTACCGGCAAAGCTATCTGGCTCAGCGAGTTAAACTGCTAAATAATTGAAACGAAAATTTCCACTCAATGATAAAAACTCAAATATTGCAAATTCATAGTTGACTTCAACGCAAAGAAAATACCGTATCGGACAGTGTGGATCGAAGATCAGATTGCACGTTTAGTGCAGTCTGATCTTGATCTACACTGTCCGCAAAAGCGCCACGAATCGCGCTTAGCAGCCTATGGGTTAACGCGGGAATTATAAGTGAAAGTCAAACAATGTTGAAAGAAAACTCCCCGAAGAAAGGACGTGATGAACCTTGCTGGAATAGTGGTGGTCATTACCATTCATTAATATACTTAGCGCTTGAGAGTCGTTTTGTCTCTCCCAAGATTTCATTAGGACAATCGAATAAGTCAGCAAAATCTGAATTGCTCCATATCCCTAATGAAAGTTGAGTGTTTAATGGACACTTTCACGATATGAGCCTTGCTCTGGCAAAAGGGGGCTTAATGCATCTCCGTGACGCATTGTACCAATCAAGCCATCACATAATTATGGATCCATAATACGCACTTTTTAAAACAACCGACTGAATAATGATTTAGACTGGTCCTTGGACGTACGGAAAATTGAATGATAGCGAAAAGTTTCGGCCAGATCAGCCAGCGCGGAGTGCGCAGGCTGACCCGGTCGATGCTTTTCGCAGATGCATTAAGCCCCTTTTCATACAGAGCATGGATCATATGTTTTACTTGTCAGCAACACAACGAATCCCGATTTAACCAATTACTACGCAAATAAGAGGCCCAGCCGGGCAGCTTAGTGGTTAACGTATCTGTTCCGTGCCCTGTTAGTTTCAGGATCGATATCAGGTTGCGACAAACTTTCTTTCCGGCGATTTTTTGCCTCTCACCTCTGATTTATGTGAGAAAAGCAGACAGTGGCTTGTAAAGTAAGTTGTGTCAGTACTGGTCTGAGAAAGCCAGGAAACACGTGAGTTGCTGCACCGGCCGCAGTGATATAAACTAAGCTGTTAAAAAGGCGTTAACGTACAAACAAACAAATGCACAAATCAGTCCCAGCAATTCGCAGCTTACGAAAACGCTAGGGCAAAAGGATTAGTTTCCTGCAACAAGAATTAAGTCCTGTTTTTCTTAACCCTTACAGCACAGAATTAATGATTTAGAGCTTTTGTTTTTTTTGGAAAAACAGTCCTAAACATTTCTATTTTACGGTTGTTTCCGTTAGAATATGTAACATAGTAGCCGACAGTGCAGATCTAGATTTTTTTGTAAATTTATGATAGTCATCACGACAGAATTCCTTGCTTCCCGACAGTTTAACATTGTTTCACAGATATTTATGAGGGAAAGCCACGGTGGTAGAAAGCTTTGTATAAATTACTGACGAAAAGATTCTACGAATGCATGGATTTGTGTAGTTGCCGCCATGATGGGACTAAAATAAGTGTTAAAAATGGCGATGAACACGAAGCAAACCGTTGTCATTGATGCATACGAGACAAATCCCTCTAGTTATAGTGAACGACCGAAGCAATTACCTCCCTTGGATTTCATTTTCGAAGGGATACCCTTAGAAACAGTGTACTTTTTTAAACAACATACCCTCAGCGCTGAAAGGGCCAAAGGTTCATTAATATGTACTGTTGACTCTTTCTCCGCCCCCCCTCCCCCCCATTCCCCACCGGTATGGAAACCATGAGGGCAACGCTGGGAACTAAAAATAGACGGTCTTTGAGAAAAGATTGATTGATTGATTGTATGGTGTTTAACGCCGTTTTCAACATTATTTCAGTTATATCGCGGCAGCCAGTGCACCTATGCTTACCTGGAGTTTCTTTTACCAGTACTACGCACAATATTCTGTCCAAGCCACTGGCTGCTTTCCCACATAACCATCGTCGAAACAATGGTCAGCGGTGAGAGAGGAATGAATCCTGTCGCAATGACCATCATTTTGAGAAAAGAAGAGAACAGAAATATGAGCAATGCTTTGTAAAAAGGGGGCTTCCTGCATCTGCCAAATGTATCGACCCAGGTCAGCCTGCGCTGACCTGGGCCGAAACTGTTCGCTATTGGTTAATTTTCTGTATGTCCAAGGACCAGTCTACCTAACGATTAAGTCGGTTCTGAAAAGAAGTGGCTATTATAGATCCATGATTATGTGATGGTTCGATCGATAAAATGCATCACGGAGATGCATTTAGCCCCATTTTGCCAGAGCGTGGCTCATATGTTTTGCTTTTTCGCTCTTTTTTTCTTAAGTTTCAGCCAAGGGACAACATTCGTATGAAATTGATAAATTAAAAGAGACATACCTATAACGTGTGGACTGGTATCCGTCCAAAAAAGTAGCATTCTATCTTTAAAAAAAAATTCATGAAATAAAACTGCAAAACAAGTACACTAATATAGTGTTCTCAATGTCTCATTCTAGGTTGGACTGCATAGTCGTCCGTTTCGTCTGATCTTGGACTTACACTTTGATGTGGACCATGCTCTGTGAAAAGGCGGCTTAATGCATCTGCGAAAAGTATCGACCCAGGTCAGCCTGCGCAGTCCGCGCAGGCTGACCTGGGCCGAAACTTTTCGCTATTGGTCAATTTTCTGTATGTCCAAGGACCATTCTACCTCATGATTAAGTTGGTTGTTAGAAAAGATGGCTATTATGGATCCATAATTATGTGATGTCTTTCTTGGTATGATGCATCACGGAGATGCATTAAGCCCCCTTTTGTCAGGGCATGGCTCATATACATAACACGCTAATACATGTACTGCCCAAATAGCCTTATACTCTTTACCAAACATTCACGAGTTTTAGCGACCATGTGGTTTAAAACTTTTAAAACACTGCCGGGCATGAATCATAGTCAGAACCAATCCTACCCTTGCATAAAGAACCATAAACAACAAACGGTCAGAACCCATCCATCCCTTTGTATAGGGGGCTAGAAACGGTCTCATTGACAGTTTTCGTTTATTTATCGTCGCTACCGATTGCACGTATGGGCGACGCCCTTAGCAACCTTTCAGCTTTTGCTACGGGGGATAGTTTAAGATACAGAACGAAACCCATCCTAAGGTAACGACTTGTTCTTTAACGTGCTCTTTGTATAGCACCGTCACACAGGACCTCGGTTTAACGGAAGACTATTAGTAATTTTAGGTGGCCACCGCAGCAATCGAACCAACGCCTTCAAGTGGCCAGAGATTCGACGTTCAGAAGTCTCATTCTCTACCGTCTGAAGTATTGGGGCTGATAAAAAGCACAGGGTCATAACTTGTCCATACCTTTGTATAAGGGGACACAGAACCAACAAACGGTTGGAACCCATCCACCTTTGTATATGGGGCAGAAATAATACATTTTTAGAACCATCCGTATTCTAGTATAAGGGTACAGAAACAAGACATGGTCTGAGCCCATCCATATCTTTGTATTAGGGACAAGAAACAGCACATGATCTGAAACCATCCATTTATCTTGTGTATGGGGACAAAAAAAATACACATGGTCTGTGCCCACACATGTATTTTCTATAAGGGGACAAAAACAACATGGTCAGAACCCATCTATATCTTTGTATAAGGGGACAAAAACAACACATGGTCTGAACCGTCTGAGCCCATCCATATTTTCTGTACAAGGGCACAAAAACAACACGTGGTCTGAACGCATCCTTATATTTGAAATAGGGGACAAAAACAACACATGGGTGGAAACCATCGGTACCTTTGTACTGGGTCCAGAAACAACACATGGTCTGACCATGTCGATCCTTTTGTATAAGGGAACAAAAACAACAAACGGTTGGGACCTAGCCATAGCTCTGTATATAGACCAGGAGAAAAACACGGAAACTAGAACCAATACCTTTTTATAAGGGACCAGAAACAACAAATGGACGGAGGTCACTCAAATCTTTGTATAAAAGCCCCCAAAAATATGGTCCTTTGTATCACAAGGCCAGAACAACACATGGTCAGATTCCATCCAAACCTTGTATAAAGGGCCTGAAATAACACAAGGTCATTACTATCCACACCTCTGTATAAGGGGCCAGAAACATCAGATGTCATAAGTTGACAGAATGATCATACAAGGTACCTTTTTTTGCAATGTGATGTCCACTGCACACGTGACAAGTTTTGGTCATTAATGTCACTTTCACCAATTTGTTATGAATCCTAATTTATCATTGTTTCATGTCTTCGTCTGGTCTGAGTAGTCACAGCCTTATTGCACAAGCTTTCGGGATAGTACATTTGGACTGTATTTACGTAATTTACGTATTGTTTGAAGGAATAAAGAACTGTAAGAAATAATAAATATATATTTCGTAAATAAAATAATTTAAATCTGAACCCGATAATCGTTAATCAGAGTAAACAACTATAAGTGAATTAGTATGTAAACTGCTGGCACGATGAATTAGTTCGTTCGGTAAAAAAAAAATCACAAAAAGATACGTGGGTATAAAAGTGCTAAGATAAACTGAAAGCTGAAAGTACCAAAGAATGGACGTCTTGCTCACGGTTGGATTTTTATTTACAATTTTGTTCGCATTGGGTAAGTTTGCTATGAACTCAAGTTATTTCACATATTTTGATAAAAAACTGAAGTGAACTGAAGTATGGGGGTTTCAGTAGAGCAAGAAGGAGAGAAAAAGCTACGTGAAACGCAATTTGTTGTGATGCAATTAGATTTAAGCTCCGCCGAGTATTTTTTTTTTTCAATTACTGTCTTAAAACATATATCTAGTATTTTTTTCAGAATTCGTCAGCTGCAAAGTCATTTCAGGATCCAGTCAGTTAACGAGTTCGTTATGGGGAGGAATGTCGGCATATCGAAATGCTATTTTCATCTTTGACGAAAATATTAAAGTATCATGTTCTGTGAAAAGGGGGAATTAATCCATCTGCAAAAAGGTATCGACCATGTCAGCCTGCGCGGACTGCGCAGGCTGACATGGGTCGAAACATTTTGCTATCGGTCAATTTTCTGCTTGTCCAAGGACCATTCCACCTCATGATTCTGGAGGTTGTTCGACAAAATGGATCTTATAGATCCATAATTATGTGGCAACTGGCTTGGTATAAACCATCACGGAGATACATTAATTCTCCTTTTCCAACAGCACCTTTATTTTTTTTTTCCAAGTATCTTTTATCTTACGTACGAGCCAGTTCTGTAATATTGTTTCTGTTTCATTTACGTATTTATTCAGGCATGACTAGTCACTTATTCTATGTACAGAAAGGGGTTTTTTTTTTTTGTTATTTTTTTCTGCGCATGTATATAATTTGAACGAATAAGCTTGTACTTGTTTAATCCATTGCCATACTTGTCAGTTCTACATAAACAGTAATAAATACAAGTGACGAATAAAGGGAAAGCATCTGAAGGAAATGAAATTATTTACTTAAACCTTAGGCTGGTAAGTGTGACGTAAGTCGCCTTATAGGTCTTTGTAGACCAAGATCAGACTGTACAAAAAGTGCAGTCTGATCTTGGATCTACACTGTCATGTAAGATGAGAGCAACAAACTGTGAGAGCCCCGTATTCGGGGATTTGCACTATTGGTTGAAAGTTTTCATTCAATTTATTTGACAGTTTCGCTCTTTCCTCTTTAGCGCCCAGGCGAAGTCATGGTCTTTTTTTGGACGGGATAGATCAAGATCAGCCTGCACCTGGATATCTTGGATCTATACCGTCCGTTTGTCTTATAAAGCCTATAAGAGGTTGAGTGTGAAGTTGGCCACTCCAAAGATCTAAGACCCTTTTGCGATCTATTTTATGTATCATATATGGCGTGCAACACACGAAAAGGGGCCTTCGGACATATGCGTAAAAGTGTGTCGTCCCGGATCAGCCTGTGCAGTCTGTGACTTATCCGAGACGACCCTTCCCGTTTTCGTGTGATTTTCTATTTCACGAAAGTCTACTGTATGAAAAAATCTTACGTCCGTAGGCCCCTTTTCGTGTGTTGCAAGCCATATTACTAAGCGTAGTCAAATAACAATGAAAAAGGGACAAGATCATAGCTTTCGTCAAGCGATATTATCCCAACGTTAAGGCTTAATTTTGATCTTTTCTCTTCTTTCAGGCAGTGGCCAGTCATGTCCACCGGTGCAGAATGGTAAGGTTTTCTTTGTATGAAGCTATTTTGATATTCTTTAGGGCGCCATTACCGCAAGGATAGGCCATCGTCGAAAGCCGCAAGGAATACCTATTCTACTTTCGTCATGAGCGGAATGTCCTGGGGGGCCTAGTAGTAGTTGGAACTTGGGAAGCTGCAATTTAGTCAATGAATGATTGCTTAACTCTTTACCAAACGACAAAATTTTAGACTGGTCCAAATTGAAAACATTTGCAGACGACAAAATAAATGTGACTAAAAAAATTGAAATTTGTTTTGGGAAGGATAGAAAACATTGTGGGAAAAGGAGAAAATGCTGGTTACCAGTATTTTCTCCTTTTCCCACAATGTCTTCAAAAGGCTTCTTTTACAGGGTCGTTAAAAGTCGGGATTGTGTGGTAAAGGGTTAATCCTTCTTTACTCTTGTCCTACTAATTGAAAGAAATGAAACATTCAAAGCGATAGTATAAACCCAAATATTCCTATTTCAAAGATACTTTTGGAAGAAAGATATCTCCTTATGGGACAATGTAGATCCAAGATCAGACTGCACGTTCTGTGCAGTCTGATCTTGATCTACGCTGTCCGCAGAAGGTCAGTGAGTCACGCCTAAGGGTAAACGCTTTATCGTACGACAACATTCTAGACACGTAAAATTCGAAAGCAATTGCAGATAACAAGGTAATTTTTGCGCAAATGAAGGGGTTTGCCTTTCAAATGACAGAAAACATTGTGCGAAAAGGAGAAAATGCTGAAGACCAGTATTTTCTCCTTTTCCAACAATGTTTTTAAATGCGGTCTTGATCAAGGTCGCTAAAATTCGTGGTTGTCTGGGGAGGAGAGTTAACTAGTGCCCGTTGTGTCTTGCAGTCTTGGCGCTAAAACAGTCACAGAAGAATTGACCTTGGCATTTACAAATTTTTCATTTTTACATAATCGGAATTGAAAAAGCCCTGATGCATTTTTGTTGTTTGTTTGTTTGTTTGTTTGTTTGTTTGTTTGTTTGTTTGTTTGTTTGTTTGTTTGTTTGTTTTCTTTACTTTTTTCTTTTTGTTCCGAGAAAAGGGGGTCAACAACTATGTTATATCAAACCTAACTTGTTCAATTTACTCCATCTAAAATGTTTATTTAATCTTAAACCACTGAGTTGTTTTTTTAATCGGCCCGTGTCTTAGGCTGGCTTTAACCCTTAAGCTGCTAAGTGCTACTCTCTGACCTCTTGCGGACAGTGAAGATCAAGATCAGACTGCAAAGACCGTGCAGTCTGATCTTGGATCTACAGTGTCCAATACATAGTAAGTTTTAAATAACATTATTTTTTGGGTTTTACAATCGGCTTGAAAGTTTCATTTAATTTATTTAGCAGGATCAAGGGTTAATATTCAAGATCGTCCTGCCTCGTATTTTTATTTCCGGCGCAGAAGTACACACCAATTCGTAACAAAATCGTTGCTTTTATCTCATTTCAAATTCCGTAGGAGTAAACTTTATCTGACGAGAAGCCAAAATCAGGCCAAGTGACAGGCCATTTGAACTTAAACCTTTACCACACAACCCCAGGTTTTAACGACCCTGAGGAAGAAGCCTTTTGAAAACATTGTGGGAAAAGGAGAAAATGCTGGTAACCAGCATTTTCTCCTTTTTCCACGATGTTTTCTACACAATCATAGACAAATTCATCATTTTAGCCATGTTTTGAATTCTCGTCTACAATTGCTTTCAGTTTGGATAAGTGCAAGATTTTTCGTGTGGTAAAGAATTAAAGGGTACATGTCATCAACTCCCTTGGGAACTCCTATTTGAACCGTGGACATTCCACACAATTCAGGGTGATGAAAACGCGGCACAAATTCAATTCCTCCGTGATCACATATACGGAATAATTGTGTATCGCCGTGGGATGGAATTTGTGTCCTGCTTTCATCGCCCTGTTATGTGAGCAGTGTCGAGGCTTTTTCATGGCATTTCACTGCAGACTTGGAACAATGAGGTGCAATTGAAACATACAGGTACCACCGGTCTTATCACATCATCGGGAAGAAAATCGTGTCTATTAATTTTTCGCATAACAGCCCCGGGTTTTACGACCTCAAGACCCATCAGCGGCCAGAATAACAATTCGAGTATTACAATATATTTGTGCCGTGCTCTAGCAAAAAGGGGCTTAATGCATCTCCGTGATGCATGCTACCATGCAAGTCATCTCTTGATCATAGATCCATAAAGTCCATTTTGTCTACTAACCGACTGAATCATGAGGTAAACTGGTCCTTGGACTTGCTTAAAATTTACCAATAACAAAAAGTTTCGGTCCAGGTCAGCCTGCGCGGACTGCGCAGGCTGACCTGGGCCGAAACTTTTCGCAGATGCATAAAACCCCATTTTTCACAGAGCACGACTTATTTAAATTTACGTCATACCATTTAACCCTTTACCGCACGATGCCGCCTTTTGACGCCCCTGGGAAAGAAACCTTTTGAAAACATTGTGGGAAAAGGAGAAAATGCTGGTAACCAGCATTTTCTCCTTTTCCCACAATGTTTTCTACCCTATCAAAGAAAAATTGCACCATTTGAGCCACATAGAAATTGTCGTCTGCAAATGCTTTCAATTTGGACAATGCCAGAATTTTGTCGTCTGGTAAAGGGTTAAAAGTATTGGAAACTACTGTGAAGACGACAAGCTGTTACTGTGTGGTCGGTCCAAGTGTTAGTCACTGTCAGAAAAATGAATTTTAAAATGAGGCAAAAAGTAAACAAAAAGATAAGAGTGACCTGGCAACTTTTAACCCAGTTTTGAAATTAATTTCTCTGCAAGCGACTAACACTCGGACAGACCGATTTATATCAGATTGTTATCTTCACATTAATTTCCATATTTTCAAATGGTATGATTTAAATTTAAATGCATTCCATCACCCACTCTGTTTACTTTTGGCAGCTATTGTCACTTTAAAGAAGTAAGATTTCTGATACATTGTTGGAAAAAGGAGAAATTGCTGATTACCAGCATTTTCTCCTTTTCCCACAATGTGTTCTACCCTTTTAAAGACAAATATCATTATTTGAGCAACTTTTATATCGCCGGTCATGTCGTAAATTGTGTAGTTTGGTAAAGAGGTAATTTCCACATGGAATGGTTTATTGTTATGTTCAAGGGGGGAAACCTGATATAATATACATGTAAATGTGTATTGACACTTTAACGATGAGGTCATCCATCAAAATCGATGTAAAGACGGATAATATCTGACGGCTAATGGGAGAACCGTCTTCTAACACTTTGTCTGTCGTGGTTTGTAAACAACTGTCACCGGAAATATAGATCTACATGTATAATATAAATTGTCCCAGGATAACGGTGATCGCGGGAAAACTTGGTATGATATGCGACAAAGGGGGGGGGGGGGGTCTGCATGCTGCATTAAAGATTAAAGGGACCGTATTAGTTGAGCCATGCTCTGGCAAAAAGGGGCTTAATACATCTCCGTGATGTATTATACCAAGCAAGTCATCACATAATTATGGATCCATAATAGAAACTTCTTTAACAACCGATTTAATCAGGAGGTAGAGTGGTCCTTGGACATAAAGGAAATTGACCAATGGCGAAAAGTTTCGGCCCAGGCCAGCTGGGCTGGGTCGATCTCTTCGCAAATGCATTAAGCCCCCTTTTTTACAGAGCATGGCTCAGACTTTTTATGCAACGAATTAAATCTGTTCGTTTAAAACCGATAAACAGAACAAAACATACTCTTCTCAGCAAAGGTAAAGAAAGTGGACGGCTAAATGTAGGGGAAAGGTACAAATTTGGTGTTCAAATAACAAGTTGGTGGCTTTGCAGTCGGTGACTCCGTCAAATGGGATTTTCTAAATTTGAATGTAACACAACTTCTGATTGGCTAAACTATTTGGTTTAGCCAATCAGAAGTTATGTTACTTTCAAATTTTGAAAATCTTGGAGAATAAGACAAAGAATATTCTCAAGAATGGTTGGTGAATACAGACCCTGCAGGTGCACTGGCTTCCGTTATATTGCTGAAATATTGCTGCGTGTTCACAAACTAAACACTGTTCGATTTATTGATAAATTTTGAATTGCGAAACAAATACTCGAGACTAAAATATGTTTGAATCTTTACCAAACAATCCCGTGTTTTAACGACCTCAACGAAAAGGGTTTATAAAAATATTGTGGGGAAAAGAGACAATGCTGGTAATCTATGTTGCACATTTCTTCATTTGAAACACATTTGACCCAGGTTCTGTAAAAAGAGGGATTAATGCATCTGCAAAAAATACGGACCCAGGTCAGCCGGTGCAATCCGCGCAGACTCAGTTGAGTCGAAACTTTTTGCTTTCTGTAAATTCTCTGCATGTCTAACGACCATTCTGCCTCAGGATTCATTCGGTTTTTAGACAAAATGAATTCTATGGATCCACAATTATGTGATGACTTGCTTGGTATAATGGATCACGGAGATGCATTATAAACCCTTTTGTGAGAGCATGGCTTATTTAGTTCATTGTCCGAAAAGGTTTTGAATATGGACGGGTCCAGATATTTGACCAGCAACAGCCAGACAATTCAACATTCCAACACAAACCACGGCTTATTTTAATTACGACACTAATTAGGCTGATAGAATTGGGTGTGGTCTACAGCTTTGGTCTTTAACTTTTTTTCGTCAGTCTTTTCAGTCGTAAAGTAATTTGCATATGAACCATGCTCTGGCAAAGGGGGGCTTAATGCATGTCCGTGATCCATGATACAAAGCAAGTCATGATAAGATTGTTTGTCTATAAAATCCTTTTTCGCTAACATTTGACTGAATCATGGCGTGGACTGATCTTTTCACAGGCAGAAATTTGACCAATAGCAAAACGTTTCGGCCCAGGTCAGCCTGCGCGGACTGCGCAGGCTGACCTGAATCGATACTTTTTGCAGATGCATTAAGCTCCCTTTTCACAGAGCATGGCTCATATACAATTTTATTCGAAGATAATATATGGATAATCAAAATTATTATTTTTTCATTATATGAATGCATGTAAAAGAAGTTAGGAAGAAAAAGAAATTGTACCGGGCGCTTTTGCGGACCGTGTAGATCAAGAACAGACTGCACATTCTGTGTAGTCTGATCCTTGATCTACACTGTCCGACAAGATGGTGATATTTTACAGTTACAGGCGTAAGGACCTTGAAATATATATATATATATATATATATATATTTTTCTTTTCAATTTGCTTAAAATAGCTATTTCATTTATTTAGCAGTTTACCAAACGACAAAATTTTAGTCTGGTCCAAATTCAAAGCATTTGCAGACGACAAATTAAGTGTGCCTCAAATGATAAATTTGTCTGGTAACCAGCATTTTCTCCTTTTCCCACAATGTTTCAAACACATTCTTCTTTGGGGACGTCAAAAATTAGGATAGGTGAAGGTTAGTCAGTAGTAGGTTTCTTTTTTAATCGTTCTCATACTCTACTGATCATAGCTTTACTATGTATAATTATTGCATTGTTTTGAATGACAAGTATAGAGATTGGTCAGAAATAAGAATGACTAAAGGGGCTGTAACGGCCTGACAGCTATTGACAGTTGTCATGTTTAGCAACGTGTAAACCCCATCATCACGACACTGCGGCAAATATAGTCCAGTTTTACTCCTTGTGTTAGGTCCGGTCACCGAAGCTAATCACCCTACGATGACTTCCGTTGATTCATTTCTATTGATACGATACATGTAGCACGGTCTGTAGTCACAAACTATTCTTAAGAACATTCTTGGTCTTATTCTCTAAAGATTTTCTAAATTTGAAAGTAAAACAACTTCTGGTTGGCTAAACCAAATGGTTTAGCCAATCAGAAGTTGTGTTACCTTCAACTTCAGAAAAATTCTGGAGAATAAGATTAAGAATATTCTAAGAATGGTTGGTGAATATGGACCCTGGTGTTGGCGTAATATTTTGCTGCCGTAGAATTTTTCTGGGGTCCTGAGTGGTTTAGTGTTGGGTTGTATCTACACTTGCGGTACTTGTGGTCAGAGTGTCCTCCGGCACAACAGAACCTGGTGCGTTTACTGGTAAAAGTAAGGAAACGTAAATGAAATAACTGTACGCCATGATGTAACTGTAAATTCTAGTAGAAGAAAACATTACAAAATTTCATAACATTCTACTATGTGCAGAAAAACTGTAATATGGGATTTTCAACCTTGTTTTGTCATGATCGAGAATATTAATTCTGAACTGATGTTTTACCCTGCGAGAGAAAAATTCACTGTAGACTGCACCTCTAATAGAATCAATATGTTTTTTTTTTAAATAATGTGTTTGAACCCTTTCAGAGCCAAATATGTATAAACTACGGGTGAAAATACAATCAACCGATACTAGAATGGTTTTTGGTTTTTTTGCTATCTTTTAACCCGTAGGCTGCTAAGCGCGACTTACTGACCTTTTGCGGACAGTGTAGATCAAGATCAGACTGCACAAAACGCCCAGTCTGATCTTGGATCTACACTGTCCGAAAATAAGATTTTTTTCCTAAAAATAAGTTTAAAACGGCATTACTCGGGTTTTTACTATCGGTTCGAAAATTTCATTTCACTTATTTAGCAGGATAAGGGTTAAGTTTGATTATGGGCGGTACAGATACATGTATACAATCAGACTGTACAGTCGACCATTAGCTTAGTCGAAATTGTCATAGGACTATAATTTGATGGTCATTATTTTTTTTTCAAATGACATTCTGTTCTTCCTCCTATTGCCCTATTTTCTGTTGTCTTTACCCTACTTTTTCCCATGTCTTTACCTTACTTTTTACCATGTATTTATTTCTTTTTTTTTTTCTAATATTGTAAAAATGTCTATAGCAGCATTGTTGTTTACGCTAAAAGTCTCTATATGTGACACTGACCTATACCGAAATAGATTTATGTCAATTTTTGTGGTTGATGATGAAAAACTCTGTAGTTTAAGCCAATAAAATATTCTGATTCTGATTCTGACTATTAGGTTAGTCGAAAGTGCCATAGGACTATAATTTGATGGTCGCAGGTTCGATCCTCAGTTACGTCAAACATTCTTATGGTACATGTATTTTCCTCCACTATGAGTAAACGGTCAACGTTTTTTCCCTTTCCAAATATCAAACTTCTGCTCGAAGCTTTTCGGTTAAGTTATATCTTTATGCAGTTCTTACAAGTAAGAAAATAATCTTTAATCATACAATATTTAATAAATCTCCATGTTACAAATTTAGGTTTGACTGTTAACATGACGCCTGCGGCAAGGAGGTTTCCCTGTTAACATCCTCAGTAACCTATCGTAAATCCTGACAGCTGAATGGTCATTTTAACGCGGTTTTGTCTGTGTATTTAACCATTATTACTTCATCTGTCCGTCATCGTCCTACGCTCTGTCCGTGGGGTATAAACGTACGTTAACCCCCTAACCCTTTACCAAATAATCCGATGTTTTACCGACCCTATGGAGGAAGGTTTTTGAAAATATTGCAGGAAAAAGACAAAATGCTGGTGACCAGCATTTTGTCTTTTTCCTACAATATTTTCTACCTTTCAGAAAACGAATTCCATCGTGTGAGCAACATTTTGTTTGAGCAGTACACTGTGAAAAGGGGATTTATTGCATCTGCAAAAAATATCCACCCCGGTCAGCCTGCGAGGTCCGCGCAGGCTGACCTGAGTCGAAACTTTTTTTGCTGCGGTAAATTTTCTGCCTGCCCAAGGACCATTCTAACTCAGGATCCATCCAGCTGTTGGACAATCTGGGTATTATGGATCCATAAGTATATGACGACTTGCTTAGTGTAATGCATCATAGGGATGAGTAACGCTCTGGAAAAAGGGAGGCTTAATGCACCTCTGTGATGCATGATACCAAGCAAGTCATCACATGATCATGGCTCCATAAAGTCCTTTTTGTCTAACTACCGACTGAATTGTGAGGTAGACTTGTCCTTTGGCGTACAGAAATTTGACCAATAGCGAAAAGTTTCGGTCCGGATCAGCCTGCGCGGACTGCGCAGGCTGACCTGTGTCAATACTTTTCGCAGGTGCATTAATCCCCCTTTTCACAGAGTATGGCTCATTTGTATTAAACCCTCTTTTGCAAGAGCGTGGCTTAGTTGTCGTTTACAAATGATATTAATGTGGACAAGTTCAAAATTTGTTTTCTGGTAAAGAATCAATGCGCCAAGCCCGATATAACATAATCGTGGATTCGTCGGTACTGAAGGCATTTGCAGACGATAATTTAATTGTCGTTTACATGATGGGTTCGTTATTGGACAGAGTACAAAACATTGTGGGAAAAGAAGAAATGTTGGTTACCAGCATTTTCTCTGTTTCCAAAATTTCTTCTTTTTTTTTTCCAAAAGCCATTAAAAATCGAAATTGTTTGAAAAAAGAGTTAAGTTGCATTTTAAGGCCAGTCACGAACAGAATCAGTAAACATTTACGTTCCGATCTAGTCTTGTTAGCCTGGGTTCGTGTCCGACCATTTTTTTTTTTTTTCTCTTTTATTTTCGAGCTTTACTTTGTCAAAAATGACGTCACTTTTGACAAAGTAAAGTCCGATACAAAAAAAGGGAAAAATGATCGGACCGGAACCCAGGCTATAGTCTTGTATGTAATCTACAATATTCTGGTCCAAGCTACATGTACCTTGCAACTTCAGCCTCTGGGGTTTAAACCTTAAGGCGGCTTTCACTATTGTAGTTGCCTTAACCCTTTCCCAAACGACAAATTTTAGACCCTTTCAAATTCAAAACATCTCCAGACGACAAATTCAAAATTGGTACTAGTGAGCTTAAGCTCTCTGACAGGGTAGAAAACATTGTGGGGAAAGGAGAAAATGCTGGTTACCAGCATTTTCTCCTTTTCCCACAATGTTGTCAAAAGCCTGCTTTTCCAGGGCCGTGAAAACCAGGGATTGTTTGGTAAAGGGTTAAGGACCAGTTTAGATCAAGATCAGACTTCAAAAAACTTGCATTCCGATCTTAGATCTACACTGTCGGCTATGCTAAAACACTACAGACAGAAGGAAGACTTGTTTTATTCTAGAATGAAAATGTCCTTTTGGTTGATTCGGCGCTTTAACCCTTTAACTGCTAAATAAGTTAAATGAAACTTTCAAGTCGATAGTAAAAACCCAAATATTGCTATTCCAAAGTTATTTTGCGAGGAAAGACATCTCCTTACCGGACAGTGTAGATCCAAGACCAGACTGCACGTTCTGAGCAGTCCGATCTTGATCTATTCTGTCCGCAATAAGTCACCCAGTCGCGCCTAGCAGCATAAGGGTTAAAGATAGATTAATTTACCGGTTTGACACCATTACTGAACATTCTCTGTGTGTGAAAGTGTACAGTCGTCATCACTATAGGTCTGTTAGTCTTATTTAAAACGATGCATTTATAGGCTTGTTTATGTATTACTGTATCTATTAGACCAAATGTTTACAAGGAGTGTTCAAATATGAATGCATCTAAGCACCTAAAATTTGATTCTTCATAGGTTTCACTGAAATTTTTATTTTGTTCCCTTAAAGTATTCACCTGCAACAGATATACAAAGTTTCAGTCTCCGGATCCAATCTTTGAAGGCATTTTCATAGTCTTTTTTAGGTATACTATGAAGACACTGGAATTCATTTTCTATCAATTCTATTTCAACGTGTGTAAACCATCAGTTTCAGTCATTGTCTTTTGTGCGAGGTGCAAGACTTTCTGAAGCAGGAAAAAGTCGTTGTGCTCCCCCCCACACCCTCCGTATTCACCTGAACTTGTCCCTTGTGACTTCTTTTTGTTTCCAAAGCTGAAAAAAATACCTTTCAGGTCGAAAATTGGGTCAGCGCAAAACACCTCGGTTCTGCAATATCCAGTGTCTTCATAGTATACCTAAAAAGACCATGAATATGCCCTCAAAAATTGGATCCGGAGACTGAAACTTTATATATCTGTCGGAGGTGAATGCTTTGAGAGCACAAAATAAAAAATTTAATGAAATTTATAAAGAAGCAAATTTTAGGTGCTTAGATGCATTCTTATTTGAACACTCCTCGTACCAAATAATGACACATTTAAGTGTTTAAACCATGGAAATAAGTTGAATGATGAATTAATTGCGTTTTATTGCCCGTCGACAGCTATGGCTCTGTTGATAACAAAAGAACGCCATACTAAATTTCACATTTAAATTCACTTTCGTCGACAGAGTAAATGTTGCTCAAATGGTGTAACTTGACATTTAGAGGTTGGAAACGACAGTATACCTGTTGCTGAATCCAGGATTTTCTCGTTTTCCGACAACATTCTAATATTGTCAAAAGCCGTTTTCTTCGTGGTCATTAACACAGACGATTGACTGGTAAAGATTGAAAAGGTAAAAGTTCGTGAGTCTAATATGCCAAACCTGTATATAAACTAGAACAATTTCTTCTCAGCAATATGATACAGATGTGTGGAGACAGTTATTCAGAACAATATGAATGCCTAATTCCTTACTTTTCAAAACTAGGCAAATACCGATCTTAATTGCAAATCTAAAGCTAAACGAGGACTAAGATAATGGTTTAAAAAAGCGATATTACCGAAAGTGAAATTCTTTGTGGTATTATAAACCTTAATTAATGTAGGTGAAAGTTCACGAAACGGGTGGAAACGGGGCTGAAATTCATAAAAAAAAACACATAACATATTATTATATCCATGGTTTGTAAAATATTTAATGAAATCTTAAGTTATTATTTCAGTGGTTATTTTTCCACATAGGTGGACTGCAAGCTTGACTGTACCAGCAAATTAGCCAGGCCTTAAAAATCGGTCTTCTTGCTTTAGATGTATATTTCTATTAATGGTCGAATTGAACCAGTTCATTCTTTGTTGGTTTGGCAATACAAAAGCCTTTTACTATGATATAATAATGAGCACTACTTTCAAAGAAACACCAGGATCTGTATTCACCAACCATTCTTAAGTACATTCTTAGTCTTATTCTTCAAGATTTTCTAAATTTGAAAGTTACACGACTTCTGATTGGCTAAACCAAATGGTTTAGCCAATCAGAAGTTGTGTTACTTTCAAATTCTTAAGACTCGTTGGTGAATACGGACCCGATACTCGTTTACAACCAGTTTTTAACCTATTTCATCGTTATTTCAGCCAGTTTAAACCTATTTTATCTTTATCTTATGAATATGATTATTCTTGTATCTTTATGCCAAATGTTGCCCCTGAAGGCAGCAAGGTTGCACATATTACGACGGACAAAAATGCATTTCATATTTTGGCAGCCTTCAAAGAAATCAGTGTTGTGGTTTCCGGGACAAAGCCCTTGAGTTTTTCTATCCCTCACTCCATATATATTAGTAATTTATCTATGTTTACGCGCTGACCAAATTCTGGACCATTCTACATACTTTCAAGTTTTAACAGCGTTTTTTCCTCTCTGGCTGTAAGGATGTATCTTTAACACGCAACGTTAACTACGATACTGTTGCGAAAGTGCATCTAAGAATAGAACAAAGACGCAGACAGTAGACAGTCTTCCGAGTACCACGTCACCCTATTTTCCCATCTATCACTTTTACCGTATAGTTTGTTCTAAATAAGGGTGCAGACAAAAATGTCATGTTGTGGGGAATGACTCTATACCAAACCGTTCTCGAATGCCATTGGTCAACCACTCCGTGACGTCACCACACATTCTGACATGGGCGTATTAGTCTATCTTGACAATGAAATGAAATATTTATTCGCCGTGTAAAGCAGCAAATTATATGACGAATAAACAATGAAATGAGAAAGACCCATAACATCAGAGAAAAAAATATCTATAATAGTACATCATCATTACCCAGTATTAATCACCATTTTATGTATAATTAATTGTTAACGTCGACCACGTTTTTTTTTTCAAGCTCAAGACTACAATCGTTATTATTGCAATAGGGTTTTACTCTTTAACTCTTTACCAAGCGACAAAATTTTAGACTGGTCCAAATTATAAGCAGTTGCAGACGACAATTTAGATAAAGCTCAAATGACGATTTCTGCCTTTGATAGGGTAGAGAACATTGTTGGAAAAGGAGAAAATGCTGGTTACCAGCATTTTCTCCTTTTCCTACAATGTTTTCAAAAGGAATTTTTCTCAGGGTCGTTAAAGCTCGGGAATGGATGGTAAAAGGTTAATAATTACAACATATGTCTATTATTATGTTTATTTATAAGATTTTTTTACCCTGATCTAACCTAATTTCGGCTACTCTATAAATTCTTGCATAAATAAAAATACTGATGAAATACCGAGAAGCTACAGGAACGTAGTTCCAACCCTTATCCTGCTAAACAAGTAAAATAACACTCTCAAGCCGCTAATAAAAGCCCGAATAATGTTATTTCAAAGTTTTTTTAGAAAAACATCTCCATGTCGGAAAATGTAGATCCAAGATCAGACTGCACGTTCTGTGCGGTCTGATCTTGGATCTACATCGTCCTATGAGGAGATGTCTTTCCCCAAAAGGTACCTTTGAAAGAGCAAAATATAGGTTTTTACTATCGGCTTGAACGTTTCATTTCAGCTATTTAGCGGGATGAGGATCAGTAAGATTAATCTTCTAAATTTAACACGTATTGGATCATCAAGGCACTGCTTTACGCAACACTACTTGATTTTTCGAGAACCTTTCATATTGACCTGGTTGTCTGCTCAAGCGCTCAAGACTACATTACATGAAAGGCGATTAAGTTGCCTCTACAAGAGCTATATGCGATGTACGTAGTTGTTGTGAACATCTTGGGTCAAGAAGATAAAAGATAAAATAATCTAAACATCAAGCTACCTACCTAAGAGTAATTTTTTTCAGCCTATTTAGGATCTGTGTAATCCAAAAGTATCTGAGCGGCACTCCAGCAAAAGGCGGGCTTAATGCATCCCAGTGATGCATTATACCGAAGTCATAACATAATTACGGATCAATAAAATCCATTTTGTCAAATAACCGACTGAAACGCGAGGTAGAATGGTCCTCTTGGACATGCAGATAGTATACAAATAGCAAAAAAAATCGACCCATGCCAGTCCGCACTGGCTGACATGTTTTTGTTTTTTTTTTGCAAATGCATTGAACACCCATCACACAGAGCCCGGCGCATTTGTAATCGATTAAATTTGTTTTTGCTACAAAGTTGAAAGCATAAGGACCCCTACACGGCTCTTTCTGTAGGACATCAAAAAGTATTCACTTTGTTTTGAGCAGGTTTGGGCAATGTCATCAAAATATTTCATCTTCCTTTTAAGATTATAAAAAAAAGTTCCATTTTTTAAACATCATCATAGAAACGCATGTTTCTTTCATTTCAGTTGCCAAGGTTTGCAGTTCTTCATCTTACACCGGTGCACGAGTTTTAATGGACACGTCCGACTATACGGACGGCGCTAAAAATTGTTCCTGCACTTTCTCAACTACCGCCAACACTCTCAGAATTGTGACGTATGCAGCCCCAAATTACCCACAATGCAACTCGGCAATAAGGTAATAAAGTTATTACTGACCATCAAAAGGAAGTACATTGACACGTTTCGTGGAAATTTTACAACCAACAATGATAACTTTTTCAAAAGAATCACCGTTTTGCCTTACCATTGGCAGACTCAATTCGGTGTCTTGCAGCCGACGCTCTTTTGAAAATGAGCCATGCTCTGTGAAAAGGGGGCTTAATGCATCTCCCTGATGCATAATATCAATCATGCCATCACATAATTATGAATCCAAAGTTGCCACCTTTTTAACAACCAACTTAATCATGAGGTAGACTGGTCATTGGACATACAGTAAATTGACTAATAGCAAAAACTTTCGGCCCACGTCAGCCTGCGCGGACTGGGTCGACATTTTTTGCAAATGCATTAAGCCCCTTTTCATAGAGAATGGCTCAAATATTAACGAGCAATATCGCCATAAAAATTTTATATGAGCTCCTGTATGAATGATATGGTGTGTATTAGAGCCGGTGGCCTTTACTTACCAAATAGAATGATTGACCTGTTGTTTACCTAGGGCCTTTCTTACCTTTCTTATTTTTTTTTTCAATTAATATTTGATCACTACCTATTTGATATGTATTTTTGTTTCTTTCATCTTTCCTTTCTTACTTCTTCTTCCCGTGTTTCCTTTACACGTCATAGTCAACATAGTCTTTCTTCTTAATCTTTTTTGAACTTCTCCCTATCATCTCCTCCTCTTCTTATTCGCGATAAAACGAAGTTTACGACAACAATAAATCTTCCCTATTGTGGAAACAGTTTCTTAGATCACATTCTATTTGAGCCATGCTCTGTGAAAAGCGGGCTAAATGCATCTGGGGGGAAAAAAAGTATCGACCCATGTCAGCCTGCGCAGTTCGCGCAGGCTGACATGGTCGATACCTTTTGCTATTTTGTCGATTTTCTGCACATTTAGGGACCATTCTACCTCCTGATCCAGTCGGTTGATAGGCTAAATGGATTTTATGAACCTGTAATTTTGTAATGACTTGCTTATAGTATATTGCATCACGGAAATGCATTAAGCCCCCTTTTGCCGAAGAACGGATCAATTTTATTCTTCTTTACTTTAAGGTTATACTCTTCCTCCGGAAATGCAATGCAATTCCAGTGTTTGATGTCCGGGACCTATCTGGACACGTCTGTCCACAAAGAAGGTGGTGCCGAGTTCCAGGCGTACGGACCAGTGTTTGATAACAATTACTGTCTGGTTTTGGAACATTTGGGAAGTAAGAACATGCTATTTATTGTTTAGAACAGATTATTATCTTTTAACTGTAGTTTAATATCAACTATGTGTCACCTGGCAAGGTTCAAACCAATTTGGTCTTCAGATCGATCTGGTATAATACGACGCTTGAATAAACCTTTTAAATGGTATATTACGTTACAAAATGTTCAAAATGTTACAAAATGTTCAAAATGTTACAAAATGTTCAAATGCAAATTTTCCGTTTTCCAATTCTATAACACCCATTATTTACATCGGACCATTGTTTACATAAAAGTTACAAAATAACGCCATTTAAATGACATGTTCAAAACATTCATGAAACAGTTAACGGTTCACTTCGTGAAGAACTATTATATGAATTATGCTCTATGAAAAGGGGGCTTAATGCATCTGCGAAATGTATCGACCTAGGTCATCCTGCGCAGTCCGCGAAGGCTGACTTGGGCAGAAACTTTTTGCTGTTTGTTAATTTTCTGTATGACCATGGACCTGTCTACCTAATGATTCAGTCGGTTGATAGACAAAATGGACTTTATGGATCCATGATCATGTGATGCCTTGCTTGGTATGATGCATCACGGAGATGAATTAAATCCCCTTTTGCCAGAGCATGGCTCAAAGAGTTTGGATCCTACATACAAAAAGTAAATTGCACATAGTCAAATTTGAATGACGTAATTACAGTTTGCTATTTTGTAGTGTCATCTGATGCTCACAATGCAGAGCTGTACTTGTTGATGCCTATCAGAACTGTTCAGACGAATCAGTTCAAATGAGTGCCCGCAACAAAGATTTCAATGAAAAGTTTTAAAAGTTCCACAATTAACACAATATGAGCCATGCACTGGCAAAAGCGGGGCTAAATGAATCTCTGTAATGCATTATGCCAAGAAAGTCACCACACGATAATGGATCCGTAAGAGCCACTTTTTTACAGCCGACTAAATCATGAGGTAGACTGGTACTTGGACATACAGAAAATTGACCAGTGGCAAAAAGTTTCGGTCCAGGTCAGCCTGTGCGGACTTCGCAGGCTGACCTGAATGGATACTTTTCGCAGATGCATTAAGCCCCCTATTTCACGTTGCATGTTTTATATTTATTGTCGAATGAAAACTGGTATATTTACGTGTAACTTCTTTCAATCGAAATTGTGGATATTCCCTAGCATTTCATAACAGCCTGTAAACTTGTTGATCACTTTAAATCTGTAACAAATAATGATTGATTTAGAACTCCCTCATTTTACAGTGCTTTTAAACATTACAAGGCATTCATCTTTTTTTTTTTTGTAATTCAAGATCGCTAGTCTTCTGTTCTCGAAATCTTGGTCTCTTGTCTTGTCATACTACAACTCCTTTCAGTTACAGGAGCTCATAGCGAGGTATATATACTAAATGAATTCATAATATCGAGGGGTGAATACGAAACTATTCCACCTGCGTTTCGAATAATTTTACAGGAGAGGGAAAAACGCTTCTCATTTCTGTGAAAAGGATAGTTAGATCATCTTGTTTAGATATGTTGTGTTGAGCTGAGAGTATGAATTCAGCACAACATAACTAAACAAGACGATCTAACAACGCTTTTCACGGAATTGAGTTTTTTTCCCCTCTCCCGTAATATTTTCCAAAATGCAGATGGAATAGTTTCGCATTCACCCCTCGATATGTATTCTGGTTATTTATAGCACTTTTCACATTACCAAACAAATAAAAAGTTTAAACTGTAATTGCATTTGACAGCATTTGCCTACATAGGGAAAAAGGGGTAGTTGATGGTTACAGGCAATATCACCTTTACCAACAGCGTTTTCCATATTGATGAAAATTATTTTCTTCGGTATTTCTTCTGTCTGTATTGCTTTTGCAAGTTGGTAGAATGCCTAAAACACACTTTTTATTTTTTTTATGATACATCTAATCTAATAAACTAACACGTATATATTTTTCAGCTATGACCGACAGCATCACTATATCTTGTAACAGAAATGAAGACATAAACAACTCTATAAATCTTGAGGTTACAACATCAGGTGATCAGACAGTCACAACAACTACATATTCCGATGCTACACCCACTTCGGGTATCTCAAGGGACTCGGGTGTTTCCACAACCACGACCAATAGTCTTCTGACACTTTCAAATAGTAACATGGATTTAAACACATCAAATAACAACACGACGTTTAATACCAAAGAAAAGAAAACAGGACAAATTCCACTAGCTACTGAATTAACAACATCCTCAGGACTAAAGACTTCACATTTTCCAGACACAACAATCAAAAATTCAGTTGAAAAGGCCTCGATCTCAATTTCCGTTGGAAACACTCGTGATAATAGTAGTCAAAGAAGAGATATTGGTACTCTTATACTTAAAAACAGGCCAAGAGATATCATTACTTTCGATAAAGTTACTACAGAAAGCGGAGTAAGTGAAACAGAATCGTCTAAAATGATCGTTGAATCAAATGACACAGCAACAAATGACATGGTAACAGCTACAAGTGATCTTGGAAGGTTTGGATCTGACATAAATGCTTATGAAAATCAAACGCCCCTTCCTAATTTTGGCATATCATTTGGAAACGATGCTATTAGAAAAGACACCGTGACGTTAAATCCTGCCGTCGTTACAACAGTAGATCAAATAACACTCAGGACCCTGGAGGACAGCCAAACTGAAACTCCAGTTAATGACAGTCAAGATCTTTTACTACAAAACAGTTCGGGTCATTCCAATGCTGGTGTAAAATCAACAACAAACGAACAGATATTTGGCGATGACGCAGTGACAAGAATCTACACAAATCTTCAAAGTACAAGTATTGATACAGGTGCCTTCGGATCTGATGTAGCTGCTCGCGAAAACAAAACAACTGATCGTAATCTTGATAAAACATTTGAAAATGATTGGACTAGAAAAGACGTTGGATTGTCTGATTCTGTAGCCTTTACAACAGAGAAAATTATCACTTTTGGGAATGACGCTTTACTTAAGGAAGTTTCGACAAAAAATACACTACAAGAAG
The DNA here is from genome assembly GCA_945859785.2 of Tridacna gigas. Lineage (NCBI taxonomy): Eukaryota > Metazoa > Mollusca > Bivalvia > Cardiida > Cardiidae > Tridacna > Tridacna gigas. The sequence goes on from OX244031.2 coordinate 16,302,708, forward strand.
GATCCCATGATCGCTTTCCCCAAAATAGTCTTGGTTTTGAAGAGACACATGGCGATGCAACATCAGGAAGGCATAACTTCGGCAGTGATGCTTTTATAGGGCTCAATAGCCCAACTTCAACAAGTTATCCAAAAACATTTGGGTCTGACATAACTTTCGGTGGAAATCAGAACTTTGATATATCTTTTGAAAATGTTACACTAAGAAGAGGCACTGTGACCTCAAGTACTCCTGACATACCCTCGGAAAAAGGAGCTATGTTTGAGAATGACGCCCTTTTAAAAGAAATAATCACAGACAAACCATATACTGAAACAAAACATAGCAATGCAACGTCGAGCAAACCTACAGTGAGCACAGATGCAGTCACACATGCAGGTACTTACACACAAATGACAAGTTTCGAATCACAAACCATCACGCCTGATCTGGTTGTTGATGAAAATAAAATGTTTGTTCAGAACACTGGTGTTACTTTTGGAAATGATGCTGCCAGAAATAAATATGTTACAACACCGTCAAAAGACCAAGCAACCCTCGGAAACGACTTAATCGTAAAAGATGTGTCAGGTATTGAAAACAGTACATACGACAGCATGTTTTTAAATGGAAACAACAACAGTCACAAAGGCTCTTTAGGAAGATCAAAAGGTGAGAGTTTAATTATGACATCGGATATAAGACCAAAAATTAGAGTTGATACAGTTGATGGTGAAAATCAAACGTTTGGTCCAGATATTGTTTTAACAGAACGAGCAACGTTCGGGAATGAAGCCATTCGACCTGTACCAACAGTTGCAGAATCGACTACCCCACTAAGACAAACTTTTGGTGCTGATGCCGTTACGAAAGAGAGTTCTTTGTCAACCAATGCAAACAGAGGCAGTGTTAACCTATTACTGCATGATATTACCAATGAAAGAACAATTTCCTCTCCCTCTTTTATCACAACAAATGAAAGACAAACATTTGGTTTCGATGCCATTCCGAAAGATAGAGTTGATAGATTCCAAAATGAAAAGCACACTTTCGGCCCAGACATAGCTTCAAAGGAACAAACAACATTTGGAAGCGATGTCACTCCACCTGTTCCTAAAATCTCAGAACCAACCACCCAAACAAGACAAAGATTTGACGATGGTGCAGAAATAAAACAGAGTTCTTTGTCATTTGATTTGAACAGAGGCAACGCTAACCAATTACTAGGTGATATAACCAGTAAAAGAACCACCCTATACCCCTATATTAGCACAACGACTGCAAGACAATCATTTGGTTTTGATGCCGTCCCGAAGGAAAGAGTCGATGGATTCCAAGGTGAAAAACATACTTTCGGCCCAGACATAGCTTCAAAAGAAAGACTAACATTCGGAAATGACGCTATTCCACCTGTTCCTACGGTCGCGGAGACAACCACTCAAATAAGACAAAGTTTTGGCGCTGATGCAGTAACAAAACAAAGTCCTTTGTTATCCAATTCAAAGAATGAACGAGCTAACTTTTTGCCAGGTGAATTAACGAATGAAAAAAGCACTTCCAATCTCCTTGCAGACACAACCAGTAAAAGACAATCGTTTGGTTTCGATGCTCTCCCGAAGGCCAGAATAGATAGATTCCAAGGTGGACAGGACACTTTTGGCCCAGACATAGCATCAAAAGAACGAACAACGTTCGGAAATGATGCTATTCGACCTGTTTCTACCGTATCGGAAGCAACCGCGCCAATTGGACAAAGTTTTGGTGCTAATGCCGTTACAAAGCAGAACTCTTTATCATTGAATGCAAACAGAGAAAAAGTGAACATATTACTTGGTGATTTTACTACTAAAGACAGAATTTCCACCGATCCCTATGTAGACACAACAAACATAAGACAAACATTTGGTTTTGATGCTATCCCAAAGGAAACAACAACATATGGATCTGTTTTTTTAAACACAGACAGGACGAACATTTTGAATACTGTACGTGTAGGTAAAGAAATGATAACAACTCAACAACCGAGAAGAAGTGAAGCTGTAGCCAGTTTTGGGTCGGCAACTTTAATGGACATCTTAAAAAAGGAGGCTTTATCAGTTGCGAATGAAACCAACGTTACAACAAAAACAAACTTAACTACAGAAACACTACCGACAAAAGTTTTATTTGGAACTGATGCGATACTGAAAGAGGAGGAACTTCCAGTAACAAGTACAAGTACTCCCAATAAATTTTTGTTTGACTCAGATAGAGTCAAACAAAGCCCATTGGAGACAATGGCACCTTTGTCAACCTTCAATGACACTATAAACTCTCTACAATCCGAAGTACTTACTCCAGAAAAAAGAGTAACTTTTGGCAATGATGTCATCCGTGAACAAACTTTAACGAAGACCCAAACGATTTCAACGCCTACTGAACCTTCGTTTGTTACCACTAGGAACAATGGAGCTTTAATGGAAGATCAAAGGAATGTATCCTCTTTCAGTAACGATACCAGACACAGTATTCTCTCTCTTGATGACACACAAGATTTAAGAAATGACACAAGTGCTGAATTATTGGTACATGACGGACCATCAATTCTAAACGGCACACCAGCCGCAGTTAATTCAACGAGTAATCCCAGATCGACATTTGGCTTAGATGCTATAGGAAAAGAACTTTTTACAGATAGTACCCTATTAGATAATGAGAACAAAATTGATTTGGGTAAAACAGTGGTTTTGCGAGAAACAGTTGATACCGTTGAAGCAATAGAAAATACGTCTGCTATGGCAAAGGAAGGTTTGATCGAGCTACCACGTATTTCCCTTGGTAATGACGTATTAAAAAAGGAGGATTTATTGACTAAATCAACAATTAGTCCCCACATCATGCATATAAACCAGGCATCATTGTCAAATACTTTGACTCCAAGTAGGGGGCATGAAGTGTTAGGAAGTACTGCACAAGCTTTAGATTTGGACATAGCAACACGGATTGTGCCTTTGGATAACGACGTGGTTGCTGGAAGGCCTTTCGCACCTTTAAGTCATTTGAACACGGAGGTCTCTGCAGCCTTCGGACATGATGCAATATCTGGCGTACAATCTACTGTTTCCACCCCAATTCAAAACGACGATCATTCAACACGGGAAATCTTTGGTGATTTCAAATTACGTAGACAATTTCTAACCACAGAGTCCGTTAATGTTGCTACTGCTACGCTTGACAGTATGAGATCTCTTGCGAATGATATGAAGAATAATAACATTGAGACAGTGGTTATTAATCATGAAACGATTCAAAACACCCCATTACCAGAGGAAAACACTGCATTTGAAACAAACGTTTCTCGAACTAACTCACTGATCACTAGTAGTGATAATTCTATGGTCAGCGTTGCCTTTACGGCGACAACAATGCAGTCTGGGGTCATTGAACCTATAATTGATGAAACCATCATTAAACAAAGGGACGCGTCCTTATTAAGCAGCATAAACGAAATCCGCCCAAACGCATTAGATACTCTTGTTGGAAGTATATTAAAAACACATAACGAGACAATTTCAAACATTAATGGAAACATTTTAAGATCATTGTCTGGGAATAATGAAGACATAAGCACATCAGCAGAAATATCAACAATGCGATCTGGTGTGATACCAAACGACGTACAGAGTTCAACAGATTTCATTCCTACACCAGGTGAGGTTTTAAAACCAGGGGATTTAGTTTCCACACCAAAGATAGGTCTGCCTGTTACCACGGCAATGGATGTATTAAAGATGAAATCAGAAGCTACTGTGAGCGATGAAAAAGATGTCACAAATATAGAAGTTCCAATTATCCAAGTTTCTACTGTAACTGAAAAAGATGTAAGTACTGCAACAACAACAACAACGCCAAACTTTCTCGAAACGACTACGTCAATAACAACGGATGCCACAACCCCATCAGAAAGACCGGTGATGAAAACAACAAAAAGAAAATCAACAAGTACGCAATCAACGTTACCGGCGATAATCCCAGGCCAACAAGATACGTTCAAGCCAACAGTTCCTATAATAAAACGGATGTCTACTCCTGATGCTAGAACATCTACAGAGAGCGCTTATCGTACCACAAAAAAAATGTACGACGTGATGGTAGGTGAGCCAGGCGTCACAGATGAGAGAAACGTTGTCGATGGTAGTTCAAATATAAGATCCAGCAAAGATCAGCTGAATGTATCCTTAGACGATGAAACTGATAGACCTTTTTTCAACATGAATAACAAAACTTACAGTAAGTATAGGCATTTAAAACTGTCCAATTTTTCTGTTGGCAATTCATATGAATCACAAAAATCGGTTTATTTTCAGTTACTTCACTTTTTTCCCTAGTTTACGCGATTATTGATTGTAAATATTGCTCTTATACATGTAAATCTGCCGTTTACTGCCGGTTTTAACTTTTTGTAGTGAGTTTGCATTTAACCACTTTTCATTTTTTTATTGTACAGTAAAATCTATCTATCTATCTATCTATCTATCTATCTAATCAAACGATGACTTCTTAGCTTACAGATTCTCTTTCATAATATGAATACTGTTTCTGCAGATATATGTTGATAAACATAGGGTGACTTGAAGACTATGTAATGAGTCTATGCACACATATGTTGTACTTTTTGCAAATCGACAGTTTATAAATATGAACCATGCTCTGTGAAAAGGGATTTAATGCATTTGCAAAATAAAATCAATCCAGGTCAGACTGCGCAGTCCCTGCAAGCTCACCTGGGCCGAAACCTTTTGCTATTGGTCTATTTTCCTCATGTCAAGGGACCAATATACCTCATGATTCAGACGGTTGTCACAAAATGAATTTTATGGATCCATAATTATGTGATGACTTGCTTGGTATAGTGCGTTAAACCCTCTCGTGCCAGAGCAGGGCTCATATTTATTATCATGTTTGTTTGTTTGTTTGTTAGCTGACACCGTGATTATTCATTCTGTCTTATTTCAGTTATCACAGTGATAGCAGTGGCTGGCTTCATTGTCTTAGTAGCTGTAATTTCAGTAATAATCTGCAACAAGAGGAAAAGGTGAGAATAGATTAGCCATGCTCTGGCAAAAGGGGTTTTAATACATATCCGTGATGCAGAATACCGAGCAACTCTTCACATAAATATGGATCCATGAAATCCATTTAGACACATATATCGGATCTGGAGGAAGAATGGTCATTTGAGATGCAGAAAATTTACAAATTGCAAAAAGTTTCGATCCATTTCAGCCTGCGCAGTTCGCGCAGGCTGACATGAGTCGATACTTTTTGCAAATGCGTTATGCCCCCTTTTTACAGAGCATGACTCAGATGTAATACCGTGATCACGTGGTTGTTTCTTTGACCCTTTGAATAACCACAACAGTATAGACCTCTCTATATTGACAGTATGTGCAGACAACGAACTGAATGCGGCCCATATGATACTCGTAGATTTTGCCTCCCGTCCGAGTAACTCATTGGTTAGCGTACCTGGCTTGTGACCTGGTGGTTGCGAGTTCGATACCCGGTTGAGGCAAACTTTCTTTCCGGCGATTTTTCGAATCTCACATCTGTTGCATGTGAGAAAAGTAGTCAGTCGCCTTTGGAAAGAAAGTTGTGTCAGTACTGGTGCGAGAAAGCCAAGAAACACATGGGTGCGTCACTGACAGCCATGATATGACCTGAGCTGTTAAAATGGCGTTAAACTCCAATACAAACCAGACAAAGATCTTGTCTCTAATAGTGTAGAAAAAAGGTGTAAAGAAGAAAATTGCTATTCACCCGTATTTTCTTCTTGTTAATCCAATGTTTTCAAAAACATTTTTCCTTGGAATTGTTAACTAAAACGGGATCGTGACGTAAAGAGATTACTGTGTAGTTATCCTTAAAGAAGGCACACTTCGGGCATCAGCCAAATAAGGAATTTGCCAAAACAAAAATTCAGACCGGTGAACTGTTGATCAGTAAATTTTTTTAATTCAATTCTATATTGACGTTATCAGTAGTTAATGCTTGGTGTTGGTTTAAATGCGGGAGATTTAAAAACAGCTTTTGGGGAAAGCAATTAAGCTGTTGTCTCAAGGAAAATTACAAAAAAAAAAGGCGTGACAAAAGTTTCCAGTAACACTGGATATTGTGGGAGTTGATTCACAAGCATTCCTTATGACAACACCGTGGTCCCTCATGTTTTACCATCTTCATCTCCTTTCTTTCTTTCTTTCCTTTCTTTCTTTCTTTCTTTCTTTCTTTCTTTCGGTCTCTTTCTTTCTCCTTCATTTTTTTCTTCTTCTTCCCTTTCTTATCCATCTTCTTGTCTTCTTCTACGTGTTTCTTCTAATTTACTTTCCAGCCGAAGTGCTAAAGCAGACATAACTAATGGGGTAACAGCTATAAGCCACAACAACGCTGTGTTTGACAACGACGTTTCGGAGGCCGAGCGAGGAAACGTACCTGCTGCAAGTAATGGTGTAGACACTGCTAAACCAGTCGTCGAGGTGATAGAACCACAGGTCAATGGATCAGATAACAAACTGTCCGGAAATTTGTGATCATAATAACTTAGACGGTCCCATTCAACCTACATTTCGTACTTACATTGTTCTGTCGAAAAGACTGATTCATTTCGATCTCATTACCTCAACTCTTTACCAAACGAAAACTTCTGGACTCGTCCAAATTGAAAGCATTTGCAAGCGACAAATTAGATGTGACTCAAATGATGAGATTTGTTTTTTGAAGGTTAGAAAACATTGTGGGCAAGGGAGAAAATGCTGGTTACCAGCATTTTCTCCTTTTCCCGCAATGTTTTCAAAAATGTCTTTTCTCAGGATCGTTAAAACTCGGGACTGTTCTGGAAAGGGTTAAGTAAAATGATCGGAATAATTCAAGCTGATCGGCTATAATCATACGCCGTGTCGCCATTTGTGACGTGTTTCCCATAATGTAAGTAAAACTATGCGTTCTTTGGTATGTAATCTGTGTCAATGCTTTCGGTGAATTCCTTGAAACCGTAGAATGCAGAGAGTCAAAAACGTTACAAAACTGCATTTCCTTGAAGCTAAAGGCCCAAGACAAAGAGGATTAAAGATTCTTCACAATCACTGTAATGTATTACACGCAAGATGTTAACCCTTAGGCTGCTGAGCGCGACTCACTGACCTTTTGCGGACAGCGTAGATCAAGATCAGACTGCACAGAACGTGCAGTCTGGTCTTGGATCTACACTGTCCGATAAGGAGATATCTTTCCTCCAAATGTTCTTTTGAAATAGGAAATATTGCGTTTTTGCCTTCGGCTTCAAAGTTCCATATCTTTTATTCAGCAGGATAAGTATTAGGGTCAGGATCTAGATGTACAGTGTCCTCTGGAAACCTGTAGGCTTGCCAAAAGAACAGACATGCTGAATATTTTAGAATTTGTTCCTGTCTAAAAGATAGCTCTCAGATGGTTTGGTGTTCTTCATCTAGTTTTCTCATCCCGCGTCTGTCTACTATGTTAACCGTTAGGGTTGCTAATTCAAGGACGTCTTGCGGACAGCATAGATCAAGATCAGACTGCACAGAACGTGCAAAAAAATAACTTTGAAATAGCAACGTTTGGATTATTCCTAAAAAGTTTTATTTAACTTATTTTGCAAGTTTATGCTTAAGACTAACTTTTTACAAGTTGCAAAAAGCAGCATCCAAAGTATTTGTGGACGTAGCAAATCACAGCAAACCTCAGTCTTTTCTTTCATCAACTATTTCAGTTTCCTGCAATTGCTGTGTGTGGTCCAGAATAAGTCTTTTTTTTTTTCTTTAAGAAAAGACATTCCATTTCCCCCCTTTTTTTTCTTCCTTTTAGAAAATTACTTTCATGTTAGAAAAAAAGACCTGTAAATCCTCTGCAACCATCTATGCATTTCTGCATGTATTCACCAACCTTTCTTTATTCAATTCTTAATCTTTAGTCCAAGACAAGTCATCTGATTGGCTTAGATGTTCTATGTCAATCAAACGCCTAGTCTTTAAACTGTGAATTATATAAGCGTTTATAGGGTCCATGGCGATTCTTTAAAAATCTTTCCAAACCACTGACTCACTTGAACAAAGTTGAAGATGTTTTTCAGCGGTGAGAGAGTAATAAAATTAGCTATGCTCTGGCAAAAGAGAGATTAATGCAACTCCGTGATGTATTTTAGCAAGCAAGTCATCAGATAATGATGGATCCATAATTGTCACTTTTTTCTAACAACCGACTTAATCATAAGGTAGACTGGTCCTTTGACATACAGAAAATCGACAGATAGCGAAAAGTTTCGGCCTAGGTCAGCCTGTGTCGATACCTTGGTCGATGCTTTTCGCAGAGGCATTAAGCCCCCTTGTCACAGAGCATGGCTCAAATAATTAGCAGTCCTCGAAGGAATCTTTGCCTTGCTTTGAATCGAACCAGCAACCCCAGGATTACAGTTCCTCTGTGCTATTGACTGAGCTGTCTAGGTTCACCCTGCTATGAATATTTTTTATCTTGTATATTGTACATGTATGTAAATACCATTCATTTATAAATTAGCATAATCGCTAATCTTATTAAAACGTTTTATAATCCTCAAAAAATAGCTTAATCTTATATTGGAAAAATTCTGTCAAACACACGTCCCTTTAGCGCAAAAAGTCAATGCACCCTACCTTTACCGAAATGAAGGTAATGTACTTTTAGCTCTTGCTTTGAACTCTTTATCAGACAACAAAATGTAATACTGGCCAAACTCGAAATGATTCGCAGAAAACAAATGAGCCTTGCTCTGTGAAAAGGGGACTTAATGCATATGCGAAAAGTATCGATCCAGGTCAGCCTGCGCAATCCGCGCAGGCTGACCTGGGCCGAAACTTTTCGCTTTAGGGTCAATTTCCTGTGTGTCAAAGGACCAGACTATCTCACGATTTAGTCGGTTGTTAAACAAATTTGATTTTATAGACCCATAACTATGTAATGACTTGACTGGTAATATAAGGCTTCATGGAGAAGCATTAAGCTCCCTTTTATAGAGTTTATCTTTGCAAGGGTAGTAAGCCGTGTGAGAAAAAAAACCGCGTAATACAGCACAGCTCTTTCGTTAAGGATACCGTGGTCAGAAGTATCGTCTTAGACAACTCAAATATTCTAGACAGACAAGAAGACAAACAGGCGGACGAATGGGTCGTCGGGAGGTCAAATTGACAATTCGGTGGGAAAAATGTATTATTTATTTCCCTTTAATATTAATCCTGCCTGACATATGAATCAACGAAACCACTGACACTTTGTTTTCAACTGTTAAGCTAAACTTAAGCAATTCATTAACTACTCATCGGCGCATACAAAGATCATAGGACGTGGATTTAGAAGGTCCTGGCTGAACTTACAGCAGACTACGCAAAGGACACCTAGGGTAGCGATAAATAAGAAGTCAGTTAATTATACGGAATAACAAACAATTCGTATGCTAAATGTACGGTCTTCACAGAGCTCTAAATAAACAGAATTTGTTACACAATATGAAACTAGTGCACAGAGAACACAAAAAATAGTTGCTTTTTAACCTAGAGTATATGTATTCAACTGGAAAACGTGCCCATCCGGCATATCTCTTCATTTGATTCAGCATAATTATTAAGATTAAAAATGTGTTCCTTTCACAAGTATCTGCAAATAGTTGTACAGAATTTTTTTAATGGTACATGTTTACAAAACCTTTAAAAATTGCTAAATCTATCTATTTCATGGCGTTATTTTTCATTGATATCCACCTTCCCAAGCCAAGGATAACACAATGCTACACGTTTCTGTTTTAACAGAGGCGGGGCGAAGCGTTTTCATTGGTTTGGATGGGTAACCGATAACTTGGAGAAACTGAATTGAAAATGAACGACACGTCATTCAAAATAGACACCAAACACTAAGGCGAGTACAAGGATGGACTTATTCCTGTATGATACGCTTGTGTAATTGTCTGTGGTGTGATCCCAGCAGCACCGACTTGCCACCTCGATACCTTGGTCTGCAATCTGACTTATAAACACGTTGGCAGCAATCTTGTACCTTGGAAATCCTAAATCCTTGACTTTATCTCTTATCTTTTCGGACAGTTCACAAGCAAGTTTACTGGTACAGTCTCTGTCATACTCCATACCGTCGCACTCGTCGTGTAGTACCTGTGAGACTACCTGGTGCACCCTGGATGACGAAAACTGGGTCCCTTCGTCCGGCTTCATTTTATACGTGTTCTCCTTTTTGACTTGAGGCTTTACCATTTCCGAGGAAACGTCAGACTTGGCTCTCATGATGAGCGTCATTCGGCGGACCGCACCAGCGCCCTTCATGAACTGTAAATCTTTTATATTTGATCGCCTACGTCCGGGAGCGTCGGGTACCTTTAATATACCGGATGGATTTGGAGGATTTTGAGTGGAGTCTTTCCTAGCACGCCAAGCATTGAAAATATTTTCATCTTTTTGGCTTGCGTCTTGTGTATTCTTCGTCTGAAAAACACAAAACATTCTTTATAGGAATTTCATCCTCTTATCAAACCATCTATCGAATACAAGTACAATATTTTAAGTTATATTTCTGTTAACGCGCGCAAGTTGGAGGTACAAGCAGTCGGGTATGTAATTTGTTCATTTTTCTTTTAATTTACACGGTTTCAGAAGTGTTATTGGAACTCGGTTTCCACTCATGAATTCAAACCAGTATGTTTAACCCTTTACCAGACGACAAAATTCTAGACTTGTCCAAATTGAATGCATTTGCAGACGACAGATCTAATTTTATTCAAATGATTTGGTTTGCCTTTGGAATTGTAGAAAACATTGATTACCAGCATTTTCTTTTTTTCCCGCGATGTTTTCTAAAGCTGTCTTTCTAAAGGTAGTTAAAACTCGGGATTGTGTTGTAATGGGTTAATGACGGTTTTGGACTTTGGTCGAAGTCAGCAATGCCCATGATAGAAAGAGGCTTTTATCGAAAACTTGGCGATACGAAAAAACTTTTTTCATTGCATGATTGTCGTCCATTTTGGTCGCACTTGATAATAATCCGAACCCTCTTATCCTCTTCAATTGGAATAAAAGACAACGCCGCATGTCGATCCAAAGGCCGAAACAAAATACCATGTTAACTTTTTAGCTGAAACTTTTAATTAACGAGAAGATTACACTCCGTAACCAAATACCACACAATTCAAGGTTTTTTAACGACCCTGAAGAAGAAAGCTCTTGAAAATCATCATAGGAAAAGGAGATAATGTATCATAATTGCTTGCAAGCACATCTGGTTCATACGCATAAGTATACGACGCTTCACAAGATGAGACATGTCCGTCGCCATTTTCAAAACAAGTGATGTTCTCCTCTCCATGATGCTCAATCGATGAAAAGGAGCAAGATGTAATAATTATCACCTGGCCAAAACTCGCAGTAAAAACATACTTGTCTCATGCCATGACAAAAGATGTGTTCAGGCTTTCATAGTTGATTCCTTAACTAAATCTAACCTCGTCCGTATCAAGGAGGATTCCATTTTGAACTGCTAATCACATGATCTTAAAAATGTCGGTTTCCATGAAAATCGATTGGCAAAGACATAAACATGCACGGTAGAGTTATTCATATCTTATCGATCTGTTGGTGAAAACTTCCAACGAAATGGATTAAACCACTTTAAAGATTGAATGTACAAACTGCTTCTCAAAGGAATTGTATTTAGAAAGATTTCCATAGAAAACTGTGACTCGTGTTTTCTTTTTTAAGAGGATCCTTACAATTTTAAGAACGGTAAAATGGTGTAATTCCGGCGAAGAAATGTACCGTGTAAGTGTCTATCAAGCTATGTGATACAGCCGAGGGACTTGATCAACGGATCACCGAGGTTTGCCCAATGCTTTCATAACATGACAAAATATGTTTATAGTAAGTGGTCCAAACAACTACAGGTCGATCTAGCGAGAAACCCCGTCAATAAATCTCCGCCTCTTGTTTTATTTTTAGGCCCATCAATCAACTTATGCTATTTTTACGACGTGATGTCCTGAGAGAAAATTCTTTACTAGTTATCTAGGTGCAACTTCTTTGATTTAATTTTAAAAAAAAAACTTATTGATGTTGATGTTCTGTGATGAAGGGCGGGGAAAAATGAAAATGGTTTGTGAAATTCACAAAACCATGCTGTATTTTATCGGACACGCATCCAACTTTCCTCTTACCTGTTTCGTGTTATCTGTTGAAGTCGACATAACTGTTCAGTCAGTTAAATCTGCAATGAAAGGAAAGATAGAGAAATGGTAAAGTTTGATCCCTCTAGTACCATGATTGAATTCAGGGGCTTTTGTGAGCAACTTGTATCGAGATCAGACTGCACAGAACGTACAATCTGATCTTGAATCTATACCGCCCGCTGGTAAATTCAAGCTTTTCCAAGTCTCAGCTGTTTTCAGCCGTTGCAAGATGTCCAGTTTATTAAAGAGTTTAAGAAGAATAATTCCGGCCAGCAGAAAGTAGAGAAGTCGAAGCTGACGTCGGCCCCGTATTTTCTGAAACACATTTGACATAATATATAGAGAAAATTTTTGGGTTTCTTTTTTCGGTAGATCGAAATTTATTTCATCTCGTGAACATCATCGGTAATAGTTTCACGAGTGGCGCAGTCACGAGTGAAATATTACCGTATGATGTTCACAAGTTGAAATAAATTTCGATCTTTCACCGAAAAAAAAAACCACAAAAAAATACATATATTCTATTCATCTCCAATCCCTTTTTCGTTGGGACTTGCGAGGTCCAGGGGAGCTCTCGATATTTCCGCAACAATGAGGATGTTGACATTTTCTCTTTTTCCGCTCTGTTTTCTGCCTTTTCAGAGACAAATCCCATCATCTGAGTCACATTTAACCCTTGTCCGGCTAAATTAATAAAACTTTCAAACCTGTAGTACAAACCCGAATAATGTTACTTCGAATTTATTTTTTGGAGAAAAAATATCTCCTTATCGGACAGTGTAAACCAAGATCAGACTGCACGTTCTGTGCAGTCTGATCTTGATTTACACTGTCCGCAAAAGGTCAGTGAGTCGTGCTTAGCAGCTTAAGGGTCAATATGTCGTCTGCAAATGCTTCCAATTTGGACAAGTCTAGAATTTTGTTGTCTGAAAAAACACTTACACTGGAGAGCTTCGATTCTTATTCGAAACCTCAAAAATATTATTTGAGTTTTTAAACTACAAGTCCATAGGATTGAGCCTTGTTCCGGCAAGGGGGGGGGGTTTAATGCATTTCTGTAATTCACTGAATTATGACACATACTGGTCCTTTGTCGTGCAGAAAATTGAACAAAAGCAACAAATTTTATCGACTCAGGTCAGCCTGCGAGGACTAGGCAGAGCATGTCTCATTTAGTTCAGCTCAGTTTTAACTTTTTTTTTATTTCACATCTATTTTGAAACAATTTCTTACGACTTACAATTAAGTTAAGCACTCTTGCTGAGTGCTTCCTGAAAACCATAACCATTACTCGAGCCGTTCATGTAGGTGATGCCAAAAGTCGACCACGGCTCATCATGGTATTCGAACTTGGAACCTTTCATATGAAAAGCCGACACTCTACCATTACACCACTGTCTCCCATTCGTATAGCTAATGTTTTATTTTTCACTTTTTACCGAACGACAAAAATGTAGACTTGTCCAAATTGAAAGCATTTGCAGACAACGATTTAAGTGTGACTTAAATGATAGAACTCTTCTCTTTGATAAGGTAAAAAACATTGTTGGAAAAGGAGAAAATGCTGGTTACCAGCATTTTCTCCTTTTCCCACAATGTTTTCAAAAGGCTTTTTCTTCGGGGTCGTTAAAACAGGGGATTGTGTGGTAAAGGGTTAACCCTTTCCCAAACAAGCCCTGGTTTTCACGTGTCTGCAGTACAAGTCTTTTGAAAACACTGTGGGAATGGGAGAAATTGCTCGTAACGAGCAATTTCTCCTTTTACCACAGTGTTTTCTTCCCTTTTTGATAACTTTCTGCCATTTTCATCAAATTTGAAATTGTCGTCTGCAAACTCTTTCAATTTGGACCAGTCCAAAATTTGTCGTTTGGGAAAGGGTTAATTAAACGATTGCACACGTTATACTTACATCAGGTTCTGGTATATTCTGCAGGTTTTATCCAATGAAAATTCAGTTCGGGATCTTCCTATACAATATCTGTAGCTCAGCACAGTGGGCTACTTTCACCGCAATATTTACCCAACACTGGTCTAAACTGATAAAAAATAATGCTTTTTTGTGTGTGTGAAAAAGGAATTCGGTATCTACAAACTACAGTACAGTACCGTTGTTCATTTAAATTTCACCGGATTTGCTAACTATATACACGATTCAAACTCACTGCTTCGTAAATAATTCTTCCTATGTAACAATAGAGTTAATCTTAAATTTCTTTCTGTCCAATTACAATTAAGACCGAAGTCTAACCTTCATATACATACATAAGACGTCGCTGTTCGTTGTTGTTTTTTTTTTCGGGAGTGGGTTTTAATCGCGGAAAACAGTCGCAAAGCATGAATTGAACGTTGAACTTTTGATCGACCAAACTGTCTTAACTACAGCCTTTTGTTATTCAATTTCTCTTACATGTGAGCCATGCTTTGTGGAAAGGGGGCTTAATGCATCTGCGAAAAGTATAGACACAGGTCAGCCTGCGCAGCCCGCGCAGGCTGACCTGAGCCGAAACTTTTCGCTATTGGTCAATTTCCTGTATGTCCAAGGACCAGTTTACCTCATAAATAAGTCGATCGTTAAAAAAGTGGCTTTTATGGATCCATAATTATGTGATGACTTGCTTGGTACAATGCATCACGTTAGGTGCATAAAGCCCCCTTTTACCAACGCACAGCTCATGTGTAATCCGCGATTAAAGACTGCGGGATTAAAAGATTAAGATATATGGCCTTGTAAGTAAGTTAAGATCATTCGGTTACTCACCGAGGGGAAAATTGTTTTCAAAGCTCCGTAGCAGACAACAAAATCTTAGATGTGTCCAAGTTGAAAGCATCTGCAGGCGACAAATTAACTTCTTACCACACAATGACGAGTTTTCATAACGCCTCTGAGAAATTAGACTTTTGAAAACATCTCGGGGAAAAGGAGAAAATGCTGATAACCAGCATTTTCTCCTTTTCCCACGTTGTTTTCTAACCTTTTAGAAAGAAATCTTCTCATTTGAGCCGCATTTAATTTGTCGTCTGCAAATGCTTTGAATTTGGACCAGTCTAAAATTTTGTCGTCTGGTAAAGAGTTGGAATATGTTTAAAAGTGATGGGATTTGTTAGTGAAAAGGTAGAAAAAAAAAAATGTGGGAAAAGGGGAAAAATGCTAGGGCAGGTTACCAGCATTTTCTCCTTTTCCTACAATGATTTCAAAAGCTTTCTTTTTCAGAGATGTTAAAACACGGAACTGCTCGATAAAGAGTTAACTCTTTACCATACAATCCCCAGTTCAAACCTTATCCTGCTCAATAAGTGAAATGAAACTTTCAAGCCGATAGTAAAAACCTAAATTTTGCAATTTCATAGGTATTTTTGGAAAAATAAAGATATCTTCTTATCGGACAGTGCAAATCCAAGATCAGACTGCATGCTCTGTGCAGTCTGATCTTGATCTACACTGTCCGCAAAAGGTTAGTGGGTCGCGCTTGGCAGCTTAAGGGTTAACGACCCTGCCGAAGAAGCTTTTGAAAAAAATAGGAAAACAGGAGAAAGTGCTAGTAACCAGCATTTTCTCCTTTTCCCATAATGTTTTCTGCTCTTTCAAGGCCAATGCCAAATCAGCTTAGCTACATTTAAATTGTCTCCTGCTAATGTATTCAATTTGGGTATGCCTTTATTTGTTTAACCCTATCCCAAACGACAAATTTTGGACTGGTCCAAATTGAAAGAGTTCGCAGACGACAATTTTAAATGTGATGAAAATCTCATCAAAAGCTTGAACCCTATTGATTTTGAAAACAATCTGACGATCAGTGTGGGAAAAGTAGCCATTTAAAGTTCAAAATTTCAATTTCTTGTTTACGCGATAAAATCTGCATTTGGGGATGGATTTTCGTGAAACTTGCACAGTTTGTTTATCTCATCAAAAGCTTGAACCGTATTGATTTTGAAAAAAAAAAAAAAAAAAAAAAAAAAATAATAATAATAATAATAATCAGTGTGGGAAAAGTAGCCATTTAAAGTTGAAAATGTCAATTTCTTGTTTACGCCATAAAAATTCTGCATTTGTGGACGGATTTTCGTGAAACTTACACAGTTTGTTTATCTCATCAATAGCTTGAACCCTATTCATTTTTAAAAAAAATCTGACAATCAGTTTTATAGTTCAAAATTTCAATTTCTTGTTTACATGATAAAGTCTGCATTTGTAATCGGATTTTCATAAAACTTGCACAGTTTTTTCTTTTGTGTCATCAACAGATTTAACCCTATTGATTTTGAAAAACATTCAACAATTAGTATGGGAAAAGTAGCCAATTAAATTTGAAAATTTACAGTTCTTGTTTATGTGATAATGTCAGCATTTGTGGTTGAATTTTCATGAAACTTGAAAAGTTGCTTTATATTATCAAAGTCTTGAAACTCATTGATTTTGAAAAAATAAATAAATAAATAAACAAACAAAAAAAAAAAAAAAAAAAAAAAAAAATGACAATCAGTATGGGAAAAGGAGCCATTTGAAGTTGAAAATTTACATTTCGTGTTAATGCAATTAAGTCGCATAATTTTTTATTGAATTTTTTTAACTTGCAAAATTTATTTGTATCATCAAGGGATTGGACTTTATTAAGAATGAAGAAAATCTAGCAATTAATTTAGGAAAAGCAGCCATTTGATGACCTAGTATTGTTTACTCAACACAGTCCACATTATTAGTCACATTTCTTTGAAACTTGCAGGGATTGTTTAAAACAATGAGTACTGAAACCATATCAAATTTTGCTGGATTCAACACAATTGGTTTTGAGAAATAGTACTTCAATTTTTTTCCATTATTTGTTCAATTCACCATGGCTACTTGTGCTGTCTTAGTGGGTTCAAGCCCAGTTGCAACAACCCCCCCCCCCCCCATTTTTTGTGTGTTTGTCTTTATCATGAATTCATAATGTATGCTTGGAAGAAAAATCATAATATATGCTGGGGGAAAAAAAGTAAAATCAATGCCAGTAGAGCAATTCAGGCCCTCAAGGGCCTCTAGTTTACAGGTAGGTTTGGTCTGACCGGGCTTTGATAAGGACGTGATACTAGAATGCCCATGCAACGGTAAATATTCACAGGACCCAACTTAAGAAAAATGGACACCTTTTTTTCTTTTGTAGTAGATCTAGTTTGTGTCAGTATTAATAAGTAGTCGAAGACGTAGTAGGAGCCTGTACGTGTATCCTGTATGCCATTACTTCAAGGTAAGTCACAAAAGGACAATGACCATTTTTTTTTTTTTTTTTTTCTGCACATATTTATGGGTCTCTCAGGTCCGATCCGGTAAATTTACTGACGCCACTTATGAATATCATTCGATTTTATCACCGTTTTGGAAATAACAGCTTCATCATCAATAACAACAATCAACAAAGCTAACGTTTTTGTTACGAAAAAGTGTACGAAAAAGATATGTACGAAACAATACGAGCGCCAAAAGCGGAGAACCAGTGCCACTGCAAGTACTCTTCAAAAAGAAGATAAGTGCACGTTAGCAGACAGCAGCAGTAGTCTCCTTGTAATATTTTTCTTATTTTTTTCACTGTAATGATAATAGATTGTTATCACACGAAGGAACATTCTTGAAATATTTATTAGCCTTGTTGGCCTATTATTCAGAGTTCTTGTGTACTCATCAGAGCTAAATCATGAACGCATTTACACTTTAAAGAAACTTGCATCTGGAATCGTGAACCAATGAATTTTCGTTGTGTGTACCATATCAACCTTCGAAGATGAATTTCCTCAGAATATTGAAGAAAGAATATCTTTTTTCATTCAAGTTTAGATTTATATGAGAAAAACTGACTGAATTGTTTTGTTTGACAGGTAATAGATTTGTACATCGTTTCTTGAATGAAAATGATTACATGTCTTTGGCTACTTTCTGCAACTGTGATAATTTTGGTAAAAGACCAAAATATTCTTCTGTATTTTGTCACAGGATCAAGTTTGAGTGCTGGTGATATCAACTTACAAATGGGAAAGAAAAAGCAGCTGAAAGAAAAGGCTGCTAAGCCTCTGGAAGATAGAAAAGGTAGAGTCCCCAAATGCGTTTTTAGTTTCTGATGGCTCGCATCTGGTACAGAGACAATCTCTATGAAAATAGTAGAAATCTCGGCAGAGATTTTGTGCAAACATTTACCTCTTTACTAAACGACAAAGTTATAGACTGATCTAAATTGAAAGCATTTGCAGACGATAGTCTAGCAGATGACAAATGCAGGGTTTTCCATGACGCACAAATGCTGTGTCAGTGATGCAATTTTATTTCAAATGACCCCCAAAATAAACAGCAGTGTGCCATCAGTGATGCAACTACCCTTAAAATCTAAATCATCTAGGAAATTGAATAAATCTTTATAATCCAAGTCTCTTTTTGCCACATGCTGTCAATTTCAGCCAAACAGGCATTCTTTTTTTTACTACAAGGCTTTATTTTAGATTAACACCGTTTTCTGATAATGTATTTATAGAATAAGAGTAGTTTGCATATTATAACAGTAAAGTGCAGCAGACCATTGTAGTAAATAAGGGCCCCATCAAATTTATTGTTGGGTTCTCTGTGTTTTACAGCCTATTTAAAGTGAGTTCTGCTAAATAAAAATACACATTGCCATTCTGTTCTGTTTGTGGAAAAAATGTCATGACAGATCATAGTGCAGCATTATTTATTATCTGCTTCCAGCAGTACTGCAGATCACGCAACATCAGGCAGTGACTCAGATGAGAATGTACTGTCTGCTAAAAAACAAAGTCGAGCTTTCTGTCAGCTTAAAAGAAGGTGAAATGCATTGTAATGCAATCCATGCTTAAAGATGAAATTGAACCTTATTCTGGCTGTTATACAAACATTCACTTGTCCCCCATAGAATGTCGTTCATACAACCCATTTATTTTAACCCCCAAAGTTTTAAGAAATGACCCTCAACTTACGAGACAAGGAGTCAAAATGACCATCATTTTTTAAAGCTGAGGCAAAACCCTGTAAATGTTGCACAAATTATAAAATTTGGCCTTGAAAGGTTAGAAAACATTGGTTACCAGCATTTTCTCCTTTTTCTACAATGTTTTCAAGAGTCCCTTTCCTTGGGGTCATTAGAAGTCAGCATTTTCTCCTTTTCCTACAATGTTTTCAAGAGTCCCTTTCCTTGGGGTCGTTAGAAGTCAGGATTGTGTGTTAAACGGTTAAACTCACATATTTTCACAAATTGATAATAAAAATAGAATTTGAACATACCTGTTGTTTGCATATTCAAATTATCTTTCATTTCAATACAAATGTTTTGAATTGAACACTAAACATAAGAAAACACAGTTTAATTCATCCATTACACTAGCTTTTTATTTTTCCCCAAATAGTTACAAAATGGATGCCAAACACAGTAAATTCAATTAGCTTTTTTTTTCTTTGAGATTTACATGTCATAAATGACTTCTACACACACTTTAGGTAATGAAACGTTCAATAATTTGTCCTTAGTCAAGTGTGTCACTAACAGTTTTTTGCATTTCACAAAGAAAAGAAAATGATCATAGATTAATGCAAGCAAAATATGGAAGGCAAAGGGGAGAAAATCCCATGTAAGACTTTGAAAAGTGTCAGATGTTCTTGTTTCCCAATGTTCTGGTGATGCTGTAGTTTGTTAACTTGATAATTAGATTAGATGTTGACATTGAAGCCTCTAAGTTGTCGGTTTGTTATCTGAGTTTGGAAGCCAAGCGCGTTTGTCTGCACTGCAGATTGACAAGATGATTTTTATGTTTTTTAAACAAAGAACTAGTAAGTGATATCAATCTTTGAATATAAAATGCACAGAAATATTTGTCAATCTGTCCTGCAAAGATAATTACTGTGGACAAATAACAACGAGAACAAAGTTAGAAGCAGTAGATCTAGCATACTGATTATCTGACATGCAGAGATTCTGATGCAATATTACCATAATTTATTCACATACTAGATAGTCCAATATATTAATTTTTTATAGAATTATGACTTAATTTGAGTAGATATATGAATTAAAAAATAAAAAGTTGTTACACATAAATAGAATGAATTTAATTTTTTTTATTAACTATTTTTATTATCTGTACACCCTAAACTTGTAGTGTATCCCAAACTGTCCAACCCAAGTGGTTTGCATGTACCCCGTATTTGAAAAAAGTCAGTAGGCATACTTTATTTGGGCATGCTACACCTTTGGCCCTAACTGAAATGCTGAGAAAGTGACTAGATGCAATCTGTTGCATCTTGATTTTTTGTTTGATATGACATCTTGGTCAGTATTCACCAACCATTCTTAAGAACATTCTTAGTCTTATTCTCAAGAATTTTCTAAATTTGAAAGTAACACAACTTCTGATTGGCTAAACCACCTGATTTAGCAAATCAGAAGTTGTGTGACTTTCTAAATCCAGAATTAGACAAAGAATGTTCTTGAGAATGGTTGGTGAATACAGACCCTGGATGCCTTAAAAAAGTTTTTGGACAAAACTTTGTTTTGAAGGACAGATAATATTGAAGCAAACAAAATTCAAATATTTTAAACTACACATCATAAAACATGCTTTTCTTCCATAAAGCTGATATGCCAGTGTTTATCATGTATCTGAATTTAGATCCTTTTTTTTTTTTAAACTTGTTGACACAAAAAAGGCTGACAGTGATATCTGCTTTGGAATATTTTGGTGACAAAGACTGGTTTACAATGCTTCTTTTATTTAAAAAGTGATATATTTGGAAAAAAGATTTATCAAAACCACTCAAAGCAGATTTTTATTTATCAGTACATGTATCTTATGTTAAATACATAATCTACTTCAATTGAAGATCATTATTAAAAGCAGCCAGCTTTCATATTTCTGCTTTTGCAGTTGGTAAAAATGTATATTCTCAACCAACAAACCAGAAGACACAAGATGTTGCAAACACAGCTGGTGATATTTTGCTAAAGGTAATAATCATTTCAGATTGACCTTCTAATTAGTTTGTAGGCTTTTACCCTATTCCTATCAACCCGTGTGTTTTGACAACTCTTTCAAAAGAGGCCTTTTGAAAACATTGTGGGAGAAGGAGAAAATGCTGGTAACATGTTGTTGTTTCAAAAGCAAATTCCATGGTTTAAGCTACTATTAATTTGTCATCTGTGAATGCTTTGGAATAAGACTAGTCAAAATTTTAGTTGTTTGGTAAAAAGTTAACTGTTACTAATCAATACCAGAAGACTTTGTAGAAGGCTTTTGATAAAACTGGGGGAAAAAGTTGTGAAAATATTGTATATTGTTTAATCCGATTTCTAAATCAGTTTCCTTCTTTTCCTACATTGTTTTCAAAAGCCTTCTTCCTCAAGGTGATTAAAACACTTGATAATTTGGTAAAGGCTTAACTCAAAACACCAAATGGATAAATCATACTTCTTCAGTGGTTCTGCTGTAAGATGAAAAGAGAGTATAGTCATAATCTTTGTCATAGAGCAGCAGACCTTGTAGATAAGAGATCAGACTGCACATTCTGAGCAGTCTGATCTTGATCTACACTGTCAACAAAAGCTTCTTGTGTTGTCTATGGAAGGGAAAGAGTTAACCTGATTTTTAAATTATGTCCACAATATTTTTATTGGTCTCGTGTCTGTCAGAACTGAAGGTATGGTGCCTATCATCATTTTGATGCAAATAAAGTACTCATGATTGCAATGAAAATTTAAGTTGCATGTACAAAAATTAGATGGAAGGATGTCAAAAGCAGTTGTAAAATTCTGCATCGAAAGTACTCATTTTAAGTATTCAAACTTGGAACAAATGAAAGAAAACAGGGTCCGTATTCACCAACCATTCTTAAGAACGTTCTTTGTCTTGTTCTCCAGAATTTCCTACATTTGAAAGTAACACAACTCCTGATTGGCTGAACCAAATGGTTTAGCCAGTTAGAAGTTGTGTTACTTTCAAATGTAGAAAATCTTGGAGAATAAAACTAAGAATATTCTTAAGAATGGTTGGTGCATATGGACCCTGGCTTATTTTGAGATGTTTCAATCACTTCAAGTGGAAAAGAAAATAAAAATAGACTTGTAGGCCTTCAAATATTCAAATGCTCGGGGTATTTATATGAATAGAGCCAGAAAAAGTTCATAAAATGAAATTAACCCTTTCCCATACAATCCCCAGTTTTAACGACCCTGATACAGAAAGCTTTTGAAAACATTGTGTGAAAAGTAAAAAGTGCTGGTAACAAGCGTTTTCTACTCATCCCACAATGTTTAATACTCTGTCACAGACAAATGTCATAATTTTAGTCATGTTTAGTGTGTCATCTTCTGTTTGCTTTTAATGCAAGGGAGTCAAAATTGTGTGATCTCAAAAAGGTTTAAGTGATTTTGGGGACATGCAACATTGCTTTACCCTATAGCACACAACACTTGTCCAAATTTAAAGCATTTACAGATGACATATCAAAAGTGGTTCAAACTGTGGAATTTGTCTCCAAAATGGTAGAAAACATTGTGCGAAAAGGAGAAAATGCCCGTTCCAAACATTTTCTCCTTTTCCAACATTGTTTTCAAAAGCCATCTTCTTCACGGTCATGAAAACTCCAGATTTTTTGTGGTAAAGGGTTAAAATGCCATAGTTCAGCAAAACAAAATATAAGGCGGCAATATTTTGACAATCAACGTGATAAGTTCTTATTTTACACGGAACTTCTCTGTAGCTCTGCTCTCTTTTCTAATAAACAGGTCAGCATACCAGGAGGTCTGGAAAAGGAGCTGGTAGATGTCATATTGGCCTTGAACAAGGAGAGAAAACTGGACAAGGAAATCTCACTGAGATTGACAAATAAGAAATTGATGGTAGTATTCTTCAGAATATTTTGTCACACTGTTCTTCATTAATGAAGTTCATAATTCTTTAATCACACAACAAAATCTTACGCTATTTCATGTGGAAAGTATTTGCATACAACAAGGTAAGTCAGGCTCAATTGATGGGATTTGTCTTTGTAAAGGTTTATAGTATTCTAGAAGAGGAAGAAAATCATGGTATCAAACATTTCTCCTTTTACCACAAGGTTTTTTTACATAAAGCTTTCCATTATAAAATTGTTAAATTATGGGATCTTTTAACTCTTTATCAAAATTTATTAATCCTTAAGCTGCTAAGCGTGGTTCACTGACCTTTTGTGGACAGTTTAGATCAAGATCAGACTGCACAAAACATGTAGTCTGATCTTTGATCTACACTGTCTGATACGGTGTTTTCTTTTAATGTACAATATTTGTTTTTTCAATATTTTGTTAAAATTTTTGTTTCATTTATTTAGCTGTTAACTTTTTACCAAAAGACAAACTATTGGACTGGACCAAATTGAAAGCATTTGCAGACGACAAATGAAATGTTGCTAAAATTATGATTTCTGTATTTGATATGGTAGAAAACATTGTGGAGAAAAGGAGAAAATGCTGGTTACCAGCATTTTCTCCTTTTCCCACAATGTTTTCAGATTTGTTCTCTGTCAGGGTCTTTAAAAGTCGGGATTGTGTGGTAAAGGGTTAAGGGTTAATGACAAAATTGTTGACTTGTCCGAAATTGAAAGCATTTGCAGCCAACAATTTTAGTGTTGCTCAAAGGATGGAGTTGGTCTTTATAATAGTAAAAAACACTGGGAAAAAGGAGAATTTGTTGTTTTCAAAATCTTTATTTCTCAGGGTCGTTAAAATTCAGGATTGTTAAACCCCTTTAACCCTTTACCAAAAAACAAAATTTTAGACTGGTCCAGATTGAAAGCATTTGCAGACGACAAATGAAAGGTAGCCCAAATGATGAAATCTGCCCTTGATAGAATAGAAAACATTGTGGAAAAAGGAGAAAATGCTGGTTACCAGCATTTTCTCCTTTTCCCACAATGTTTTCAAAAACTTTCTTCCTCAGGGTCGTTAAGAGTCGGGATTGTGTGGTAAAGGGTTAATACATGATCCCTACTTTTGAGGACCCTGAAAAAGAAGGCTTTTGAAAACAATGTGGGATAAGGAGAAAATGTTGGTCACCAGCATTTTCTCCTTCTCCCACAATGTTTTCTATCTTTTCAAAAAACAAATGCCACATTTATTGTCTGCAAATGCCTTGACTTTGGATGAGCCCAAAATTTTGTTGTTTTGTAAAGTGTTAACCCTTTACCACACAATGCTGCCTTTTAACGACCCTGGGAAGGAAGTCTTCTGAAAACATTGTGTGAAAAGGAGAAAATGCTGGTAACCAGCACTTTCTCCTTTTCACACAATGTTTTCTACCCTATCAAAGAAAAATTGCACCATTTGAGCCACATTGAAGTTGTCGTCTGCAAATGCCTTCAGTTTGGACAAGGCTAAAATTTTGTCTTCTGGTAAAGGGTTAGTAAGCGCTGTAAGTTAGCATCAAAGTTTGATTGATTGATTGTATGATGTTTAACGCCGTTTTCAACATTATTTCAGTTATATCGCGGTGGCCAGTGCACCTATCCATGCTTTCCTGGAGTTTCTTTTACCAGTACTATGCACAGTATTCTTTCCAAGCCACTGGCTGCTTTCCCACGTAACCATCATCAAAACAATGATCATCGGTGAGAGAAGAATGAATCCTGTCGCAATGACTATCATCAATCCTCGGAAAGAAATTGGCCGAGGAAAACCGGGGATCAAACCAGCGACCTCCTAGTTAACATCAAAGTTTAGAGAATTAGAGACGTCCTCTTCTATATTTAACTCAATCAGAGGACTTTCTTGCATTACAACAGGCTACTGTTGAAAAAATGGTGGCAAAAGGAGATATTGTTTAGAAGCAGTATTTATGTTTTTGTGCATATTTGTTTTTTGTTGATTTTCCAATTCTCCTTATTTTGCACGAAAGTTTGTTTAACTCTTTACCAGACGACAAAATTTGAGACTGGTCCAAATTGAAAGCATTTGTAGACGACAAATCGAAGGTGGCCCAAATGACGAAATTTGTCCTTGATAGGGTAGAAAACATTGTAGGAAAAGGAGAAAATGCTGGTTACCAGCATTTTCTCCATTTCCCACAATGTTTTCAAAGGCTATCATTGTCAGGGTCATTAAAAGTTGGTAAAGGGTTGAAGTTGTGTGCGGCAAAATTGCTGGAAAATGGCTTGAAATGATGGAAACGAAAAGAGCTTGCTTTTTGTACAGACAAAATGTGCAAAGTTCCACATCCTTTACGCCAACAACTAAATCACAAATTGCTACAAAAAGTTTTTTCCACGTTTGATATGGAGTTGAGAAGCCCAAGTGGCTACCATGATCTCATTGTACATGTGTATGAGCCATGCTCTGGCAAAAGGGAGTTAATGCATCTCTGTGATCCATGATACAAACAAAACCATCACATATTTTTGGAACCATCAAATCCATTTTGTCTAACGACTGACTGAAACATGAGGTAGATTCGTCCTTAGACATGCAGAAAATTGACCAATAGTGGAAACTTTTGGCCCAGGTCAGCCTGCGCAGACTGTGCAGGCGGACCTGGGCTGATAATTTTCTCACATGCATTAAGCCCCCTTTCTTACAGAGTATGGCTCATATATATGTTATTTTCTAACAATATTTCAGGACATTTATTCTAATTTGAGTTCAGCCGGGTTTAGTCACAAACAGATAGAACAGGCAATGGAGAGTACAATATTACATGGTGGTGACCTGATTGATGCCCTGGATTGGCTTTGTTTAAACCTGACAGATGGTTGGTAAAAAAAAAAAAAAAATGCATCTGAAACACCAAAGAAAAAATTCAGTGATATTTATGATAAGGTTAAATAATAGTACTGCCTATGATCCTGGAGAAATGTTGTTTTCCTTAACTCTTTACCTCATGACAAAATTTTATGCTTGCCCAAATTGAAAGCATTTGCAAATGATAGATATGGCTCATACGTTGAGATTTGTCTGTAAAAGGACAGAAAACATTGTGGGAATAGGAGAAAATGCTGGTTACCAGCATTTTCTCCTATTCCAACAATGGTTTGAAAGGCCTCATTCTCAGGGTTGTTAAAACTCTGGAATGTATGGTAACGGGATAAAGCAACCTATGAATAGACTACATAAAAAACAAATTATTATAATGAATAAAATCAGTGCTACATTGCGTATTCCATTTTGTGTAAATGAAAATTATTTTTAGACAGTTCTGGTAATGATAAAATTTACGGAATATTATGCTGTAGTCACTTTCCTGGTGCTTGTATTTCATTCGAGCAGCGTGAGAAAATTTGATATTGTGTGAGACTGAAGGTCGAGTATGCTGTCAAAATTTTTTTTGGCAGAGAGAAGTAAATACAAGCACCAGGAAAGTTACTACAACATGATATTCCTTTATTATATACATACCTCTTTCAAAGATAATTTTGACGTTTTATTTGATAAAGGTAAACAGAATAAACAGTGGTAAAAAAGGCCAGTAACTTTGTTCTCATGAATGGCTGATGAATATTATAGAAAAACATTTTTAGCTCCATTGGCCGAAGGCCAGCGGGCTTATGTCATGGCCCGGTGTCCGTCGTGCATCCGTCCGTCCGTCCGTGCATTAACTTTTATTTCAAACATCTTCTTCTCTGAAACTACCCATCCAATTTTCATGAAACTTCATAGAAATGATCCTGCCATGGTCCTCTTCAGAATTTCTTGAAAGAATTTGATTCCTTCAAAAACTCTGGTTGCCATGGCAACAAAACTGAAAAATATTGGAAATCTTTAAAAATCTTCTTGTCTGAAACCATAAGGCATAGGGCTACCAAATTTGGCATGTAGCTTTATGTAGTAGACCTCTACCAAGTTTCTTCAAATTATAGCCCTGGGGTCAAAATTGGCTCTGCCCCAGGGGTCACAAGTTTTACATAGGCTTATATAAAGAAAAATTTAAAAATCTTCCTGTACCTAGCCATAAGGCCTAGAGCTACCAAATTTTGCATGTAGCTATATCTAGTGGGCCTCTACCAAGCGGGCCAAAACTTTAGCCCTTGGGTTAAAATTGGCCCCACCGCAGGGGTCACAAGTTTTACATGGGCTTACATAGTGACAACTTAAGAAATCTTCCTGTTTTGATTTTTTTTTTTTTGAAATTAGCCTTGCATCAGGGGTCTTACGTTTTACAGAGGCTTCATATGGACAAAACTTGAAAATCACCTTATTTATAACCATACAGCATAGACTTGTATTATTTTGGCATGTGGCTTTATCTTGTGGACCTCTACCAGGGTTCAAGTAATTATAGCTCTGGGATCAAAAATGGCTTTGCCCTGTGGGTCTCAACTTTCACATGGGCTTTTAAAGAGAAAATTTTGTAAGTCTTCATTTTGAAACCATCTGGCTCAGAATTGGAACGTTTAGTATTTATGGTTTATAAGCCATTGGAGCGATACAGGGCCATCATGGCCCTCTTGTTACCAATTAACTCTTTACCACACAATCCCGAGTTTTAACGGCCCTGAGAAAGAAGCCTTTTGAAAACATTGGTTACCAGCATTTTCTCCTTTTCCCACATTGTTTTCTACCCTTCCCAGAACAAGTTCTAATTTTTCATTCGAATTTATTTTGTCGTCTGCAAACACTTTCAATTTGGACTAGTCTAAAATTTTGTCGTGTGGTAAAGAATTAAATCGCAAATCAATACATACTTATTCCACATGTGAGGTATGTCATGCTACTGTATTTGGAACCGTATTTCACAGTGTTTAGATACGGAATTTTTTTCTGTCGCGTGGTTTATTTTATCTGAGTGCGGCAAATGTGTTTGAGCTTGAAAATTTTCAGGTATATGATAAAAGTAGAAACCCTTGTATTTGTAAATGACTGTCATTTATTTTCATTATAATCAGAATGACTTCTTTCAATCTTTCAGAGAAATTACCAGCCAATTTTTCGCAAACTCTTCAAATGGAGGAAGAAAAGAAGAGACCAAAATTTGATACAAGCTTGCAAGTAGACAATACACCTGTTGCAAGCTCTTCAAGTAACACTGGGAAAAACCCAGAAGATGCACCTGCTTCTAGAGAATTGAAACTGACCAAGGTTTGCTCTTATTAAGTGACTTCTTCACAAACTGTCTCATTTATCTCGATACTTCATACAGCCAACATTTTCTGTTGTAAGCAGACATCTTTGGAAACATTTTGGCAAAAGGAGAAATTGCTGTAGTAAGCAATTTCTCCTCTTACCACAAAGTCTTCATTTGTGTCAAATGTAATTAAGTTTAACATTAATATTGTTTGTCTACATTAACTCTTTACCAAACGACAATTTTGGACCCCACCAAATTGAAACCATTTGCAGACAACAATTTCCATGTAGCTCAAATAATGAGATTTTTTTTTTGATAGGTTAGAAAACATTGTGGGAAAAGGGAGAAAATGCTGGTTCCCAGCATTTTCTCCTTTTCCAACAATGTTTTCTAAAGGCTTCTTCCTCTGGGTCGTTAAAACTTGCGGTTGTGTGGTAAAGGGTAAAAGAAGGATTTTTTTGCAGCCTTCTGCCAAAATTTACTTTAGTAGATAAGGAATTATGTAGTAGTGAATCGCACTTAATTCAAACAGTTTAGATTATCATTTGTGTCTGATGGCTCAGCCTAGATTTTTTTTTTTTGTTGAGATTGATTTGATCAAATCTGGCTTGGCCCAAAATTTTTGGAGGGAATGAAAAGAGTCTTTGCACTAGGATTCATGTATGTCTGACTACTTTGTTTGCTTGCTGTACAACACCAGATTAACATAATTGTATATATCACAGTGGCCACTGAATATCCATGCTGTGCAGTCAAATCTCGAATCTGCACTGTCCAATACGGTGAGATTTTTCCTGGGTGAAGAATTTGGAAGTCCCTTTATTTGACTTTCTATCATGGGCTAGAAATTTTCATTTCCTTTCATTTCGTTTGCAGTTTAATCCTTTTCTACTCAGTTAGGAGCCTTAATAAAACCAAAGAAAAATGGCTTTTTACAACATTGTGGGAAAAGTAGAAAATGCTGGTAACCGGCATTTTCTCCTTTTCTAACAATGTTTCCTACTGTTTCAAAACCTTATTCTTCTAACAATGTTTTCTACTACCTCAAAACCTTATTCTGTCTCTTGAGTTACATTTATTTTGTTTTCTGCAAATGTTTTGAATTTAGACAAGTCTAAAATTTTGTTTTATGGTCAAGAGTTATTGGTAATTAACGAAAG
The DNA here is from genome assembly GCA_945859785.2 of Tridacna gigas. Taxonomy (NCBI): domain Eukaryota; kingdom Metazoa; phylum Mollusca; class Bivalvia; order Cardiida; family Cardiidae; genus Tridacna; species Tridacna gigas. The sequence continues at coordinate 16,332,159 of OX244031.2, forward strand.
AAACAAAAAAATCATACTCACGTACCTGAATCTTGTATATCGAAGAAAATATGAAGTGTTTATCTACTCTTCTTACATTCAATTTAGTACAGAGAACAAGATTATAGTTGTGTCTGTCAACATAGAACAAACTGCTAATGATACATGTAAATTACCCTTTTACTCCTTACAACACCACAAAAATGTACTCTTGTCCAAATTGAAGGCATTTTTAGATGACAGATTAAAAACTGGCTCAGATGATGAATCTTCTCTTTTAAAGGGTAGAAAACATTTCTGGAAAAGGAGAAAATGCTGGTTACCAGCATTTTCTCCTTTTCTCAAAATGTTTTCAAAATGCTTCTTCGTCAGGGTCATTAAAATTCAGGATTGTGTGGTAAAGGGTTAATGTAGAGCTTTACAAGTCATTTACAAATATGTTATTTACAAACATGTTATTTACAACTGTGTTATTTACAAATATGTTTTTTACAAAGGGTAAGAGAAACCATCTGAACTTTGTATGATTTCAGACAGATTCTACAGCCAAAAGTGACATATCAACTAAAAACTGGATATTGAGATATGCTGAACAGTCTTCATCAGAGTCTGATACTGAAACTGGGAGCGAAAATCCTGACCCTGTAAGGTTTTCTATGATTATACATATTGATTATATCCCTGGAAGAATTTGCATTTGCTTTATGCTGTCGGGAGTAGGCATATCATAATGTTTATACAGGATTGTTTTATGATGAACAGCTTCATGTATTACATAATTTATTCCTGACAAACATGCTGTGTTGAGGTGATCTTTTTTGTTGTTATTATTTTTTTTTTGAGCAAGCCACATTGCTCAAGTGGTAGAGTGTAGGACTTGTAATTGTAAAGTCTTGGGCCACTTGGGCACTGTCCCCTGTAAGATAAGTAATAGCCTTCAGGGGGCTTCGCGCATACTGGCAATTGGTGGCAATGATAAATAAACAGAAAATCAAGTCTTCAGGTGGAAATGAGCTTGCAAATTAAGATGTTAAGAGTTTTGCGCTCCTCCCAAAAAGTTTCGGGGAGCACATAGCTACCATGTTGTCCGTCCATCTGTATCTGTTGTCAATGTATCTACAATTTTGTTTCTGTGCTATATCTCAGCAATCAGAGGGTGGGATTCAATGAAACTACGCGAGAAGCATCCCAGTACAAATGACCATGCACGTGTTGTCAGCAGGGTCTGGTTCAATGATTTCCTCACAGTGATTGTCCTCTGAATTTTTAGATTGTAATTTTTAGCTCAGCTTATTTCGACAAAATCATTGAGGTAATGTCATGGAGGTAGTGGCGTCGTCTGCATCATCATGCAAAAGCTTTGACATTTCATAATATCTCTGTTATCACTAAGGATTTTTATTTCAACCCTGGACAGGTTGTTAACTATTAAAAGGGGAACCTATACAACAAGCAAGGTAACTATCAAAGTACTTTTGACACAGTTATGCACCTTTTTCGGCTTACAATTTTCACTGAAATGAAGCAACCACAGCTGTGTGTTGGTACCTGCATGCAATGCTCTTGTGTTTTCAGAGCAACCTCTAGAAAGATTGAAACAAAACATCATTGGAAACTCAGGTATATGGAAGACGTGCATATTGTCAACATGCACTGGTTCCATGATTTATGTCACAGTTATGGCCATTTGATTTTCAGTCCCTAATTTCATTTCCACACAATATCTCAGCAATCACAGGATGGATTTCAAAGAAACTTCATAAAACGCTTCCTTATAAAGAGGACATGTGCATATTTCCAACATGGTCCATATTCTGGTTTGATGACTTTTGTTACAGATAAAGCAATTTGAATAATTCAATTCTAATTTTCCAAGCTTTTTCTCGGCAACCACTGGATGGAATTCATAAAACATCAGGGAAAGCTACTCAGTAAGGATGACATGGGCATATTGTCAGCTTTCTTGGTGCAATAATTTTCCATTGAGTCTTGACCCTTGAAATATGAACAGTTGAATGGTAAACCCATATGGAGAGAGGACATCCTACTGCAATAGCTTTATCTTTAGTTACAAAAAACATATTCTAGGAGCATCACTAGTCACTGGCAGGGCTCTTGTTTAATTCAGTATCAATCTTAGTTCAAAGCATCAGTCACTACATGTTTTTTGTTGGAAATTTATATTTCATTTTCCCAATAGAATGAGAGGTACTTGGAGTTAACTGCCCTTCTGTTAGATGCTAAAGAAGAGGCTGCAGAAGTTAAAAGAGCTGGCATAAAGGCCAGACAGAAAGAGCTTTCCAAAAGGATTAGGGAGTACATTGTGGGTAAGTCTAGGTGGCCTTTATTGTATGGTAAATTTTTGTCTCAAGTTAACATGGGTTATTCTGTGTGTTTGACATGTTACTAAACAGCAGAATTTTAGACTTGTCCAAATTCAAGGCTGTTACAGAGTACAAGTTAAATGTAGTTCGCATGATGGATTTTGTCATGGAAGGGGCAGAAAACATTGTTTGAAATGGAGAAAATATTGACTGCCACCATTTTCATCTTTTCCCACAATGTTTTCAAAGGACTTCTTCCTAGGGTCGTTAAAACTTGGGATTGTTTGATAAAGGGTTAAGTGTTTGTCTTTTTTGGGCAGAAAAAAGAAACAAAATGTGATTTAGAACTGAGACAACCCAGTTAGCCAGTATATCTAAGCCATCCATAGATATTTACTCATACATGTTTGCATAGTGTTAAACCTGTACAAGACAGACCCTGTGTTTTGCCACCCAAGGAAAAAGGATTTTAAAAACATTGTGGAAAAGGAAAAAATGCTGGTTTGCAACATTTTCTCCCATTTTTGAAATATTTTCTGCCCTTTCAAAGACTACTTTCACAATTTGAGATGTATCTAATTTTTCATCTGCAAATGCTTTCAGTTTAGAGGAGTCTAAAATCTTGTCATTAAGTAAAGACTTAATTAATGATTATAGCATAAACATTCCTTACCTATAGGACCATGATATTAACTATCCATTCTTAAGAAGTGTTTTAATTCTAAGTTTCAAGACAAGCCAGCTGGTTTTCTCAGCTAATTGACTAGCAAGTCTTAGAATCTAAAATTTGAACTTAAAATGGTTGGGTGAATGGAAAGCCAGGACTGCTTTATATGAAAAATGATTTTTGGCATTTTCAGTCTGACACTGTTAAAAAAAAAGATAGCTCTTTCATTCTGAAACTTCGGGTCAAACCATCTTGCAAACAAGTGAATCTGTATAATGGTATAGTTCTGTGCAGTCTGATCTTTATCTACTCCATTAAATTTTGCAAAAGCCTGATGACAGTTTCCTCAACATGATAAATCAAATCAAAGTGTATTGTCAAAGTGCAAACACAGCTTAGATTATATACAAAAATTGTTATATACTGAACCCTTTACCACACAATCCCAAGTTTTAACGACGCTGAAGCAGAAGGTTTTTGAAAAGATTGTGGGAAAAGGAGAAAATGATGTTATCCAGCATTTTCTCCTTTTTCCACGACCTTTTCTACCCTATTGTAGACAAAAATCATCATTTGAGTCACAATGAATTTGTCATCTGCAAATGCTTTCAGTTTGGTAGAGAACAAAATTTTGTTCTTTGGTAAAAGGGTAAAGGGATGTTTCATTCAAATTGTGGTTTTGTATAGGGTTAAAGGGATGTTTCATTCAAATATGTTCTGGCAAACTCTCAATTACTCAGAAAAATTGTACTTTCAGAGATGAACTCTTTGGAAACCCATCCAGACTTTAACCCAGATGTTAAAATAAAAGATATTGACCCAGAAAAGGGCTCGGAACCTAGCATGCAGACTAACATGCAGGCCTCAAACACTCCTGAAGAGGGGAGTGTTTCAGGTTTACAAGTGCATGATAAAAGCAAGTCTCATGATCCACCAGATGATGCTGAAGAAGAAGATTTGGGATTTTCACTGTTTCAGCAAGTAACAGAAAGCGCAGAGAAGCCAAAAGGCAAGAAAAGTTCCTTTTTTTTGGTAACTAATGACTGTAATATGGATTTAGCTCTTTCCCAGGCAACAATATAGAATGGTCGATATTGAAAACATTTTCAGATGACAAATTAAGTATGGTTCAAATGGGAAAGTTGTATGCGAAAGGGTAAGAAACATTGTGGGAAAAGGAGAAAATGCTGGTTACTAGCATTTTCTCCTTTTCCCACAATGTTTCCAAAGGCTTTCTTCTCCAGGGTCTTTAGAATATCGGATTGTGTGGTAAAAGCTTAATTCCTTGAATTATGCTGTAAAGTATGCTGTTGAAAGAAACTCAAAAAACATTTGGACTGGAGCAGAGGCTGAACTCCAACCAAACAAACAAACAAACAATCCGTTGTAGAGGCCATGGCACTACCTTTGATCTGTTGCTCTAAAGAATCATGGTCATTTGCTCTTGCCCTGTCAAGCATTTAGAAGTGTTTATCATGTTACAGATATTTTATGCTACTTTGAATAAAATGATTTTATCACATAACTACCCTTGTTTCAATGTAACTCAGCAACTATGAATTTTCTTGTCTTACATCGGTTTGGGATTAAAAAAAAAAAAAGTAGTGCCATATTTGTTCAAAGCTCTGTAATCATACACCTATTTTTAAAACATTGCTGACTTAGGGTCCTCTGTCAAACTTTTTTTAAACTTGTCCACAGAAAAATGCTTTTAGGCGAGCCTAGCGTGTCAAATGCTCATTTGTTGTAAACTTGCTTAATAAAATTTTATCTCAAACGCCAACTCATGTCAGATACTTATCTCTGACAGAATAAGTCAATGTAAGAACTAGGCTATGTGTTACTCTTCTCTGTTTGTCTAATTTTAGACACACCATTACATAGAGGTAGTACAAATGGCACATTTGAAGGAACGAAAAAGCATTTTATAAATTTTATGGAATTATAAGGAATGGAATGAAAAAATTGTAAACTTAAGGAGTAATTGCTTGTTAGAAGCAAATACTTCTGTTCCTTGCTGTTTTCAAAAATTGTCCACGAAGGAAGCCTATGATATTGTGTTTGTTGTTTCTTTACCAAGACAAAATTTTAGACTTGTCCGTAATTAGAGCATTTGCATGTGACATATATGGCTTAAATTAGGGGATTTGCCTTTGAAAGGAGAAAAAACATCGTTAGAAAAGGAGAAAATGCTGGTTACCAGCATTTTGTCCCTTTTCCACAATGTTTTTAAAAGGTTTTTTATTTCTCAGGGTCTATCAAACACAGAATCATTTGGTAAAGGGTTCATGAAAAAGTTAGTGGCCAAACATTGTGCCGTTATTCCATGCTTGTCTGTAGTTTATCATGAAATAGTGGTAGATTTTATGGTTTGATCATTTCACTGTTTCGACCAGTGAATTTACCGATTGATAAACTCACTGCTTCAAAAATACAGAGAACTCCCCTGTACTGCAAGTCCGAACAAAAAAGGGGTTAGAAGCATGAAACAAATAGAATAAATGGTGAAAAAGCGAAATCTATTTCATCTCGTGAACATCATAAAGTAATATTTTTACTCATGAAAATATTACTGATGATGTTCACTGGATAAAATAAATTGATCTTTCACCAAAAAAATCTAAATATCCTCCATTTATTACAGATAAAGTCAACACAGTTTTGACAGTTAAGGACGATGTTAGAAGTTTTGAATACGCTAGACAACAGTGGACCGGCAAATCTCCCAAACAATTTCTTATTGACTGGATCAGAAAACATCTACCTAAAAGTCCTCCACCAAAGTTTCAGAAAATTAATCCAAAGGGAAATAAATTCAAATGCAAGTAAGTCTTACTCATGTATCTATCTTAACCCTTTCCCAAACGACAAATTTTGGACTGGTCCAAATTGAAAGAATTTGCAGATGACGATTTAAAATTTGATGAAAATGGCAGAAAGTTCTCAAAAAGGGTAGAAAACACTGTGGGAAAAGGAGAAATTGCTCGTTACGAGCAATTTCACCTTTTCCCACAGTGTTTTCAAAAGACTTGTACTGCAGACACGTGAAAACCAAGGCTTGTTTGGGAAAAGGTTAAACAGAAAGATAAAACACTATAAGACTTGTACAGGTAAGTCTTGTATGTGGAGAGGCAAGTTAGAAAGCCATGGCCTGCAATGAAAAAATTGTCAAAATGTCAGACTGTTTTCATGAGTTACTTTTCACAGAGCCGTCAGAAAAAGTCTGCATGAGGGAAAAAGTTTATAGACACTTTAGCAATTAGCAGGCAATTTAGTGTTTCAACACCACTGAAGAAGAAGGTCTTTCAGAACAGTTTATCTGAGCTGTCTGCAAAAGCCTGTTTGTTGCCTATGAGGCTAAAATGCCTATAAGTAGACATTAAGGGTTACACTGGATCATCTGACTATGCTTGATTAGTACATGGAGATGACTGGGGCTATTTGGTACTACAGATCAGTTTGATCAGATGTTGAATTAATTTCTAGAAAATGCATATTCACACAGTCTTTGTCTTAGATATACAAGGTCTATACTGAGCCTTGTGTGGTTCATCCAGTGTCTGCTTATAGAGTAAGAGTTAACTGTTTACCAGATGATAAATTTTTACTTGTCTGAATTGAAAGCATTTGCAGACAAATTAACTCTGGCTCAAAACATGGAATTTGTCTTCGAAAAAGTAGAAAATATTGTGTGGGAAAAAGGAGAAATTGCTGGTTACCAGTATTTTCTCCTTTTTTCCCCGCAATGTTTTCTAAACCTTTATTTTTTCAAGAGCTTTATTCATTAGGATTTAGATTGTTTCAGAAAGGATTAATGCAGTTACATACTAATGGTAGATCCCTACTCCTAGTATTCATCATGTCTGCACCACTGATTATTTTGTTGACAATGGTTATTGGGTCAACGATGGTTTTGTGGGAAAGCAGCCAGTGGCATGAGAAGAATATTTCCTTAAGTTCTGGTAAAAGAAACTCAAGGACAACATGGATAGGTGCACTGGCTACCATGATTTAACTTAAATAATCTTAAAAACTGTTAAAGACCATACAAAAAACAAACAATATTTCTGATTATGTTCTTTCATATGTAAGGGTAATAGTTGATCGTCAGAGGGATGGAATGCTTGAGGAGTGTCCAAACATCCTTACACAGAATGTGAAAGAGGCTGAACATTTAGCTGCGACTCTAGCATTGTATCATCTGTGTAAAGGTACTTGCATATTGTCCATTGTTGTTGTTTCATTTAACCCCCTACCACACAATTCCGACTTTTAACGACCCTGAGAAAGAAGCCTTTTGAAAACATTGTGGGAAAAGGAGAAAATGCTGGTAACCAGCATTTTCTCCTTTTCTGGCAATGTTTTCCACCCTTCCCAAAACAAATTTCAATTTTTCAGTCACATTTATTTTGTTGTCTACAAATGCTTTCACTTTGGACAAATCTAAAATTTTGCCGTGTGGTAAAGACTAGGTGTTGTTTCTATTTCTTTGGAGCATTTTTTGTTTGTATAGATCCCTATGGGCATGTCTGAACAATCAGCATTCTGATTGTAGTCTTGAATTCTTTAAAATGAAATTTAATTCTTGGAAAATTGAAGTCAATCAGTTAAAGAATCGTAGTAGATCCTACCAGTCTGGCAGTAGCAAGGACGATGTTATTACAGGTATAAGCTGTCAGAGGTCACAAGCTAAAATGGCCATATAAAAGTGATAAAAAGTTTTGGCTTTGAAGATGCACCAATCAAACTTTGATGTAATGTGTATAATACATATGGGCTATGCTCTGAAAATAGGGGTTAAATGCATATGCAAAAAATGTGAACCCATGTCGGCCTGGCAGTCCGCACAGGCTGACCTAAGTCAAAACTTTCTGTTATATAATTATGTCAATTTTCTGCATGTCATTAGTCTACCTTTTGATTCAGTTGGTTGTTTGACAAAGTGGATTTTATATATCCATAATTATGTGATGACTTGCTTAGTATAGTGCATCATAGAGATGCATTAAACCCTCTTTTGTCAGAGCATAGCTCATATACTTTTTTGGGGGTTTTTTAAAATTTTAAATTAAAACAGGGTTTCACAAGAAAGCACATGTAATTAACATTGTGACCAAATTTTAGACTTATCCTTATTTAAAGCATTTGCCGACAACAAATTGAGGACCATTAAATGATATTTTGTGGGAAAAGGAGAAAATGGTGGTAACTAGCATGTTTCCAAAACCTTCTTTTGTCAGAGCATAGCTCATATACTTTTTTTGGGGTTTTTAAAATTTTAAATTAAAACTGGGTTTCACAAGAAAGCACATGTAATTAACTTTTTACATTGTGACCAAATTTTAGACCTATCCTTATTTAAAGCATTTGCTGACAACAAATTGAGGACCATTAAATGATATTTTGTGGGAAAAGGAGAAAATGGTGGTAACTAGCATGTTTCCGTTTTGCCTCTGTGTTTTCAAAAGCTATCTTCCATGATGCCACAAAGTCATGAGATTTCAAAAAAGAGTTTAAAACCTGGTAAGTTTCTGTAGTGTGGACAGTAAAAAGCTTTCTTAGCCCCATTACACAATGCAGGCTAAGTGTTGCATCCAAGGCACGCGCTTGCGCAAATCTTGCTGTCTATATCTTCAATGTTGCAATTTTTACTTTTCATGGTCAGCAACTGGTGTGGCAGAAACAACAGAAATTCCCCGCTTAACAGTAGCCTGTGTGCAATAAAAGTACATTTTCACAATAGAAATACTGCAAATAAGACACTCAGATTATGAATTCAAACTATGTACATGTGCATGTATAACTAAATAGCCTCCTTTGTTTAACTCTTTACCACACGACAAAATTTTAGACCAGTCCAAATTGAAAGCATTTGCGGACAACAAAATAAATATGGCAAAAAAAATGAATTTTTTTTTGAAAAGGGTAGAAAACATTGTGGGAAAAGGAGAAAATGCTGGTTACCAGCATTTTCTCCATTTCCCACAATGTTTTCAAAAGGCTTCTTTCACAGGGTCGTTAAAAGTCAGGATTGTATGGTAAAGAGTTAAAAAAATTGTAACACACAAATATAGCTTTGGAAATACCCGTATGAATATAACAGACCACGAAGTCATCAGGCCTAGATGAATAAATGCTATTTTGGAATGCCTCTGGTGTAATTTGTTGGTGAGGAAGTTGATCAAAATGTATTAACCTGCTAGATTTCTATCACAGGTTGTATCAGAAGGATTATGCCACCTAAACACACCACAGACTTTTCCAAGAGTTTCAACTCCAACCATTTGTAATACATTACTTATTTTTAAAAGCATGAAATTTTGATTATGAGTAGGTCAGTCTGTCCATCAGTTGTTACCTCCCCCTTACAGAGATGTCTGGCTGGAGTGGCTAGATGCAGAGAAACAAGCCAAAGATGAAGAGAAGAGTAAGGAGAATAAAGTATGTGTAAACCTTTCTATTTTACCATGATTGCAAAATACAATGCAATACAATCTTCTTCATTGTAAATGTATGTCACAGGCCCAAAATACAGCATTACAGAAAATATGCATATAACATGTTATAATCCCCATACATAACTTTAATACATACAATTATTTCACCTAGTTGTTAAAACCAAACCCATAGTTTAATGCCTAAGGCTTGTGAAAACATTGTAGGAAAAGGACACAAGGTCTCCCAACTTACATTCACCTTTTACCAGATGACAAAATTTTAGACTCTTCTGTATTGAAAGCATTTGCAGACGACACATTAAATGAAACTTAAAACATGACATAAGATAGAAAATGTTGTTTGAAAAGGAGAAAATGCTGGTTGCCAGCATTTTCTCCTATTCCCACAATCTTTTCAAAAGCGTCTCTGCTAGGATTGTTAAAACTTGGGATTGTGTAGTAAAGGGTTAACCCTTTAACAAACAATGCCATGTTTTAATGACCCTTGAAGAGAGGCCTTTTGAAAACATTGTGAGGGAAGGAGAACTCCTTTTCCCACAAGGTTTTCTATCCTTTTCAAAGCAAGGTTCAATTTTTGAGTCACATTTATTTTGTCGTCTGAAAATGCTTTCAATTTGGACTAGTCTAAAATTTTGTCATTTGGTAAAGAGCCTGTAAATTTGACCAATACTTGCACAAAGGCGTGGGAAGTTCCAAAAATTGAGTCTGCTCAGTAGGGGACTGGAATCTGAAACCTCTGATGTGATCAGCTACCCTACACTCCCCTCTCCCACATTATAGAATAGGTCACTGTTTATCAAACAACCCTGTGGTTAAAAAATTCTGGGGAAGGAGGCTTTCTTAAAAACATTGTGGGAAGTGGAGAAAATGCTGGTAACCAACATTTTCTCCTTTGCCCACAAAGTTTTTTAGTCTGATTTTTTATTTATTGTCAGCAGATGCTTTTAATTTGGACAAGTCTAATATTTGTGGCTCAGTATTGAATTAAATTTTTGTAAAGTCTCTCAGCTTCTATGGTTCTGTGCCTCAGTTATAAGTCTATGTATCTGGTAACAAAATCTTTCTAACAATAGTCAGTTAATTTTCTTTTACAGCCAAGAGACCAGTTCTTGTCTAAACTTCTCAACAAAATACAATTGGGTGGAAGAGAAAAAGTTAAGTTTGGGACATCTGAAACGGTTGAAGATGCTGAAACTCTCGAGTCATGGGAAGATATGGACACCGCTGAACTCAAGGTATGTTTGCTATGCAGATTCACTATATTTTTGGGCAAAACACTTCAGAGCCTAGCCTAGTATTGATGGAACCCAGGACATAGATGAATATATGAGCTGTCGTCATGATATGACTGATATAATGTTTAAAGGGACATTAAACACCATTCAAGCAATCAATTACTATTTTTGTGCTGTAAGTTACTTCTGCACAACTTTTTTTTTAACACTTGGAGTACCTGATAATTGAATTGATCTTTTTCAGGCACTAAACACTAATGACAGAATCTTTCACGAAGAGCAGATAAAAGCATTTTAACACCCATATATTTTGCCTTTGGCCACTACTGGGCTTTTAAACAATATAAATCAAGGAGTAATAATTTGTCACAGCAATTTTTCTTTTGCAGCAAATGTACTCATATCATTCTGAAAGCATAGTTTCCTTTCCTTTGAATCTCTTTCCTTTGTTTCCCTTGTACCAGTTTTTGTTTTGTGTATAAAAAAATCCTTCATGTCCATGAGTTAAAAACCTTCATGTTCACAAGTTAGAAAGGCAATAAACCAGATTTGACCAAAAATATTGGGAGGGAGGGAGAGGAAAGAAAATTGATATTTTGTGTGAAAATATTATAAGGACATGCCAAAAAAATGCCTTGGGTAAGATTCAAACACATGACTCAAAACATAGCAACTCTGCCATTGAGTTAAGGGGCCAAACAATATTTTTCAGTGTTAAATGCATGAATCCCTTGTTATACAATAATTGCTGTACGGTTACTATTAATGAAATGGGAAATTATACAAAAAAAATACAAAAACTTGCTACTGCCATTTGTTTTCAACATATATTCGTGTCTTTCTTTGAATTTTTAAGCAATCTTTGCATGTAACTAAAAATTAGCTGTCTTTTGTAAGATTTTCTATGAAACTTGGAAATAGAGAATATATGGTTGGTGCCGAGATGGATAAAGTTTATCCGGTGAGGCTTAGAAAACTGAGAGGGCGAGCTTTAGCGAGCCCTCTTCAGTTTTCGGGCCGAGCCGGATAAACTTTATCCATCTCGGCACCAACCATATATTCGATTTATCCCGTTTTCTAAAGGAAAAAGCTCATTTTTACTCCTCATTTTTCAAATTATTTGATTTGTTTACAATAGGTCCCCCTAGGTCCCCGATGTTCAAGCAGCCTAAGTACGCACTTATTATAGTGATCTGAGGAAAGCAATAGTTCCTATTATATCCGACTAGAATACCCGTACATCATCAAAAATGAGTCATTTTTCACAATTTCCAGCATAATATCAATGTTTTTATTTCAAAATATGTTGAGTTTTGCTATGTATGCTGACTGTCAATGCAATGTTATATACAGTCTTGTGCCATACAGTACTGCACAGAAGGTGAACATCCAAACGGCTCCAGTTATGGCGACATTAATAAGGGCAGCAAATAAATAACGTCCAACAGGGAGGAAAATTTCGGGGTTATATCCCTTTTTGTATAAATAATTTTTGGAAATGCATGGTGACGTCACATGACGTAATTTTCTCTGAATTCTACGTAATCACTCACAGAAATGTTGTAAACAGACACGGGTACGTAGAAGGAAAGAACTTACCTCTGATACGAAAACGGCTATTGTTTCATTATATTATTCGTGTATTTGACAATAGGAAATATCTCGTAGATTGGACATACCGCAGACTACAATTAATGGGATTGTCAAAGGATATCGTATACGAAATAGTGTTTAGAATTTTCAAAGAAACGGCACTTAGGCCTAGTAAAGATAAGTGAACGTAATAGTCGGACACAGAACATTACGAATTGTAAACAAAACAGGAAACAAACATCGGACATTATGGGAATTTCTAATCAAACAAGAAACTATAGTTTTTAAACGGACTGTTCAAAGGACATTGTATAGCGAAGGATATATTGGAACAAACAACAGGGTTTTTATTTGGAGAAAGGTAGGTGAAGATTGGTTACCGTGTTGCCTCGCTACTCCACCCACCCCGAGGTTCAGTTTGATGATCTGGCCGGCTGAAGGCCCGGACTTGAATATTATTCAGAACTTATTGCTTAGACTTAGAAGACAACTGAAAAATCGACCTGAAATCATTGATACGCGAGATAAGCTTGAGAAAGCCATTCATTACGTCTGCACAAACATTCAGGACTATTGATACATCAGGAACTGTATTCCAGCCTATCAAGGAGGATACAGAATGTAATAAAATCAAAAAGGATATAACAAAAGACTCGGGTACGAAAAGTTGGTTCTGAATATTTTAAACAGTTTTGTTTTTTAGGTCTCATTCACAGTTAACATCAATTTTTTTGTTTTTACACGTTTGAATTTATGGCACAAGTCTGTATCATTAATCTTATAGCGCGTAGGAATACACAACTGCCGGATAAAGCTAAGTTTATTAGGTTACCCCTTTATTAGGTCAGTTTAAATAACGAAAACGGGATAAAAAGAAATCTTGTAATATGTCCCTATAGGTATTTTGTAATTTTCACGGCAAATATCAAAGCTTTTTAATCTGTTAGATAGAAGTAAACAGCATTTTGGGGCATTTTCAGCAGCTACCCTGAGTAGCAATCCTAGTCTTATTGTAAATCAGAAAGTACCACAATCTCTTACTGGCTAGAGTATTAGCCAAATGGTTTAGCCTGTCAAAGATAAAGCACCCTTAGTTATTTAGAAAATTGTTGTGAATTAGAACACAAAATTCAATGGTGGTTGAATGCTGCCCCTTTTCTTTAACCCTTTACCACACAATGACGCCTTTTGACGCCCCTGGGAAAGAAGCCTTTTGAAAACATTGTGGGAAAAGGAGAAAATGCTGGTAATCAGCATTTTCTCCTTTTCCCACAATGTTTTCTACCCTATCAAAGAAAAATTGCACCATTTGAGCCACACTGAAATTGTCGTCTGCAAATGCTTTCAATTTGGACAAGGCTAAAATTTTGTTGTCTGGTAAAGGGTTAAAAAATCAGATAGTATCCATACTATAGTCCTGACAACTTCATTGATATTGCAAATATCTGTAAGCCATTTTTATTCTTACAGAATATTTGAGAGATCTGTGGTATGAAACAGAAAACCATTTTCCAGATCTAAAAGGAGATATTGATTTATAGTGTGCATTTTGCAGTCTTTGTCACTTGAAACTGTGAAATTGGAGATTTTTTGTCTTGGTTTTCATTTCTAGCAAATGACACTATTAACATGTGCCTTCTTTTTCAAATGCAAATTATTGCAATTATTATTATTTGATTTGTTTTGCAGAGCAAAGATGACACAAGAAACAGCTCCAACCATCAATTCAAAAGTAAAGTGGAGTTTCAAAAACAACTTTATGCAAATCATATGGTGGAAGAGAAATATAAAGTGATGGTAAAACAGAGAGAAGACCTACCAGTATATCTAGAGAAATCCCACATTGTTGACTGTATCAACAAAAATAATGTGGTGCTGATTGCTGGAGAAACTGGCAGTGGAAAAAGTACACAAGTTCCTCATTTTATTCTTGAGGTAATAATAATTTTTCAAGTTGAAAAGGCTGACTTTATAGTATCTCCCAAAATAGATTTGCAATGGATGACTACAAAAGGCATCCTTATGTATTAGAGATTTTTTCATAATGAACCAAGGTTTAACACTGTACCAAGGGACAAATTTTTAGTCTGGTCCAAATTGAAAGCATTTGCAGACGACAAAATATATGTAACTCAAAAATTGAAATTTGTTTTTGGAAGGCTAGGAAAGATTGTGGGAGAAGGAGAAAATGCTGGTTACCAGCATTTTCTCCTTTTCCCACAATGTTTTCAAAAGGCTTCTTTCTCAGGGTCATTAAAAGTCGGGATTGTGTGGTAAAGGGTTAATTATATACCAACAGACAAATTTTTAGACTGGTCCAAATTGATACTATTTGCAGATCACAAATAAAATGTGGCTAAAATATGGAATTTGTGTCAGAAAGAGTAGAAAACATTGTGGAAAAAGGAGAAAATGCTGGTTACCAGTATGTACGCCTTTTCCCTGAATGTTTCTGAAGTTTTACTCTTCAGGGTCATTAAAACTCCGGATTGTGTGATAAAAGAGTTAAAGCCCCTTTTCAGCTAATCCAGTTGGCATATGAAATTGCTTAACTCTTTACCAAACGACAAACTAGTCCAAATTGAAAGCATTTGCAGACGACAAAATAAATGTGACTGAAAAATTGAAATTTGTTTTGGGAAGGGTAGAAAGCATTGTGGGAAAAGGAGAAAATGCTGGTTACCAGCATTTTCTCCTTTTCCCGCAATGTTTTCAAAAAGCTTCTTTTTCAGGGTCATTAAAAGTCTGGATTGTGTGGTAAAAGGTTAATACAGTACAGTGGTAAACAATAGTCTCACACAAGATACTGTGTTTTTTCTTTGTTGGAGCTTTTAATTTGTCAGATAATCACGGAAAACCCCTGTAATATTAATTTCAGCGTACGATCTGGAAAATTCTGTAATTTGGTTAGAGGTGTTTTGCTTACCAGCATATGCATAGGCACATTGTGTTCATACTGAGCAAGCAAGTAGATGGAGTTTGACAAGGCCATACATCTATGTTAGTCATTTTCAAAACATATCAGAGCTCCAGATAGAGGGAGTGATTTTGATTTCTAAATTGGAAATATTAATCACTCTCCGCTCAACCCTATGTAATGGGCTCTCATTAGAATTGTCTCATTGAGAGGATTCTAATGAGTACCCACAACATAGGGTTTGGATGAGAAATAATGGATTTAGAATACTGTCACTCCCTCTTATCTGGAGGTCTGACATATGGAACTCTATTTACCCTGATCCTTAACTGTGGCATGTCTGCAGTATGAATTAGATGTATTGGCAGGGAAGGAGAGATGATGTCCTTAAAATTGCATATTACATTCAGTAGGTTTTAAGAAAAATTATCATTCAGTCTGAAATAGGTTCATCTAAACACTAAGAAGGCTGAATTAACACTTTACCACACAGTCCCAACTTTCAACGACCTTGAGAAAGAAAGCTTTAGAAAACATTGTGGGAAAAGGAGAAAATGCTGGTGACCAGCGTTTTCTCCTTTTCCTACAATGTTTTTCTGCACTTCCTAAAACAAATTTCAGTTTTTGAGTAACATTTATTTTGTTGTCTGCAAATGATTTCAGTTTCAACTAGTCTGAAATTTTATCGTTTGGTAAAGAGTTAAGGAAGTGGGTCTTTTCAACCAGTAACAACAGAATTATTACAATATGGTGTGCAACACACGAAAAGGGGCCTTCGGACAATTGCATAAAGTGTTGTCCTGGATTAGCCTGCGCAGTCCGCGCAGGCTAATCCGGGACAGCACTTTACGATTACATAAGATTTTTTTCATACAGTAGACTTTCGTGAGACAGAAAATTGCACAAGAATGGTAAGTGTCAACTTGAATTAGTCACAGACTGCACAGGCTGATCTTGGACGACACACTTTTACACATATGTCCGAAGGCCCCTTTTCGTGTGTTGCACGCCATATCATCCTTTACTATGCAATCCATCCTTTTTTACAATTTTGAGGAAGATGGCTGTTGAAAACATTGTGATGATTGCATTTTCTTCTTTTCCCACAATGTTTTCGACCCTTCCAAACACAAATATCAATTTCTGAGCCACACTTATTTTGCTGTGTGCAAAATGCTTTCAATTTGGACAAGTGTAAAATTTTGTCACTCGGTAGAAGACTGTTTTGGTCAGAATGTGTAGATTCAGGATTAGACTGGACATTCTGTGAAGTCTGATATTAATCTACACTGTCTGCAAAAGCAGTCATGGCTGGGTTCAGCACTCGGAGGATTAAAAGTCTAAAATAATTTCATAAAAGATACGAGGGCTGATTGATAAGTTGTGACCTTTGTATTAAAGGTGTTTAGCAGGGATGTCCTTTTCAACCCCACTATTTCCTCACTATTAAAGGTTGTGTACCTGAACACTGGTGTCATTGGTCAGTTTATGTCAAAGAGGTAGGACTCTTGAAGTAAACAAGGCAAGTGACCTACAGTGAAAAGTTGGGTTATGAAATTCAAGCTTGGCAGGCAGAATCTTGAGGGTGATGCCTCACCTGGAAGGCCTGTCAGCATGTCAACTCAAAAATGGTCAATAAAATCCATGATATGGTTGACAGGCATGTTACAGAGAGATACATAGCCAGTACAGTTGGGAGTACATTACATTCTTACAGAAGATCTTGCAGTGAGAAAGCTCTCAACCTGTTGGGTACCAATACTTCCGACAGTTGATCAGAAGCACACCAGGCAGACTTTGTTGTGTGCTAATCTGAACCTTTTAGAGGCAGTTCCTGCTAACTTTCTGCAGTGGCTTGTGATTATGGATAAAACATGGGTTGAAAAATCATGCAATATGTTTGCCAAAGTCAAATCCTTACACATGAGGCTCAGAACTTAACAATCAGCCCTCCTATCTATAATTTTTGGTTTTTGGCTCCCAGGTGTGTTTTACTTGTTCTCAAATGACAAAATTTCAGGCTTGTCAAAATTGAGAGCACAAATGTTTCTAATATGATGGGATTTGTCTTTGAAAGGATAGACATCATTGTTGGAAAGGGAGAAAATGCTGGTGACCAGCATTTTCTCCTTTTCTCACAATGTTTTGAAAAAAAGCCTTCTCTGTCACGGTGTTAGAAGTCAGGATTGTGTGGTATAGGGTTAATTTACTGTTTGGAAAAATATGAATAGTACTTTTACAGGATTGCCTAAAATCCACAAGAGATAGATGTAACATTGTATGTACGGAACCAAGGCGTATCTCTGCAATCAGTCTGGCCACCAGGGTGAGTCAAGAGATGGGAGAGAATAAACTAGGTAAGCTTTATTATACTCCCCACAGCCTTATGGGTGGTTACTATTACAGGAATGATGACCTCTGAACATTTTTCCTAACCCAGTGACAAGTCAAACAGTTGGGGTGTTCTTTGGTATGTGACAGTTGTAGTTCTTTCAGAAATAATTGGAAATGGCTGGTCCATTGAGACTTCTAAGTTGGTTAAGTCGCTACCAATCGACAAAATTTTGGACTTGTCCATATTGATATTCACATTATACAACAGACTGTCTTAACCCTTTCCCAAACAAGCCCTGGTTTTCACGTGTCTGCAGTACAAGTCTTTTGAAAACACTGTGGGAAAAGGAGAAATTGCTCGTAACGAGCAATTTCTCCTTTTCCCACAGTGTTTTCTACCCTTTTTGATAACTTTCTGCCACTTTTCATCAAATTTAATACTGTTGTCTGCAAACTCTTTCAATTTGGACCAGTCCAAAATTTGTCATTTGGGAAAGGGTTAATAGAGGGGTTTTACTGTATTTTGTTTACACTGATTGTGATGTAGGGTAATTCTTTCTCTTCTCACAATATTTTATGAAAATTTGAGCGGTATATGCAGTTAACTCATTTCCCTCTGAAACATATTTGCAGTATGTGACTTTAAAACCATCCTTGTAAAAATATGCAAAATCATTTGAATCCAGTGTAATACATCAATTCATTAGGTAAAAGACCTTTTGTTGTTTTATCAGTGCTTATCGAAATAGTCTGCTTGAAGAGAAAAAGGACCGTAATCCACAGGAGGAAATGAGTTAAGTAAGAGAATTTAAGGGTTGGTCATATTGAAGGTAGTTTGAGGCAACAAAATTTAATGTGTTTTAAATGATGGGATTTGGCCTTGATAGGGTAGTAAAAATTGTGAGAAAAGGAGAATTTTCACCTTTTTCCCACATGTTTTTCTCTAAAACTGTCTTTCTATGTGTCATTTAAAAAAACATTGTTATAGTTTGGTAGACAGGTAAAGAAGACAAAACTGATATAGATTAGGGAGATTTATAGAATATAGTGGTTAGTAGCTGTCATGTTTATTTTAGGCAACAAAGAATCTCTGTGTGGCTACCAGATAAGATTTGAATCCAAGATGGGACCCAATACATGTTTAACATATTGTACTACTGGAGTTTTACTGCGTAAACTACAAGTGGACCCCAAGCTTTCCAACATCACCCATGTAATTGTAGATGAAGTGAGAATCCTTTGTCTTATGTATCTCTGTAACAGAAGAGTGATGTCATAGATTCATAGATGTTTGTGATACTCAATATTAAATAAAGTTTTTATTTTTAATTCTATTGTTGGGGGGGGGGGGAATCAATAGTGAATAAGTGAAAAAGGAGACAAAAAGTGTAGCAATGAAGTTAATCTGTAACGAATAGTTTCTACTTACCAAGGATACACATAGAACAATCGGCAAACATTTTAAAGTCATGCATGAAATGTATAAATGTAGTTAGATATAAGCATGGCTCGAACGGACACACATTCTGAAAATTGTGTCACAGTAATTCTGATTGTTCATGCGTAAAGCCAAAACTGCCCTATCACTAGTTTCAAGGGAAAAAAAACTGTACATGTTGGACAATTATTGACCTTTTATCTGCTAAGCCTTTACCAAACAATGAAATTTTAGACTAGTCTGAATTAAAAGCTGATGACATTCTAAATTTAGCTAAAAATGATGGTAATTGTCTGTGAAAGTGTAGAAAACTTTGCTGGAAAAGGAGAAAATGCTGACTACCAGAATTTTCTCCTTTTCCAACAAGGTTTCCAAAGGCTATTTCCTTAGGGTCATTAAAACTTGGGATTTTGGGATAAAGGGTTAAGCAGAGGACATAATTTTAGACTTGCCATAATTGAAAGCATTTGTAGACAGAAAACTGAATGTGTCTCAGCTGAATAGATTTGTGCTCAGGGTCATTAAACCTTGGGATTGTTTGGTAAAGAGTTAACCCTATACCAGATGACAAAATTTTAGCCTTGTCCAAATTGAAAGCATTTGCAGACGGCAATCTCAGCGTGGCTCAAATGGTGCAATTTTTCTTTGATAGGGTAGAAAACATTGTGGGAAAATGAGAAAATCCTGGTAACCAGCATTTTCTCCTTTTCCCACAATGTTTTCAAAAGGCTTCTTTCCCAGGTCATTAAAAGGCGGCATTGTGCGGTAAAGGGTTACAGCTGATTGTTGTTAAGGTTACAGGAATTTTTCTGTTATCCAAAGTTCATACATTTCATTATAATTGGTTCTAATTTCATGGTCTTTTAGATTTTCCTTCAATTTTCCTGACATATAGGTCCATGAGAGAAGTGTACAGTCAGATTTCCTACTGATTATATTGCGGGAGCTCCTACAACAAGGATCACACCTAAAGGTCATTCTAATGAGTGCCACTATTGACGCTGAGAAGTTTTCTGCCTACTTTAGTCACTGTCCAGTTATCACCATTCCTGGTCGAACCTTTCCAGTCCAGGTAATGTTGACAAATATAAACTCTCAACTTCGTGCAGACATGTTTTAACCCTTGAAGTGCTGGATAAATGAAATGGACAATCTCAGTCAGTATTTATGATGCAGATATTGGAATTTCAAAGCTGTTTTTGTTGAGAATGTCCCAACAGAGCAGACAGCGTAGATCAAAGATCAGGCTGCAAATTCTGTTCAGTCTGATCTTGATCTTTGTAGTTTGTGTTAGTAATTAAATCTTGGTGCAGAACTACAAAGATGAATATATCCATCACTGGTTGTAATTCAAAATGAAATTGTTCCACATGAGTAATTTCTTCTTTTTTGTATATGATCATAAAGATCGCCCAGAAGTCAGTACAAGTGAATTAACTCTTTACCAAATGACAGCATTTTACACTTGTACAAATGGACCATACATGTACATGACTTATATTCTGTGAAAAGGGGTCTTAATGCATCTGCAAAAAGTATCGACCTATGTCAATCCACTAAAAACGAGAAAAATATTTATTTGGAGGCTTGACTAAGAAGTCAATGATATAGATTCAAGAGCAAACTTCAGGTTCTAGAGATAATAGAAGTACCGGTAATTTCTCAAGTGCTTTTTTTTTCACAACAGGTTTTCCATGCAGAGGATATCGTAGAACTGTCTAAATATGTTCTGGATGAAGATTCACCATATAGTTTGAAGCAGTCTGAACTTGTGAAGGTTTGAACAATAGTTTTTGATCTGATTGTCTATATAATACATGCATTGTTATTATCTCACTAAAGTGAAAACATTTTGGACAAGCATGGAATGAAGGTATCGAGATTTAGCGTAAAATGTTTCAATTGCGATAAAGGCCTTGGTCCGTATTCACCAACCACTCTTAAGAACATTCTTAGTCATAATCCCCAAGATTTTCTGAATTTGAAAGTAACACAACTTCTGATTGGCTAAACCAAATGGTTTAGCTAATCAGAAGTTGTGTTACTTTCAAATTTAGAAAATCCTGGGGTTTCAGACGGAGAATATTCTTAAGAATGGTTGGTGAATACGGACCCTGATTTGAACTGACATACAGGATTTGTCACTAAATTTCTCTTGTTCAGCTTTTTCTGAGGTACCGTTTGATATATTTGTGCTGTATGAAACATTTAAATGAGTTTGTTTTTGTAATTCAATCCATTTGTAGTAAAACTTTGTAGATGTTGAAGGTGATTTTCTAAAATGAATCTATTAATTTTATAGGAAGAATCAGCAACAGTGTCAGTGACAGAGAAGAGAGGTAATCAGTCCAAAATGGATTTATTCTGGACAAAGGATGATATTGCAACCATTGATCATGTGAGTGACTAAGTCAGGTCTTACTGCTCAGCATTAAATCAATAGCTCTTTAACTCTACCACACAACAAAATTTTAGACAGGTCCAAATTGAAAGCATTTGCAGACGACAATTGAAATATGTTTTAGTGGTGGGATTTGTCTTTGAAAGGGTAGAAAACATTGTGGAAAAAGGAGAAAATGGTGGTTACCAGTATTTTCTCCTTTTCCCACAATATTTTCAGAGTCATTTCAGTCAGGGTTGTTAAAACTCGGGAATGTGTGGTAAAGGGTTAACTCTTTACCAAATGGCAAAATTGCACACTGGTCCAAATTGAAAGCAATTGCAGACAACATATAAAATTGAGTTGAAATGATAGTAAGTGTTTGTAAAATTGTAGAAAACCTTGTGGAAACAGGAGGAAATGCTGGTAACCAGCCTTTCCTCCTTTTCCCACAAGGTTTTCTACACTTTTACAAATACTTTCCACAGAGTCGTTGATACCGGGGACCGTTTGGAAAAGGCCAAACAAAGTTTGGGATTTGTCCAATTTGAAATCATTTGCAGATGACAAATTAAGTGAAGGGAGTTAAGAAAAAAAGATGTTTTCATTCATTCCAAAGACTTACCTTACTAACTGCTTCTAAACATGGACAGCAAAAGTTATGAGAATTAGATCCTTTTATAATTTGCATATTTAACCCTATATTAAACGATTCTGTGTATTAATGACCCAAAGGAAAAAATCTTCATGAAAATATTATTCAAAAAAGGGTAACTGCTGGTTATGAGCATTTTCTCTATTCCTCACAATATTTTATTCTTTAAAAACAAATCTTATTGTTCGAGTCATATTTGAAATGCTTTCAAGTTCGACAAGTCTGAAATTTAATTGTTTGAAAAAAAAAAGATGATATGTTTTCATTACAGACAAGCCTATCAGCTGATAAATACAGCTTGCATACCAGAAACACAGTTACCAGAATGAACTTTAAGAGGATTAATTTGGAGCTCATTGTGGTTTGTAACAATAGATCTTATTTCTTTTTTTGATATATGATTTATTAGCTTGGCTGCTTTAATAGAAAACATTGAGGTGATTTTGGTTTTGTCTTAGCCTTGTTGTCATTTAGGTCTTTGTCATCATGTGAAAACTTTGATGTTTTCTTATTTCTCTATATCTCTCACTATACCTTAATGTTTCCAATAGTAGTCTGCTACGAGAAAAAAAATCATTCATATAATTGAGCAGTGATCTGTAAAAAGGGGGCTTAATGCATCTGCGAACGGTATTGACCCAGGTCAGCCTGTGCGTTCTGCCCAGGCTGACCTGGGCCAAAACTCTTCGCTATTGGTCAATTTTGTGCATGTCCAAGGACCCTTCTACCACATGATTCAGTGGGTTGTTAAAAAAATGGATATTAAGGCTCTATAATCATTTGATTGCTCAATACGTACAATACATCAGAGAGATGCATTAAGCCCCCTTTTCCCAGAGCATTGCTCAATTTCAAAGATAATGTTAGATATCTGTATCATTTCTTCATACATGTATGAGCAACGACCAGCATTTGTAATGCACACAGTGACTTCTTTGTTATTTTGAGGAAATTGAAATGTTTCATATGAAGAAATATAAAAAGAGGCAGTTGTATAGTAAAGTTGCAAGTTGATGCTGTTTTTTTTTGCAGGATCTGTTGGTTTATTTAGAAGTCAGTGAACAGTTTAGACAAGTAGAGGGAGCAGTTCTTATATTTCTACCAGGCTTGGCTGACATCACAGAGTTATATGAGAATCTGAAGAGTGACAGGCGGTTTTATGACTCAACAAAGTAGTTTAAATCTTCTTTAGTATATTGAGCTTTGTGTGTTTTTAATCTGAAGAATGAATGTCCAACCATATAAAAACCAGCATACTGGACAGGTTTTTGAAAACAGTGTGGGGAAAGGAGGAGTTGCTTTAACAAGCATTTGCTCTTTTCCCAACAAGAATTTCCACTTTATTAGATTTTTTTTTTTTTTTTTTTTTTTTCAGTTTTGCAAGCCGCACCAAAAGATCATTTAGAAAAATAAAATTAAAATATAAGCCACTTCATCTTATAGCCGCGTCCTTGAAAATTTTTACCTTTTTAACAGATAGGCGGATGCCTATTGTCCAGAAAATGCTGTACTCGTTTAAAGTACTTGGCTTAGGGGCTTTCACTCTTGACCACACAATTGTATATTTTATTAACCCTGAAAAAGGAACTTTTGAAAACAATTTGTGAAATGGAGAAAATACTTTTACGTAACGTTTTCTTCTTTTCTCACAATGTTTTCTACTTTTTCATAGATTAATCCCTTGAACTATTTGATTAGTTGTCCACAAATGCTATGGATGAGTCTAAAGTTGATTGTCTAGTGAAGACAAAGGTTGCCTTTTGTGACATTTCCTATTTTTCATCAGGGGCATAACCAGGGATTCAGAATCATTGTGCACACCAAATCAAGGGTGTTATCTCACCCTTAGGCCACTAAGTGCAATGCAGTGCACATTTGCAGACAGTGTTAATCAAGATAGACTGCACAGAATGTGCAGCCTGACCTTGATTGACATTGTCCAATATCGTGAGATATTTTCCATTGAAAAGAAAGGATTGAATCACAATATTTGGCTTTTTTACTCTGTTGGGAATTTTCTCTTGGTTTTTTTTTTTTTTCCAGAAATTCAAGGCTAATTATGAAGAGTTGTTCTATAAAGCCATAAAAGATTGTTCCACTTGTTCCCATTTTCTCTGCACTTGTGCATTGTGCATTATGTACACTATGCCTTTGTTCATGTTTCCTTTTGTTCCTGAATTCTTCATTACTATTTTCCAATTTCAACAAATATGTCCAGTGGAAACAATTCTTGTTCATCAGTGAAAAACATACAGTATGAAAGTCCAATTCATTTGGAATATGCATATTGATATTTTTAATACTGCTTTTATTTGACTCCCTTGGCTCTGTAAGAAGCCATATGCAGATTTATAAAAATGACATGATAAAAACCATAATAATAATACATGAAAACATGCGAATATCAGATTTTGAGTAACTTGAAACTTCAAGTTTACATTTTAGAATACTTCCTACCCTACATGACTTTTGAATTTTCTTACTTCTCCAGAAAGTGTGATTCAAGATAAGTCTACACATATGTGCAGTTTGATCTTCTTCTACTATCACCATCCGATGTGTTTAGACATATAAACCCCATAAGATATGTTTAACACTTTATCACACAGTGCCGCCTTTTAATGACCCTGATGAAGAAGGCTTTTGAAAACATTTTTGGAAAAGGATAAAATGCTGGTAACCAGCATTTTCTCTTTTTCCCGCAATATTTTCTATCCTTTCAAAACAATTTACAATTTTTGAGTCCATATTTATTTTGTCATCTGCAAATACTTTTAATTTGGAAATGTCTGAAATACTGCCATGTGGTAAAGGGTTAAAAAAACTCGTCAGAATATATTGTTGTTACAGTCATGTGAATCCTCCAGAATATTTGTTAACCAGGTTATCATTTTTGTTGCAGATACCTGATTATAGCACTTCACTCTGTGTTATCTTCAGCAGACCAGACTTTGGCGTTTAAAGTACCTCCTCCAGGGGTCAGAAAAATTGTCCTGGCCACTAATATAGCAGAGACAGGAATAACTATCCCAGATGTTGTGTTTGTTATAGACACAGGAAAAGTAAAGGAGAACAGGTTTACATCAACAGTTATTGTACATAGTAATAATACTGGTTTTTCCGACATCTATGCAGTTGACTGCTTTTGAAAACATTATGGGAAAATTGGCATTTGTTTGTAACAAGCAATTGCTCCTTCTTCTTATGTTGTCCATATCTTTTTTTTTAAAAAAAAAAAAAAAAAAAAGGCACTTTCTTTTCTGTCAAATTTTGTTTTTTCAGTTACATGTACTAGTTATAAACATGTCTGAACGTAGCCTGTATGATAATGCCATAATGTGTAGAACACCATTGAAATATGTATACTTTCTATTTCCTTTTACTCAGGCAATATCCATTAATGCTTTACCAAACAACAAAATTTCAGACTTGTCCATATTGAAAGCATTTGCAAATGACAGAGGTGGCTCTCAAGTTGGCATTTGTCTGTGAAAGGATAGAAAACATTTTGGAAATGGGAGAAAATGCTGGTTACCAGCATTTTCATCTTTTCCCAAGTGGTTAAAAAAGCTTTCTTCCTCAGGGTCGTTAAAATTCCAGGGCAAAGTGATTATTTATACTCAAGAAGTATATATTTTACAAAAATCTAAAGGAGAAAAGATCTGTATGTATCATAGTCATTTTCAGCTCTTATAGTTTTTTATTTCTGAACTTTTCTAAGAAAGCAGTAAAGTAAATTAAAAACCGAATCCCAACATAAATAATTTGTGCTGTTTGCAAAAAAAAAAAAAAAAAAGAGGATTATTGACATGAAATTGATGGATGAATGATAATGTAAATTCTATTTCACGTTCTAAATTGTTTTTTTTTTTTTTAGCACAGCTGTTTTCAAAGAAAATGTTAAGTTACTGTTTTAGCCCTGGCATCGTCTGCATCTACATCATAGCTTGTGTGTTGTGCAAAAAATTTGACAATTTTAAATATCTCTGTTGTTACTGAAGATATTTTCTCCAAACTCGGACAATGGGAATGCATACACCAGGGGCAGATAACCATTAAAGTATTTCTGACACAGTTGTGCCCCCTTTTTGACTTAGAACTTTCAAGAACTCTAGCATTTTATAAGATCTGTTATTACTCAAGATATTTATTTCAAACTCAGAGAAGTTGTTAAATATTAAAAGGAGAAACCATACAAAAGGGCAGATTACCATCAAAGTATTTTTGACACAGTTATGCCCCTTTTCTCAAATTGGAATTTCACTGAAAGTCAAGCAACTGTAGCAGAGTGTTGACAACTGCATGTGCTGATCTTGTTTTGTGTATTACAGGTATATAGAATCTAGTCAAATGAATGCCCTCGAGGAGGTATTTATCAGCAAAGCCAGTGCCAAACAAAGACAGGGAAGAGCTGGTCGTGTCAGAGATGGATTTTGTTTTAGAATGTTTACCAAACAAATGTAGGTTGCTCTGTAATTTTAAAGGCATTTTGAAGCTGGAAAACAAATCATATCAGAATGGAATTAGTTTTTATTTGTCAGAAGTTTTGTTGCATCATCTTATAAATGGCTTGAAAAACATGTTTTACTTTATGCTGAAAAAACTATTTGATTCTAATTTATTATGCAGTACATGAATTTGGCCTGTAAATTAAAAGGATTATCCCTTTACCACACAATTACGGGTTTTCACAACCCTGAGAAAGAAGCCATTTGAAAACAATGTGGGAAGAGGAGAAAATGCTGGTAGCCAGCATTTTCTCCTTTTCCCACAATGTTTTCTATCCTTCCCAAAACAAATTTCATTTTGGGTTACATTAATTTTGTCATCTGCAAAAGCTTTCAGTTTGGATGGGTCTAAAATTTTGTCGTTTGGTAAAGAGTTAAAGAGAAATTTTCCCACTTTATTCTAGACTTATTTCTTGTTGTTCGGTGTGTATTGACATAAAAATGTGATTGACTTGATGGGCAGAGGTTAGCTATTTGTCATTGCATTGTTGTTGTTGTTGTCATCCCCTCCTTTGTTGGGATGTTTTGAAAAAAGCATATCAAAGTAAGATATGTCATTAACTCTTTTTTTCTTGTGTCTCTCTAGGTATGATTCATTTAGGTCCTATACAATGCCAGAAATTTTACGGGTACCACTAGAAGAGCTTTGTCTACATATAATGGTACCTACCTTTTATTCTTGTTTCATACTTCCATACATGAAAATTCAAATACCTGTGTAATGACAAAGTTGTTGAATACATTTATCACCACATATTTCATAATGATATGGCATTATGAAATTTTTTCATCAATTTTTGCCCATATTAAAATTAGCAAATATATACATGGCCCTGTTAGTAAAGACAGTTCTTTAAGACATTGGTGCGTGTAGTTTTTCATTTGTTAAAAGTTTGTTTGCATACTTTTGTATTTCAATTCTGTAAACACCTGAAATTATTTTACCATATTTCATGCTTGGACATTGATTTTCGACTATTTGAAAGGACTAATATTACAACATAACTGTATACTACATTGAATATACAGTGCCTGACATACATAGGTATCTATATACAATGCATGATATACATAGGTATCTGTATAATGTGTCTGATATACATAGGTATCTGTATAATGTGTCTGATATACATAGGTATCTGTATAATGTGTCTGATATACATAGGTGTCTGTATAATGTGTCTGATATACATAGGTATCTGTATAATGTGTCTGATATACATAGGTATCTGTATAATGTGTCTGATATACATAGGCATCTACTCTATGTAATGTCAAAACTATTTTAACCTTTACCAGACAACAGAATTTTAGTTTTGTCCAAACTGAAAGCATTTGCAGACAAATTGTGCATTTTTATTTGATAGGGTAGAAAACATTGTGGGTAAAGGAGGAAATGCTGATTACCAGCATTTTCTCCTTTTCCCACAATGTTTTCTAAAAGTTTCTTTCCCAGGGTCGTTAAAAGTCAGCATTGTGTGGTAATGGGTTGATATAACTTATTTGCAGACCCAATATTCTAAACTGTAAACTTTAGTTAGGGCATTCCTCAAAACTATTCTTGTATCTTTGCAGAAATGTGATCATGGAAGCCCTGAGATATTCCTTGCAAAAGGATTAGACCCCCCTCAACCACAAGTTGTTTCACGTGCAATGTCTCTCCTACATGTAATTGGGGCTTGCATAGAGGGCCAAAAGTTAACTTCCCTTG
Organism: Tridacna gigas; assembly: GCA_945859785.2. NCBI lineage: Eukaryota > Metazoa > Mollusca > Bivalvia > Cardiida > Cardiidae > Tridacna > Tridacna gigas. Next base: position 16,360,358 of record OX244031.2, read on the forward strand.
GTCAACATTTAGCTGCATTGCCTGTTCATGTTAGAATAGGTAAAATGCTGCTCTATGCTTCTGTGTTTGGATGCTTAGAACCTATGGTAAATACCATTTGAGCTGTGCTCAGGCAAAAGGGGGCTAAATGCATCTCTGTAATGTATTGAACAAAGCAAGCCATCACATACTTTTTTTAACAACAGACTCAATCATGAGGTAGCCAGGTCCTTGGATGTACAGAAAATTGACACACAGCGAAAAGTTTCCGCCCAGGTCAGCCTGCGCGGACTGTGCAGGCTGACCTGGGTCGATACTTTTCGCAGATGCATTAAGCTTCCTTTTAACAGAGCATGGCTCATTTGCTTTTGTTTTGAAAAAAGAAATTTTGGTTAGATGCATAATTTCTGTTGCTTGCATTGAATACTGGGTTTTCTTTTAACTATAGACTTATAGTAAACCCTTTCAGTACCTTCGGCAAGAAAAAGGAGCATGTGCCGATTCATAGATCAAGATTAGACTGCGCAGAATATGCATTCTGATTTTTTATCTTCATTGGATCCTCGGTGGTTCAGTTGATTAGGATGGTTGATCAGTAATCCTGATTCATAGATCAAGATTAGACTGCGCAGAATATGCATTCTGATTTTTTATCTTCATTGGATCGTCGGTGGTTCAGTTGATTAGGATGGTTGATCAGTAATCCAGAATTTATGGATTTGCTCCTGTGGTGTTGATGGTCATGTGGGAATGTCCTTTGCTGAGACAATGAAGAGCCCAAGTATAGAATTGGTTGAACACAGGAAATACATGAATAAATGAGCCGTTACCATGGTGTAACTAATACTTTTGGAAATGATGTAGAACATGAGTTGTACTAAAAATTAATTAAAGCTAAGATCTTTAGCATCTCACTTTCATGATCTTGTTCTTAAGTCTTTACCAGAACACAAAATTTTAGACTCGACCAAATTGAGAGCATTTGCAGGCAACAAGTTAACCCTTTACCACACAATCCCGACTTTCAACAACCCTGAGAAAGAAAGCCTTTGAAAACATTGAGGGAAAAGGAGAAAATGCTGGTAACCAGCATTTTCTCTTTTTCCCTCAATGTTTTCTACCCTTTCAAATACAAATTTCAGTTTTTTAATCGCATTTATTTTGTCATCTGCAAATACTTCCAATTTGGACTGGTCTAAAATCTTGTTGTGTGGTGAAGAGTTAAATGTTGCTCAAAAGATGACTTTGGTCTTTGATAGGGTAGAAAACATTGTGGGAAAGGGAGAAAATGCTGGTTACCAGCATTTTCTCCTTTTTCCACAATTTTTTCAAAAGCCTCTTTCTTCATGATCCTTAAAACTCGGGAATATTCAGCAAAAGGTTAACACTTTCAGTGCCTAATATAAAAACTCAAGCCCTTTTTATGGTTGAGTATACAATCCACTGAAAATCAGAAAGATTTTTTTATCTCACTGACTTGACTAAACAAGCAAATGGTACATATTGAGGATCAGACTGCATGTTGTGTGCACTGCGATTTTGCTCTACAGAAGCCTGTTTATGCCTATGGCAGCCAAGGGCGGTAGCTCAGTTACTGGAGTATCTGACTCGTGACCTGGTGGTTGCGGGTTCGATACACGGTTGAGGCAAAACTTTCTTTCCAGCGATTTTTTGTTTGCCACCTCTGATGCATTTAAGAAAGTAGTCAGTTGCTTGGAAACAAAGCTATGTGACTACTGGTGTGAGAAAGCCAGGAAACACATGCATAGGTGCACTTGCTGCCTCGATATGACCTTAGCTGTTTTTAAAACAACAAATGCCTGTGGCACTTGAACAACCTTGAGGAAAAAGGCCTTTGAAAACATAGTGGGAAAAGGAGAAAATGCTGGTAACCAGCATTTCCTCTTTTCCCCAAAATGTTTTCTACCCTTTAAGAGGCAAATTTCAGTTTTTGATTTACATGTAATTTGTTGCCTGCTCAATTGTCAGTTTGGAGCAGTCTAAAATTTTGTCATTTGGTAAAAAGTTGACTGCAGTCGTAACTTGGACATGTTGTATTTCAGGCAGTAATAGCAGCTGCTATGACAGATAAATCACCGTTTGTGGCTCCCATTGGAAAACAAGAACAAGCCAACACTACCAAACAAGCCTTGGCAGTGTCAGCCTCAGACCATATCACAATGTATAAAGCCTACCTAGGGTGAGATTATTTTGATAATTATAGAAAAAAGCATTTATGTGTTAAAGCTGTTCTGTAGGTTCACTATAGGATTTTTTAACTTAATTAGAGTGAGGCTCCTATTATACCCATTCAAAACAAAAGAGTCATGATGTGTGAAAAAGTGTTTTAACCCTTTACCACACAATCCCTAGTTTTAACGACCCTAAGGAAGAATACATTTTAAAAACATTATGGGAAAAGGAGAAAATGCTGGTAACCAGCATTTTCTCCTTTTTCCACAATGTTTCTACCCTGTCAAAGACAAATTCAACCATTCAAGCTACATATAAATTGTTGTCTGCAAATGCTTTCAGTTTGGACACAGCTAAGAATTGTCATTTGGTAAAGGGTTAATGCATCCACAAATTATGATGTTTGTACTGTAATGCATTCAACCCAGGTATGCTGGCTTTACAAATGAAATGAGCCATGCTGTGTGAAAAGGGAGCTTAATGCACCTGCGAAAAGTATTGACGCAGGTCAGCCTGCGCAACCGCACAGGCTGACCTGAGCCAAAACTTTCTGCTATTGGTTGATTTTCTGTAGGTCAAAGGACCTGTTTACCTTAGGATACAGTTGATTTTTAGATGTAATGGATTTTATGGATCCCTATTTATGTGATATCTTGCTTGGTATGATGCATCACGGAGATGCATTAATCCCCCTTTTGCCAGAGCATGGCTCAAATGATTTGTTAACTGAATCAAAATTGATGAAATACACCTTATAGCAAAAGGAGGATGAATATTATAATTAGATTGCTTAATCGATTGATTTTACTGATTGATTGTATGGTGTTTAATGCTGTTTTCAACATTATTTCAGTTATATCGCAGTTGCCAGTGCACCTATCCATGCTTTCCTTGAGTTTCCTTTTACCAGTACTATGCACAATATTCTTTCCTAGCCACTGGCTGCTTTCCCACATAACCATCAACGAAACAATAGTCAGCAGTGAAAGAGGAGTGAATCCTGTCGCAATGACTATCATCAGTCCTCGGAAAGAAATTGGCCAAGCAGGGGATCGAACCAGCGACCTCCTGTTCTCAAGTCCTGTACACTACCGACTGAGCTACTGGGGCTGGGCATTATAATTAGAAGCTGTGAAAGATTTGAATCGTTGTTGGTTTGTATGTGACCATGATAAACTACTTTTATATTTCATCCATAGGTGGCAGGAAGCCAGGTTTAAGGGGAGAGAATCAGAACTTTCATACTGTCAGAAAAACTTTTTGAAGAGAAACACTTTACTTGAGATAGAGGTAATAATAAACCCATTACTGTTCATACTTTGAAGCTTTAAGAAGGTGAATGGATGTTCACTCTTTACCACACAACAAAATTTCAGGGTCTAAAGCATCTGCAGATGACAAATTTCAAAGTGGTACAAATTAATAGTAGATCTTTGACAGTGCAGAAAACATTGCTGGAAATGGAGAAAATGCCAGCATTCTCTCCTTTTCCCACATTGTTTTCAAAAGGCTTCTTCCTCGGGGGTCATTAAAAGTTCTTTTACAGTATAGAAAACATTGTTTGAAAAGGGGCAAATGCTGGTTACAAGCAAATTCCCTTTCCCAGAATGTTTTAAAACACAATGTTTTCAAAGGGCTTTCCTGGGGGGTGGGGGGGGGGGGGAGAATTAAAAATTCAGGCTGTTTGGTAATGGGTTAAAGTCCAACATTGAGTCTTTATGTCCAATTTAGAGACTTCCTGTACATTTTTCTTTCTGACGGCCAGAAAACTGACTCCACATTCGTAAGATACTCTTCATAAAAGGAGATCCCCTACCAAATAATCAGTTACACTTAGACCTCCCTAAAACAACCTATATTACACAAAGAACAAACATAAAGAAAACTTTATTTTCAAATACTGTGATAAAACGGTCGGAATAGGGAGCCGCTTGTAACAAACAATTGAGCCATGCTCTGGCAAAAGGGAGCCTAATGAATCTCCGTAATGCATAATACCAAATTAGTAATCACGGAATTAGGGATCCATAAAATCTATTGTGTCTAATAACTGACTGTATAATAAGGTAGACTGGTCCTTTGACACACAGAAAATTGACCACGAAAAGTTTCGGCCCAGGTCAGCCTGCGCGGAGAGCGCAGGCTGACCTGGGTCGATACTTTTCGCAGATGCATTAAGCCCCCTTTTCACAGAGCATGGCTTAGTTTACTTTTTCTTGTGTCATGTTCTTAAGCTGTTTGTGACAAGGGTTTCAGGAGTAATATTTGTTCATTGATGGATTAATTGCAGATTAATTTTCACTCATAATAGTCAGCATTGTTTCATTATGATTTAATGCTACAAAACCAATGTATTCATTTACTTGATTTACTGTTCTGTAATCAAGTGATTTACAAATTATAAACTATTTTCAACCACAGTTTACTGCTTAGAGATTTTCATTGTCATGAGTATATATTAATCTGAATCTAGCTACCACATTATTTCACTCGCCACATTATCCAGGAAGATGACTTTCTTCTGTCTTTCAGTAAGTCATTTTTGCAAACATTGTGGCTAATAGAGAAATTGCTGATAGGAGCAAAAATGTTTCAACCTGTATTCATGTAGTAGAGATTAACCATTTACCAGAGGGCAGAATTTCAGCCTTGTCCAAATTGAAAGCATTTGCAGACGACGATTTTAGTGTGGCTCAAATGGTGTAATTTTTCTTTGATAGGATAGAAAACATTGTGGGAAAAGGAGAAAATGCTGGTTACCAGCATTTTCTCCTTTTCCCACAATGTTTTCAAAAGGCTTCTTTCCCAGGGTAGTTGAAGGGTGGCATTGTGTGGTAAAGTGTTAATTGTCTACCACTTGACAAACTTTTAGACTTCTCCATATTGAAAGCATTACCAGACAAAAGATCAATTGTGACTCAAATGATGGGATTTGTCATTGAAAGGATAGAAAACATTGTGGGAAAAGGAGCAAATGCTGGTCACTAGCATTTTCTCCCTTTCCCACAATGTTTTCAAAAGGCTTCATCAAATGTGATTCATATGATGGGATTTGTCATTGAAAGGATAGAAAATATTGTGGGAAAAGGAGCAAATGCTGGTGACCAGCATTTTCTGCCGTTCCCACAATGTTTTCAAAAGGCTTTGTCAAATGTGATTCATGTGATGGGATTTGTCATTGAAAGGATAGAAAACACTGTGGGAAAAGGAGAAAATACTGGTCACCAGCATTTTCTCCCTTTCCCACAATGTTTTCATTAGCCTTATTCCTAAGGGTTGCTAAAGCATGGAATGGTTTGGTAAAGGTTTCAGTCATGTTGATTATACCTATTTTACAAGCATGTTTTCAATACCATATGCTGCAAATTTGTATCAGGAGATAGCAAGCCAATTTTGTAGATGGGCTGTTTTCAAAGTGAATTGAGGCATCTTCATAGCCCTTTTGTCATGTGTGTCGATGTCATTCAGTTTCTCTGACATTTTTATTTTTGCTGTTTTCAAAGAAAACGTCAAGTTATTGCTGTAGCCCTGTCATTGTATGTGTCATCATGGTGCAAAAACTTTGACACTTTACAGTATCTCTCTTATTACTGAAGATATTTACTTCCAACTTGGACAAGTTGTTAACTATTGAAAGGGGAGCCCATACAAGAGGGGCAGGTAACCATCAACGCATTTTTGACACAATTATGTCCCTTTTTGACTTTTAAGTTTTCTCAGAAAATCAAGCATGGGCAGCCGAGCACTGGCACCAGCATGTGATGCTCTTGTTTTACATCTCTGTCATAGTGGAGATATTTACTTCAAATTCAGGCTAATTGTTAGCTATTAAAAGAGGAACCCAAACCACAGAGCAAGTGGCCCTTGAAATACTTATGAGACAGTTTGCCCCCTGTTGGACTTGCAGTTTTCCTTGAAAAAGCAGCTTTAGTCAAGCCCTAGCATGGGGTACTGTCATTTTTATGACATGCATGATTTCTGTTTCAGAATGTGAAGTGCGATTTGATCAAACTGATAGAGTCCATTGGGTTTTTAAATAAATCACAAACTAAGACACTACTACCAGTGGTTGACTATATGGAAGATGGTGTGTTACAAATATCTAAATATAAAACTCACAGTGGAATAGATTCAAAACTTATTGCAAAGGTCAAGGCCATTCTTACAGCTGGTCTGTATCCTAATGTTGCCATGGTAACCTATGAAGCTCCTGTGGATGCTGCTGCAAATGCTGAAGTGAAAGTGTGCAAGGCAGAGACACCGCAGGGTCTGGCTAATGTTCACCCTTCCTCTATCAACAGAAATCTGCAAGCTAATGGTTGGCTGGTCTATCATCAAAAGGTATACATTCTCTGGGTTGGAATTTTTCTTCCGTGTAGTACTGTGATGGAGCATACACTGTTACACAGTGGTTTATCCTTTTCCACACAATCTGGACTTTCAATGACCCTGACAATGAAGGCTTATGAAAACATGGAGGGAAAAGTAGAAAATGCTGGTTACCAGCATTTTCTCCTTTTCCCACAATGTTTTCTTCCCTTTGAAAGACTAAGTTCGTGGGTTGTGTAACATTTTATTTGTTGTCTGCAAATGCTTTTGATTTATACATGGCTGAAACTTTGTTATGTGGTAATGAGTTAAGGCATTTGATTTGTAGTCTTTGACTGATACCCTCTAGTGGCATTTGACATGTTTGTATTTCATCAGGCAAGCTACTGTACAGCTACAGCCTGGTACTAATGGAAGCCAAGAAACACATAAACTAGTGAGTTGTCATTGTAATCTGACTGATATACTGTTGAAAATCGGATAAAACCCTTTTCAAGCAAAAATGCAATTATGTTTGTATAGAGCTTTTTCTTTATTTTTTCCTCTGAATTATATTGCTGCACTTATTTTTGTCACCAAATACTTCCCTAAGCTCTCATTGTAAAATAAAGTAGGCAAATGAACATGAATATTTAAATGTCAGCTAGTTGAATTTTGTGCAACATTCAGAAAAACAGGTCAGGTTAAGAGAATATTTTTAGGCTCAAAGGGTAATATTTTTTCATCAGTAAAATCTGACCTGATGGTTCTCATCAGAATTATCTCATTAAGACAAATGAGATAATCAGCTGCAACATAGGTCTGATTGAAGAAAACCATTAAGGTATTGACCAATAGTTATCTGGACCTCTGAATTTTTTGATATTGAAAGAATTTGGGACACCTTTTGATTTTAATCTTATGTGCTGTCTCCCTTAATAGGTCGATAAACTAGTCCTTTACAAAACAGTGCCAGATTTCCGCAGCTGAAGGAGTGGGGCTTTTGAAAACACCATAAGGAAAGGAGTAAATGCAAGTAACTCCATATAAGGCACATTTGTCATCTTTAGTTGCTTTCAATATGAACGAGTAAAAAATTTTAACATTTGGTAGAGAATTTACTTATTTCTGTTTCAGGTTAAGTCAACTCGAATTTATTTAAGAGACTGTACTCTCATCTCGGCATATCCCCTGCTTTTATTTGGAGGTGAAATCTGTGTTCAGCACACAGAACAGATTCTGGCTGTTGATGAAAAAATTAAGTTCAAAGCTTTTGCCAGAACTGGGGTTATTTTTAAAGAGCTTAGAAAATTACTGGATGATGTTCTAGCCAGGAAGTTAGAGGATCCTAGCATGGACTTAAGTAGTAAGTTTGTCGTGAATAATATGTAATGTGAGAGGCTGTCTGGGAAAAGGGGTTTAATGCATCCTCGTGATGTGTTACACCAAGCATGTTGTCTCATAGTATGGATTCATTTCATCGAAACCTGCTGAATTATGCAGTAGAATGGTCCTTTGATATGCAGAAAATTTACCATTGGCAAAAAATGTCAATCCAGGTCAGCCTGCACAGACTGTGCAGGCTGAATGGGATTAATACTTTTTGCTGCAGCATTAAACTGCCTTTTCACCAAGATTGACTTGTTGCACATGATAGATCAATTGATATAAGCCATGCTCTGTGAAAATGGGCTTAATGCATCTGCGAAAAGTATCGACCCAGGTCAGCCTGCGCAGTCCGCACAGGCTGACCTGAGTCTAAACTTTCAGCTAATAGTCAATTTTCTGTATGTCAAAGGACCATTCTACCTCAGGATTCTCTCAGTCGTTAGACAAAATGGACTATATGGATCCATGATTATGTGATGACTTGCTTTGAATCATGCATCACAGAGATGTATTAAGCCCCCTTTTGCCAAAGCATGGCTGATATATGGGGTATTTATGAGAAGCACCAAAATACTGAAATATTTTTCTTCAGATTTTATTGAACCCTTTTGCTTGAAAATACACCTCATGATAAAGAATAGCTCTGTTTGTACATTTTTGCTCTTGTGTGTTTCTTTGTCTTTAGTACATTCACTTAGACATTCTATTTAATTGAATTTCTAAAAAAATACACATTCTTAGCAGGTAACTAATCAGTATACCAGCTATATACATACTTTGGCTTGATATTATACTGTGATAAAAGTGTGTCTTTCATTCTCTTCAACTCTTAGATTGCAGAATTAGTAATATGCAAGTTCTTGTGAGGGAAATAGAAGCATTGAAATTAAATCAAAGCTGTGTTGGTCATAACAGTCCCAAAGTTTTAATGGTCCTGAGGTTAAAGCATTTAGAAACATTATGGGAAAAGGACAAATTGCTGGTAAATTGCATTTTTCCCTCTCCCCACAATGTTCTCTGTCCTTTCAAAGACAGATCTGATCATATGTTTTACATTGATGCAAATGCTTTCAATTACTGTCCTTCTGTAATGAGCAACTAAACCCTTTATAAGACAACAAAATGTTAAGCTTGTCCAGTCTGAAGGAATTTTCTTGCAATTCATATGTGGCTCAGATTGGATTTGTCTTGATCTGTATTTCTGAGTACAAATTGCTTTGAAGAGGAATTATCATCCCTCTTAGTCAGTTTATTCAGAACATTAGTGTACAAAGCTGGAGTGGTAAACATTGTGGGAAAGGAGAAAATGCAACTTGCCAGCATTTTGTGCTTTTCATGCAACCTTTTCAAAAGCCCTTTCAAAAGGATCACAAATAGATCGGATTGTTTAGTGAAGTGGGAAGATATACTTATGTGTTTTAACTCTGTACCACACAAGTTAAATTTGCTCAAACGACTGGATTTGTGTTTACTAGGGTAAAAAACTCTGTAGATATAGGCGAAAATGTTGGTTGCCACCATTTTCTGCTTTTCCCACAATGTTCTTAATCCTTTATCACACAATCCCAAGTTTTAACAACTCTGAGAAAGAGAGCCTCTTGAAAACATTGTTGGGAAAAGGAGAAAATGCTGGTAACCAGCATTTTCTCCTTCTCCCACAATATTTTCTAGCCTTTCAGGGACAACTTTTGCAATTTAAGCCACTTATAATTTGTCGTCTACAAAAACTTTCAATTTCGAAGATTCTAAAATTTGTCATTTGGTAAGGGTTGAGGGCCCTTTTTCCTCAGGGTCGTTAAAACATGGGATTGTGCGTTAACCCTTTACCAGATGACAAAATTTAGCCTCGTCCAAATTGAAAGCATTTGCAGACGACAGTTTCAATATGGCTGAAATTGTGCAGATTTTCTTTCATAGGGCAGAAAACATTGCGGGAAAAGGAGAAAATGCTGGTTACCATTCAAAGGGCTTCTTTCCCAGGGTCATTAAAAGTTGGGATTGTGTGGTAAAGGATTAAGCATTAAATCTTTTTTTAATCTTCCTTTTTTCTCCACAGATAACCCACTGGTGAACTTAATCCAAGAACTTTTGGTAGCAGAGAAGACGAGATGATGATTTTTTCAAATTAGGCTGTAAAGGTGGTGGTACCAAGTAGAATCTGCAGTGCATACAGCAGCAAATGCAGTGGAGCTTTGGCATACTGAACCGTCTCTCAATGCTGTACCACATGGCAAATATTCACATTTGTCCAACAAATTAAATGTGGCCAAAAGTTGAGGATTTTTCTTTGAAAGCCACAAAACATTGTGGAAAAAGGAGAGTTCAAATGTTTTCATCAGGTTTGTCAAATAAGGGGATTCTTTGGCCAAGGGTTTACTGGATCACATTGCATATTGAACTTGTCACTCAACCTTTATCAAGTGCATCAGTGTTTTTATGATCCAGTTTGTTACAGGAAGAACATGTTTGAAAACATTGTGAGAATAGGAGATCATGCTGGTGATCACTGCAAAAGCTGTGATGACACTTTTGGAGAGAGAAGCTAGTTAGAAATACTTAGAAAGGTATTTCTGAGTACAAATCACTTTGATAAGGAATTATCATCCCTCCTAGTCAGTCTATTCAAAACATTAGTGCACAAAGCCCGAGTTTTATTGACCCATGACAAATAAGCCTTTTGAAAACAATACAGGAAAAAGAGAAAATACTGGTAACCAGCATTTTCTCCTTTTCCCACATTGTCTTCTACCTTGTCAGAGAATTTCAGTTGGATTTTACCAATTTTGAATTTGTTGGTCGCAGTTATTTTCAATTCTGAAGGGTCTAAAATTTATCCTTTGGGAGAGGGTTAAAATGAGTATCATGAGTTATAGAAGAGATATCAGAAACTGTCAAAATTTTAGCAAGATGTATGCGATGGACAAAGGGCTGTGACAACAGCTTGGTGTTTTCTGTGATAAGAGCCAAGCCAAAGATTTAAATTCATCTGGAAATGGGTTATTTGTAGGGATGGGATCAGTAACCGATTTAAGCATTGAGTTCTCCGTCTCTGTTTCGATCAAGTGCTTGAGTACAAGAAAGGATACATAGACATTTGTCCGAATGTTTTCTAATGCAAGTCATCAATTGAGAAGTATAGGCCTAGTGTTATCAGCTTGCAGTGACAAACTGGATACCAAATAGAAAGTGGGACAATATACAAGTGAATATTAAAATAGAAATGGGAAATGACCAAAACGTGCAAAAAAAGAAAACTAAAGTTTGTTCATTTAGTAAATTATCAATTGTACATGTATGGGTTTGTTTTCTTCACCTGGCAATGGTTGTCCATAATACATGTATTAACATACGCTGTCACATATATTCAAATCATGGTTATATTTGGTTTCTGGAATGATCAGCTACGGCTGATTGATAATTTTAAATTTTGATTGTCTGATTGCTAACTGAATGAAGGCAAATCAAATTGGCTCATCATTTATGGTGGATTACTTGGCTTTCAATTATGGCGGGTTAAGAGGTTGTTAGATGGTAAGGTGTTACACATGATTGACCCTTCACAGTCCATCGTTATCTTTATCGGTCTCTAAAATTTAAATGTACAACCTTTTTGAACCAGGAAAGCTGGAATTATCAAAATAAAAAGAACCCAAAGGACTGATTTTGATTTTTTTTTTCCCCCATGTATTCGATTACCAGACATTCATTTGTTCGATTACTCAGGGTATTCATTCCCATCCCTATTTATTTAGAATGGAGCTTAACCCTTTACCAAACGACCAATTTTAGACTGGTCCAAATTGAAAGCATTTGCAGATGACAAAATAAATGTGATTTAAAAAGTTAAATTTGTTTTGGTAAGGGTAAAAACATTGTGGGAAAAGGAGAAAATGCTGGTTACCAGCATTTTCTCCTTTTCCCACAATGTTTTCAAAAGGCTTCTTCCTCAGGGTCGTTAAAACTCGGGATTGTGTGGTAAAGGTTCAATAGACCAGGATGTAACAAGTGTTCAGAGATCACATAGTCTTACCCCTGGAGAATCATTCGTATTATTGGGGAGTGGGGATGAATAAACGAAATTCACCAAAAATACACAAAAAAGATCAAAGAAATAAATTTTAATAAAGTATCAGAAAGATAATGTGTTAACTCCTTACCAAACAACAAAATTTTACCCATGTCCAACTTCAAAGCTAATGCAGACGAGAAATGTGGTTCAATTAATGAAACCTGATTCTAAAAGGGTTGAAAACATTGTGGGAAAATGATAAAATGCTGGTTACCAAGATTTTCTCCTTTTCCCACAATGTTTTCAGAAGGCTCCTTTCCCGGGGTTGTTAAAATTCAGGATTGTGTGGTACAGGGTTAAATGTTGTTGAGCTTGTACAGAAGTAACACAACCAGGCATGAAATAAGTACCATATAGCCATACATCACTTCACTTATACAGAACTTGGGCCATAACTGGCAAAGATGGTTAAATTTTGGTCAAAACGACATAAGACTGAAAAAGAAACATTGATAAAGACATAACCTGTAAAAATACACATACAAGTATTTTCTGAAGTGACTTGTCTATTGAACACACATTCATTGAGGATTTACATAATTATACTTGGTGAAAAAGATCATTTTCATACAAAGAATTTTAACCCTGAGGCTTTGCCGCACTATGCTGCCTTTAAATGTCCCCTGGGAAGGAAGCCTTTTGAATACATTGTGGGAAAAGGAGAAAATGCTGGTAACCAGCATTTTGTCCTTTTTCCATAATGTTTTCTACCCTATCAAAGAAAAAAATGCACCTTTTGAGCCACATTGAAATTGCTGTCTGCAAAAGCTTTCAGTTTGGACAAGGCTAAAATTTTCTCATCTGCTAAAGGGGTTAATGGAGTAAAAATTAATAGAAAGTGTTCTCTGTGCATTCCTGACACCCATATTGGAGGACGAGTTCTGAGAAACCAACTTTTACTGTGTATTTCGGTGTTACCAACACTTTTGAGCGTAAGATTAAGGTCTATGTAAAAGTTGACACTTCTAAACTTTCAGTTCATGTGATATGAAGTAGCTGATATGAAAAAGGAATAAATTGCTCACAAACAGTGTTAGCATTTTTTGGTGATGTTTAGAACCATCATTTGCTACAAAATATATTGAAATTGGTTTCATTCATGACACAGGAAAGAAATGAATCAATTTTTTAATGTTGCAATGTTGTTTACAGCTGTGTTCGAGACGGAGCAAACATTGTTACCAGACTATCGAGAAACATGCTATGTGAAGTGTCCTGTCTTCTGCATGTTAAGTCTTTACCAAACGACAATATTCTAGACCAGTCCAAATTGAAAGCATTAGCAGACGACAAAATCACGTTGGCTCAAGAACTGAAATTTGTTTTGGGAGGTATAGAAAACATTGTGGGAAAAGGAGAAAATGCTAGTTAGCAGCATTTTCTCCTTTTCCCACACTGTTTTCAAAAGGCTTCTTTCTCAGAGTCGTTAAAAGTCGCGATTGTGTGGTAAAGGGTTAAAAGTTACTGTATTAAAAATATTGCAATTCATCTCCAACTGTCTTGTTTTCTTGAACACTGTGTAGAGAGACATTCCTGCAAAAAGAGAAAGAGGACAGTAGTGAAACCAATCGATGCTCCCCAATGTGAAACCACAGATGCATGGACAGGTGCATGGACCGACACATCAACCCATGGACAGTGTGGTTGCTATATGATGAAAAATGTGTACTTATTAAACTTTTTCTAAACAGTTCCATTTTTCATGACACTAGGAAAAAAGGCTTTTAATATCTATCCTGCTAAATAAGTTAAATGAAACTTTCAAGCCGATGGTAAAAACTAAAACGTTTGTATTTCAAAGTTGTGGGGGTTGGGGAAATATCTCCTTACCGGACAGTGTAGATTCAAGATCAGACTGCACGTTCTGCACATAAGGTACAGTAATATGATTTCATGGTTTTTTTTGTCAGAATATTACACTTAAGTGATCCCAGATCATGCTATGTATTGTATGATCTAATCTTGATCTACAGTACTGATTCTGCAACATGTATTCTATAGGTGTCCATAGAGCTTTCTGAGGAAATCTCATCATTCAGGTCTTATTCACTGACTACAAATATCAGTCATTCATTTCTGTGGCATTCAAACAATTAATTTCTTACCCGGAGTTTTCGTCCTTGTTGCAGGGCAGTGGTTCAAAGAGTCTGATATGTATGCAGTCTCCCTTGTCATTAATTTGCACCTGAAATATACATGTAGCAAATACAAGTAAAATTGCATGTTTGGCTCCATAGACAAAAGCAGGAGCTTTTCCAAATACATGTAGCATAGGCCAAGATGAAGAACTTTGATACATGGCAATGACTGTTTAACCTTTTTGCACACAAGGAGAAAGCTTTTGAAAACATTGTTGGAAAAGGAGAAAATGCTGGTAACCAGCATTTTCTCCTTTACTCACAATGTTTTCTACCCAGTCAAAGAACTTCAGTTCACTTGTATTATTTTCAAATTTGTCATCTGCAGATGTTTTCAATTTGAAAGCGGCTAAACTTTGTCATTTGGTAAAGAGTTAAGTCAATTGTATGTAATGAAAACCTTTCTGAGTTTCAGTCAATTGTATTTTTCTGCCTTCGAAAGGGGTCAAGGTTACATACTTGGCACTGAAAGAGAAAGTTAGAATTCGATGAGAGAAGTGATCAATAGAGAAACAGAGTCATTCTTGTTCATTAGTTATTTTTCAGCCCCCGTCCTTATGAAATTCTGTCGTTGACAATCATAAATCAAAGAAGACCTAGTCATGTTTCTTAGTACTTGATGGAAAACATTAATTCAGTATTATTAATAGCAGATAAAAGTTGATGATACAGATTTAATATGTTATAATACTTAACCCTTTCCCAAACAACAAATTTTGGACTGGTTCAAATTGAAAGAGTTTGCAGACGACAATTTTAAATTTGATGAAAATGGTAGAAAGGTCTCAAAAAGGGTAGAAAACACTGTGGGAAAAGGAGAAATTGCTCGTTACGAGCAATTTCGCCTTTTCCCACAGTGTTTTCAAAAGACTTGTACTGCAGACACATGAAAACCAGGGCTTGTTTGGGAAAGGGTTAAAGAAGGAAAACATTCAACATGCATGGCCGGTAATCCTTCACCAGAAGCCAAAATGTAGACTAGGGACAAATTGAGAGTATTTAGCAGAAGACAAATGTAACTCAAATGATGGGATTTGCCTACATAGTGATTGAAAACATTGTGGGAAAAGAAGAAAATGCTGGTCATCAGCATTTTCTCCTTTTCCCACAATGTCTTTTTTTTAAAGCCTTTTTCCTCGGTGTCATTAGTACATGGAATTGATTGATAAAGGTTTAACTCACCTTTACAAAGTAATTAGTTCCTGCTACCACCTGACTTTTGTACTTCAAAGGCGTGAAAACATCATAAGTTTTGTTGGTTTTTGCTTCCACTTCAGCCTTTACCTTGAAGTAAAAATTTGTATGTAACAAGTCGTTCTACGCTTAGCCCTTCCCCAAATGACATTGTTGACTATTCCAAAATGAAAATAACTGCAGCCTACAAATTTGAAAGTGATACATGTGAGCTGCAGTTCTCTGATAGGGTAGAAAATAATGTGGCAAAAGGAGAAAATGCTGAGTACTAGCTTTTTCTCATTTTCCAACAATGTTTTCAAAGGATTTCTTCCTCTATTAAAATTCAGGATTGTGTGGTAAAGGGTTTACCAACTTCGTAGATGACCCCTTCAGTAAACACCCTAGTAAAATATATATAAAAAAAAACATTCATTAATCCTTAGAGTCCTGAATTGATAAAGCAGAGCCTTTCAAACAGAAAACAAGAGGGCCATGACGGCCCTGTATTGCTCCACTGGACCCATGGGGGCAGGGCCAATTTTGACCTCGGGGCTATAGTTTGAAGAGTTCTTGTAAAGGTTTATTAGATAAAGCTACATGCCAAATTTAGTAGCCCTAGGCCATATGGTTTTGGACTAAAGATGTAAAGTTTCCACCATAGAAGCCAATGTAAAACTTGTGGCCCCAGAGGTGGGGCCAATTTTGACCCTAGGGCTAGAATGTGATGAGTTTTGTAGAGGTCTATTAGATGAAGCTACATGCCAAATTTGGTTGCCCTAAGCCATATGATTTAGGACAAGAAGATAGTTAAAGTTTTCACTATATAAATCTTTGTAAAACTTGTGATGCCCGGGGCGGGGCCATTTTTGACTGAAGAGTTTTTGCAGCGGTCCATAAGATGAAACTACACACCAAATTCAGTAAGCCTATGCCTTTTGGTTTCGGACAAAAAGATTTTTAAAGATTTTCAATATTTTTCAGTTTTGTTGCCATGGCAGCCAGAGCTTTCATAGGAATCAAATTCTTTGAGGAGTTTCTGAAAAGGGCCATAGGAGGATCATTTCTGTGAAATTTCATTAAAATCCGATGGGCAGTTTCAGAGATATTGGAAATAAAAGTTAACGCACACACAGACGGACGCATGATGGACACAGGGCCATGACATAAGCCTGCTGGCCTTCAGCCAGTGGAGCTAAAACAACACACACAATATATATTGCTCTTTCAAGGTTTTTAGACCACAATATGTAACTAAATATTGAACGGTATAGATCCAAGATCAGAATGTATATTAATTCTATCCAGTGTGATCTTGAGCTACACTGTCAGCAAAGGCAACTTGTGTCAGGTCCAGCATTATATACAAGTGCAAATATTCTCAAAAGAGAAAAGATTTCTCCAAAACTGGCTCAGCTGCAAGACAGAAAAAAGTCGAGGATTGGAAATCATACAAATTATATATCGAATGAAAGGATGTTTCAGTGGTTCACATCCTGCCAAAATGGTTTCATTAACCCTTGGCAAAACAGGGTTTGCTTCATTAGATTTCATGGGGTTACATTACAAGAATCACTAAATGAGTAGTCATAGTGGTTAAAACTGTCAAAGATCAGTCTGCAAATATGTACAAGCTGATCTTGGTATACACTGCGAATTACATACAGGGTCATATCATGGGTTACCCTTTACCAAGCAACCCTGTGCTTCACCATCCTCATGAAACTAACCTTTTGAAAACATTGTGGGAAAAGGAGAAAATGCTGGTTGCACATTCACAATTGAAGAATGGCATCGTGATCATATTTGGTGGATAAGTCTACAGATAAACAATTAAACTTTTGAATAAAAATCAATCAACAGGTCCTCGATCCAAATCCTGGATGATAGGATGCACTTCGTGGTGCTTTGCATCCTACTAAAGCTGAACTGATAAGAAAGTCATTGATTACCTTGCTCTACCTGCACAAGTAGTCTACTGCATTGCTATTTAAATTTTGCAGAAAAGCAAAGAGTGGCTAAGTCTTACAAAATCCTCCTCAAACGAGCATTAAAGTTTTGTCCCTGGTGGGTACGTCTCGTTTATTTCCTATTTCCTGGTTAGTATGACAGATCCTGTATCAATAAAATCAAGTTTTCAGGTTTTAGGAATGGGAAAAAATGCTCACCTCCTTACAGAAGGCGACGATCTCATCAGTTGCATCTTGTACGTTCGTTGTCCCACCGAACATTCTGTCAACAAAGTTGTTCTTGCCTTGTTTTTTGGAAGGGTGTTGTTCTCTGTTTTGATTCAGTCAGGTGACGAGCTGTATTCAGTGGGTAATTAATCAAATGAGTCTAGAAGGTAAACACTCGTCACAACTCGGCCGATTCCGTATGATGAGGTTTGCCGAATGAACGTAAACTCTGCCTTTTCGACCTTAAAACTCGGGTTAGAAAGAAAGGAACCCCCCCCCCCCCCGTGGGGGGGGGGGGGATTATTTGGAATAGGAAAGTATAGTTCTACAATCGATTTGAATGATTTCATTGTGCATGATACTTGAAGCGACTCCAACGAAGAGTCTCAGTTTACCTGGAAAATTCATTTGGATAAACTCTCTCACTGCCATGGGCGGGATAAATGTACATTAGCGTACATCAAGATCAGATTGCACAGGACACTCAGTGTACTCAAGGAGGGTAAAAAAAAACTTTATTTCTAAAAGAATGATATTTAAAACCCCTTAAAAATCGAATAAATGAGTTAAAACACACACACACACACACACACACACACCAGAAATGGCACTTTATGACAGTGATAGGTAGTACTTACCGGTTTTCCTCGTCCTTTTCATCCCCTCTTCAAAAACGACTGTTTGAAATCAGAAGAAAGTTTGGAACCCATTTGATAATGAACATTTCATATTCATGACGCCGTTTTTCCAGTGTTGGAGTTTACACACAAGTAATAGGCTAGTCTTCCTCGAAATTTTATCCCCGATTCCCTTTTTCCTTCTTACAACTTTATAAACAATGCTTTTATCAAGCACAATTTGATAAATTCGCCGCTCAAACCAGAAATATATTTCTCTCATGCCTTACTTTAGCCCTATGAAAAAGCTATGTTTCCACTGGTCCAACAGACACTGTATCTGACAGCCTGACTCTGTCAAATTTCATTACCAAAGTAACCATAAAAATTACGGTGGATGTCAATCCTGTTTAAATTTTTCGTACCCTCATTGGACTGTACGCTGCATTTTGTTGATAATAGTACATAAAACAGGTCTCCTCAACGATCATTTAACCGTCTGAAAAACCGCCACTTAGAGACAGACTGTTACAAGACGACACCTACATGTAAGAGAAGTACCAATATATGTCGGAGACCTGTAGACACGTCCATGTTTTCTGAACAGTAGAACAGTAAAGCGAACATTCTTTTAATCCACGCAGAATCCAGATATATACAAAACGAAAACCACAATGAATCTCCGAAATTGGAGGTATAAAAGCGTCTTCTAGAATTGCGAGAAAAAAGTTGCTTGTCACCGGCAAAGATAGAGAAATGGTTCGAATTCTAGATAGATTACATGATTTTAGTTTTTGCAACAGGAGATTCTGTTTCTGTTACATTGTGTTGGTTTTACTTAATTGAAGCGCCATTGAAATTAAATTTGCGTTTGGCGTAAAGTCTATTTCAGGACTGGGTGGGGTATGTATCAGTAGCGTGGATGGTTAATATGGACCGGGAAGCTCAATCCCCCTGTAAGCGAGGGGTCTCGGATTAGAGTCCGGTATTGGCTGCACTTTTTCTGTTAGAAGATTACTCAAATGGTGTCAGGAGTAGTTGCGAGGACATTGTGGATCTTTAAAATCCCTACCCTCTCCGAACTGATAGTCGAAATATTAAGATTTGGTGTTGGTTTACTTCTTTTACAGGGTGAAAATGAAACTTCATTTGCCTGTATGTGTTATTTAATTAATGTCCTTCAAGTATACAAGACATATCCATTTTTTTTTTTTTTTTTTTTTTTTCAAATATTCACAAAATTTGTTCAGCGAGCACAACACGGCTGAGCCACTGACACAAGGCAGCCATTTTGTCATGCAGGTATATTTGCGGAAAGTGAAAATAAATCAGCATTTTAAAAACAGACTGACCTGTAATCTCCACCTCTGACATGGTCACATGACATCCATGAACAGCAAAAGCTTGTGGAAATATAATTATTATTTCAAATGTGTTATGTCTCAAAATAATTTGTAGTTTTTATGGGAAGGGGTCTTTGTTCAAATGAAATTACCTGTTTTGAATATGAGCTTTTCAAATCCGCTGATCTGCCTGTCTAAACCTCGTTTTTCTGTGATTTTTGCAGATGATAACAAAATCAATGAATGATATTACTTCATCAGCCTCGATTTCAATAAAGTATCACATGACTTATAAGAAAGACAAAATGGTTGTGAACTTCGATGTATTGCGATTTCGATGAGATATCGCGACAAAACATGTTTTTCGTTCACAACATGTTTTCGTCCACACTCGAAAACAGATAAAGGAAATCTCAATGAGAGATTTTTGTGTTTTGCACGAGCCTTTGTTTACATTGGAGATAGAAACGTCAAACTTGTTTCCGAGTAAAAACATGGAGATCAGAAAGGCAATAAAAGTTTTCCTGAAGTTCAAAGATGCCATTTTGGGAATATGAACATATGGGAATATGAACAATTCAACGTTCCCATAGACTAAAACTATTGAAAACGAATTGTAAAATATAATTGAATATTATCAATACAAGGATCCATCTTGGTTTTGTTTTTCTCTTGCGTTATGTGTAACGAATATGAATTTAAAATAAGATTATTCATCGACAAGGAAATGCACTGAGGAAAATCTAATCGAATGGACCCATTGCATATCAAAAACATTTATACAAATTTATACATGGTCTGCTGAAGGCCAGATCCTGTAGTATTTTATTTCATTATCTAGGATGGTGCCAGCCAAAAATTTTTAGTAGCCAAAACTTTGTCGTCCAAAACCAGATTGAGTCAATGGACCGATCACTATACGGGTGTAGACTGGTTACCTCCCCTATATACAGCTTAAGTATATAGTTAAGCTTTAACTCTTTACCAAACAACAAAATTTTATACTTTATGATGATTTGAAGACAACCAATTAAATATGGCACAAATGTTCATTTTGATGCAGAAAGGGTAGAAAATATTGTGGGGAAAGGTGAAAACACTGGTTACCAGCCTTTTGACACTAGCTTTAATTCTCAAAAAATGCAGCATGTAGAAGGCCATAGCATTTAATTGGTATATTGAGTACATTGGAAAATAAAACGAGTACAAATAATTAAGTATAATCAACGCAGAAAGTTCTTTCATTTTTTCTTTTTAAAAACAACTTCAAAAGGGCATAAGACCGCTGACAATTTATAAACAGCCTTTAATGACCAAATTAATCACATTAATTTCACCGATCGGCATTACCTTTGTTCCACCGTTTAGTTTTTGCGTGTTGCTTTTTTAAACTAATTAGCAAGTGATTGGCGATTGTGTGACATAACGTGCGAAAAAAGTCTACTCGGACTGATCTCCGAGCATGCAGCGCTCTTTGCAAAACATTCCAAGTTGCAAAAACCAGTCCGACCAAATTTACAACAGACTGGTACCCGCTTTTACTTATCTAATTAGTATTGATCGGTAGCCACAACCGTTTATGATACATGATGGTCAACAGGTGTGACAAATGAAATAGCCTGTGGCACGTGGCGATAAGGTTTGTAAACTGTTAATTTGCAATGACAGAAGTGTAAACTGACCATAGCCGATATGAAATTGACGGTCGGCGATTTTGTTTATCACAAATTTTTTGATCGCCAATATCTGCTCTTTTGGAGTTTTTAATCGCCAGCTGCAGTTTTTAATCGCCAATGGCAATTTTGGCTATCGGTAACGCCAACCTAGATTATATTTGTGTCTGTTTGCTATCTCAACTTAAAAGTAGAACAAGTGATACTAGAAGAAGGACGAGTAACTTTTCCAATTTACTCGCCATGCAGGAGGAGTGGGTTATGGAAAATTTTTTGACCTCTGCGGGTGCCTCAGTGGTAGGGCACTCACCAAGTAAGCGCAGGGCAGCAGGACACTGGGTTGTGTCCTATACCCGCTTCAGTTTTTCCCCATAATAAATTACTTTGTATTATACAACAGGCATATGCTGCTTGTTATTATTTTGAGTAGATTTATGTTGGCAGCAGTAGGATACAATTTTTTTGTTTGTAAGAACATTTTGTCTTTCCTTTGATGGCTGAGAAGGTTACTTATATGGAAAATATGTTGACCTGAAAGCTTAAGCTTTTTATCTTGGATCTCTTTTTTGTCTTTTCAGTTTCGGAATCAGTATGATAACGATGTAACAGTATGGAGTCCTCAGGTAAAATGGAGACAGCTTTAAAGTTACGCTGTCTGAAATATTTTCTATTTACTTCAGAGCCCTTGCAAGAAATGCTGATTACCAACATTTTTTTGGTTTTCCCGTCAATGTTTCCTAAAACTTTCTTTCCTCAGGATTGTATGAACTCAGGATTGTTTGGTAAAGGGTTATATTAAAAGTTTCAATACGCATCACTTAAATTTTCATGACAAGGTTTTCATTATGGCACCATTATGGTATAATTAAATCCAGACATAAGTTAGCTAGAAAATGATGCATAGGTTGATTGATTAACTCAGGCACAACAGGCAGATAAAGCCATTTACTTTTAGTTTTTTTTTCAAAATTCCACTGTTTCCTAGCACAACGGGCAGATAAGGCCATTTACTTTAGCTTTTTCAAAATTCCACTGTTTCCTGTGCAGAGTATCAACACTAAAACCATGTGGTAATGCCCTGTGATTTTTTATCAGCCATACTGGATCAGCTGTTTCCAAAGAAAACATGGAGGTATTGTTGTAGGCCAAGCATTGTCATCTGCATTGCATGCAAAATTTTTGTGATATTTTATAATATCTCTATTATAACCAAAGATATTTACTTCAAACTCAGATAAGTTGTTAACTATCAAAAGGGGAACCCATACAATAGGGGCAGGCAATCATCGAAATATTTTTGAAACAGTTATGTCCCTTTTTTGACTTGGAGTTTTCAAAAACTTCGACATTTTATAATATCTCTGTTGTTATTGAAGATATTAAGTTAAAATCTGGACAAGTTGACAGCGACCAAAAAGTATCAAAGTATCAAAATCATCAAAGTATTTTGACACAGTTATGCCCATTTCAACTCGGAATTTTCACTGAAAATCAAACAACTGCGGCCGGGCAATTCTTGCATTCACTTTTCAGTGCTCGTGTTTTTTTTTTTTTTTTTTTATTTGTAGGGAAGGATCCATCAAATTGAATATGCAATGGAAGCAGTGAAGCAAGGTTCTGCTACAGTTGGGCTGAAGTCAAAAACACATGGCATTCTTGTGGCTTTGAAGGTTATCCATTTACTACCTTTCTTATCCTTTTGAGTTTCCCACAGTGTTTTCTTTCCTTTCAAAGACAAAACACATGCATTTTAAACTTGTCCAAACTATAAGCATGTGCAGATGACAAATTAGACATGATTTATAACTATGAAACTTAGAAATGATGGAAAACGTTGAAAAATGACAAAATGGTTGTTACGAGCATTTTCTCTTTTTAATGCATCATTGTGACTCCCTGCTGTACATTGTACCATTTCTTTTCTGTGTTCACAGTTATCCTTTAACAACTCTGCAGTGATGAAGCCTAGAATGAAATACTGTTCAGTCTTCAATGTGAATGTCAAATATTTTCAACCCTTTACCCCACAATGCAATGTTTTAACAACGCTGACAAACAATGTTTTCAGAAAACAATATGGGAGGAGGGGAAAATTCTGGTAATCAGCATTTCCTCCTTTTCCCATTGTGTTTTTTATTCTTTCATGGACAAATTTTATAATTTTAGCCATATTTAATTTGTCGTCTGCAAGTATTTTTAAATAAGATTCCTCAAAGTTATCTTCTTTGGTAAAGAGTGAAACATACAAATTCTCTAATTCTCCTGCTCTATAGAATATCTTCCAAGGTTGTTTCTCTTTATCTTTCCTATAGAGGGCACCTTCTGAACTCTCCTCATATCAGAAGAAAATTTTACCTATAGATGACCACATAGGCATAGCAATAGCTGGACTGACTGCAGATGCCAGAGTTTTAAGGTAGGGCATGATGGTTTGGGACTGAAAACCGCAGTAAAGGATTTCTTTTAAATATGCTCCTCCTTTAGTCAGTACTGCAAAATCTTGAGTTTTTTAACCCTTTCCCAAACGACAAATTTTGGACTGGTCCAAATTGAAAGAGTTTGCAGACGACAATTTTAAATTTGATGAAAATGCCAGAAAGGTCTCAAAAAGGGTAGAAAACACTGTGGGAAAAGGAGAAATTGCTCATTACGAGCAATTTCTCCTTTTCCCACAGTGTTTTCAAAAGACTTGTACTGCAGACACGTGAAAACCAGGGCTTGTTTGGGAAAGGGTTAATGACTGATGGAAAAGACTTTAGAAAATGTCATGGGAAAAGGAGAAAATGCTGGTAACAGGTATTTTCTTCTTTTTTCCACAATGTTTTCTACCTTTCCACTGAGAAATACCAATATTTGAGCCACACTTAATTTGACATCTGCAAATGGTTTCAGTGAAGACAGGTCTAAGATGTTTTTGTGTGGTAAAGGGTTAAAGGGGCATACTTAGATAATTATTTTTGCTACAAATTAAAGGTTTTGTTAAACAGTGCTACACCAGTTAGCCCTTTACCGCACAATGCGACTTTAATCCCCCTGAGAAAGAACGCTTTTGAAAACATGGGAAAAGGAGAAAATGTTGATAACCAGCATTTTCTCCTTTTCCGACAATGTTTTCTACCCTATGACAGACCAGTTTTATGGTTTGAGTAACATTTAGTTGGTCGTCTGCAAATGCTTTCAATTTGGGCAGGCTAAAATTTTATCGTCTGGTAAAGAGTTGATATACTTACCCCTGTAAACATAAACTGGACAGTTGGATGCAGTAAAAAGGTATAAATTTGCTGATCTAATAGTGGGTTGATTTTCCTGTTGGTAACTCTGTTTTCATAATATCAAGTATGACATCATCATACTTATTTGATTACAATCCCACATAATCACCATGTGTTTTTGATCACCTGACACTCCCACAACTTTTGCAAATCTAAAAAAAGCTTATGAGGCTACAAATCCCATAAAAGGGAAGTTATACCTCTAAAAAATTACATTTCTTCATACATTTGTCCTTCTGTTGCCTAACTCTATTCAGTGATGAACAATTCTTAAAAGTTGGTGAGATTATTAAATCTGAATTACCCCCTTTAATAAATTATGAAATGAATAATGCTTGTTTACTCTTTACAACATGATAAAAAAGTAGACTTGTCCAAATTGAAAGAATTTGCAGACGACAATTTAAATGTGGCTCAAATGATGGAATTTGTCTTTGATACGGTAGAAAACTTTGTGGGAAAAGGAGAAAATGCTGGTTACCAGCATTTTCTCCTTTTTCCACAATGTTTTCAAAAGACTTCTTCTTCAGGGTTGTTAAAACTCGGGATTGTGTGGTATAGGGTTAACTCTGTACCACAAGACAAAATTTTTGATTTTCTCAATTAGAAAGTTGTTGGAGACAACAAATTTAATATCGAACAAATTGTAGGATGATTAGATTGAAACGGTACGAAGACATTGTGAGAATTGGAGATATAGGGAAGGATTTAAACAAATTTCAGAGAAATGTTGGCTTGTGGATTTAGAATACCACAAGCTGACAACATACAGATTAATGTTTATAAGCCATGCTCTGGAAAAAGGGGGTTTAATGCATCTCCGTGATGCATTGTATCAAGCAAATCATCACATAATTATGGATCCATGAAATCCATTTTGCCTATCAGCTGACGGAATCATGAGGTACCTGGTAGCATGGTCCTTTGACATGTAGAAAATTTAACAAAACCTAAAAGTTACGACTCAGGTCAGCCTGTGCAGGGTCACCTTGGTCGATACCTTTTGCAGATGCATTAAACCCACTTTTCACAGAGCATCTCTCATATGTATTATTTTTCCCTCTTTACTTGAAACTTCATGCTAAACCATTTTTCTTTTTATTTCTATTTGAACCATGCCCAGTGAAAAGGTTGCTTAACAAATCAGCGATAAGTATGGATGAAGGTTAGCCTGCACAGGCTGACCTGAGCCTACGCTTTTTGCTGTTGGTCAGTTTTCTGTATCTCCAAGGACCAGTCTACCTCATGATTCAGTTGGTTATTAAAAAAGTTTTATTATGGATTCATAATTATGTGATGACTTGATTGGTACAATATGTCACGGAGATGCATTAAGCCCCCCTTTGCTAGAGTATGGCTAATTTTTTATTTATTTATTTTTTTTTTCAGCAACTACATGAGGTCAGAATGTTTGAATTCCAGATATGCATATGATCAACCACTACCTGTTTCCCGCCTTGTCTCCTCAATAGGAAACAGTATCCTTTTCTTACTTACTGACAAACTGCTGTTGTTATGTACTAGATCACTGGGCTGAGCATATTTATACGAGCCATGCTCTCTGAAAAGGGGGCTTAATGCATCTGTGAAAAATATTGACCCAGGTCAGCCTGTGCAGTGCATGCAGGCTGACCTAGGCCGAAACTTTTCACTGTTGGCCAGTTTTCTACATGTCAAAGGACCAGTCTATCTTACGATACAGTTGGTTGTTAGACATAATAGATTTTATGGATCCCCAATTATAGGATGACTTGCTTGGTATTATGTGTTACAGAGATGCATTAAGCCCCCTTTTGCCAGAGCATCGCTCATGTTTACGTGATACAGGACCATACTGATCCTCTTGTTTTGACAGCCGAGACCCATAGCTTAGCTGGTAACATACAGGTCTTGAAACCAGAGGGTCACTGGTTCAAATCTGGCTAAGCTGTTTCTGTCCGAAGGTTGATGATAGTCACTGTTACTGGATTCATTTCTTTCTCTTTGCTAATCGTTGTTTCTGCAAATGGTACTGTTGGAAGTGAGACGATGGGAAGAATATTATGTGAAGCACTGATGAAAGAAACTCCAGGAAAACATGGGTAGGTGCACTGGCCACTGCAATTAGCCCGAAATAATGTTGAAAATGGCATTAAACACCATACAAACAAATTTTGTTTTGACATGCTGTTTACCTTGAAAGCTACTAGTGTGAGTCATGACAGGAAGTTTGGATCAAATAAATATTTAATGAATATAACAATTAACCTTTAACCCTTATCCTGCTGAATAAAAGAAATGAAACTTTCAAGCCGGTAGTATAACCCAAAAAACTTTCCTGTTCCAAAGGGATTTTTGGAGGGAAGATATCTCCTCATCGGACAGTGTAGATCAAAGATCAGACTGCACGTTCTGTGCAATCTGATCTTGATCTACGCTGTCTGCAAAAGGTCAGTTAGTCGCGATAAGCAGCCTAAGGGTTAATAAAGCAGTCCTTTACTTTAAAGACCCCAAGGAAGGAGGGTCTTGAAAACGTAGTGGAGGAAAAAAGAAGAAAGTGCTAGTAACCAGCATTTTCTCCCTAAGTCCCTTGCCCACACTGTTTTTTATCCTTTCAAAAGCAATTTCATTGTTTGAGGCACATATAACTGGTCTGCAAATGCTTTCAATACGAATGTCAAGATTTCCAGCACCTTGTAGCAAGTTGATGTCTGTGTAGTACACATATTTGTTTAAATCTTTACCACACTACAAAGTTTTAGACTTTCCCTAATTGATAGCATTTGCAATTGACTAATTAAATTTGGATCAGCTGTTAGTATTTGAGCCATGCTTTGTGAAAAAGGGGCTTAATGTATCTACAAAAAGTATAGACCCAGGTAAGCCTGCGCAGGCTGACCTGGGTCAGAACTTTTTGCTATTGGTCAGTTTTTTGCACGTCGAAAGACCAGTGTGCCCCATGACTCAGTCAGTTGTTATACAAAAATAGATATTATGGATCCATAATTATGTGATGAGTTTCTTAGTTTCATGCAGATGCATTAAACTCCATTTTATCAGGGCATGGATCATTTGTTACTGAAGGGGTAGGCTAGGAAATATTGTGTGAAAAGAAGAAAATGCTGGTTACCAGCATTTTTTTTTTTTTCTTTGTCCCTGATTTTTTTCAAAAGCCTTTTTCCACATGTTCACTGAAACCCAAAGAAGTTATATGGTGAAGGTTTAATGTAGATTCCTGACCTTCTTCCAAAGACACTTTGTTACATCTGTGACCATGAAGAATGTACAGAGTATTACAAAAAAAAAAAAAAAAAAATGTGTAAATTAAAAATAAGACGTAACGTGCCTATAATGCGTGTATTTTCATTATAAAATAACTAAACAAACATGTTTCGGCTATCGCCTCATCAGTGTAACGTTGTTACTGGCGGCAACGTCGTTCATTACGTCACTTCCCTTGTAACGTCATTGAAGAGCACAACAAAAGGGGGGGGGGTCACTTTGAACAATGTCAAGCATTAAGCAAAGGTTTGAAACAATCTATGAAGTATTTTTCTTTTGCTAACCTGATTGATAGCTTATCCGAATGTAACTTGTAAAAAGGAAATATTTTGAATTTAATTTCGTCCCTTGAACAACTATCTATGTGACTGCTTAATGGTAGTTGTCGGGTTGATGGATCTCTAATTTGCTGGGCATGTACAGTTCGACGTGTTCTTACGTCTTATTTTTAATTTACCTATCTAATTTACTTGTGTCGGTCCGGTAATAACCGTGTTATTCCATTTTTTTCCGTCTCTATATATATATATATATATCTCCATTGTCAATTTCTGTTCATTTATTCTAAGTTAATGGATATCTGTTTTTAGGAACATTTATGTATCACATTGTTGTTTTAGCATTGTGTTAATTTCCAAGTTTTGGATTGGGTTTTTGTTTGTCCTTAATATGATGCAGAATCCCAAATATTAACACAGAGATATGGAAGACGACCGTTTGGTGTGGGTTTATTGATAGCTGGTTATGATGTAAGTTGGCTGTTTTGATTTTAACCCTTTGCCACACAGTCCAAAGTTTTAACCACCCAAAAGAAGAAGGAAGTTTTTGAAAACATTGAGGGAAGAGGACGCATTGGTATAATGCATCAAGGAGGTGCATAAAATTCCGTTTTGCCAGAGCTTGGATCATTATTATATTTAGGTATATTTGAGCATATCTAATTTTAAATTCATGTCAGTGCTGCAGCTCACTTAGCCCTAGATTGCTGAATAGTTACATATGAGATCATTTCAGTCAGAAATACTGGCACAGTGTTAGTTTCAATGCTATTTTGGTCATTATTTCTCATGAAAATAGTTGACCTTATAGATATAAGATCAGACTATGCATTTTGTGCCATCTCATCCTGATTTACAAAAACAAATAAAGTTGTGGGTAGTGCTTTAGGGGTTAATCCTTGCTATCCTCTTTATATTATAATTGAACCATGCTCTGTGAAAAGGGGGCTTAATGCATCTGTGGAACGTATCGACCCTGGCCAGCCTGCGCAGCCCACGTGGCTGACCTGGGCTGAAACTTTTCGCTATTGGTCAATTTTCTGTATGTCCAAGGATCAGTTTACCTTATGATTTAGTCAGCTGTTAGACAAAATGAATTTTATGGCTTTATAACTGTGTGATGACTTGCTTGGTATCATCCATCACGGAGATGCATTAAGCCTCCTTTTCACAGCATGGCTGAATTACATAAACATGTTATGCCATTCTGTATTTTCAGTCACAAGGTCCCCACATATATCAAACATGCCCCTCTGCAAACTACTATGATTGTAAAGCAATGGCTATTGGTGCAAGATCTCAGTCAGCTCGTACCTATGTAGAGAAACACTTGGACAAATTTCCAGACTGTAAGTATTATATGTTCAATAATTACCGTAGTACATCTTTGAGACACTGTGATAAATGGAACACTTCCTTGTCAAGATATTTTACACTTAGTCTGTTGGAAAGCATTTTACTGGCATTCAGAAAAACATGAGAAATGACAGATAATTGGAAGAAATTTATCTAGGCCATAAAGCTACATGTGTATTCTCCAGCGCTTTGTTTTGTCATCGTTTTAGCATTTCAGGTGTATTTCACACAGATTTAGATTGTACTTTCAGCACTGATCTAGTGGTTTATCACATTACCAAACGACAAAATTTTAGACTAGTCTAAATTGAAAACACTTGCAGACGACAAAATAAATGCAACTCATAAATTGAAATTTGTTTTGGAAAGGAAAGAAAACATTGTGGGAAAAGGAGAAAATGCTGGTAGCCAGCATTTTCTCCTTTTCCCACAATGTTTTCAAAAGGCTTCCTTTCCAGGGTCGTTAAAAGACAGGATTGTGTGGTTAAGGGTTATAAAATAAAACTAGGCCGTGAAAGTAGTGTGAATAAAAGATGACTGGAGTTTTCATTACACTTATTTCATAGCCGTATGTATGGATACTTTCTATCCATTTATGAAATTTTCTTTTTGATTTCATGATGCTGAAGACATTTTTTTTTTTATAAGCAGAGAAACCACATGTTGCAAACAAGTGTTTCTTTTCCCACCTTGTTTGTCAAACCTACCAAATAAATTGTATTTTGATACCCCCACCTGTGAAGTAGAGGGGATATACTGGCACCATGTCTGTTCTGTCCGTTCGTCAATCCATCTGTCTGTAGACTGTCTAGTTTCCATGCTCTAACTTAAAAAGCTGTTTGACCTCGGACCCTGAAACTTTATACAAGTGTTGCTCATGACCCAAGGAGGGTTTTGGGATCACATAGGTCAAACGTCAAGGTCACAGGTAAACTTATTTTGTAAATTGTTTCTGCACTCTAACTCTATAGCTGTTTTACCTAGGACCCTGAAACTGTATGCAAGTGTTGCTCATGATCCAAGGAGGTGCCCTATTGTATGTGGGTCCAAGGTCAAGGTCACAGATGATCTTTGTTTTGAAAATCATTTCTGTTCTCTGATTGTGCTGCTTCAGTGACAAGGTGCCAGTGAGGGGTTCTTATCTGCTTTGTGACAGTTCTAGTTCAGTTTTTAGGACTATAAAAAAAAAAAAAAAATATTCCACAATTTCAAATCATTTTCCTTGATGTGAAAATAGTTTAGTATTTTTGTATTTGGTCTTAAAATATCTGTCCTGTAAAGTTTTTTAAAAGACTGAAATTTTGGGTTTTTTTTTTTTACCGTTGACTTTGTTTCATTTGACAAACATGAGATAAGTGTTATGTGACATTGTCTGTGGAACTGTGCAGAAATTACTGAATCATTTTTCGCTCTTTCATGTTTTCCTACCATACAGGCACACTTGATGAATTAATTGCCCATGGTTTAAGAGCTCTCAGAGATACTTTACCATCTGAAATTAACCTAACAAGTAAGGTAAGTTAAGTGACAAATTTTAGACTCTTCTAATTTGAGAGTATCTCCAGGCGACAAATCTCAAAATGGTACAAATGAACTGAAGTTCTTTGACAGGATAGAGAACATTGTAGGAAAAGGAGAAAATAAATGCTTATTACCAGCATATTCTCCTTTTCCCAAAATGTTTTCAAAAGGCCTCTTCCTCAGGGTTATGAAAATACAGGATTGTTTGGTAAAAGGTCAAGGTAATTATTATTTGATTTCTTCCTTCATGTTCTTTTTGATTGCAAAGTTTCTTTTTGTGTAGAAGTATCTCAATTTTGCAAAAAAAAATATAAATGTCTCACTGCATAGGTACCAAAATGTGCCAGTACAAAGGAATGAGTATGCTAGTATTGAACAAATAAAAAAGTGTGGTGTAGGAAAATATTATTAAACCCTTTTGCTTAATTTGATTGTAACCATAGAGCATGCCAAATAAACAAAAGTAAATCCATAGATTACCAAACAAATAAGAGTTTGAAATGAATCCAAAAGGGAAATATATAAACTCTCAAGGCTGTTTCAATTAAAATATCTCCATAGATATTGTTCTGTGTAGATCCAAGATGATGGCCCTAAAACTTAAGTTCATGCTAAAATAAGTCCATGCTCAAACTGCAGATTTCATTAATGCCTTCAGTTGTTAGAAAATTTGAAATTGAAACTTTGATTTAATTAGCATAGTTGTCTAGAAATGTACATTCCTAATCAGAGCAAAACATGCAAATTTTATAATTACCAGGCTGTTCCTGTCAGAATATCAGGCAAACAAGCAGACAGTATTGATCTAAGATCAAACTGCACATTCTGTGCAGTCTGATCTTGATCTACACTATCCCTGTTAGAGATTAAACCTAGGTTCAGTGATATAAAGATTCATATAAGGAAGGAAGAAAAAGTCTAATTTAAAAAGAAATTATCTCAAGACATATTGCATTAAAGTTTTCTTGTATGTTTTGTTTTCAGAACTGCTCACTTGGTGTTGTTGGAAAAGATGTGGATTTTACCATATATGATGATGAAAAGATAGAACCTTATGTATCCTTGATTAGAATAGACTATATTTGAGATTGTTTTACTTTAAACTTATTGTCCACTCATGTTTTTTGCACTTTGCAGAGAATTGCTGTAAAAATATCGTGGCAAAAAGACAAATTGCTCAACATGAGCAAAAATCATTTTACATGTATTGATGTTTAATTTCTTGGTGCATGGTTATAATATATTTTACAAGGACATTTTTATATTCCTATGGTGCATTGTTTCAAGAAGGTACCAGTCATTTCCTAGGCAAACTATATTCGGGACATTATGTGTAAAAAAGTAAAATGAAGTATGGCTTGGAATCTATTTTCTGTGTCTACGTCAACACCATTTCTTAAAGCGTGAAGTGTTACCATCTGTTGGAAAGTATTACTATTCAACAAATGGTGCTTAATAATTTGTAAAGAACCATTGGCTGCTGCTGCATGGCATAATACCGCACGGTGAGGGTAAAAAAGTCGATTGTGAGGGTAAAAAAGTCGATTGATGATGATGAATTTGTTTTCGAAGTATCAAAAAATGAAACTGTGATGGAATAGATTTTGTGCAGAAAAACAATATGGAGAAATTGCTTTTGAATTATGAAGGGAAATTTAATACAATTGAGCCATGCTCTGAGAAAAGGGGGCTTAGCGCATCTTCATGATGCATTATATCAAACAGGTCATCACATAAATATTGATGGATCAGTAAAATCCAATTTGTCTAACAAACAACTGATTCATGAAGTAGAATGGCTCTTAGACCTTAGACAAACAGAAAATTTACCAAAAGCAAAAAGCCTTTGCAAGCTCACCTGGGTAGATACCATTTGCAGAGGGTTTAAAGGATCGACATAGATCATCCTGCAGAGTCCGAACAGGCTGACCTGGGGGTCAACATTTTGCTACTGGTCTATTTAGTGCCTGCCAAAGGGCCAGTTTACCCTGTGATTCAGTCGGTTGATAAACTAAATGGATTCTATGAATCCATAATTATGTGAAGACTTGTGTGATGTAATGCATCAAGGAGATACAATAACCACTTGTTTGTCAGAGCTTGGATCATATATTGAGGTATATTTGAGGATTTCTTATTAACCCTTCACCACACAATGACAACTTTTAACAACCCTGAAGAAGAAGCTTATTGAAAATATTGTGGGAAAAGGAGAAAATGCTGGTAACCAGCATTTTCTCCTTTCCCCACAATGTTTTCTAGCCTATCAAAAAAGAATGGCATCATTTGAACCACATTAAAATTGTCGTCTGCAAATGCTTTCAATTTGGACAGGCCTAAAATTTTGTTATGTGGTAAAGGGTTAATCCATAGATTTATAGTACAGAGCATGGCTGAACTGTAGAAAGAGTAATGTTTCCTTAACCATGTTTAGTTATCTATGATAGAAGGTGAAGAGAGGTCACGAGCTCCGACAGAGGGAGCACAGGAAGGAGGGGAGGTAATTTATGAAATTTATATATATTTTTGTTATCTCCCCTGTGTTAATAACCATCAAAATGCATTTCATACTAATTTCAGAATTTTAGACTTGTCCTTATTGGAAGCACTAATCCCTTACCACACAGTCCCAAATTTTACTGACCATGGGAAATTAGACTTTTGACAACATTATGGGAAAAGGAGAAAATGCTGGTAACCAGCATTTTCTCCTTGTCCCACAATGTTTTCTAACCTTTCGGAAACAAATCCAATCATTTGAGCCACATTTAATTTGTCGTCTGCAAATTCTTTCAATTTGAACCAGTCTGAAATATTGTCGTGTGGTAAAGAGTCAAAAGATAAAAAATTTGTCTTGAAAACAAAACAAGACTTGGCCTTGAAAACATAGAAAATTTGGTAAGAAAAGGAGAAAACGTTAGTTAAGTACTGTCATTTTCTCTTTTTCACCACAATTTTTTCAAAAGCGTTGTTTCTCTAGATGGTTGATAGGTATATATCGAATTTGAACTGCACAGTAAGGACAATCTTATCCTTGACAAACATTTTCCAATAGTTTGTGATAGGTTCAAGCAAAAATAGTCTTGAAACTGCTATAACTGGTTTTGGTTTCTTTTATTTGACACACCCGTGGTTGAATTCATGTTGTAATTGTTATAATGCAAGTGTATGTATATCAACCTTGTTCTTTCAGTGGCTCGGCCACTATGTTTCTAGTCTTTAAGCAAGAAAAAATGATGAAATGAATAACGGTTGTCAGGCTTTTCTTAAATTTTACCATTTTGCCAGGTTCTTTAGTTGAAACATCTTCAGTGGACTAAAATACACAGAGATGCACTGTTTTATTTTGATAAAATTTAACCAATGTTTGACATATCAAGATTTAAAACTAGCATTAATGTAAATACTGGTATACAATTCTGTGATACTTTCCTCATTTTAGGCTTGCATTAGATTTTCATCAAACAGTCATGTGTTTTAGTGATTCTACCAATTAAGCAAACTGAATTGGTCAGTGTGCCAAAGACATTGCATACATAACCGATGGTATCCAAGCGCATTATGTAGAAAAAATGGGATGGGGAGACATTATTTTATCTCTTTATAGAACAACCCCATCTCCATAATTTAACCTAAAACTGCAGAAAAAAAAAAAAATGAAAGTTTCCAACTGATAGTAAAATACCAAGTATTGTAATTTAACCCTATTTCTTTTTTATAGAAAATCTCACTGTATGGGACAGTGTAGATCAAGATCAGACTTGACGTTGTATGCAGTCTGATCTTGATTTGCACTGTCTGCAAAAGCCCACTGCACCACACTAAGCAGCCTAAGGGTGAAATAGCACTCACAGTTAGGAGTGCATAATGATTTTGAACCCTGGTTGTGCCCCGATTTTCATCTACAAATGCTGTTGATATGGACAAATCTTAACTTTTTTCGGTCTAGTAAATATTTAAAAGTTCACATTTATTTTCATCAGCAGGAGCCCATGCAACAAGAAGATGCCCCACAAGAGCCTCAAGTTGCTGGACCTGAAACTCAAGACAGAATGGACCAATGAGATGACTTGACATTATGTGATTTAGTAATTGGATAGGAACTTGTTTTCATAAAAAAGTGCTGTAATGTAGTACCTTAAATAAACACCAGTCAGTTATTTCCTAGAGCAGAACACTGGATAGGAACTTGTTTTCATAAAAAAGTGCTGTAATGTAGTACCTTAAATAAACACCAGTCAGTTATTTCCTAGAGTAGAACACTCATTGTCTTTTTTCATTGTCTCTACTCTTTTCTCTGTTCTGCTTTGGGAATAAACTCATAACACTGAATAACATTTAAAAAAAAAAAAAAAGAGTAAAATGAATTGAGAAAGTAGAAGAAACTAAGTTCATAAGATCATTTTTGGAAAATGCTACCCTTTACAAGTAATATTTTTATACCAAATTTAAACACAATATGTTTATGTAGCAATGCGCAAACATTTTTTTCAATTTCAAGACACTTGGTTAACCCTTTGCAACATTACAAAATTTTGGACTTATCAGGAATGCATCTGTATACGACACATGAAGTGTGGCTTAGATCATGGGATTTATACTATCCATGAAAACATCGTGAGAAAAAGAAGAAAATGCTGGTTACCAACATTTTTTTCTTTTTCCCATGATGTTTTCAAAAGCCTTCTCTGTCGGGGTCGTTAAAGCTCAGGATTGTATGAACAGGGTTAATTACAACACGGCCTGAAATATATTGTTTTTGGTCCTGGTTTGTGTTTATATGTGTCTACATTAGATATGTCTGTCTACCATAAAATCATACAGAGTAAATAAAAAGCTTAAAAATTTATGTTTTTTTTTTTTTTTCATTTTTCATGTGCTGGATAATGTTATTGCTGAAAGACCTAGATAATTGGAATGCAACAGTAACAGAAAATCACTTGTGAACCTTTGTCAGTGGTCACTTCTATATAACTCTTCACAAAACAATCTAGCACTTCAATCATCGTGTGCCGAGCCCCCTTATCTCTGTTGGTAGCATACAGGACTTGAGAACATGGTTCACTGGTTTGATCCCCGGCTCGGCCAATTTCTTTCCGAGGATTGATGATGGTCATTGCAACAGGATTCATTCCTCTCTCACAGCTGACCATTGTTTCGATGGTAGTTATGTGGTAAAGCAGCCAGTGGCTTGGAAAGAATATTGTGCGTAGTACTGGTAAAAGAAACTGCAGGAAAGCATGGATAGGTGCACTGGCTGCCATGATATACTAGTGACTGAAATAGTGTTGAAAACGGTGTTAAACACCATACAATCAATCAATTCAATCATCATGAGGAAATGGGTGTTTAAAAACATTGAGAGGAAAGGAGAAAATGCTGGTAACAGGCATTTCTCCTTGTCCTAAAATTGTTTTATACCCTTTCTAAAAGAAATTCTATCATTTTAGCCACATCTAAGTTGTCGTCTTGAAATGTTTTGAATTTTGGCAAGTCTGTTATATTGTATTCTGGTGAAGGTATTAATTCTTTACTAACCAACAAAATTTTAGACTTGTCCAAATTGAAAGCATTTGCAGACGACAAAATAAATGTTGCTTGAACACTGAAATTTCGCTTAGAAAGTGAATAAAACATTGTGGCAAAAGGGGAAAATGCTGGTTACAAGCATTTTCTCTTTTTCCCTCTCTGTTTGCAAAAGCCTTATTCCTTAGAATCATTAAAACTGGGGATCGTGTGGTAAAGGGCTCACTCCTCAAGATGATAAAATTTTACACAGTTCAGAAATGTCTGTATTGACTGCATTTGCAGACAAATTATGTGTGACTCAAATGATGAGCCTTATCTTTGACAGAAAATGTGGAAAAAGGAGGATATGTTGGTGAAAAGGAATTTCTGTAATGCTGGTAAAATCCTGGTAACCATCATTTTCTCATTTTCCCACAATGTTTTCTAACCCTTCAGAGACCATTCCGTGCATTTGAGGTACACTGAATGTGTCGTCTGCAAACACTTCAATTTTGTCATTTTGTAAAGAATTAACCAATATCTACAAATTTGCTTTTAACAATATTTCACTGCAAATATACAACGGTAGTAAATAGGAAAAAACATTAAACTTACCATAGCACAGTGTATTCACTGTAAACATGTTTAATATTAGCCACTAGCATATTACCACCTGCAGAAAAAGCAAGCAATTTCTTCATTTACCACAATGTTTCGGATAGATCTATCAAAAGTCTACATGAAACTTTAACCCTTTACCAAACAGTCCCGAGTTTTATTGACCCTGAGAAAGAAGCCTTTTGAAAACATTGTGGGAAAAGGAGAAAATGCTGGTAACCAGCATTCTCCTTTTCTCCTTTTCCTGCAATGTTTTTATATCCTTCCAAAAGAAATTTTCAATTTTTGAGTCATAGTTATTTTGCTGTCTGAAAATGCTTTCAGTTTGGAAGTGTCTAAAATATTGCCATGTGGTACAGGGTTAAAAACAAAATCTATAGTTTGAGCCACATTTAAATGACCCATGTTCTGTAAAAGGGCGCTAAAAGCACGTGCGAAAAGTATTGACCCAGGTCAACCTGCGCATTCCGCGCAGGCTGACCTGGGCCGAAACTTTTTGCTAATGGTCAGTTTTCTACATGTCAAGGACCACTCTACCTCATAATTCAGTTGGTTGTTAAAAGAAGTGGCTATTATGGATTCATAATTGTGTAATGGCTTGCTTGGTTTCAAGGATCACAGGGATGCATTAAGCCCTCTCTTCACAGACCATGGCTCAAATTTTGTCAGCAAATGCTTTCAATTTGGACAAGTCTACATTTTTGTTGAGTGCGAAAGAGTTAACTGACTTATGACCTGGATGTATTCAAACTTTTCTGCTGCAGATTCATTTTCTGTCTTTTATAGGGTAGAAAACATTGTGGTAAAAGGAGAAAATACTGGTTACCAGCATTTTCTGCTTTTCCCACCATGTTTTCAGGGTCTTGGGATGGTGTGGTAAAACTGCTTGTTCTGTTAAGTCTTATCTTAATTTACGAAAAAAAGCAACCTTAGCTTAGGATTTTACACACAAATGGTTGTTAAAAGTCAATATGCAAATGAAGAACGGAACAGAAAAATGCTAGCAATGCTATTGGCCTTTGTTTGCCTTTCGTTTTTTTTCCCCCATCAGTGACAAAATATTGATCTTATTGAAAGGTCACTTTGTTATTGAAGATGTTGAAAAGTAACATGAGTGAAAAAATCATTTGGTATAAATTTGAGTCATTCTTTGTGAAAATGGGACTTAATGCATTTTCAAAAAGTGTCGACCCAGGTCAGCCTGCGCGGATTGCGCAGGCTGACCTTGGCCGAAACTTTTTGCTTTTGGTCAATTTTGCGCCAGTATACCTCATAATTCAGTAGGTTGTTATACAAAACTGGTTTTTGGGATCTAAAATACTTTGATGACTTGCTTGATATCATGCTTCACGGAGATGCATTAAGCCCCCTTTCCACAGAGCATGCCTCATTTATAAGGTTAACTCTTGCACTGTCGACAGCAACTTCTTTAGCATTTTCGGACGGTGTAGATCCAACATCAGACTGCCTTAAAGGTGCAGTCTGATCTCAAATCTACACCGTGTGCTACCTGATGCTAGATTATGAACGAAATCGTCTTTCGTAGCAGTGAACATCTATCTTTGAACTTCAAAATAATAGAATTTATTCAGTTGGCAACAAAAGATTTAACTTAGAGTCAAAACTGTATATGAGCCTTGCTCTGGCAAAAGGGAGTTTAATGCAGCTCTGTGATGCATTATACCAAGCAAGTCATCACATAGTTATCGATCCATAAAATCCTTTTGTCTTGCAATCGACTGGATTTGGAGGTAGACTGGACCTTTAGCCCTTTCCCGTACATTGCCTCCTTTTAACGCCCCTGGGAAAGAAGTCTTTTGAAAACATTGTGGAAAAAGGAGAAAATGCTGGTAACCAGCATTTTCTCCTTTTCCCACAATGTTTTCTACCCTATCAAAGAAAAATTGCACCATTTGAGCCACACTGAAATTGTCGTCTGCAGATGCTTTCAATTTGGACAAAGCTAAAATTTTGTCGTCTGGTAAAGGGTTAACATGAAGAAAATTGATCAATAGCAAAAAGTTTCGACGCGGACATTGCAGGCTGACACGAGTCGATACTTTTTTTTGCAGATGCGCCCCCTTTTTACGGAGCATGGCTCATATATTTGTCAATAACTTGTTTGTGGAAGTATTTCATTGAAATATGACACCTAGTCTAAAACTTTAAGCCCCTTCGAAATTTAAACCTCCCAGTGTGCCAGCCGCAACTTCCGTTTCTTTTGTGATCAAAGCAGATCAAGAAAAGAGCACACTTTGAGCTAGTCTGGTATCCCGTCAATACTTTAAGAGTAGTGTTAGAATTACTACTGTGATTAGTGTCTCAACCCTAAAGCTGCTAATCGCGACCCACTGGCCTTTTGCGGACAATGTAGATCAAGATCAGACTGCACAGAACGTGCAGTCTGATCTTTGATCTACACTGTCCGATACGGTATTTTCTTTCTGGTGAAATCAACTTTGAAACCTCGATGTTTGGGCTTTAAGTATTGAGTAGAAATTTGCGTTTCATTTATTCAGCAGCTTAAGGGTTAATTCTTTTTATTAATCCTTTTCCATATTAGCAAATATCACATTTCTAGAAAAAAAAAAAAACCTTTATTTGAGCTGTATTTGTTACTTTAAGAACCTTTTTTTAGGTTTTAAATTAAAGTCTATTTTCTATAATTTTGACAAGAGTTATCCCCTTTAAAAACTGTATCTTTGTGTTCTGCTCCGCAACATATGATTTTCTTTTTATTTTTTTTTTACTTCGCATACATTATATTTTCATTTGAGCGAAATTGAAAAAAAAAATCTGTCCATAGGAAAAATATCAGGCAAATGTCCTTAATGAACCACTTAGCAAGTCGACGTACAGCATAGATTCATGTTGGCTAAAACCCTGCTAATCACGAGGCAGATGATGGTCATACGTCAGGCATAGAAAATTTACTGATAGCAAAAAGATTCGACTAATTTTAACCTGCGCAGGCAGGCTGCCATGAGTCATTACTCGTTACAGATTTATTAAACCACCTTTTCACAGGGTTTGACTCAATTATTTAAAGCTATTAAAAGTCCAATTGGGGGATTTGATAATAGTTGGCAATTTGCTCCAGACTCACTCACTCTTGAAGACAACTTTTCACCCTGCTGCATTTGATTTCTGTTGTTTTAAATGTTAACTCTTGACCAAAGTAAGAAAAGAAAAACTTCGACTTGTCCGAATTTAAAGCAAATTTGCTGACAAAAAATGAAATATCGTTCAAATTGTGTGAATTCGCTTTTAAAGGGTACAAAATACAATGTGAAAAGGAGAAAGTGCTGGCAACCGTGTTTTCACGACCATGAGGGAAAAGACGTTTAAAAATATTGTGGGGAAAAGGAAAAAATGCTGGTAACCAGCATTTCCCCTTTCGCCACAATGTTTTCTTTCCCATATGTGACAAATCCAACCGAGACAGACTTAATTTGTCGTCGGCAAGTGCTTTAAATTTGGACTTGTCCAAAATTCTGTCGTGAAGTAAAGAGGTTGTCTGGTAAAGGATTAACTCTTTCATTGCCAGTACCACCTTGGACACCTTTAGCGGATGGCGTAGATCATGATCAGACTGCACAAAACGTGCAGTCTGATCTTTGATCTACACCATCCGCTACCTGATACTAATCTTCGACCAAAATCGGCTTCAAAAGCAAAGATAATATACTTTCAGACCTTGAGAAATGTCTTACCTATTTACATGTATTTGGCA
The DNA here is from genome assembly GCA_945859785.2 of Tridacna gigas. Lineage (NCBI taxonomy): Eukaryota > Metazoa > Mollusca > Bivalvia > Cardiida > Cardiidae > Tridacna > Tridacna gigas. The sequence continues at coordinate 16,400,964 of OX244031.2, forward strand.
GCGAAAGAGTTAGCCCTTAGGCTGCTAAGCGCGACTCAAGGACCTTTTGCGAACAATGACGATCAAGATCAGACTGCGGAGAAAGTGCAGTCTGATCTTGGATCTACACTAACCGATAAGAGATTACCTTTTCCCGGAAAATACCTTTGAAATAGTAGATTTGGATTTTCACTGTCAGTTTGAAGGTTTCATTTCACTTATTTAGCAAGATAAGGGTTAGTAAACAGGCAGGGGGAGGGAAGAGCCCCTCGTTCTGCCTGACCTTTTTCAGTGTTGTATAAATTCTCACTTGTGCCATCACGCAGTGCTGAACTTCAATAAACCTCACTTTGGTGAATCAGTCTACCGCCAAAAGTAGGACAGAAAGACAGAAAGAAATCGGTGTAAAAAGCCTGTCAGATAGAAAGATTAAGACTTCAAAGGAAGCGTTCACCCATGATCTTTCACAGCCATTTAACCCTTAGGCTGCTAAGCGCGACTTACTGACCTTTTGCGGACAGCGTAGATCAAGATCAGACTGCACAAAACGTGCAGTCTGATCTATGATCTACACTGTCCGATAAGGAAATAGGAAAATTTGGGTTTATACTATCGCTTTGGAAGTTTCTTTTCTTTTATTTAGCAGAATAAGTGTTAACACTTGATCAAACGACAAAATTTTAGACTTGTCCGACTTCAAAGCTTTTGTAGGCGACAAATTACGTACGGTTGAAATGACGGGATTTGTGTGTTGAAGGGTAGAAACATTGTGTGAAAAGGAGAAAAATCTTTTTTTTTTTCTTTTCCCACAATGTTTTCAAATGATTTCTCTCTCAGGCTCCCTAAACTCGGAATTGTTTAGTACCGCGTTAACCATGCTAATTTTTTTTTTCATACTTTTTACCCTTGGTTTGATTCTTCATGTATATTGATTATATATGAAGAAAATGAGGGGGGTTAAACCGGATGAACAGGACAAGAAAAAAATGAGGAAATACGGCGGAAACTTAGAAATGAGCCATGCTCTGGTAAAAGGGGCCTAATGAATCTCCGTGGTCCATGGTACCAAGAAAGCCATCACATGATTACATAATTATGGATCCATAAAAAAAACACTTTTTTAAACAACCGACTTAATCATGAGGTAGACTGATCCATGGACATAGAGAAAAATTGACCATTAGCGAAAAGTTTCGGCCCAGGTCAGCCTCCGCGGACTGCACAGGCTGACCTGGATCGATACTTTTCGCAGATGTATCGAGCCCCCTTTTGCCAGAGCATGGCTCAAATGGTTTCATAAACTCCAAATGAAATGGAGAATGACTGCTTAAAAAATCATTTCTCATCATTTGGCACAATTTATAATCAACATTTCTATACTGCCAAATGGGCTTAGATAAGGGAAAGCTGTAATATTGGCGCTCACAGTAGTCAGCATAGGTTTTTGAAAATATTGTGTCACGAGAAATGTTTCCAAAAAAGATGCTTAATGCATCTGCGAAAAGTATCCACCCAGGTCAGCCTGCGCAGTCCGCGCAGGCTGACCTGAGTCGAAACTTTTCGCTACTGGTCAGTTTTCTGTATGTCCAAGGACCATTCTACCTCATGATTGAGTCGACTATTCAGCAAAGTGACTATTATGGATCCATGATTATGTGATGGCTTGCTTGCTTTAATTGATCAAGAAAATGCATTACGCCACCTATTGTCAGACCATGGCTCGGTTAAAGGTGATATTCGTTTTCAATAAAAACTGGATCCGTATTCAACAATCATTCTTAAGAACATTCTTAGTCTTATTCTCCATCATTTTCTGGATCTGAAAGTAACACAACTTTTGATAGGCTAAACCATTTGGTTTAGCCAATCAGAAGTTGTGTTACTTTTAAATTTGGACAATCTTGGAGAATAAGACTAAAATTATTCTTAAGAATGGTTGGTGAATACGGGACCTGAATTATATAATTTGCAAACGCTTTCCTGTCTAGGAGTATTAGAAAAACGACCAGATTTAACTTTAACTTATGAGAACATATTTAATCTAAAACGTGCAAAGGATTTCCACTGTTTTTAGGTTTGCCTTATTTATCCATAATAACTTAATCGTTAAATATTACATTTTTGCAGGTCAAACCCGGCTGTCGCGTCTGTAACGTACACGGCTTGTCATCCGCAGTTAGAGAGGTCGATTGATCTGTTGAATGATTGATGGAATGAACGGTGTTTTACACCGCTTTCAAAATTATTCTAGTCATATCACGGCGGCAGCCCACATATTCTTGTATGACCTGGCCTTCACCTGTACTAGGCCGGGACCCTGAAGTGTCTTTCCAAAGAACACTTCCACGAAACACATAGTGCTTTCAGTGAGGATCGAATCTGGGACATAGTCACGCAGGACCACGTCAGGTCGTACCCCAGCTGGGCACTTTTCTAAGATCGATTAGTCACTACGGCAGGATTTATTTCTCCTTCACTGCTGAAAATTATTGCGAAGATATATGGGGTGAAGCACTCTGTGGATGGAAAAGAGTTAATTGCGTTGTACTGGTAAACGAAATTCAAGAACAGCATGGATATTTGCACTGGCTGCCGTGATATGAATAAAATAATGTTAACAATGGTGACAAACACCAAATAAGCGTGACTTTAAGGCTGTCAATGAACGTGAATATGAATGTACTTGCCTATTTGTATCTGTTTATCAAGTCTTGCCTTTTTCTAAAATATCAAGAAGAATAAGTCCAACAACTGGTTAGTTGCTGAAAAAAACCCGGCTGCTTGTATAAGTCGAGGGGGAGACTCTGAATGAAAGGGTTTATCCCCTTTACCACGAAATTTTGTGTTTTAACGACCCTGAAATCATTGTGAAAAAAAAAGAAGAAAATGCTGGTAACCAGCATCTTCTCTTTTCTCACAGTGTTTTCTATTTTTTTTTGACAATTCCAACCTTTAAACCTCATTCAGTTTGTCTGAAATGCTTTCAAATTGGACAATAGTAAAATTTTGTAGGCTTGTTAGGAGTTAAATCGAGCATTACGGTGTGGGAAATAAATCATGGATTAACCCTTAAGCTGCTAAGCGCAACTCATTGACCTTTTACGGAGAGTGTAGATCAAGATCAGACTGCACAGAACGTGCAGTCTGATCTTGGAATGACACTGTCTGATAAGGAGATATTTTTCTCCAAAACTTAAGATTGAAATAACAATATTCGGGTTTTTACTATCGGCTTGAAAGTTTTATTAACATATTTAGGAGGTAAAGGGTTAACTCTTCGCCAAACGACAAAATTCAAGATTTGTCCAAATTGAAAGCATTTGCCGACGTCAAATTCAATGTGACGAAAATGACCTTTTTTTTAAAACGGTTCAAAACATTGTGGCAAGAGGAGATAATGCTACTTACCATTATTTTTTCCTTTCCCACAATGTTTTCAAAAGCTGCCTTTCAGTTCTGAGGGTCATTATAACTTTCGATGGTATGGAAAGGGTTAACCCTTTACCACAGAGACCCAATTTTTAACTAACCTACGACAAAAAGCTTTGGAAAATATAGTGGGAAGAAGAGAATATGCTGGTTGCCAGCATTTTCTCCTTTTCCCACAATGTTTTCTACCCTTCTGAAACAAATTCTAACTTTTGAGTCACATATATTTTGTTGTCTGCATGTTTTCAATTTGGTCTAGTCTAAAATTTTGTCGTTTGGTAAAGAGTTAAATGAGATGATTCCATAAGACTATACTTGAAATAAAGATTTTTGAGCCATGTTCTGTGAAAATGGGGCTTAAAGCATTTGCGAAAAGTATCGACCCAGGTCAGCCTGCGCAATCCGCGCAGGCTGACCTGGGCCGAAACTTTTCGCTATTGGTCAATTTTCTGTATGTCCAAGGAGCAGTGTACCTCATGATTCAGTCGGTTGTTAAACAAACTGGATTTTATAGATCCATAATTATGTATTGACTTGATTAGTATCATGCATTACAGCGATGTATTAAGCCCCGTTTTGCCAGACCATGGCTCATTTACTATATTCATGTAAAGTTTCATTCTTTAATCTTTATTCTAGTAAACCCTTTACCGGACGATAAAATCTTTAAGTTGCCCAATTTGACAGCATGCGAGGAAAACGAGTAAATTTTGTTAGCTGACTGCTTCATGAGATATGCAGTAGATGGGTTTGAAAACATCCTTGATAAATATAATAGCTGAGGTTTTTTATATCTTTAAAATCATTGGGACAAAAACAGGAACGGATCATATTTATTTTCTTTTGTCACAATGTTTTCAAGAGAGTTAAGCTTCAAGATGTTACAGATGGGTCTGAGCGGTTTACTTTTACAACACGACTAATTTTAGGCATTTTGACAAATCGAACGAGACTCAGATGGTCATAAATATTTTTTTTTTCTTTTGCCACAATATTTTCAAGAGAATTAAGCTTCAAGATATTACAAATGCGTCCGAGCGTTTTAATTTTACAACCCGACATTTTTTTTTGACATTTTGACAAATCGAAGGAGATTCAAATTGTCATAAATACATGTATCTTTTTTTTTTCTTTTGCCACCATCTTTACAAGAGAGTTAAACTTTAAGATATTACAAATGTGTTTGTGCAGTTTACTTCTTAACACGATATTTTTTTAGACATTTTGACAAATAAAATGAGACTCATATGGTCATAACTATCTTTTTCTTCTTTCGCCACAATGTTTTCAAGGCATTCAAGCTTCAAATTGTTACATATGCGTCTGAGGGATTTATTTTTATAACACGACAATTTTTTGGATATTTTGACAAATGGAATGAGACTCAAATGGCGGAATTTGTCTTCGAAAGGGTAGAAAATAATGTGGGAAATGAAGAATAGATTGTAACTAGCATTTTTTCTTTTTCCCACAATGTCTTCAAAAACCTTCCTCTCTTGGGTCAAAAAAAAAAGATGCGGCATTGTTTGGTAGTGTGTTAGACTAAGGACTTTTACAACTAAAACCCATTTCAGGAAATACTGGTCGTTTTGAGCACTTTTATCTTTTTGGTGTGGCCGCAAGACGAAGCAAAAGGGTCGTCTGCTGAGATCGTCTGTTAACAAAATGAGCGGTTTTTAAGTTATGTGGAAGGAGTGGGGGATTTAAAACCCTTTTCCAAACCAATCCTGTGTTTTTGCGACCCCGAAGAAAAAGAAAACATTTGGAAAACATTGTGGAGAAAAAGAAGAAAATGCTGGTTACCAGCATTTTATTCTTTTTCCCCGCAATGTTTTCTATATTTAAAAAGACAATTTTCCTTGTAACTTGAATTACATATAGTTTGTCGTCTGCAAATACTTTCAATTTTGGACAAGTCTACAATTGTCTCGTTTGGTAAAGAGTTAAAAGACTTCAAAAAGTGAAATATCACGACGTCAAAAAATTTCACGTATGGTTTCGGAATATTATCAGTCTTTTTACACTGATGACAGACCAATGTATGAAACATACAAGTATATGCATGAACGCACCCCCTCCATCTTCCATGCTTTCGTGTTATTTGGTGCAAAATAAGCAAAAACATCAAGCCCACATAACTCGTAGTTTGCTTTGAGTATTTTTTTTATTTCAACACAAATGTAACAGAAACTTGAAGTATTATTTCTCCAAAAGTCTGTCTGTCTGTCTGTCTGTCTTAATGTCCATGTATTTGTTCCCCTGTCTCCCTCAGCTACCACATGTGGTACCCATACAACAAAACACGTGCAATGAACCTAGAAAAACAAAACCCCGTAAACAGTTTTATATTACAAATGTACATTTTAATTCCGCCATGCCACACATTATTCATTATGTGGCATGTATTGTTGAACTCTTTTATCAGACGAAAGAAATTCAGACTCGTCGAAATTTAAAGCGTTTGCAGGCGACAGATTGAATATGGCATAGGTGATAGAATTTGTACTTGAAAGGGTAAAAACATTGAGGAAAAGAGAGAAAATGCTGGTAACCAGCATTTTCTCCTTTTCCCAAAATGTTTTCAGTTGACCTCTTCCTTAGAGGTCGTGGAGACATGGGAGTGTGTGGTAAAGGGTTAGATATGGAAAGAAAGAGAAGCCTCTTTGGGCAAATGAAACCTTGCGCGCACAACACGTTTCGTTCCCACAGTCCCTTGCTACTAGGCAAGGTCGGTCACGTGATTGTTTTGCTAGTTGCACGTGAGCCGTTTTTCTTCAGTACTGAAATAATTTTTGGTTCAAGTATAAGTATAGAAAATAAAATTACGGAAAAAAAGAACAACGTCCAAGACAACGATGACATTTTTGTACTCCATGGACATGTTTAAGCCTTTTTCTTAACCCTTATCCTGCCGAATAAAAGAAATGAAACTTTCAAGCCGATAGTGTAAGCCCAAAACTTGCCTGTTTTCAAAGGGATTTTTGGAGGGCAGATATCTCCTTATCGGACAGTGTAGATCAAAGATCTGACTGCACGTTCTGTGCAGTTTGATCTTGATCTACGCTGTCCGCAAAAGGTCTGTGAGTCGCAATAAGCAGCCCAAGGGTTAATCAATGACTAATACTGAAATTCAACAATGTTCAAAATTGCCATACTGACGGTTCACAGATAAGCACTTGTGCTCGCATGAAACTGTCAACCAGTGTAATCTACATGAGTCTAACAAACTGACAGAAGTTCAATGTACCTAATTCATATCACTGATGTACCGATTGACCTTTTCTTCTTCTCCCCCCCCACTCTATTTCGCTCTGTCTCTTTCTTTGTCTCTGTCTCTCGCTGTCTCTCCTTGTCTCTCGCTTTCTCTCTCTGCACTGAAACTTGGTTGTTAAAGGATAAAGCTGATGAATTATGATATATCTAAAAAGACGACAAAGTAACAAAAGTTGTTTCAAATCTACAGCCCTGATCTGGAAACCGCGAAGATTAATTTGAAGAAAGGCGGGTAGTAACGTAGCAGCACTGTTCATATATGGCTGTTTGTTTGTTGTTATTTTTTGTTTATGTTTGTTTAACCTTTGGAGTAGTGTGCGACAACAATGGTTTTTACAGATGGCAAACATCAAGATCAGACAGCACAGAACGTGTACCTTCTGCTATTTTAGTAAGCCTATTATATGTGGGCCATGCTCTGTGAAAAGGGGGCTTAATGCACCTGCAAAAAGTATCGACTCAGCCGAAACTTTTTGCTTGTGATCAATTTTCCGCTTATGAAGAGACCATTCTACCTCAAGATTAAGTCGGTTGTTAGAGAAAATGAATTTTATGAATCCACAATCATCTGATTACTTGAGCGGTATCATGGATCACGGAGAAGCAATAAGCTCCCTTTTACCAGAGCATGGCTCAATTATTAGAAAAAAAAAAGAAAAATGTCTGAGTCTAAACTGAGGCGGCATGGTCTAAAGAGGACATGTCTTAAATACTCTTATTGGCATTCAAAGAGTTACTTTGGTGTTTCATCTCAGACTCGGCTAAAACTAAACGAAAACGTAATTACGAAACAGGAATCTGACCGGTCGGAAAGCAGTCACCCGTAAATAAAATTAAAAGTTACAGTATCAGTTAGGGTATATTAACCCTTATCATGCTAAATAACTTAAATGAAACTTTAAAACCGAATGCATAAATCCAAACTTTCCTATTTTAAAGGTATTTTTGAAGGAAAGATATCTCCTTATCTGACAGTGTAGATCCAACATCACGTTCTGTGCAGTCTAATCTTGATCTATGCTGACCGCAAAAGGTCAGAGGGTAAAACCCACGTATTCATTGACTTCTGATTAACCCTTGTCCTGCTAAATAATTGAAATGAGACTTTCAAGCCGACAATAAAAACAAGAATAATTCTATTTCAAACTTTCTTTTCGGAGAACAATATCTCCTTATCGGACAGTGTAGATCCAAGATCAGACTGCACGTTCTGTGCAGTCTGATCTTGACCTACACTGTCCGAAAAAGGTCAACAAGTCTCGCTTAGCAGCTTAAGTGTTAACACTAAGTCTATAAGGCAGAGCCACAGTTGCCTTAGCGGATGATGTAGATCGAGATCAGTCAGCCCATAACGCGCAGTCTAATCATTAATCTACGCTATACGCTTTAATGAGTCAATCCCTGTTATAAGGTACTTTAACTATTTACAACACGACCCCCAGTTTTAACGACCCTAAGAAAGAAGGCCTTTTGACAACACTGTTGGAAAAGGAGGATCGGATTGGGTTGTATGGTGTTTAACGCCGTTTTCAACAGTATTTCATGTTATATCACGGCGGCCAGTGCACCTATCCATGCTTTCCTGGAGTTTCTTTTACTGGTACTCCGTGCAAAAAGAAAAAATGCTGGTTATAAACATTTCTCCTTTTTCCACAATGTTTCCTCCCCTGTCAGTGACAAATCCACTCTCTCCGGAACCACATTTATTTTGTCGGCTGCAAAGGCTTTCAATTTGAACAAATCTAAAATACTGTCGTTTGGCAAAGGGTCCATGCGTCTGCGCAAGCTGACCTGGGTCGAAACTTTTTTTTTTTTGTTAGTGGAAATTTTCTGCATGTCAAAGGACCATTCTACTAAGTAAGTCGTATTTTAGATAGGATACATCCATACTATGTACTTATATTATCTTTATTAAAGTCTCATCCATATACAAGGCAAAGTTAAAACACATTTAGGAACAATTCCAGTAAAAAGTATATGACCATTCTACAAAAGAATTATAAGAGACTAGTATTCAAATGTTACATAAAAGGAATAGAAAAGAGACAGTATTTACGGACAAAGTTACCCATTTAAAAAAGCGAAGTTGTTTATAATAATAATAATAATGATAATAATAACAATGATGATGATGATGATGATGACGATAATAATAATGCATTTAACCCCCTCTTCTCATGGCACCACTCAAGTATACATTAACTCTTTACCAAACGACAAAATTTTAGACCAGTCCAAATTGAGAGCTTTTGCAGACGACAAAATAAATGTTACTTGAAAATTGAAATTTGATTCGGGAAGAACAGAAAACATTGTGGGAAAAGGAGAAAATGCTGGTTATCAGCATTTTCTCCTTTTTCCACAATGTTTTCAAAGGGCTTTTTCCTCGGGGTCGTTAAAAGGCGGGATTGTGTGGTAAAGGGTTAATGTAGGTTTACAGTAGCCATAAGTCATAACTTTGTATATTTGTTTGTATGGTAAAACGCCGTTTTCAACGTTATTTCAGTTATACCATGGCGCCAGTGTACCTGTAAATGCTTTCCCGGAGTTTCTCTTACCAAAACTTCGCACAATATTATTCCCAAGCCACCAGCTTCTTTTCCACATTACCATGTCCGAAACAATGATCAACGGTGGGAGAGGAATGCACTTTATGGCAATAACGTTCATCAATCCTCGGGGGAAAAAACTGGGCCTGCTGGGGATTCCAACTAGCTTGCCCCACCTGGTTTAAGGGTCCTGTGCGACTACAAACTGAGCTGCCGGGTGGGTCATGAAATAAGCTATATATGTTTAAAATGCATTACAGCTACAATACATGGGTGTCGTCTCCTAACTGACCACATATTTTGTACCCAAACATTTATAAATTCCACCCGATTTATAAATCCGACATTTGATCACTCGTTTTCACGGTCTAAGTTACAAAACCTTTGTCCAACGGTGGCCGACAATGACTTTGACAAAGATAAAGGTATTAATTCGGTCATTGCCGTGTTCAGTGAAGTATTCAATACAAAATACATTCTAGGCTTTTAAACTATTTAAATAATAAAACGTTTTCCGTTCAGTGTAGATAAAGATCAGACAGTCGTGTAAGTGCTCTCTGATCTTGGATATACCTCGTCATCTGATATGTGAGAAAAGTATGTGAGGTCAATACTGCCTGAACTTTTTACCAGGACAACAAAATGCTAGATTCGTCCAAATTCAAGCATTTACAATGGGCTCCAAAGACAGGTTATGCCTGTGACATTGTAGAAAACGTTGTGGAAAAAGAAGAAAATACTGGTGACCAGCATTTATTTTCCCACCTGTTTTCAAGAGTCACCTTCTTTGGGGTCGTAAAATTACAATATATTGCAGAATTAAACTGACCGGACTAATAAGGACTTTTGCACTGATTAACATTACTTTAATGTGAGGTATTCCGATTTTCTGAATATCTCAAAACTTAAAAAAAAAAGAAATTCATCTATGAATTAATTAGGGCGATAGCAATAAAACGGAAAGACGAAAGTAAGTACAAAAATTTTAGTCGCCTCTTAAGAATTTTCTGTTAGAATGTCACATGATCGTGTCAAGTACGAGGTTTCGTATCCATGATTGATTGATTGTGTTGATTATATGGAGTTTTCAACATTATTCCAGTTATATCGCGGCGGCGCGTGCACCTATCCAGGCTTTCCTGGAGTTTCTTTTTACCAGTACTACGCACAATATTCTTTCCAAGCCACTGGCTGCCTTCCCACATAGCCATCGTCGAAACAATGGTCAGCGGTGAGAGAGGAATGAAACCTATCGCAATGACTATCATCAGTCCTCGGAAAGAGATTGGCCGAGCCGAGGATCAAACCAGCGACCTCCTGTTCTGAAGTCCCGTACGCTACCGACTGAGCTATCGGTGCTTGGCGGATTCGTATTCAAATCAGTATGATGACGTCATATCTGATGCATTAAAAATAGTCGCAGTTACCGATAGCAAAAGAACCATCCCTTTATTATCAACTCTTTACGCAACAACAAAATTTTGGACCAGTCCATATTGAAAGCATTTGCAGGCGACAAAATAAATGTAACTAAAAAATGAACTTTGATTTGGAAAGGGTAGAAAACATTGTGGGAAGAGGAGAAAATGCTGGTCACCAGTATTTTCTCCTTTCCCCACAATCTTTTTTCAAAAGCTTTCTTTCTGAGGGTCATAAAAAGTCGGGATTGTGTGTTAAAGGGTTAAACGCCCAAAAAGTCATGTTCTGGCAAAAGAGGGTTTAACTCTTTACCAAACAACAAAATTTTAGACTAGTCCAAATTGAAAGCATTTGCAGACAACAAAATAAATGTGATTGAAAACTTGAAATTTGTTTTGGAAAGGGTAGAAAACATTTTGGGAAAAGGAGAAAATGCTGGTTTCCAGCATTTTCTCCTTTTCCCACAATGCTTTCGAAAGCTTTTTTTCTCAGGGTCGTTGAAAGTCGGGATTGTGTGGTAAACAGTTAATGCATCCCCGTGAAGCATTTTAGCAAGCAAGTCATCCCATAATTATGGGTTCATAAAATTGATCTAGTCTAACAACGTTCTGAATCGTTTGCTAAACTGGTCGTTTGACATGCAGAACAATGACCCATAGCAAAAAGTTTCGACCGAGGTCAGCCTGCGTGGACTACGCAGGCTGACCTGGGTCGATACTTTTTGCAGATGCAATAAACGCCTGTTTCACAGTGCATGGGTCACATGTATGTGTTTATTTTCAGTAGACATATACTGTATCTATAAAAACAGGTAGATCATTTTATTTCATGATCGTTTGATTATACATAACATTAATTTGTAAAATAAATCGATGTTAGTTAGAGCCTAACTATGCAAATTACACAATTCAACTGCACGCCTACAAAGCTCACCACGAAGTCTGGTATGGTAACACTGACATGCATTTCACTTGTGACAGAGGGAAGGGGGCAATGAACCGATGGTTTAGCGCCCTTTTATCAATACCCAAAGCCCCATATTAACCCTTAGGCTGCTTATCGCGACCCACCGACCTTCATCGGACAGCGTAGATCAAGATCAGACTGCACAGAAGGTGCAGTCTGATCTTTGATCTACACTGTCCGATAAGGAGATATCTTTCCTCCAAAAATACCTTTGAAACAAGAAAGTTTTGGGCTTCTACTATCTACTATGAAGTTTCATTTCTTTTATTCAGCAGGATAAGGGTTAAAACCCTTTTCAATTTTTGTCAAGGAGGGGACTCCCAAACCTAGTGACCCAGCTTTGACCTTTGACGTTGGTTACGTGTACCATCTTTTCATATTTTAGAATTTGTGTTACACATCAGTTTAAAATAATTTTATTTAGACACGTGGATGGCTTTTGAAAACATTATGGGAATGGGAAAATAATTATGGTAGCCAGTATTTGTCCTTTTCCTACAATGAATTCAGCCGTTTCTGAGACAAAGCACATCATATGAGCTATATGTAATTTGTCGCCTGAGAGGCTTTCAGTTTGGACGTCTAAAACAGAGTCGTCTGGTAAAAGAGTTGACTCTTTACCAAACGACAAAATTTAAGACTCGACCAAATTGAAAGCATTTGCAGACGACAAATAAAATATAGTGCAAATGATGATTTCTGTCTTTGACAGGTTAGAAAACATTGTGGGAAAAGGAGAAAATGCTGGTTACCGTGAGAATATTACCGTGTGATGTTAACGAGATGAAATAAATTTCGATCTTTCACCGTGGAAAAAAATAAACTATTTATTTCATGCTTCTCTATGGTGGCATATTTCTGCCGCGAGATACGAGATAGCTATCGTGATAATTCTAGAAAACTTTCAAGATAATTCGAAGTTTCCTGGAAATTTTATCAAGATAGTGAAAAGTTTTCTGAAAAAGTATCACGATAAACTTTGTTATCTTGAAAATTTTATGTTGATTATTTCTCATTCGTGCACGAAGCTGACATCGAGGTAAAATTATCGCGATAGTTCTACCCGTTTCTCGATATCTATAAACGGAAAAATCAACATTTGGATGAACTCGAAAGTTTTTGACTGTACAGGAGACAAAGATGATCCGAAACCATATCTAATTATAGATACCGTGAATGTCAGTTGTGGGCACGAGCGTAAAAAAAATCGTGATAACAGTTAGAAATTTCGCGATAGTTCTATCGTGAAACTTTTTGTTATCTAGATAATATTTCCAGGAAAGTTTGTTTTATCGCGATAGTTCTCTAAAATTATCATGATAGCTATCTCGTATCTCGTGGCAGAAATATGCCACCATACTTCTCACCCCTTTTTGTTGGGACTTACAAAGTATGGGGGGGGGGGGGGGGGGGGGTTGGGCTCTCGGTATTTCCGTACCTGTGAGTTTATCAATCGATAAGTTCACTAATCGAAACGGCGAAATTATCAAACTATAATCCACCGTAATTTCCCGATAAACTACCGAAAAGCATGAAATAAAATGGGATTTCTTCGGTCAGCTTTTCTGAACCGAACGTTTTCTTAAACTATTTATTTTAGCCAATCAGAAATTGCGTTGTTTTAATATAAAGAAAATTATTAAAAAAAAAAAACTATAACAAATTTTATTAACCCTTAAGCTGCTAAGCGCGACTCAAGGACCTTTTGCGGACGGAGTAGATCAAGATCAGACTGCACAGAACGTGCAGTCTGATCTTGGATCTACACTGTCCGATAAAGAGATATTTCCTCCAAAGACCACCTTTGAAAACGCAAAAAATGAGTTTTTACTACAGGCTTGAAAATTTCATTTTATCAATATAGCTTGTTAAGGATTAAAATGGTTGTTAAATTCCGACCCAGGGCCTGATTCCACGAAAAGAAAAAAGCAAAAAAAAAAAAGTCTCTTATTGTGCTAAAATCCACTAACGGCCTCATTTTCCGACTTGAAGTTGGGTTCGGTATTTGAGATACGTTTCATTAGTATTAACAGACCTGGGTAACGTTCTCAAATTCTGAGTAAACACAATATTTCAGACTCAACTCAGCAAAATAAACGCACATGTACTTTACTCAGTTAACGGTCTTCAGTCCACTATTTTGCTGAGCAAAGTCCGAAACGTTGTGTAAATTTCAGGCTGACCTGTGTCGAAACTTTTCGCTATTGGTCAATTTTGTGTATGTCCGAGGACCATTCTACCTCATGATTCAGTCGGTTGTTAGATAAAATGGATTTTATGAGAAATTGCGTTGTTATGATTACAGTATGTAATCCTGTGATGACGTGCTCGGTATAATGCATTAAGGAGATGCATTTACCCCCCTTTTGCCAGAGCATGGCTCATATCGATCCTTATTTAGATCGAAATAAGTACATGTAATGTTTGAACAAATCTTTTCTTGTCATGTTTTCTTTATTTTTCCTTTTAAGTGGATTTGGCAAAAATGTGGGTATATGAGTTGCTCTAAAAAAAATCTATGGAATGCTAACGTTTTAATAACAGCCGTTGTTAAAGTAACAAAAGCTGCCAAAAGTCAACAAAGCTAGTGTTTAAATGCATTTAAAATTAAACCATACCAATTAAAAGTTTAGAAATTATTGTGAATTTACAATTTGTTATTGTACAGTTGGTCCAAGTTTTAGTCGCTGGCTGAGAAATTATTTTCAAAACTTGGCTGAAAGCTGTCAGGTCACTCTGTTTTGTTTAATTTTTTGCATGATTTTAAAATTCATTTTCTTTTAGCGACTAACACTTAGACCGACCGCTGGATAAAAGATTGTCATCCTCAAAATATTTCCCATACTCTTAAATGCTAACATTTTAATTGAAATGGATTTTAACACCAACATTGCTTTTTGGCCGCTGTTGGGCCTTTAAGGATTAAACTGAAGAATATGTGTACGCGTAAAATAAGAAAAAAGGAGACATAAGAAAAAGCTCATTATTTACACAGGATAAGACCGCTAAACTTATGTAAAATGTTAACCCTTAGGCTACTAAGCGAGACTCAATGACCTTTTAAGGACAGTGTAGACCAAGATCAGACTGCACAGAACGTGCAGTCTGATCTTGAATCTACACTGTCCGATAAGGAAATATTATTCCCAAAAACTTACTCGGAAATTACAAGTTGGAAATTTTACTACTGGCTGGAAAGTTTCATTTAACTTCTATGGCAGGTTAAGTGTTAACCCTTAGCCTGCTAAATAAAAGAAATGAAACTTTCAAGCCGATAGTAAATACCCGAGTTTTCCTGTCAAATGTGTTTTTGAAGGAGAAATATCTCCTTTTCGGACAGTGTAGATCAAGATCAGACTGCATGTTCTGTGCAGTCTGATCTTGATCTACGCTGTCCTCAAAAGGTCAGTGACTCGCGCTTAGCAGCCCAAGGTTTAATGCAGATCTATAAGTAGCGAGATCTACTTATAATTTAGTTGTGCAATCTATGGACAATGGACCCATACAAGTCTACTCAATGATGTATGTCTAAAGCGTATAGATCTATAACGACGCACCATGACTAGATTAACCCTTTCCCAAACAAGCCCTGGTTTTCACGTGTCTGCAGTACAGGTCTTTTGAAAACACTGTGGGAAAAGGAGAAATTGCTCATAACGAGCAATTTCTCCTTTTCCCCACAGTGTTTTCAACCCTTTATGAGAACTTTCTGTCATTTTCATCAAATTTAAAATTGTCGTCTGCAAACTCTTTCAATTTGGACCAGTCCAAAATTTGTCGTTTGGGAAAAGGTTAAGAAATATTGCAATAAATGAGGGAAACGTGATCTAGATCTGAGCTATGCTCTGGCTAAAGAAGGCTTAATGCATCTCCGTGATGAATTATACCATGCAAGTCATCACATACTTATGGATATATTATCCATTTTCTCTAACAAATGATCGAATCATGACGTAGAATGGTCCTTGGATATACAGAAAATTGACCAGAAGCAAAAGCTTCCGGCTCAGGTTAGCCTGCAAGAACTGCGCAGGCTGACCGTCTCATTATTTTCTAATGAGAAGTATAGATCTAGATCTAGAATTACCTTATTATCAAATGAGAAGTATAGAACAAGATCTACATGTACCTCATTACCCAATGGGAAGTAGTTCTTTAGACTTACCCTATTATCCAATGAGAAGTATAGACTTATGTTATTATCCAATGAGAAGTATAACTCTATCTTATTACCCAATGAGGAGTATAGATCTAGATCTACCTTATTATCAAATGAGAAGTATGGACCTACATTATTATCCAATGAGAAGTATAGATCTAGATCTACCTTATTATCAAATGAGAAGTATAGACCTACCCTATTACCCAATAAGAAGTATAGATCTAGATCTACGTTATTATCAAATGAGAAGTATAGACCTACATTATTATCCAATGAGAAGTATAGATCTAGATCTACCTTATTATCAGATAAGAAGTATAGACCTACATTATTATCCAATAAGAAGTATACATCTAGATCTACCTTATTATCAAATGAGAAGTATGGACCTACATTATTATCCAATGAGAAGTATAGATCTAGATCTACCTTATTATCAAATGAGAAGTATAGACCTACATTATTATCCAATAAGAAGTATACATCTAGATCTACCTTATTATCAGATGAGAAGTATAGACCTACATTATTATTCAATAAGAAGTATAGATCTAGATCTACCTTATTATCAAATGAGAAGTATAGACCTACCCTATTACTCAATAAGAAGTATAGATCTAGATCTACCTTATTATCAGATGAGAAGTATAGACCTACATTATTATCCAATAAGAAGTATAGATCTAGATCTACCTTATTATCCAATGAGAAGTATAGACCTACCCTATTACCCAATGAGGAGTATAGATCTACCTTATTACCCAGTAAGACGTAGGTGTGTAGACCTACCTTATTTTCCAATGAAAGCGATTTGCACAGACGAATTTTGTAAAATGGGGAGAAAGCAATATTTAAGCATTTTGAAGCATTACGGCAAAGGAAGAAATTGGTCACCACGGGCAAATTCTTCACTGTTATCCTCATTTGAGAGACGCGAAATTTCGTCTGCACTTCAGGACGTAATTAGACTATATCTAGATCAAGCTAACACGTGCTTGTTTCACGTGAATTGTTCAAAACGAAGAACAAAGAAATAGAGAACACGCGGGAAAAAAACTAATGAATTATATTAAGTGAATGGAGAAAAGAACAGTAGTTGAAAATCTACGTCACATAATTCTCAATTCTAATTTTCTTTAGGGTTTTGAGCAGCTGGTTCAATATTCAATAACGAGAAATGGGCGGGATTTCAAAATCACGTATGTAATGTCCATGAGTGAAACACGTGGACCATTTTACTGTATAACTAGGGCTGCTTGTCAAATTACGGTCAATGGTAAACTAGACGGTTCTACCATTCATAAGCATCTGCAAACTGACCCGAGCCCGAATTACTACATCACTGCGGCTGACTTCTGCTGAATTCGTGAACCGAATTCTGCTAGCAGAATTTTTATTTCTAAACGTGTGACCGGTGTTAGTGGAATGGTCAAATATTTGTTGTTGTTCAGCTGCGTTGTTGAATTGTTTATAGGTAAGCGAGTTTCTTTTTTTTTCCTTTTTATTGGTTGTGTTTTTGTTATCTATAAGCTACTAGATCTAGATCATGTGAGTATTTTTCACGTTTTGTGCTCTAATAAAGATCTAACCGATTTTAACAATTTCACTTATGATAATCTTGTGGACTATTTAAATGAGCAGCGCTCTGTGAAAAGGGGGCTTAATGCATCTGCGAAAAGTATCGACCCAGGTCAGCCTGCGCAGTCCGCGCAGGCTGACCCAGGCCGAAACTTTTCGCTATTGGTCAATATTCTGCATGTCAAAGGACCAGCGTATCACGTGGTTCAGTCGATTGTTATACAAAATGGATTTGAATTGATCCATAGATAAGTGATGGCTTGCTTGGTATCATGGATTACGGAGATGCCTTAAGCTCCCTTTTGCCAGAGCACGGCTCATTGATATGATAATCTCGTGGTTAGAACGTAACTCTCGGTCAAAATCTATTTAGCTATCGAGGTTTACATATAGATCTATTTTAATTTGGAGGCACAGGCCTAGGTCTCTTTACTAGATCTATAAAAATATCTTGATCTAGATCTAGATTTTTTTCTTGCGGGTATGAAATGTGCAATCTGACAGCTTTTTTCCGTACTCACTATCCCTTTATCAAACAACTCCATGTTTAACATTTCTGTTGAGGATGGCTTTGGACAACATTCTTTGGAAGAGAAAATGATGGTAACCAGCATTAACCCCATTTTCCACAATGTTTTCTTACATCTCAAAGACAATTCCCATTGTTTTAGCCATATGCAATTGCTCGTCTGCAAATGCTCTCAATTTGGACAAAGTCTAAAATGTTGTGGTTTGGTAAAGAGTTACAGGATTAGCCCAAAAATATTTCTTAGTAGTCTATTTAGGCCTATAGGATTCATTGCTTCCAAACGGTGACAAATTTGCAGTAGATTTAGATCTAGAAAACTTAAAAAAAAGTCTTGTAAAAATTGGATAATCAACACGAATGAAAGTTTTAACCCTTAGAATGCTTATCGCCAATCACTGACGTTTTGCGGACTGCGTAGATTAAGATCAGACTGCACAGAACGTGCAGTCTGATCTTTGATCTACTCCTTCCGATAAGGAGATGTCTTCCCTCCAAAAATACCTTTGAAACAGGAAAGTTTTGGGCTTTTACTGTCGGCGTGAAAGTTTTATTTCTTTTATTCAGCAGGATAAGGGTTAAATTTAATCCTTAATCTGCTAAGTAAGTGTAGGCCTAATGAAACTTTCATCAAGTCGATGGTAAAAGCCCGAATCTTGCTAAATATATTTCAAATTCATTTTTTTCTTTTTTGGAGAAAAATGTCTCCTTATCAGATACTGTAGATCCAACATCAGACTGCACATTCTGTGCCGTCTGATCTTGATCTACACTGTCCGCAAAAGGTCCTTTAGTCGCGCTTGACAGCCTAAGGGTGAATCTATTCCGTGCATAGATCTAGACTATAATCGTGTGGAAACATTGTTGCAAAAGGAGAAATTTTATTAGGACCCATTTCTCCATCAGTCATAATGTTTTAATCAAAGGTTGTCTAAGCTCGTCAGTGGGTGGTCAGGTGTTAACCCTTTACCACACAACAGATTTCTAGATTTGTCCAAATAGAAATCATTTTAAGACGACAAGTTTCATGTGGCTCAAAAGATGAGTGAAGTCTTA
This sequence comes from Tridacna gigas, assembly GCA_945859785.2. Taxonomy (NCBI): domain Eukaryota; kingdom Metazoa; phylum Mollusca; class Bivalvia; order Cardiida; family Cardiidae; genus Tridacna; species Tridacna gigas. The sequence continues at coordinate 16,419,901 of OX244031.2, forward strand.
GAACTGGGACTTAACATCGTGGGGAAAGGAGAAAATGCTGTAACCAGCATTTTCTCCTTTTCCTACAATGTTTTCAAGAGCATTTTCCTTCAGGGTTGTTAAAACTCGAAATTATGTTGTAAGGAGGGAAGAAAGTTTTATCAAAATGTTTACATTTAACTCGGTAACTTTTAACCCTTTACGAAAAGATCCCGTGAAATCTGAGACCCCGGGGAGGGAACTGTTGAAAGCCTGGGGGTGGGGGGTGGGGGGTGGGGGGTGGGGAGAAGAAAACTGTTGGTTACCACCATTTCTACTTTGTTCTACATTGTCCCCACAATTTGATATACCCTCTGTAAACAAATCAACCCATTTAACCCACATTTAACTTATTTTCTGTAATTGTTTTCAATATGGCCGAGTCTAAAACTTTCGCTTGTAAAAAGTATATGAGAGTCGGACGAATCCGTCCCTTGACACCTTCTTTTTATTAAGAAGACAACACAATCATAAATAATAGCAGTGTTCTGTTTTAATTGTTGGCCCATAATTTACCTTTTACCAGACAACGCTATGTTTTAATGACTCTGTGGAAAGAAGCGCTTGAAAAAAATTATTTTAACGCACCTGACAAAAGAGGCATTTAAAAGCAATGTTAGAAAAGAGGAAAATGCTGGTGAGCTGAATTTTCTTCTCTTCCAACAACGTTTTCAAAGCTGAATCCTGTCATTTGAGCTACTTTTTATTTGCGAATGATGTCAGTTTTGACATGTCTAACATTTTGGTTTCTAATAAAAAGTGACACAAAAAAAAAATTCAACAAATCTGTACCTTGACATCTTTTCGAACCGAACCAGCGATAAATGTTGCCGTTAATCTGTAATCGGATCATTTTTTAACATAAACAGCATAGCATCTTATGTTCCATTTTAAAATGGACGAAACGAATTTGATGACAAAACCTAAAAGGTTAGTAATGGCGAAAAGTAAACAAGGCGGGTCTTAAAATGCATTTGAATTAAATTCATACCTTTGAAAATTATCGAAGTTATCGTGAAGATGCAATTCTGTTATTGTGTGGCTGTATGTCCATGTGTTAGTCAATGGCAGAAAAAATGAATGTTAAATCAGGTAAAAAGTAAACGAAAGATAAAGCGACCTGGCAACTTTTGACATACTTTGACATACTTTTAGATTCATATATCTGCCAGTGTAACCAGCATTTTCTCCTTTTCAATCAATGTTTTCTACCCTTTCAAAGAAAAATCCCATCATTTTAGTTACATTTGATATGTTGTCCTTAAATGCGACATGGAAATGGACTAATCTAAAAGTTTGTCGTCTATGAAAGCTTCCACAGAAATTTTCTCCACTTCTGCACATAAATTTAGATCATTTGCCCAAATCTGTAAGAGCCATGCTCTGTGAAAAGAGAGCTTAATGCATCTGCAAAAAATGTCGACTCATGTCAGCCTGCGCACTCCGCGCAGGCTGACATGAGTCGACATTTTTTGCTATTGGTCAATTTTCTGTATGTCCAAGGGCCACTCTTCCTCTAAATTCAGTCATTTGTTACAGTTCAACGGATTTTATGGATCCATAATTATGTGATGACTTGCTTGGTACCATGCATCACGGAGATGCATTAAACCCCTATTGCCAGAGCGAGTCTTGTAGTTCAGATGTAATGAGTTTTAGATCTTTAAACATTATGAGCCGTGTGCTGTGAAAAGGGGGTTTAACTCTACCAAAAGACAAAATTTTGGAATGGACCAAATTGAAAACATTTGCAGACGACAAACTAAATGTTGCTAAAATGCTGATTTCTCTTTTTGATAGAGTCGAAAACATTGTTGGAAAAGGAGAAAATGCTGATTACCAGCATTTTCTCTTTTACCTCACAATGTTTTCAAAAGCCTTTTCTTTCAGGGTGGTTAAAAGTCGGGATTGTTTGGTAAAGGGTTAATGCATCTGCAAAAGGTATTGATCCAGATCATCCTGCGCAGTCCGGTCAGGCTGATCTGGGTCGAATCTCTTTGTTGTTAATCGATTTTCTGCATGTCAAAGGACGCAATTTTGGGTCAGGGCCCGTATTCACCAATCATTCTTAAGAACTTTCTCGGTCTTAGTCTCCAAGGTTTTCCAAATTTGAAAGTCGCACACCCTCTGATTGGCTAAACCAACCATTTGGTTTAGCCAATCATCAGATGTGTTACTTTCAAATTTTGGAAAATCTGAAGAATAAGACTTAGAATGTTCTGAAGAATGGCTGATGAATACGGCCCTGATTCTACTTTTATGCTCCTTTAACCTTTTACCACACAATCCCGAGTTTTAAGGACCCTGAGAAAGAGGCCTTTGGAAAACATTGTGGGAAAAAGAGAAAATGCTGGTAACCAGCATTTTCTCCTTTTCCCACAATGTTTTTTCTCCTTTTACAGACAAATCTCGCCATATGAGCCATATCTAATTTGTTGTTTGCAAATGCTTTCAATTTGGACAAGTGTAAAATTTTGTCGTTTGGTGAAGGATTAATTCACGCAAGTATTTTTATTTGTGATGAAATATGAGTAAGGCCTATTTATACCCGAAGGAAAGATTTATACTCGTATTTCCTTACGTAAACGTTATACCCATGTCATTAGGTAGGACGTCATTGCCAGAATTCCACGATGCATAATGAAGCCTTGACTAAACAATTCTGGGTTTTCACGACCTCTGAGATTTAAGGCTTGTGAAAACATTGTGGAACAATGAGAAGATACTGGTAACCAGCGTTTTCTTCTTTTGCCATAACGTTTTTCGCCCTCTTTAAGGACAAAAGAATCATTTGAGCCACACATTAATTGTCGTCTGCATATTTGGACCCTTGTAATCTTTTGTCGTCTGTTAACTCTTTAACTGCTAAATAAGTTAAATGACACTTTTAAGCCAATACTAAAACACCAGAATTACCTTTTTTCAAGCTTGTTTTTTTGAGAAAGATACCTCCGTATCGGACAGTGTAGATCCAAGATCAGACTGCACGTTCTGTGCAGTCTGATCTTGATCTACACTGTCCGCAAAAGGTCAGTGTGTCGCGAATAGCAGCTTAAGGGTTAAAAAGTTAACCTACAATTTGGGCTAGAATTTGTATTTAGACATGGATCTAAACCTCACTACAAAATGTGGTAACGCAGTAGGTAGCGTACAGGACTTGAGAACTGGGGCTTGCTAGTTCGAATCCCCAGCTCGACGGATTTCCTTCCGAGGATTGATGAGGCTAGTCATTGCGACAAGATTCAATCCTCTTTCACCGCTGACCATTGTTTAGACGATGGTGTTTGAGGGAAAGGTTATGGTTATGGGGGAAAGCAGCCAGTGGCTTGGGAAGAATATTTTTCTTAGGGTCCGCATTCAACAACTTTTTTAAGAACTTTTTTCGTCTCATTCTGGATCAAGACAATAACACAGCTTCTGAAGAAGTTGTGTTACTTTTAAATTTAGTAAACTCTTGAGAATAAGACTAAGAATGTTCTTAACCCTTTCCCAAACAACAAATTTTGGACAGGTCCAAATTCAAAGAGTTTGCAGACGACAATTTTAATATTGATTAAAATGGCAGAAAGGTCTCAAAAAAGGTAGAAAAAACTGTGGGAAAAGGAGAAATTGCTCGTTACGAGCAATTTCTCCTTTTCCCACAGTGTTTTCAAAAGACTTGTACTGCAGACACGTGAAAACCAGGGCTTGTTTGGGAAAGGGTTAAGCATAGTTCATGAATACGGACCACGGACTGGTAAAAGAAACCCTAGGAAAGCATAGACAGGTGCACTTGCTGCCGCGATATAACTAAAATAATCATAGTAAACGGTGTGAAACGCCATAACTTCAATTAATCAGTTTAACGCTTATTTCTTCAAGTGGATCTGAGGAGAGCGTTTAGAACGAAAAGAAACCCGCGGTTTTTTTTTTTTCTCTCTCTCTCTTAATGATAACAGAACAAAACACTACGGGAAAATGAGCAAGTGTTTATGTCCAGTAAATCTTCCCTTTTTGCAAATTGAGTCTTAACAAGGTAGAGGGTAATCCTCATCCTGCTAAATAAATGAAAATGAATTTTTCAAGCAGATAATAAAAAAACAAATTCTACCATTTCAAAGGTATTTTCTGGGGAAAGATATCTCCTTATCGGACAATGTAGATCCAAGATCAGACTGCACGTTCTGTGCAGTCTGATCTTGATCTACACTGTCCGCAAAAGGTCTGCGAGTCGCGCATAGCAGCCTAGAGGTTAATTAGTCGTTAAATTAAGTATACCCTTACCGAAGTTTCCCGAGTTTTAACGACCCTAAGACAAAAAGGTGTTTGGAAATATTGTGGGAAAAGGAAAAAATGCTGGTAATCAACATTTTCCCCTTTTCCCACAATGTTGTCTATTTTTTTTTTGTAAAGATAATCAACATTTTCCTCTTTTCCCACAATGTTGTCTATTTGTTTTTTTTTTTCTAAAGATAAATTCCACTGTTTGAGCCCTACTTCATTGTCGACTGCAATTGCTTTCAGTCTGATCAGGTCTAAGATTTGTAGGGGTCCTGCGTGGTTTTATGGTAAAGTGTAAGACCCCGGATGCGATCCGCACTGGGTTCTTCGTGGGAGTGTCTTTGGGTAAGACACTTCAGAGCCCTAGCCTAGTAATGGTAAAATCCAGGACACACGTGAATATGTAATTTTTCGCAGCAATGTAATTAAAATAATGTTGAAAGCGGCGTAAACACCATTCAATCAATCAGTGTAGAAGATTTTTTTTTTTTTTCGTCAGGTGCATGAGTTCAAACTCTTTCATTAAAGTGCAGTTAGGTAATTGTAAATTTCGATACTACCATATGTGTAACCACAAAGCCTATATTCGTTGTCTACTACTGTAACAGGCAATGTATGTTCATTCATTGTTGTATCACTTGTGATATAGAAGTTTATCACTGCTTGCAAGGAATTTAGACACAAACTCAAGGCAGTTTTAACTCTGAAGATGCTAAGCGCGATTCCATTCATATCTTGCGAACACTGTAGATTCAAGATCAGACTGTACAGAACGTGCAGAACGTGCAATGTGATCTTGGATCGACACTGTCCGATATGTCGATAATTTTACTGTTATTTAAAAAAGTTTGTTATCGCATTTTTTGAGTTTTTTGTTAGATGTATTGATTGGATTTTATTTATCTAGAAGTTATAGACTAGGTAAAGAGTAATGGAAAAACCAGGTAGAACATTGATTTACACCGATCCGGGATCAGACTGATTTGTGCAGTCTATTCATCTAATGAACCAGGATGCTTTGTCTATGTATGTATTAAGATTCCTGACTGAACGTATTGAAATTTACACAAATGCTTGTTTTTGAGCCCCACCCCCAGCCCCCATCCCCGCTCTTGTCCCTGTCTCTCTCCCTCTCTGTCCCTCTGTCTCTCTGAGTTGTAGTGTTGTACGTTAGGATTTCCTGACATGTATCACTGCATCCAGACATATTTTCTGGGGTTTTAGGCTACTTTTTACAACCTTTTAGTTAGTTCAGGTGACAGTGCAGCACACGTGTTCGTACATGTATATTTCATGATCTCACTAGTGCTTAGCTCAGGAACTCTGCTTTGCATTTAAACTTAGTTGGCATGCATCCTGTAACAGAGTTCGTGACCTAAGGTGGTGCGAATAATTTTTTTCTAAATCTTCAGAGTTACTAGTTGACCGAAAAAAAAAAACTATGTTGTGGGTATCCATAAGAATTGCTTCGATTAGACAAATGTAATGAGCACTAACAACATAGATTTTAGAGAACAACGGGAGAAATATAAACCATGCTCTGTAAAAAAGGTGTTTAATGTATCGCGCAGGCTGACATGGGTCGAAACTTTTTGCTACTTGTAAATTTTCCACATGTCGAAGGATGATTCTTCCCCCTAATTCAGTCGGTTGTGATAGACAAAATGAGTTTAACTGTAATCACATTATCATCACATGATGATGTGATGACTTGGTTTGGTATATTGCATCCCGGAGATGCATTAAACCCCCTTTTCACAGAGCATGGCTTATATCCTTCTTCCATACTGGGAGTTTACCTGTGCTAAATCATTAATCCTTCACATTTTCTACTTATACAGGTGTTCTAGGGAATGACCCCTGTCCACGTCACAGGGGATTATCTGATGGTCTGAGGCAAGCAGAAAATAGAATCAATGGTCGATCGTTATACCGACTGGATTTGCGGAACGCAATACGTGGTTACGAACCAAACAAGGTTTATCGACGTATGTATTATTTATGGTGGTATTTCCCCTAGCAGGTTTTAGGGTTTTTTTTTTATTATCTTTTACTTGCTAATCACTTGTTATGTTGCAAAAAAGTACAGATTCTGACAGACAGACAGACAGACAATCAGTCAGACAATCAGCCAGACAGACGGGGTGCCAATTTCACGAGCAGTTCTTCTGCCACTGCAAGATGTATGCAGAAGATGTTTACATATAAACGTATTTTCTAAAGATACACCTATACTCGTTTTCAGCCAGTTTTTAACCCATTTTATCTTATTTTTTTATAACCTATAATCAGTCTTGTATCCTCATGCCAAATATAGCCCTTTACGGTTGCAGGGTTGCATAGATTACGACCGATAGAAAATGCATTTCATTTTCTGAAGGCCATCAAAGAAATCACTATTGTGACGTTTCCGGTTTTAAATCGTATATATTTCCGATATATACGGAATATTATGTTGTAGTGTGTTTCCTGGGGCTTGTATTTACTTCGAGCTGCGTGGGAAAATATGATATCGCGCTCGACCTTCGGTCTTGCGCGATATCAAAATTTTCCCACGCAGCGAGAAGTAAATACAAGCCCCAAGAAACACACTACAACATAATATTCCATTTATTATATACCTAAACTACCAAAAACCAAAATATATGCATTTAGTGACAATTTTATTCGAAAACGAAGCATAGTTGTAAGAAAAATTGGTTTAGTAGGCGTTAACATCTTTTTTTCATGAATGGCGGATGAATTTTATTTAGTATTATTTCCACCACGCCCTTTGTGTTAACATATAAAACAATAATATTCGATCTAGCAGCCGACAGTTGATGTCAGCCGATATAGCTCAGTAGGTAGAGCGTAGGACTTGTGAACACAATGTCCTACAGATTGTGGGTTCGTATCCCCGGCTGGCCAACTAAAAAATTACTAATAGTCTTTCGGATGAGACATTAAACCGAGGTCCCGTGTGACGGTGCTATACGCCGAGCACGTTAAAGAACCAGGCGAAGCTCTCAGTAGTTTCGACCTGTATCCTTGCACTATCCCCCGTAACAACTAACCGTCTTCTGGGGGCGTCGCTCAGATGGGAAACCGGTAGCGACGATAAATAAACGGAAATAACCAACCAACCAGTTGATGTCACGATAATCTCGTTTAATATTGCGTTGCAATTGTACTTTTTTCAATAAAGGGCAAATAGTTGATTAATATTATTCGTATGTTTTGTTTTAGACTTGGAATAATGCTTTAAATTTATTTTGGGGCAGATCTTCACACACAGAAAAATAAGATTTGGCGTTACTAAAAATAGATTGAACACGTCTTGAGATCATGCTTGACTTTACTACGTTGCGTAAAATCAAATCGAGAATGACGTCATCATACCATATTTGGAACCGTATTCCACTGAGTGAAATACGGATTTTTTTTTCCGTCGTGTGTGATTTTAGCCGCGTGCGACGCATGTATTTAACCCGGAAAACTTACAGGTATATAATAAATGTATTTATCTCTTACACCGTATATATTGGTAATTTATCTATGTTTACACAGCTTACTAAATTCTGAACAATTTTACACTCTGTCAAATTTTAACAGCGCTTTTTTCTCTTGGGCTGTAAGGATTTATCTTTAACAGCCAAGATATGCTGAAATGTAAAGTCTTAGCAAGGAAATCAAGTGACAATATCGAATTCCTATTTTCAGTTCGCGTTCACACGACGTCGAAAAAGCACAAATTCAATGACGCATCACTGGTGATGGACCCCTTCGACTCCAGCTGTGGGTTCGGACGTATCATTATAGACAGCGATAAACTCTACTCACCGAAGAGCTGCCCGGACTTTGTTACTACCCAGCAGAAGGAGCCCATGGGCAGAGCCCACTTCAAGTGGCAAGCTCCACCTTGCGGATGTGTTCACATCAGGTAAAACTGATAAACAAAAATGGGCTGAGTGAGTTATATAAAGGAGTCATGCTCTGTGAAAAGGGGCTTAATGCATCTGCAAAAAGTAACGATCCAGATCAGCCTGCGCAGTGCGCGCAGGCTGACCTGAGTCAAAACTTTTTGTAAATTTTCTGCATATCAAAGGACCAGTGTACCTCACGATTCAGTCGGTTGTTATGCAAAAAATGGAATTCATGGGTCCATAATTATGGGATGACTCTCTTGGTATCACACATTACGGAGATGCATTAAGACCTCTTTTGCGAGTGCATGGTTCGAATATTTCTTACATTATGATTGAAGGGTTCTTTTGAGGAAAGATTTCATTTCATAATGACACTTTTATCTGATAAATGGCAACTGTAAGAGTTTCAGGGTTCGATGAAAAATAAATAATGATTAGATTGTTTTAACAAAGATTTAAATAATAAATAATAAAATAGCCTCGGAATTCGAGATCGTTTTATGGTTGGAGAATCTACGCTTGAAGGCTCACGATCTCAAGTTCTTAGAGATACTGCGTGAAATGCTCAAAAAGTTTAGACACAGAAAGAAATAGACGATGTAAAAACTTGCCAATTTAATTCTAGTTTTAAGACTCAGTTTTTCAGCGACTGGAACTTTGGCGGACCATTGTAACGGTATCGGACTCAAAATGATAGTCTGTAGATAATTTTAAAAGGTATGAATTAAATTTGGCCCTAGTGTGACCCCCGGATGCTTTACTGTTGGCCGCTAGCAGGCCTTGAAGCCTAGGTAAAAATTCAAATTAACCCTTAAGCTGCTAAATAAATTAAACTAAAGATTTTCAGCCAATAGTGAAAACCCATCGTTTATGGTTTAAAAGTTTTGCTCGTCGGAGAAATCTCACTGTATCGGACACTGTGGATCCAAGATCAGACTGCACGGTCTGTGCAGTCTGATCTTGATCAACGCTGTCCACAAAAGCCCACGAAGTCGCGCTTAGCAGTTCAAGTGTTAAGATTTTTTTTGCAATCTTTGCAGAATTCGAGTGCACGCTAACTCGAGTTACTACATCGAAGATGAGTACACTCAAAACGGACCACTTGCAAGGACCATCTGCCCCAAAGGTAAATACACTTGTAGAATGATATCAGAGGTATCCCGTATATAACCTATACGGCCCAGTTCACCGCCAGGTGCCATATGCGTATGTTATATTAGCAGTATATATTATACCAGTACCAGTATTATACCAGTTGTATTACCAGTGGGTCTTAGAAGTACGAAAACTTAAATGTTTACATGTAAATTAATTTCAGTTTCCATATGTATGTATGTTTTGTACATGGGATTTTGTTACCTCCTGTATGGTTCACGTTGTCGTTTGAGGTTTTGATAGTTAATATTGAGACGATGACCTGTATAGGTTAAGTCAATAAAATTATCTGTTCTATTCTGTTCATGAATAAATTGCAATATGGGACAAATTGAAAACAGCAGAAAAATAACTTTAAACGGACTCAAAACAAAGTATGAAAAGCGGCATATCAACGTTACGTGATCCTACTTACATTTGGTCAGACGGAAAAGAAAAAATGAAAAGGCTATTTTTAACTTGTGGAACTGACATAAATTTAAGACATAGTAAAAATAAAATGAGCCACGCTCTAACGAAAGGGGGCTTAATGCATCTCCGTGATGCATTATACTTATCAAGACGTCACATAATTATGGATAAAAAAAAAACAAAACTTTTTCAATAAGCGACTTTATCTTGAGTACCGTAGAATGGTCCTTGGACATGCAGAAAATTGACCAATAGCTAAACATCTCGGTCCAGTTCAGCCTGCGCGGACTGAGGAGCAACCCTTTATTTCTCACGAAACAGATTATTCCGAAAAAAAAAAAGAACGAAATTAATCTTTCAAAGTTTTCTAGTTTTGTCTCAAACAGTCACACTGGTAATACGGGTCTACAATGCCAATATTTGTTTCTTCGTTTCTGCTTCAGCTGGCGTAGTCATATCAACGCCTGAGCCTAAACCGAAGGTTATTGTTAAAGTGGTAAGTCATATGATACTTTAATTAAACTTGCCTCTTTTATAAGATCCGCATTAACTTAGATTTGATAGTTTATATTCCAATGAGTAATAACATTTTATATCAGTTTGCTGTATTACCATTATATTTTTATATTTGAAACATAGTTATTCCATGTTATCCTAAGCTGAAATTTAGTACTTGACGTATCTGTGTGTGTGTGAGAGAGAGAGAGAGAGAGGGGAGAGAGAGGGAGAGAGAGAGAGACCTTGTTTATTATATACAATGTATGTAAACAAGACTATGTACGAAGTACTTGTCTAATAAAAATATATGTTCTGTTCTGTTCTGTTCATATGAAGTTTTTTTTTTTGTTCGATTACATTTTCAGATAACTCGAATATGTCTAAATTGACAAAAACCTAAATTTCACCACAAAAAGATCTGAGACATGCTCTATGAAAAATGGGCTTAATGTATCTGCGAAAAGTATCGACCCAGGTCAGCCTGCGCAGTCCGCGCAGGCTGACCTGAGCCGAAACTTTTCGCTATTGGTGGCTATCATGGATCCAGAATTATGTGATGGCTTGATTGGTATCATGGCTCACGGAGATGCATTAAGCCCCCTTTTCCCAAAAACTCAATTTAGACGTCTAATTAAATCGATTAATTTGCATGTAACTCTACCTAGGTTATGTTGCACAACCTTTTTATATGAGCCATGCTTTGTGAAAAGAGGGCTTAATGCATCTGCAAAAAAGCATCGACTCATGACAGCTGCGCAGGCCTGTCAAAAGACGATTCTACATCCAGATCAAGTCAATTATCAGACTAAATGGATTTTATGGATCCATAATTTTGTGATGACTTCCTTGGTTTGATACATCACAGAGATGCATTAAACCCCTTGTGCCAGAGTAGGGCTCATTTATATATGTATATAATGCAAAATATCACAAAATCGCAACAGCTGACCAGCCCGCATAGCTCAGGCGGTAGAGCGTAAGACTTGTAAACATCAAGTCTTGGGTCACTTGAGGGTGTGGGTTCGAGCCCTACGGCTGGTCATCCAAAAATTACTAATACTCTTTCGGATGAGACGTTAAACCGAGGTCCCCTGTGCCGATGCTATACACCAAGCACGTTAAAGAAACAGGCGTAACTTAGGATGGGTTTTGTCCTGTATCTTGCACTGTCCCCCGTAACAAAACTAACAGTCACCAGGAGTTGTAGCCCATATGGGCAACCAGTGGCGCCGATAAATAAACGCAAATTCAAGTAATCTATCGCGACAGTGAACCAGGGGCAACTAGGATGGGTTTCATCCTGTATCTTGCACCCCTGTAACAAAACTAACAGTCTTCAGGGGGCGTCGCCCATATGGGCAACCGTTGGCGACGATAAATAAACGTAAATTTAATCAATCTATCACAACAGTGACTTCGATCTTCACCCTAGGAATTTGTTGACTGCAAATTCTATCAATTTTGACAAGTTTAAGGTTTCATTTATCCGGCTAAAACCTAGACCAAAACAATGTGGGGGAAAGACACAAACGCGCCCCACCCTTACGAGAAGGGCATACATTGATCTTCACCCTAGCAGCATCCCTGGTAGAATTCTAAATCTGTGTTACAGCTTTCAAGAGCAGAGAAACTCAACCAATTATGCGAACTGAACAAAGTACAGCCTGTAAGTCTACTCATGAAAAGACGGAAATTTATGAGAAATCGGGAGCTCAGCTTTGAAAGCGAGTTCGAGAAGGAACGTCTGGAAATTGCCCTAGAACAACGCCAAATCGAAACAGAAAAATGCTGCTCTGAGGTAATTAACAAATATATGAGATCTGTTTTAAGACGATTCGGACTTGATATTACCTATAGCGCCGGCTACGACTAAAGCGGCCGTTGCGGCCATTGTAGATCAAGATCAGACCGCACAAAATGTGTAGTCTGATCTTTGGTCTACACTGTTCACCATGCTGACACATTGTAGACAAAAGCAACACTGAAACTGCTATTATTCGGGTCTAATCTCTTGACTGAAAATATCTGTTGGGTGTATTCGGCGCTCTAGGGGTTAAGATCAGTTAATAAAGCAAGGCAAACTTAACCCGTAACCTGCTAAATCGAAATTTTTAAGCCCATAATAAGAAGCCAAAGTTTGCTATTTCAAAGGTATTTTGGGGAGAAAAAACATCTCCTTATCGGACAGTGTAGATCTAAGATCAGACTGCACGTTCTGTGCAGTCTGATCTTAGATCTACGCTGTCCGCAAACGATCTTTGAGTCACGCTTAGCAGCTTTAGGGTTAATAGCCCCTTAGACATCTATCAGAAGCAAAATCGTGATCTGATCAAAGAGCTTTATACAGCGATCAGATAAGATTTTATTTCATTTTGAGAAGAAGCAAGATATGCACCGAAGATTGCAATGAGACAGGTAAGATTTGATTCTAAGTAAATATCCTTTTGTGCCGCTGTTTTGGCGGCTTATAATGATAATACAATGAACGTCCCTGTACATTCAGGCGAGTCTGATGATGGACTGTTTCGGAGATGTGCGGAGACGAAGGATAGACCAGTTTTGTGGGACAGGTGAACCCGACGTCCCCTTCACAAGGTCTAGATATGACTGGATCAAACAGAAGGAAACCGAGTGCTGTTGGCAAATCGGTGAGAGTCCAGACTTCTGATCTGTCAAGTGTATATACACGCGTTTGTATGTTTTGGTAACTTCATAGAATGGTCTTTTGAGTTCCTGTTTTGCCTTCGTTTTTTTTTGTAGAAATATCGTGTAGTAGTCTAAGGCCATATGTTGGTCACGATATACATTCCATTCTTAATCGGGAAGGAATGGATATCCTAAATTTTCATCTACCTGTATATTCATATACTATTAGAGCGATTTTGAATCAGTGAAAATTCGTGTATCAGTTTAATCAATGAAATTCCTTTATCACTTTAATCAATAAATATTCGTATATCAATTGAATCAATGAAAATTCGTGTATCAATTTATTCAATGAACATTCGTGTATCAGTCTAATCAATAAACATTCGTATATCAGTTTAGTAAATGAAAATTCGTGTATTAGTTTAAGCAATGAAAATTAGTGTATCAGTTTAACTCTTACCAGACAGAAAAATTTTAGACTTGTATAAATGCATCGAAAGCATTTGCTGACGACCGATGAAATGTGACTCCAAAGACAGGATTTGCCTTTGAAAAGGTAGAAAACATTGAGACAAATGAAGAAAATGTTGATACCAGCATTTTTTCCTTTTCCAATAATGTTTTTAAAAGCCTTCTTTCTCGGAGTCGTTAAAACCTGGCATTGTTTCGTAAACAATGAAAGCTTTTCAGCACAGAGTCTAGCTTTAATGTCGGATTGGGGATATTGTCTCTGAAATTAAACAAAGGAGATCTTTTCATTTCATGAGTTGAAAGCTCCAACATAGTAGGATTGTGGTACATTTGAAATGAACCATGTTCTGTAAAAAAAGGGCTTAGTATACCCGCGAAAAGCATCGACCCAGGTCAGCCTGCGCAGTCCGCGCATGCTGACCTGGACTGAAACTTTTCGCTATAGGTCAGTTTTCTCTATGTCAAAGGACCAGTCTACCTCATGATTCAGTCGGTTGTTAAAAAAGAAAAGAGGCTATTATAGATCAATAGTTATGTGATGGTTTGATTAGTACAATACATCACGTAGAGGCATTAAGCCCTCTTTTGCCAGACCCTTGTCCAATACATGTTCACCATTAATTATTGATTAGAATGATATTTTGGCATCCCAAGGTCCCATGGTATATCGATGAAGAGTTACGTAATCAAAGTACTGACGGTAACCGTTCATGTATTAACATGTTATTCATTAGTTTTTATTCTTTCAGCGCCAAAAAGATTGTAACCCTTAACCTGCTAAATAAATGAAACTTTCAAGTCGATAGTAAAAACCTGAATGTTGCTTTTTCAAAGTTATTTTTTGGTGAAAAAAATATCTCCTTATCGGACAGTGTTGAGCCAAGATCAGACTGCACGTGCTGTGCAGTCTGATCTTGATCTACACTGTCCGCAAAAAGTCCTTGAGTCGGTTAAATCGACCTCTCGACCTCTTTCCACGACTGAATTTTCAGTCCCCTGACACTCAGAAACAATCTTATCTTTTAGGCTTAGATAAAGGTTAGCAAGCGGGCTGTAGTCGCTGTATGGATCCAAAATCAGACTGCACGGCCGCAAAAGCCTGTGTTCTTGCTTATGGCGCTGTGAGCGTAGACTTCAGGACGCGTTCCTTTTTCTTTTCATTCGAACTGTTTTTGAAATAATGTTCAAAGTGCCAATTTTTACTTATCAGACAAGCAACGTAACTCATTTGATAATAACATTTTCAAATTCCAAATATAACCAGTGCACGATACTTTGATGATGGAAATTCTTTTCATTCAAGATCCCTTTTTTTCTTCTTTCTTCATATCAGCCACAGGCGTTCGTTTTGTGACTAACTTTGCCATATATAATGTCTTATATATATATCATTATATAGATGGCGAAGTTTCTCACAAAACGAACGCCAGTGGTATCAGCGGACCGTCTTCAGTCTGTAAAATATAACTGAATAATTATATGATGATCAATTCTTTTTCAGGAGAAGACAGGTATCATTGCTTTAACTACACCATCGAAATGCAAAGAATGATTAACGATGGACGTAATGACGATTTACAGCCTGTTAAAGATTTGGATGATTTTGATCCCGCAAATGATGTGGATGATTTTGACAATGAGGATGAGGTTTGTTTGTCTGATTTTGAGTGTCTCTTCGGATTATTTCTTTCCACGTAACAGCAGCGTATATAATGCACACCCTCTCTCTCACTGTCTGTCCGTCCGTCCGTCCGTCTGTCTGTCCGCTCGCTCGCTCGCCCGTCTGTCTGTCTGTCTGTCTGCGTCTGTCTGGTCTGAGTGCCTGTGTGTGTCTCTCTTCCTCACTTTTTCTGTCTCTACAAAAACATCAAGAATGACGTTCAATAACTCACTCATGAGTCTTTTTTAATTTATTCAGTACTTTCAGTGACTCTACCTAGTAATTATTTTTTGCTATGAAGTAAAATCTAGTGTTATGTGTGCTTCGGTGATATTCAGTGTTGCAAGTGGACGGATATTTATTTATTCATATCACTATATATCATTTGTGACAGGAAGAAAAAGAGGCTCATGATCTAGAAAAGGAACAAGATAAGAACAAGATTGTCAACATCGAAAACAAGCAACGTGATCCCAAATACGATGTAGATGACATTACAAAACCAAAAAAGGACCAGGGTGATAAAAAGTCAAAATCCAAGACCAGAAGGAAAGAAGTGAGTAATTTGAAAGAACAAAACAACGACGAAGCAAAGGATAATGAGGTCAAGGAGGCCAACAACGATGACATTGAGATGAAAGCTGACGACGGTGATGATGATGACGACGATGGAAGTGATGATGCGTATGATGAAGATGATAAAGACGATGTTGTGGACGATGATCGGAAGGATAAAAAGGACACGCCTACCAAAGGTATTTATTAGTTTCGTTTTCATATAACATTAAATTGACGCTAGATATGTATAAAAGTTATTTTTGACACAGTTTGCTTCAGTTACAAACATGCTACCACATTCATTGGAATACTATCTCCAGTTTGGATTTGACTTGTTTGACTTTACCTATGACATTTAACCCTTTACCACACAGTCCCGAGTTTTAACTACCCTAAGGAGGAAGGCTTTTGAAAACAGTGTGGGAAAAAGAGAAAATGCTGGTAACCAGCATTTTCTCCTTTCCCCACAATGTTTTCTTCCCAATCAAAGACAAAAATCGTCATTTGAGCTGCATCAGTTTGTCGTCTGCAAATGCTTTCAGTTTGGTCCAGTCCAAAATCTTGTCGTTTGGTGTAGAGTTAAAGCGATAGAGCAGGCTGCGGCACCTATAATGTGATCAACATACCTGAATAACTGTGCTGTCTACTTGAGTATGCTTTAACTCTTTACCGCACAATCCCGAATTTTAACGACCCTGAGGAAGAAGGCTTTTGAGACCATTGTGGGAAAAGGAGAAAATGCTGGTTACCAGCATTTTCTCCTTTTCCCACAATGTTTTCTACCCTTCCTCAAACAAATTTCAATTTTTCAGTCACATTTATTTTGTAATCTGCAAATGCTTTCGATTTGGACCAGTCTAAAATTTTGTCGTTTGGTAAAGAGTTAATCATTATCCTACTAAGTACATGTAACTGGAATTAAATTGTCAAGCCAAAAGTATAAACCCGAACATTGCTTTTTCAAAGTTACTTTTGGGGGAAAATATCCTCTTATCCTCGGACAGTGTAGATCCAAGATCAGACTGCACGTTCTGTGCATTCGGATCTTCATCTACACTGTCCTACTGTCATTGAGTTGGCCAAGAGTTAACAGAATTTGGATTTTAGTGTAAGGCCGTTCTTTCCGGATTATCGAGAAATGAGAAAAAAATCCGAGAGGTTGTGAATCGTAAATTTTATTTACGGAAGGACTTATGACTATATAATATTTACAGAATCAGAGATAATTTGGACAATGATGACTAAATATCGTTGAACTGTGAATGCTTTATGTGAGGGGCGCTCTGAGAGAATCGGGTTTAATGAACGTTCGTGATGCTAGGCAAGTCATCACGCAATTAGGAATCCATAAAAATTCATTTTGACTAACAACCGACTGAATCATGAGATGGTATGGTCCTTAAACACGCAGACAAATTTACAAGTAGCAAAAAAGTTTCATCCATGTCAGCCTGTGCCTGTCTGCGCGGGCTGACATGGGTCGATACTTTTTTGCAGATGTATTAAACCTTCTTTTCACAGAGCACGATTCATTGATATATTTGCATTGCCCGTTCCAAAAGTACAGTTAGTCTGGTATATTTCACTCTGTCTGACAAGTGCTTTTTTCGTTATTTTTTCCCCCAAAAAAGTCCGAAATTTAGACGACAGGAAACTTACACCCGAGGAATGCTGCTTTAACGGTATAACAGCTGGCACAAAAGTCGTCCATGATGGAATGGACGGTTGTTTCGATATGGCCGACAAGTTTCAGGAAATCTTTACCAACTGGAATCGGATTTGCGACCGGAAGTTCGTCGTATGCTGCATGAGAGTTGTCGAAGGGTGAGTAGCTTTTTGTCTAGTGTATTATTTAATATTTATCCTGCTAAATAAGTGAAATAAAACTTTCAAGTCGATAATGAATACCCGAACAATGTTATTTCCTTTGAAACTTATTTTTTCGGAGATTGATATCTCCTTATCGGACAGTGTAGATCCAAGATCAGACTGCACGTTCCGTGCAGTCTGATCTTGATCTGCACTGTCCGCAAAAGGTCCGTGAGTCGCGCTTAGCAGCTTAAGGGTTAATTCTTTAGCACACAATTCCGAGGTTTAGCACCCCTGAAGAATAAAGGGCTTGAAAACTTAGCGGAAAAAGGAGAAAATGCTTGTAACAAGCATTTTTTTCTCCTTTTTCCACAATGTCTTTTACCCTTTCAAAGACATATCTCATTATCTGAGCCGCATTTGATTTGTCATCTGCAAATGCTTCCAATTCGGACAGGTCTAAACTTTTTTGTTTGGTAAAAGGGCTTACGTTATCACAACCCATTAGATAAAATGGACTTTTTCAACGGCCACAAATGCGGTTCCGCTGCAAAATAAAGGAACAGCTGGGTAAGAATTTTGAATGAAATAGTGGACAATGTAGATCAGGGATCAGATTCCACGTTCTGTGAAATCTGCTGCTGATCAACACTGTTCACAAAAGCTTCCTGTGTTGTCTATGGTAAGGAAAGAGTTAAGCTTTAGTTTTCAGACAGCTGTTGTCGTCACGAACAGTTATTTTTTCGCTTCCTTTATCCTCGACTTTGATCCCTTTGGGGTTCCAATGAAATACAAACTAATCTATCTATGAAGTATTTTCCGGGAGTTTCAGCATGTTAAATTGTGTTTTTAGGAAATGTTGGGGTCGATTTTTTTCAAGTGATCAGAACTCCAGATAGAGGGAGTTTTTTTTTTTTAATTTCAAAACTGAAAATATCAATTACTCTCCACGAAACCCTATGTTATGGGTGTTCATTAGAATCGTCTCGATGAGACGATTCTAATGAGTACCCACAACATAGGGTTTGGAAGAGAAATAATGGATTTAGAATACCATCACTCCCTCTTATCTGGAGCTCTGAGTGTTGCATTGATCAAAGAATTGTTCAATTGTTATTATTATTATTATTTTATTTTTGGCAACAGTATTCATTGAACATACTTCCTGTTACTGAAACGTCATAGACAAGTATACACGTACATATTTCGATTCAACATTTCAATGGCCAGTAATGCAAGTACATGTGCACCTCCATGTCGATTCATATTAAGATCTGATAGGTACTTTTTGAATTTTTTCAGGAAAATCAACAACGTAAATGGTATAGGCGTCGTCAATAAAAACACTTGGCTGACGAACGAAATCGATACAGTCGGTGACCAACTATACACACAATGTTTGGATATTATTTCAAACAAATGGTCGTTTAACGAAATTCCAAACACACATGATACCAATTTAGAAAAAAATGTCAGTTATAGCCATTTTTGGGGAAAAAAGAAACGAAAATTTAAAGCGAAGTTCAATACAAATCACATCCTTAATAATCACACACGAAAACAAAAGATACGAAAATTAAGGAGAAAAATGAAAAGGAAAATGAGAGAAAATGAAGTGATTAAAACAATAGATCAAGATACTTTTCTGCCTGCAGATCCCGTAATAGTATTACGCGGGAAGAAACTGACGTATTTAGGGAACCGTAAATACACACCACATCTCAGTCAAACATCACTCTCAGATTTCAATACAGCAGCACCCAAATATCACAAACTGTACAGAGAAACAATGTTATCTTCATTAAATCACGGAAGACGAAAAACGGAAAACGAGAAATTAAAGCCAGCATGAACAATGTAAAGGGGCCACACACGAGGATGCTTTCTCTCGAAGTGGTAAATGTCTACTTTATTTGAGCCACGCTCTGGCAAAAAGGGGGCTAATGCATCTCCCTGATTGCACTGTCATGCATCAAGCCATCACATACTTGTGGTTCCATGGTAGCCACTTTTTTTTTTAAAACCGACATAGTCACGTGGTAGACTGGTCCTCGTACATACAGAAAATTCACCAAAAGCGAAAAGTTTCGGCCCAGGTCAGCATGCGCGAATTGCGCAGGCAGACCTGGGTCGATACTTTTCGCAGATGCATTAAGCCCCCTTTTCACAGAGCATGGGTCATTTGTTTTGCTCGTAATCAGATAAAATCATTAGTACTGTCTATTACTCCACTACCAGTCCATGTATCATCACCTCTCTTTGCCTTGCGTCATCCAACCATGTCATTGTACAAACATTATCCTCTCTTTGTCATGTCTTCAAAAATGTTAAACTGTACGAATAAGAAATCACTACTGTCATGTTACTATATATATGTTAAATGTTACCTTTGCTTCTGTTGTCAAAACATTTCCAAATGTCATTATATCTTTGTCCTCACCAAGTCCTCTTTCGTAATGTAGAATGTTCCAAATGTTTTATCTCATGCATTCATGTTGTTCATCTCATTTGCATGACGTTAGATATGTCTTCTGTCTCTCATACTCACTAAATAGAAAAAAAATCAGTTCCAATCGGCCTCTTATAACAATGGCGTCGTTTTTGATTTACGTACATATTGTTTTCGAAAATCAATCACTGAAAACGTATGCAAAACAGCTATTGTTTAATAACCTCTTTTTACTGCATGCTTTTGTCATCTTCCCAATTTACTTCATAGTACATGTACCTATCGCCGTGCACTATGCACTTTCCGATACTTTAGGAAGACGCCAAACAGGGCAAGATATATCCATTCATGATATAGATTTAGAGTCTTGAAAGGTGACCCAAATGAACGAAACATAGATCCTTATCTTATAATGTATAAGATTTAGAATAGATTTTTTAAGACCAGACTAAATCCGGGATTTATGCTTATTTCATTTGCACATTTTTTTCCACTGATAAAATGTTCCCTTTTTTTTAAATTCTACCGATATATCCATCATCCAGATGTGATATACAAGATATCTGTGTTACATTGTTACATGGTTACATTGTTACATTGTGAAAATACCACCATGGATCCTTGGCTTCTCTTCTGTGAAATCATCGCTTTGTTTTCGTAAATGTGAATGTGTATCACTTAACTGGTGTTGGTTGGTAGTTTGGTTTGTATTAAACGTTTCCCACACAATCCCGAGTTTTAACGACCCTGAGAAAGAAAGCTTCTGAAAACATGGTGGGAAAAGGAGAAAAGCCAAAATTGTCTCCTTTTCCAACAATTTTTCTAACCTTTCACTGACAAATCGCATTATTTTTCCCCCATTTTTTATTTCGACTGCAAATGATTTCAACCTGGACCCGTCTGAAATGTTGTAGTGTGGTAAAGGTTTGAATACACATAACATTGGTATCATCATCAGTCGAGTAAAAGGTTTTTGGTTAGATGGCACGTTGTAGTATGCTTGTTAGCTCCACTGGCCGAAGGCCAGCGGGCTTATGTCATGGCCCGGTGTCCGTCGTGCGTCCGTCCGTCCGTCCGTCCGTGCGTCCGTCCGTCCGTCCGTCCGTGCGTTAACTTTTATTTCAAACATCTTCTTCTCTGAAACTACCCATCCGATTTTCACGAAACTTCACAGAAATGATCCTGACATGGTCCTCTTCAGAATTTCTTGAAAGAATTTGATTCCTTCAAAAACTCTGGTTGCCATGGCAACAAAACTGAAAAATATTGGAAATCTTTAAAAATCTTCTTGTCTGAAACCATAAGGCGTAGGGCTACCAAATTTGGCATGTAGCTTTATGTAGTAGACCTCTATCAAGTTTCTTCAAATTATAGCCCTGGGGTCAAAATTGGCTCTGCGCCAGGGGTCACAAGTTTTACATAGGCTTATATAGAGTAAACTTTAAAAATCTTCCTGTACCTAGCTATAAGGCCTAGAGCTACCAAATTTTGCATGTAGCTATATCTAGTGGGCCTCTACCAAGCGGGCCAGAATTTTAGCCCTGGGGTCAAAATTGGCCCCGCCGCAGGGGTCACAAGTTTTGCATGGGCTTACATAGTGACAACTTAAGAAATCTTCCTGTTTTGATTTTTTTTTTTTTTGAAATTAGCCTTGCATCAGGGGTCTTATGTTTTACAGAGGTTTCATATGGACAAAAATCGAAAATCACCTTATTTATAACCAT
Organism: Tridacna gigas; assembly: GCA_945859785.2. Classification (NCBI taxonomy): domain Eukaryota; kingdom Metazoa; phylum Mollusca; class Bivalvia; order Cardiida; family Cardiidae; genus Tridacna; species Tridacna gigas. The sequence goes on from OX244031.2 coordinate 16,441,471, forward strand.
ACAGAATAGACTTGTATTATTTTGGCATGTGGCTTTATCTTGTGGACCTCTACCAGGGTTCAAGTAATTATAGCTCTGGGATCAAAAATGGCTTTGCCTTGCGGGTCTCAACTTTCACATGGGCTTTTACAGAGAAAACTTTGTAAGTCTTCATTTTGAAACCATTTGGCTCAGAATTGAAATGTTTAGTTTTTATGGTTTATATTTATAAGCCAGTGGAGCGATACAGGGCCATCATGGCCCTCTTGTTTTTTAACATTGTAATTTGTTTGTCTTTAATTGGTCATCGAGGGAACGGAAAAGGAATCTATATATCTCCAAATACTGACACATGATCTAACGAAAACGTTAATTGCAGTAAATCTATGTATATCCAATACTGATACCAGAAATAAGGAAAATGTTGATAACAGTAACAACTCGAACTGAACAACATCTGGAATCTTCAATTACTATTACTAATCACTCTCAATGTAATGTATCAGGAACCTGCTGCACAGTCTTATATAAAACTTTTTTGTTGTTGTTTTATTCAACGTTAATGCAAAATGTAGTGATAAACAAATTATTATTATGCGATGCTATTTCATTTTCGAGAAAAACAAGAGCACCACATGTGGGTGCCAACGCCCTTCTGCAGGTGCTTGATTGAAAATTTTTAGTTGAAAAAAGGGCATAACTGTGTCAAAAGTTGCTTGATGGTTACCTGCCTTTGTTGTATGAGTTTCCCACTTGAACATTAACAACTTGACCAAGTTTTAAGTATAAATCTTCAGTAATAACAGAGATATTATAAAATGTCAAAAGTTTTTGCACCAAGACGACTCAGACGCAGACGACAGGTCAATAACATGACTTTTTCCTCGAAAACAGTCAAGCTAAAAATGGATTTTTAAGGGTGTAATAAATGTAAACGAAACTGTTGAGACGAATATTAAATTGCTTAACCTTTTACCAATTGTCAAGTAATCCGTTTTTTTTTTTTTTTTTTTTTAAGAAAGGGGAAAAAAAAGGATTTTGAAAACTATTCTGCGAAAAAAGAGAATTTGCTAGAAAGCAGCTTTAATGTGATGACACAGAATACTAGTACTTGTTTGTCTGTCATTCGTTTTAGGTGATAAATAGAATCTCACATCAGTGTTTATGTATTATCAATTGTTTTTTTTTTTAAATAAAACTCGTTGACTGAAATATACATGACGCTCGCCAAGGCTCAGTATAATTTTAGTCGACTCGTTTGATAAAATGATAGTAAATAAACAGTCATGTAAGATCCTCGATAACTCTGGGCTTAATGACCTAACATTATTGTAGCCATTGCCAGATCGAACTCTTGATGTTCCTAATACATGTCTTACCGGTATAAACCAGTATTTCTCTTGCACCTTGAGTATAGTCTTCCTGTCTCTAACCCTGTACCACGCAATCCCGAGTTTCAACAACCTTGTGGAAGAAGGTTTTTCGAAAATGCGGGAAAGTGAGAAAATCCTCGTAACCAGCATTTTCTTCTTTTACCACGATGTTTTCTACTTATTTTTTTTTTTTATCAAAGAAAATTCCTTTTTGTTTTTGAGCTACGTTTAATTTGTCGTCTGCTCATGCGTTAGATTTGGACACGCCCAATATTTTGTCGTTTGGTTAACTCTTTCCCAAACGACAAATTTTGGACTGGTCCAAATTGATAGAGTTTGCAGACAACAATTTTAAATTTGATGAAAATGGCAGAAAATTCTCAAAAAGGGTAGAAAACACGGTAGGAAAAGGAGAAATTGCTCGTTACGAGCAATTTCTCCTTTTCCCACAGTGTTTTCAAAAGACTTGTACTGCAGACACGTGAAAACCAGGGCTTGTTTGGGAAAGGGTTAAGAGTTAAACCAAGCATGCTGTTTCTTTTAACTTTTATGACGAGCTTGGCAACAACCCTGTTTTATTTCATGCTTTTCGGTAGTTGATCGGGAAATAATGGTGGATTATGGTTTGATAATTCCAACGTTTCGACCAGTGAATTTATCGATTGATAAACTCCCTGGTACGGAAATAGCGAGAGCCCCCCTGTACTTCTCAAAACCAAACAAAAAAGGCGTTAGAAGCATGAAATAAATAGAATACATTTATTTTTTCGGTGAAGGATCGAAATTTATTTCATCTCGTGAAAATCATACGGTGCACCACTCGTGAAAATATTACCGATGATGTTCACCTGCGAAATAAATTCCGATCTTTCACCAAAAAAAAAAAAATCTATGTAATTATCAAAACTTTTAACTGTATAACTTTTCTTAACGTGTCTCCATTGTACATATCAAATGAGCTAACCAGGTCAAATATTCATCAACTGTTTTAAATAATATTCTTAGTCTAATTCTCAAGAAATTTCTTATTCTAAAAGTAACAGAACTGGTTCAACCAAATGGTCTAGCCAATGTGATATCGTGTTACTTTCTAAATCTAGAATTAGACTACGAAATTTTCTTAAGAATTTTCATAATGTAAAAGTTACAGAATTCCTAATTAGCTGAATCAAATGATCTAACCAATCAGATATTGTGTTACTTTCTAAATCCAGAATTAGACCACAAAAGTTAAAATGGTTGGTAAATTCGGCCTTCGGGTATAAAAGGGGGACAATCACGTGGTTTTCGTTGTGATACAATGTCCGGAAAAACAGTGGAATTGTGACGAAGTGATAGGGAAAATAGCTTTTTCTGTCTTCTGTTCTGATGGTATTATTGATCGTTATATGCTTCATATTCGGACGAACTTATGTCCGGATTTAATGATATCATTATAGTTTCATCTAAAAAAATCATACTTTTTGCAAACAAGTTGTCATGAAATTTTAAGCGATAAGTGTCGAAACTAAAAAAATCTTAACCCTTTTTTACCACACAATCCCAAGTTTTAACGACCTGGAGAGAAAAAAACATTGTAGGAAAAGGAGAAAATGGTAACCAGCATTTTCTCCTTGTTCCACAATGTTTTCTTTCCTTCCAAAGGCAAAATTTCAGTTTTTATGTTGCGTTTGATTTGTTGTCTGCAAATGTTTTCAGCGTGGACCAGTCCAAAATTTTGTAATTCGGGAAGGAGTCAAATCTGAGGCTGATTCACCTGTATTGAGATGTTGGGTGTCTCTTGTCTTTCTGTCTGCATTTATCCCTAATCTGCTAAGCGCGACTCACTGACCTTTTGCGGACAATCTAGATCAAGATCAGACTGCACAGAACGTGCAGTCTGATCTTGGATCTACGCTGTCCGACAAGGAAATATTTTTCTCCAAAAAAATAAGTTTGAAACAACATTATTCGGGTTTTTACTATCAGCTTGAAAGTTTTGTTTAACTTGTTTAGCAGGATAAGGGTTAACCCTTTCCCAAACGACAAATTTTGGACTGGTCCAAATTGAAAGAGTTTGCAGACGACAATTTTGAATTTGATGAAAATGGCAGAAAGGTCTCAAAAAGGGTAGAAAACACTGTGGGAAAAGGAGAAATTGCCCGTTACGAGCAATTTCTCCTTTTCCCACAGTGTTTTCAAAAGACTTGTCCTGCAGACACGTGACATGCAGACACAGAGCTCCAGATAGAGGGAGTGATTCCGATTTCAAAATATTAGCACCTTCCCAAACCATAAATTTGAGACTGGTGTAAATTGAAAGAGTTGGCAGACGACAATTTTGAATTTGATGAAAATGGCAGAAAGGTCTCAAAAAGGATAGAAAACACTGTGGGAAAAGGAGAAATTGCTCGTTACAAGCAGTTTCTCCTTTTCCCACAGTGTTTTCAAAAGACTTGTTCTGCAGACACGTGAAAACCAGGGCTTGTTTGGGAAAGGGTTAAGTGGCCCAGTTAAGCCTTTTCGCCGTATTTGTGTGGTTTGCCTCATTTGCCTTATCGTTTAGACTTTCAGGTCGTAACTGTGATCACATGTGTATTTTTTTTTTACGTATAAGCCTCGTTCTTGGAAATGGGGCTTTAATGCATCCCCATGATGCAATATACCGAGCAGGCCATCACTTAAATTATGGATGAAATCTGTTTTGTTTAACAAGTAAAAACAGACTGAATCACGAGGTAGAAAGTTCCTTTGACATGCAGACACAGAGCTCCAGATAGAGGGAGTGATTCCGATTTCAAAATATTAATCACGCTCCACTAAACCCTATGTCATGGGTACTCATTAGAATTGTCTCATCGAGACGATTCTATTGAGTACCCACAACATAGGGTTTGGACGAGAAATAATTGATTTAGAATACTTTCACTCCCTTTTATCTGGATGTCTGTAGACAATTTACAAATAGCAAATGTTTTCCACCCATATCAGCCTGGGCGGACTGCGCATGCTGACATGTGTTGATACATTTTGTATATGCATTATAGCCCCCTTTTAACAAAGCACGACTCATATTAATGATACATTTTAAATATTTCAGGATGAATAGAAGATCCTGGTTATCTAAAATCGTCCACTAGCAGAAAGGAACCAAGTGAGCATGCAAGGAACAAAGAAAAAAGGGACGAAAAAAAAATCCAACCAACAAATGTACCGATTCTCACAGCGAGAAAGGAACAAGATTTATACTTTGTATACACATTTACACTCATTGTTTTCTTTATTCTTTAACCCTTTCCCAAACAAGCCCTGGTTTTCACGTGTCTCCAGTACAAGTCTTTTGAAAACACGGTGGGAAAAGGAGAAATTGCTCGTAACGAGCAATTTCTCCTTTTCTCACAGTGTTTTTCTACCCTTTTGGAGAACTTTCTGTCATTTTCATCAAATTGAAAATTGTCGTCTGCAAACTCTTTCAATTTGGACCAGTCTAAATTTTATCGTTTGGGAAGGGGTTAAAGATCTTTAAAGCATCACTATTGTGCTGTTACTGGTATTTTTATGGTAAAAAATTAGAGTGTTTTCAGCAAGATAGGGAGGATAATTTTCTGGTTACGTTTAGTAAAACTTTTTATTTTGATCGTTATTCTGAACATTAACCCGTATCCTGCTAAATAAAACTTTGAAGACGATAGTAAAAATCCGATGAATGTTTTTTTTTTTTTTTTTTTCAAACTTATCCTTTGGATAAGGATATTTCCTTATCGGACAGTGTAGATCCAAGATCTGAATCTATACTGTCTGCAAAAGGTAAAGTGTGTCGCGCTTGGCAGCTTTAGGATTAATCTGGTTTTTCACATGTATGCCAGCCACGAGAGATGCCCTGGGGACCTACTCACCAAGAATTCTAAAATGCGTTCTTATTCTTGTTCGAAATGGTTTAGCCAATCAAAAATTGCTTTACTTTGAAATTTGTAAAATTCTTGAGAATAAGGACAAGACTTTTAGTAAGAAAGATTGGTACATATAGGCCCAGTTTATTTTTCTTAGATTGAAGAGCATTAACTCTTTACCAGACGACAAAATATTAAACTCGACCAAATTGATAGCCTTGCAGACGATAAATAAATTGTAGCTCCAGAACTGAAAAAGTAGAAAATATTGCGGAAAAAGGAGAAAATGCTGGTGACCAGCATTTTCTCCTTTTTCCACAATGTTTTCAAGAGGCTCCTCTTTCAGGGTCGTTTAAACACGGGATTGTTTTGTAAAGGGTTAAGGAGCGTCATATTCGGATGGCGAAGATGCACTCTACTTTGGTCGAAGTTCGAAAAAGAATTTATTTCAATTCTAAATTACGAGAACTTGTTTATTATTTTTTGAGATCATTTTTTGGAGTACATCTGTGATTCTGAATTCAAAGACTGGTCTTTTGTTTGACGCGGATCGTATGCGAATTACAATGATAATGATGAAATCCAGGACAGAACAAAAGACCGCATTCCCCTACTGTTCAAACTTCTAATCTGATTCTGTTTTGTTTGAATAGCAATGGTATTTGAATTCAGAAATAGGGTTAAATTTAGAATGAATGGTGAACATGACTCCAGGGGCTGTTATAAGTTGATATTTAACTATTTATAGAATATTTTAATGAAATAAGTGCTAATTAAGATTTGTAATGTTGGTAATGCATTCAAAATCGTTTCCCACCGCCTTTGCTCTTATCCGTCTTGTTCTTTTTAATCCTTAGGCGCTGACTGAACGAAATTTTCAGTCTGAGACAACGACCGAAAGGTTGCGATTTTTAGACTGATTTTGCTAGAATCTTTCCAGAATTAAGTGTTTACCACACAAATCCAGAGTTTTAACGATTCACAGGAGCAAGTCTTTTTAAAGGACTGAGGGAAAAGAAGAAAAATGCTGGCAACCAGCATTTTCTTTTTTTCCCTCAATGTTTTCTACTCGTTCAGAGACACATTCCATCATTTGAGCCATATTTTCATATGTCGTCTGCAATTGTTTTCAATTTGGACCAGTGGATTTTATGGATCCATTTGTTCTGTGATGACTCGCTTGGTATCACGCATTACGGAGATGCATTAAGCCCCCTTTTGCCAGAGCATGGCTCGTATGTAAATGCAGCTCTGTGATGCATTATAGCAAGGAAATCGTCATCTAATTAGGGATTCATAAAATCCTTTTTGTCTCAACAACCAATAGAATCATGAGGTCGACTGGTCCTTTGACATGCAGAAAATTGACCTATAGCAAAAACGTATCGATCCAGGTCAACCTGCGCGGACTGGGTAGACTGACCTGGGTCTATACTTTTTGCAGATGCATTAACCCTTTACCAGTCCGTGGTTGTGAGGTAGAGCGTCGGCCTCGTAATCAAAAGGTCCTGAGTTCGATACTCGGGAGCGGATGTCAACTTTGGGACTGTTCATTGGCTCACACAGTCGGCGCGAGTACTGGTGTAGTTTCCAGGAAGCAGAATCGAGAGAGATTAGTATAAGTTGTAAGAACTTGTTTCTCAATCCATGTAAAATAAATATGTTTAAACCCTTTACCACACAATCCCGACTTTTAACGACCCTGAGAAAGAAGCTTTTTGAAAACATTGTGGGAAAAGGAGAAAATGCTGGTAACCAGCATTTTCTCCTTTTCCCGCAATGTTTTCTACCCTTTCCAAAACAAATTTCATTTTTTTAGCCACATTTATTTTGTCGTCTGCAAATGCTTTCAATTTGGGCCAGTCTAAAATTTTGTCGTTTGGTAAAGAGTTAAACCCTCTTTTCAGAGCACGGCTCATTTCTTCTGATTTCTAAGGACTAGGTGCTACCGCTAAAAGCTTAGCATATAACATTTGAGTTCTTTAGTAAAGATACTAATTAGATTTTGGTACAATTATGATATGAAATACAGTTGATATCGTATTATTACGCATATGATGTAAAATTAAATGTACGAAGTATAGATGATGTCGTTCATAATATGGAGTGCAGATGTCGTAAAACTCATGGGAAATAAAAATGATTATTCTTATATAAGTTACAGATATCTTAAAACACATTATTTGAAGTACAGTTTATATCATAATATGGAGTACATATGTCGTAATAGTCATTATGGTAAGTTCAGATGATGTCATGATATGGAGTATAGATGTCGTAATAGTCATTATGTGAAATTCAGATGATATCGTAATATGGAATATAGATGTCGTAATAGTCATTTTGTTAAGTTCAGATGATATCGTAATATGGAGTATAGATGTCGTAATAGTCATTTTGTCAAGTTCAGATGATATCGTAATATGGAGAATAGATGTCGTAATAGTCATTATGTGAGGTACAGATGATATTCTATTATGGAGATTTTTAGGGTCCGTATTCACCAATTATTCTTAAGAACATTCTTAGTCTTATTCTCCGGAGTTTTCTAAATTTGAAAGTAACACCACTTCTGGTTGGCTAAACCATTTGGATTAGCCAATCAGAAGTTGTGTCACTTTCAAATTTAGCAAATCTCAGATATAAAGACTTTCGTTATACGAAGTATAAATGTGTTTATCTCGCTTGTCGGGATCGATACTGTTCTAGCAATCTGGAGATAAGGTTTTCCAATATTTTTTTTATCTCGGTTCACAAAGAGATTATATTATTCCACTTTTTATTTTATAGATCATCATAGTGGTACATCTAATGTGCAATAGTAATTTATTTTTAGCTCTGTCAATAACAAAAATGATGGATAAACAACGATGCGAATGTAAATAAGTGTTTCTCTGTCACGTAACCTATATGAGTTACCTACAGTGAAAGGCAGAATCCCTATACCAGACTAGCTTACATTTGTCCATGTTGAAAGCATTTGCAGACGACAAACTCAATGTGGCTTAACTCTTTGCCAAACAACACAAATTTAGACTGGTCCAAATTGAAAGCGTTTGTAGACTTCAAAATAAATGTGAATCAAAAAATTGAAATTTGATTTTTGAATGGTAGAAAACATTGTGGGAAAAGGAGAAAAATGCTGGGATACAGCATTTTCTCCTTTTCCCACAATGTTTTCAAAAGCTTTCTTTCTCAAGGTCGTTAAATGTTGGGATTGTGTAGTAAAGGGTTAACTGACGGAATTTGTCTTTGAAATGGGTAGGGAATTCGTCTTTGAAATGGATAGAAAACTTTGTGGGAAAGGAGAAAATGCTGGTAACCAGCATTTTCTCCTTTTCCAACATAGTTTTCCAAAGCATTCTCTCAGGGCCTAGAAATACGTATACTTGTTACAGGGTTCATTCTTACTCTTGTGAAAATGAAGTGACACATTTTCAACCAGAAGACAAATATTGCAGTTTAAAAAGATGCTTCGATCAGGTCTAAATCTGGATTCCAAAACTAAACGACAAATTGCCCTAGGCAGAACTGCCGAATTGTCGCTTGCTGATTGACTGCCGCCCTAGAATTACAATAGAGGCGTCGAGTTTATCGGTCAAAGACATAACATTCTGCAGAAGGTAGCAAGTACAGGTCCACTAGGCTGTGATAGCTTTCTTATGGTAATGATTGCGCAATTTATAACGCTATTTTGTGCAGTGTCTCATTTCAAATTTCTGGGAACAAGGATGGAAAAAATTTACGGCCTCTGGTTACGAGCAACGACTACTTTTATCAGCATATTTTTAACACTGATCTTGCTAAATAATTGACATGAAATTTTCAAGTCGATAGTAAAAACCTGACCAATGCTATTTCAAGCTTTTTTTTTTTTTTTTTGAGAAAAATATCAAATATCTCCTAATTGGACAGTGTTGATCAAAGATCAGACTGTACGTTTTGTGCAGTCTGATCTTGATCTACACTGTCCGCAAAAGGTCATTGCGCCGCTCTTAGCAGCCTAAGGGTTAAGTATTCTCTTGTAAGGTCAAGGCAGCACATTTAGCGTCAATCGTTTACCTTTCATTAGTTTTTGACAGAGTTCACCATCCAATCGCATGCTCTAAGCAAAGTATAAAGAAATAAAAGGGAAAAATACTGTCATTTGTGTTATTTTACTGGTTTTGCACTCATATCAGCTTGGTCCTATGGTTTTTGGGCCGAGCCCCAGTAGGACTTGAGAAGAGAGGGTCGCTGGTTCGATCCCCGGCTCGGCCAATTTCTTTCCCGGAATTGATGATAGTCATATACGCAAGGATTCATTTCTCTCTCACCGCTGACCATTGTTTCGACAATGGTTATGTGGGAAAGCACCCAGTGGCTTGGATAGAATATTGTGCGTAGTACTGGTATAAAGAAACTCCTGGAAAGCATGGATAGGTGCACTGGCCGCCGCGATATATCTGAAATAATGTTGAAAACGGCATTGAACACCATACATACAATCAATCGACGGTTTTTTAAGAAAACGTCGAGGTATTGTAATAGCCTGTCGTTGTTTCAGTCGTCGTTCACGTAAACAACATTAAGTTGAGCCATGCTTTGTGAAAAAGGGGTTTAATGCATCTGCAAAAAGTATCGACCCAGGTCAGTCTGCGCATTCCGTGCAGGCTAACTTGTATCGAAACCTGTTGCTCATAGTAAATTTTCTGCATGTCCAAGGACCATTTCACCCCAGGATTCGGTCGTTTGTTAGACAACGACTGAGTTTTATAGATCCATAATTACATGATGACTGGCTTAATGTAATGCCTCACGGAGATGACTTAAACCCCCTTTTGCCAGAGCATGCTGGTCTTATGTTTCTGTTCTTTCGGTTCAAACCCGGGCTAGTTTTTGACTGTCGAAAGGGGAACCCATACCAGACGGGGAGGTAACACGCAACATATCTTTTTGACACAGTTACGCCCCCTTTTTTAATTAGCATATTCGCTGAAAAGCAACAACAGCAGAGCAATGGCAGCCGCATGTGGTGCTTTTGACTCTTCTAACGCCACATGAAGTTGGTCTTCACGTAAGCGGACGAAGACTGCCGAGGCAAAATTTGTCTCAGTTCAATATTGCCACAGTATAGTTTACGAGATTAAAAAAATTGTTTGATGCAAGCATTCAGTACAAATCACATGTTTTGTCTGATTTTATTAAACGTACATAATATGGCTCCAAGAAAGTTGAGCCATGCGCTGGCAAAAGGAGTTTTACTGCATCTCTGTGATGCATTATACCCAATAAGTCATCGCATGATAATCGATCCATCAAATCCGTTCTGCTAACAAACGGCTGGATTTTGGAATGGATCTAGAATGACCCTTGGGCATGCAGAAAATATACCGATAGAAAAAAGTTCCGACACAGATCGGACTGCGCAGGCTAACCTTGATCGAGACATTTTGCCGATGCATAACACCCTCTTTTCACAGAGCATAGCTAATTTGCAACAAGTATGTCATAACAATAAGAAGTATTTGTACAAATAGAATTCTGAAACAAAACAATTGAGCCGTGGTCTGTGAAAAGGGGGCTAAATGCATCTGCGAAAAGTATCGACTCAGGCCAGCCTGCGCTATCCGCGCAGGCTGGCCTCGGCCGAAACTTTTCGCTTTTTGTCAATTTTTCTATATGTCAAAGGACCAGTCTATCTCATGATTTAGGCAGTTGTTCGACAAAAAAGATTTTAACAGTTTCGTAACAACATAACGACTTGTTTGGTATCATCTATCACGGAGATCCATTAAGCCCCTAAATGCAAGAGCACGGCTCAATTATATTGTAGGCAAATTATGTTAGAATCTGCGTGAAAAAAATAACGTTATTCTTTTTACTCCAAGTTGCGTAAAGCAGTCTTGAAAGCTGCATAATATAAAATTAAAAAACTTGCCTCAGTGGTCTGTCACAAGACGCAAAATCATTTTTTGAAGGTGATCGTGGAGTTGCTAGTAGTAGCACTAGGTGGCTCATTTGATGGGATTTGTCGATGAAAGGGTGAAAAAATATGGAAAAAGGAGAAAATGCTGGGTACCAGCTTTTTCTCTTTTTCCCACAGTTTTCAAAGGTTTTCTCTGGTAAAGGGTTAACCAACTTTATACAGGACCAAAAGAAAATGTTTTGTCATCCGACGGTGTAGATGCAATATTCATCGCCGGGTCACTAACTTCACGAGGAGAATTTACATAGTCACCGGTTGTTAGATTCATGTAACCACCGTCTGGGTTAGACGAAACGCTTGCCTTGCTAGTACTAGCGAGTGGGCTATTGTCTCCAAAACTCCCATTATAACCAGAGTCGCTATTATCCTTGTCAGTCACACCATCTTTGATTTTAAAATAGTCTCCCTTTTCCTTTTCGAAGACCTCATCGTCAATTCTGAGTTTGGCTTGATCAATGTAGTCATACGTGTCACTTCTGTCGCTCTCCAACGTTTTAGTTCTACTGTCCATGGGTTTAAGGTAATCGTGCTCGTACCCTGGATTACTGACACCGAATCCTATGTCACCATTTTGCGCTAACTTTTCTGTCCCTTCATCAGGATTATCGTATGGCGCGGCAAGCAATTCCGTCTTCAGGTTGTCTTTGTCACCAGCTTTATCCGCAAACGTCGTTAAACTTGGCCTCTCTTTGACTTTAGGTTTACTTCTAGTGGAATCTACTATAACAGCGTATCTTTCTCCCGTATCAGTAGAGAAGTGCGGTATATAATCGTTGCCAGCCCCAGGAGTTTCCGGTATACCGCCGATAAACAATGCGTTCACAGCCTGACTCGGGTTTTCACCGTCGTAGTTATAGAGCTCATTTTCGGTAACCGTCACGTCGCCAGAAGGCACATAACTTACAGATCTGTCAGTTTTACGTGGCTGTCGGTCACGGCGCCGTCTGTAGAGATATAAAAGATGTCGAAAAATTAAGTCAATGACTTTAGCACAGACAAAATGACCCAACCACAATTAAACCATTACCATATTATGTTATTTTTTACTCTATCAGGGCCAAATATATATGTCATGCTCTGCCAAAAGGGGGCTTAATGCATCTACATTACGTGGTCATGGATCCATAAAGTCCATTTTGTCTGACAACCGACTGAGTCGTGAGGTAAACTGGTCCTTGGACTTGCAGGAAATTGACCAATAGCAAAAAGTTTCGGCCTGCATAAGCACCTAATTCCGGGACAAGTTCCTTAACCCTTTACCACAGAATCTCGAATTTTGATGACTCCGAGGAAAAAGCTTTTTGAAAACCTTGTAGGAAAAGGAGAAAATGCTGGTAACCAGCATTTTCTCTTTTTCACACAAAGTTTTCTACTCTTTCACATGCAATTACCGTCATTTCAGCTAAATGTAATATGTCGTCTGCAAATGCTTTCAATTTGGACAAGTCTGAAATTTTGTCTTTTGGTAATGAGTTAAGAGATAAAAATAGGTACACGTGACACTGACGTTGTCGACTACATATTAGCCGCGCTCTGGCAAAAGGGGGTGGAGGGGGGATTGCACCTTCGTGATGCAAAATACATAAAGCAAGTCTTAACCCTAATCCTGCTAAATAAGTTAAATAAAACTTTCAAGTCGATAGTAAAAACCTGAATAATGCTACTTCAAACTTATTATTTTGAGAAAAAAATGTCTCCTTATCAGACAGTGTAGATCCAAGATCAGACTGCACGTTCTGTGCAGTCTGATCTTGATCTACACTGTCTGCAAAAGGTCAGCAGCCTAAGGGTTAATTAATATTATTCTGGATTCGTAAAATCCATTTTGTCTAACAACCGACTCAACCTGGTGATAGAATGGTCCTTTGACATGCAGGTATTTTAACGATAATTAAACATGTTGACCCTGGTGGACTGCGTGGATTGCGCAGGTTGACCTGGGTCGATATTTCTTTTTTTAACAGATGCATTAAACCCCCTTTTCACAGAGCATTGCTCATATCTTTATAACACACATGACTCGAAAGCTTTTCACGTACGTTTTTTTTTCAGATGCCACCGATTAAAATTATATCCGCAACCCCATACTAGATGACCAGACCAGAATAGTCTACAGTAAAACTCTGATATAGCGAATTTCACGGGACCGTCAGATTTAATTCGCTGTAAGCATAATTCGCTTTATTGATAGTACGAAATTCGTTATATTTCGGGATTCAAAGGTGGACACATGTACATGCAGTCTAACATTTATTTAGCAGAAAAATGTTTTTCTAACATACTTCGACAAATATGTGTTATATTTATAGTATCCAATGACATTTATGACAGGTAGGAAAAACTAGTAGCCAATTTCGTATTTATTTAATCGGGTGAGCGATGTTAATCATTCAAAACACATTTTATACCGGTAGGAATTGAAAGCATTTGCAGACGACAATTTTCTACTTGTGGCAAATTATACCTTACCACGATAATTATCGATCGATAATGCAGTCAGTTTATGTTGTGTAGATCAACGCCTCTAGCGTCAACGTGTTAATTGGGCAAGCTGGAAGGTGTGAATAACTGACTTGGTAATTAAAGACCCTTAGATGCGACTTCAGTGTAACCAAGGTATTTTCAGTTGAAATGGATATCTGCGGACTTGATTTTTGATTCGCAATATGCGAAAATTCGTTATATCCAAATTCGTTTTAACAATTAATTTTTACAAAGGCGAAAGAAGGTTTTTGCCTGGGAATTGATTTCGATTCGTACTAAGCGAAAATTCGCATTATCAGAGTTCGTTATAATTAAGTTTTACTGTATATTGAAAGCATATGCAAACATAAAATTAATTGTGCTTTGCCCTTATATGGAGATAACATATTGATGCAAATGATGAAAATAGTTGGTAACAAGAGTGTTCTCCCTTTTCTACCATGCTTTCGAAAGCCTTCTCACCCCATAAGGTTCGTTCAGAAAATATTAAGATTCAAGACATCAAATTTCTAGATGGGTCATGCTCTGTGATGAGGGCTTAATGCATCTGCAGAAAGTTTCGATCCATGTCACCCTGCGCAGTCCGCGCAGGCTGACACGGGTCAAAACTTTTTGCAATCGGTCACATTTTTTGCATGGAAAAGGAACATTATATCTCCACATCCAGTTCTTTGTTAGACAAATGGATTTATGGATCAATAATCACGCTACGACATGCTTGGAAGAATGCATCACGAAGATGCATTAAGCCCCGTTTTGCCATAGCATGGCTCAAATAAACGTCTTGCCTAACAAGAGCACCGCCAATGCTCGGCTGCAGTTGCTTTTAGAAAACGATTGATTTTCATTGAGATTTCTAAGTCGAAAAAAAGGGGCATAACTGTGTCGAAAATATTTTTGATGGTTGTCAGCCCCTGTATGGGTTCCCCTTTTGATAGTTAACACGAATTCGAGTTTGAAGTAAATAACGTCAGTAATGACAGAGAAATTATAAAATGTCATAAAAGTTTTTGTATGACAACGAAGGAGACAACATAAACGACGACCACGCAAACGACGACCACGTAGACGATCACGCAGACGACGATCACGCAGACGACGACCACGCAGACGACGATCACGCAGACGATCACGTAGACGACAACCACGTAGACGTCGACCATGCAGACGACGACCATGCAGACGACGACCACGTAGACGACGACCACGTAGACGACGACCACGTAGACGACGACCATGCACACGACGATCACGCAGACGACGACCATGCAGACAACGACAGGACTATGAAAATAACTCGACGTTTTCTTCGAAAACAGCCGAGCTAAAATTGAAGAAACTTTCGAATGATGCAACGTATATTTGTTGGGGTATGAAACACCGTTGCGAATGAAAATTTGCTAGTAACATGTGTGTTCTCCTTTTCATACCATGCTTTCAAAACCTACCATCCTTAGGCTTTGTAGGAGTACGAAATCATTCGAAAAATGACTGTATTTAAGGCATTAGATTTCGTAAACGTCTTACCTACAAATAAAGAAAATAACCAGCAAGATCAGAAGGATAAGAAGAAGAATGCCACCTATCAATCCGCCGATCAGACCCCAGTTTGCTCCAGCTGTAGAATAAAACAGGTATTTTAGAGTCATGGGCGACAACAGGGGGCTTTTTTGCGGACGGCATAGATCAAGATCAGACTGCACAGAACGTGCAGTCTGATCTTAGATCTATACCGTCCGCTTGTTTTCTCATAGTTAAGCCTTTCACCCAAAAGAAAAGTATTTCTGGGTTTCAGCGGATTGTATTTTCAGTCGTCGAAGTAGTTCGAGTTTATAATTGAGCCATGCTCTGGCAAAAGAGGGCTTAATGCATCTCCGTGATGCATTATACCTTTCAAGCCATAACATAGTTATGGATCTATAATAGCCACTTTTTTTTCAACAATCGACTAAATCATGAATTAGAGTGGTCCGTGGACATACAGAAAATTGGCCGATGCGAAAAGTTTCGGTCAAGATAAGCCTGCGCGGACTGAGCAGGCTGACCGGAGTCGATACTTTTCGGAGATGCATTAAGCCCCCTTTTCACAGAGCACGGCTTATTTGCCACTGAGAGAAAAAATATTTGACATGCATTTGGCTCCTATTTTAAGCGCCGTTCTTTTTCCAAACATGTGAATAGAACAGAAAAAAAGTTTATCCATTACTTGCATACGAGATGTGTCATCAGTGAGACAAACTGGCAAATAACAGTATACTGTTTCGCGTTGATTAAAATTTAAACTAGTCCTCTTCACTCTTGTCTGATCTAGAGCCTTACTTTGATAATAAAGTACGAACAAGGAAAGCAATGTACCGTTTAACCAGCTTCTTACCTTTCTCTAGCTTGCACATCTTTTATCAATATTTCAGCTAATTAGACAGCACAGAGAGAGAATGGTCATTTTTGTATAGAGTCTGTTGGGAACACCTAATTCCTCATATTGGTGAGTGTATTTTGTCGGTGCGTGACATTTCGTCGAAACGGTCCAGGTGTGTTTTGAAATACCGATTGCTAAATTTCTAGATTAATTTCATGAAAAGCTCTGTCTGGGAGGAAGATTTGAGCCACAATTCGTCTGGGTTAGAGTAGGGATCAGAGCAAGGGATCGTTTTCGACGAATGTGGTTTTTGACGAAATGTCGCGAGTCCGTATTTTGTAGAGGCCATACTGTAATGTTTTCTATTACAGTTTGATATGTTTGACTATAACCTTGTAACAAGTACATGGATCATAAGCTTGTAACAAGTACATGTATCTTGCTAAAAGGGGGTTTACAAAGAATCATGAAAAACAGAAAAATCCTGACGTTTTTTGGGGACGCATGCGTTATACTATCAAATAAATAAAAATGAGCCATGCTCTAGCAAAAGGGAGCTTAATGTATCTCCGTGATGCATTGTACCGAGCAAGTCATCACATAATTATGGATCCATAATTGCCACTTTTCTTTTAACAACCGACTGAATCATGAGGTAGAATGGTCCTTGGACATACAGAAAACTGACCAATAGCGGAAGTTTCGGCCCAGGTCGGCCTGCGCGGACTGCGCAGGCTGGCCTGGGTCGATACTTTTCGCAGATGCATTAAGCCCCCTTTTCACACAGAACATGGCTCAAATATACTGAATTTATTAAACGAGTTATCTAAAACAAGATGAAAACGCGACTTGCTGGTTTTTAGTCCAAATGACGAAATTAGTTTTTTACTGATGTAGTGGAACATTACCGCTTATCCAGCTCAATTAGTGAAATGCAACTTTCAAACCGATAGTAAAAAACCCAACTTTTTCTATTTCAAAGGCAATTTTTGGGAAAAAATATCTTTTTATCGGACAGTGTAGATCAAAGATCAGACTGCACGTTCTGTGCAGTCTGATCTTGATCTACACTGTCCGCAAAAGGTCATTGAGTCGCGCTTAGCAGCCTAAGGGTTAATAAACAGTATTTACTATCAGTATGGAGCTATAATTATAATGTATTGACTTTTATATAGGAATATTATTCAATGGCTACGTGCTTTCAAACTCCATACATTCATGAAGATGCGCAGGTACAGATATTTAGAAAAGTGAGCGGATGATAGGCAAAAAGTGTTGAAAGAGCTTCCAAATACGAACCTTCTGCAACTTTCACTTCCCCAGCGATTGGTCCTGAAACGAAATTTTTTTCACATAACGTACCCATAACGAACTGCGTGTACTTTTTTTTTCGTCATCCTATATGAAAAGTTGTGGCATAAACAAATATAACTTGTAACAAGCAATTTCTGTTTTTGTCACAATGTTTTCACATGCGTTCAGATAGATCATCGTTACTTCATCAAGATAATTATGTTCAAAAACGCTAGCTTCAAAATGGTAGATTTTTTTCTTTTAAATAGACTGTTGACTACTTACCAAACGACAAAATTTTGGACTGAACCAAATTGAAAGCACCTGCAGACGATAAATCGAATGTTGCTAGGGTAGAAAACATTGTAGGAACAGGAAAAATGCTGGTAACCAGCATTTTTTTCCTATTCCCACAACGTTTTCAAAAACCCTATTTATAAGGGTCGGTGACACTCGGAACTGTGAGGTTAAGGGTTAAGGGTCGACTCTTTAACTGCTAAATGAGCCAACCCTTTACCCAACGTCAACATTTTGGACTGGAAAACAGTGAAAGCGTTTGCAGACGACAAAATAAATGAAGCAAAAGAAAAGGGTTTCTGTCTCCCAAAGGGGAAAAAGCATTGTGGGAAAAGAAGAAAATCCTGGTTACCAGCATTTTCTTCTTTTCCCACAATGCTTTCAAAAGACTCGGTATTGTGTGGTAAATAGTTGAATGATAATAACCACAGAATCGTTAAAAACAAAATATTGCTATTTCGAAATTCTTTTCACCTGCAAAAAAACCTCACCGAATCGATTAATGTTGATGAAAGATCAGGCTGCACGTTCTATGTAGTCTAATCTTGATCGAAAAAGCCACATCTATCGTGCATCGTTTTACAGTGTAGCCTGTTCTTAGCACACGATATCACAAAAATAAGTGAACAAATTCCTCAAAAAACAGTGAATTGTTTGGGTTTTTCTTTCAGACGATTATTTACGACAGAAATTGATTATACAACTTTTGCTCTCTCTCTCTCTCTCGCTCTTTCTCTCATTCTTTATTTTAAGAGTGGTTTCTGTTTGGCAGACGGTTTCTGTCCAAGCCCTTCCAACTAGAAAAAAAAAATAAAAAAAAACAGACAAGGACTCAAATTTGAATCCGAATTTAATTTAGAACAGAAGAAAACAGAGCAGATATGTTTTACAAGGATGAGTGACTACAGTATTATATTTCGACGATATTTATGAGGAAAAGCAGCCAGTGGCTTGGGAAGACTATTGTGCGAGATAGTAGGCCACCACGATATAACTGAAATCATGTTGAAAACGGCGTTTAACACCATACAAAAACAATAAAAATATTGTGTACCTTGTTCACATGTGGAGCGACCGATACCATCAATACATACATATCCGTCTGGACACGAATTGGTCAAACACTCGTCAATGTCTGAAATGGTAAAATTATATAATGCAAGGTTTTTCTTAAACTGTAATAATGCTCAGATAATAGACAGTGAAGACGACTCTATGGTTAAAAGATAAGATTAGCCGTGCCCTGACAATGGGGGGTTTAATGCATTTTCGTGATGCATTATGCCAAGCAAGTCATCGTATAATTAAGGATCCTTTTCGTCTAACAATTGACTGAATCTGGCGGTAGAATAGTCCTGGGACACGCAGAAAATTTAAAAATAGAAAAAAGCTTCGACCCATGTCAGCCTGCGCAGACTGCGCAGGCTGACACGGGTTGATACTTTTTGCAGATGCATTAAGCCCCCTTTTCACAGAGCATGACTCGCATGAATTTAACGCAATTTTAATCTTATTTTGGCAAACCTACCGCCATGGCACCTAGTATAGAAAAAATTTAACCAATAATCAGACACGTAGACTCGGCATTTTAACTTTTTATCGTAACGTGCGCTGCCACAGATGTAAATATGTGGCCAGTGTAGATCAAGATCAGGAAACCAAAATATGAAGTTTGATCTTAGTCTCTACTATAAGCGTGTCTTAAAGTCAATAAATCTGTCGAAAACAATTGTTCTGATAGTCTACAAAACAAAAACCGTCAGAATATGAGTTTATACTGAAAAAAATTTGGACTAGTCCATAAAAAATCATTGAAAGTATTTGCCAGTGAAAAAAAATAAATGGTACTAAAGTAAAGAAATTTGTCTTTGAAAGGGTAGAAAACATTGTGATAAAAAGGAGAAAATGCTGGTAACCAGCATTTTCTCCTTTTCCCACAAGTTGTTCAGCAGCCTTCTTCCTCTCGTTCGGTACTGGTAAGGGCTTTAGGTTTGTTCTATAGGCAACAGTGCCACAGATTTAACATAAAAAAAAGCAAAAAAACAAAACGTTGCAATTTCAAGCTGGCCTGGTGGTAAAACAGTGCTGAAAATACCTGATAGTGAACTGACTGCTGGTTTATTGCGGTCTGAGTTTGATTTGTACAATCTACTAAAGCACCCAAGGTCGTGACTATCACTTTAATTGACCTAGAATTCACAGTCCAGTCTTGGAATTAAACTGTCCGCTAATTAGTTGCATATTCTGCGAAAAATATCCTTGTAACAGCAATATTTCGGTTATGTTTTTCTTTCCAAATCAAAAGATGTCTACTTTATCAATCTGGTGCTTAAGGAGCGTGTGGATTTTTCAGTGTACATACGGGAAGGGAATGCCTTGCTCTGTTGCGCTGTCAACTGTTGTTAACTGACAGAGTTTGAGACCAGGGGTTGCTGGTTCGATTCTCCAGTTCGGCCAATTTCTCCCCGAGAGTTAGTGATAGTCATTGCGAGATGATTCATTCCTCGCTAACCTCTGAACATTATTTGGACAATGTTTATGTGAAAAAGTAGACAGTGGTTTGGAAAAAAAAAATTGTGCGTTGTACTGGTAAAAGAAAATCCGGGAAAGTATGGATATGTGTGGTGGCGGTCGCGATAGAAATAATGTTAAGAAACGGCCTCAGCACCAAATAAACAAACAAATAAAACAAACAGGAGAGAACTTCTATATTTCGTTTGTCATGGGTACCTGTTTCACATGTATCACCTTCAAACCCTCGTGAACAAGAACATGAAAAACTATTTACGCCATCTGTACAAGTCCCGTTGTTTTGACATGAACTGTCCGAGCATTCGTCTATATCTGTGATAGAAAATGATACGAGTCGTGCTCTGTGGAATGGGTGCTTAATGCATGTGCGAAACGTATCGACCCAGGTCAGCCTGCGCACTCCGCGCAGGTTGACCTGGGCCGAAGCTTTTCGCTTAGGGTCAATTTTCTCTATGTCAAAGGTCCATTCTACCTCATGATTCAGTCGGTTGTTAGACAAAATGGACTTTATGGATCCATGATCATGTGATGACTTGCTTGGTATCATGCATTACGGAGATGCATTATGCCCCCTTTTGCTACAGTATGGCTCATACGGGTATGTTTCACATATACAATACACATGTAGGTACATTGAACGATGATCAAAACTTTTTATTAGATACAGAAACAGCTAACAGAAACGTTACCTTATTTCTGACTATCTTTACTGATTATTTTCAGAAACTGATTTATTGCATCTTTCCATAAATAGAATTCACAAAAACAGTTTGATTGAACTTTTTTAACCCAAGGCATGTGAATACAAGACTGCAAACAATGTACATTTGTACAAGACTAGACTTGATTGGCAGAAACGTTCTGCTAAAGCCAATATAGCGCCTTGTCTTAAATTTACAACTCTGATCTGATTTTGGAACGGTTAGTGAATCGGACTTTGGGGGTCGGTACTCCCCAACCATTTCTTAATTTCGCCCTAAGTCTTATTGTAGATTTAGAAAGTAACGCAACTTCTGATTGGCTGAACCATTTGGTTTAACTAATCAGAACTTGCGTTACTTTCAAATTTAACAAACTCTTGAGAATAGGACTAAAACTGTTCTTAAGAATAGTTGGTAAATACGGACCCAGGTGTCTTACCAATCTCACAGTCTGTCCCTTCGTACCCTGGTGCGCATGCGCAGGTGTATGAATTCAAACCGTCCTGACATGTAGCTTGGTTTTTACATGGATTACTGGTGCATTCGTCAATCGCTGAAATGGTAAGAGCATTGCCATACATTTCATCGTCAAGTCTTCATCAGATCACAAAATGTTAAACTCGTCTGCCGAGCCGCGGCAGCTCAGTCGGTAGCGTACAGGACTTGAGAACAGAGGATCGCTGGTTCGATCCTCTGCTCTACCAATTTCTTTCCGAGGATTAATGATAGTCATTGCGACAGGATTGATCCATTTCTCACCGCTGTCAATTACTTCGACGATGGTTATGTGGGAAAGCAGACAGTGGCTTGGAAGCAGACAGTGGCTTGGAAAGAATATTGTGCGGTGTACTGGAAGAAAGAGACTCCAGGAAAGCGTGGATAGGTGCACTGGCCGCCGCAATATAACTGAAATAATGTTGAAAACGGCGTTAATTACCATACAATCAACCAATCAATAGACTGGTCCACATTGAAAGCATTTGCATACGATAATTTACAAATTTTGATCCATATATTGGAATTCGTCTTTGAAAGGGTAGCAAACAATCACGGTGGGGGAAGGAAAAAAATGCTAGTACCAGAAACAGGATACAATCAATTGACCAACTCTAACCCTAATGTGCTTCAACCCTTTCCCAAACAAGCCCTGGTTTTCATATGTCTGCAGTACAAGTCTTTTGAAAACACTGTGGGAAAAGGAGAAATTGCTCGTAACGAGCAATTTCTCCTTTTCCCACAGTGTTTTCTACCCTTTTTTGAGACCTTTCTGTCATGTTCATCAAATTTAAAATTGTTGTCTGCAAACTCTTTCAATTTGGACCAGTCCAAAATTTGTCGTTTGGGAAAGGGTTAATGCAAATACCTTTGACACCTTTTTCACAGGGTGTAAGGTATTCTCTTACATATCATGACCAATGTTCATCATAAATAACGTTTTATCTCTTTGATTACAAGTAGCAATTCTGCAAGATAATTACCAGGCTGGCTTCACCACGTTTGATGCTCAGAATGTTTTTCGTGTTGGTGTTGCGACTGTCTGGGATGCTGCCATTTTATCCCTTTACTACACGAAAAACATGTAGACTTATCCAAATAGAAAGCACTTGCAGACGATAATTTCAATGCAGCTCAAATGATACAATTTTTCGTGGATACCCTAGAAAACACTGTGGGAAAAGGAGAAAATGCTGGTTACCAGCATTTTCTCCTTTTCCCACAATGTTTTCAAAAGGATTCTTCCTCGGGGTCGTTACAAGTTGGCATTGTATGGTAAAGGGATAATTTTATTTCATGCTTTCCGGTAGGATATCGAAAAATAGCGATGAAAATATTTTTCGATATTACACGGGTACGACCAGTGAGAATACCGACCACTGGGAGTTTGTACTGATTTTTATGGAAGTCTCGACAAAAAAAAAAAGGCGTTAGAAGCATGAAATAAATAGAATATTTGTTTTTTTCGGTGAAAGATCGAAATTTATTTCATTGAGTGAACATCATCGGTAATATTTTCACGAGCGCAGCCACTCGTGAAAATATTACCGATGATGTTCACTCGATGAAATATATTTCGATCTTTCACCGAAAAAAACAAATATCCTCTATATATTATTTGCTTACCTCCGGAACAGTTATCGTTTTCAAAGCCCGGAAGACATGTACAGGAATAACCGTTCACAAGGTTTGTACAGTTGGCTCCGTTCCTACACGGATTGTCCTCACATTCGTTGATATCTGTAATCACATTAACCCTTTACCACACAATCCCGACTTTTAACAAGCCCCAAGAAGGAAGCCTTTTGAAAACATTGTAGGAAAAGAAGAAAATGCTGGTAACCAGCATTTTCTTCTTTTCCCACAATGTTTTCTACCCTTTAAGAGACAAATGTTATGTTTTGAGCTACATTTAAAATGTCGTCTGCGAATGTTTTTAATTTGGACTAGTCTACATTTTTTTTCTCGTATGGTAAAGACTTAACTGGGAATGAAACATCTCACGTTTTCTCTGTCTGTCTGTCTACACGTAGAGTGGAATTAAGATCGACTTACATTATAAACGTGTGAATCGCTCATTAAACTGAAATGCAACAACTGAGAGAAATTGATCCTGTTGAATTTTAAATGTCCAATAACTTTTTCTATTCCGATCATCATTTAACCCCTTATCAAACGATAAAATATCAAACTGGCCAAAACTGAAAGCACTTGCAGACGAGAAGTGAAATATGGCTCGAGTCATCATATTTGTCCATGAACGGATAGAAAACAGTGTTTTTCAAAGGCCATCCTTCCTCAGGGTCGCAAAAAACTCGGGACTGTGTGGAAGAGGGTTAAGCATATTTTCTTGCGATAAAATCAACTCCAAATGTTTTTTAATGGGGCACGAAGTATTATAAACTTGATCCAAATATCAGCTACTTTATCTGTACTAAAATAGACCATTTCAAAAATGTTAACGAACGTGCAAGTTAGACTATAATAATTATCATTGCGTGAAATGAAAGGTGAGTACAAACATATGAGCCATGCTCTGGTAAAAGGGGGCTTAACCCTTTCGCAAACAAGCCCTGGTTTTCACGTGTCTGCTGTGGAAGTCTTTTGAAAACACTGTGGGAAAAGGAGAAATTGCTCATAACGAGCAATTTCTCCTTTTCCTACAGTGTTTTCTACCCTTTTTGAGACCTTTCTGCCATTTTCATCGAATTTAAAATTGTTGTCTGCAAACTCTTTCAATTTGGACCAGTCCAAAATTTGTCGTTTGGGAAAGGGTTATGCATCCCTGTGTTGCATTATACGAGTCAAGTCATCACATAATTATGGACCCCAGTAAGTCCATTTTCGTCAAATAAACAACTGAATTATGGGGTAAAACTGGTCCCTGGACATGTAGAAAATTGACCAACAGCAAAACGTTTCGGTTCATGTCAGCCTGCGCGGACTGCGCAGGCTGACATGAATCGATACTTTTTGCAAATGCATTAAGCCCCCTTTTCACAGAGCATGACCCATATCATTTCAAAAGCATCATGTGACAAGCATTAATCCCTTTATCAGACCAAAAAATTTTAGACTCGATCAAATTGAAAGTAAATTACATGCAGCTCAAATGACGGGATTTGTCTTCCTCATATTAGAAAACATTGTGGGAACAGGAGAAAATGCTGGTTACCAGCATTTTCTTCTTGTCTCAGAATGTTTTTAATTTAAAAGCCTTCTTTCTTAGGGTCGTTAAAATTAGGGTTTGTGTGGTAAAAAGATTAATTGATATTGTATATAAATAATATAATTCAAAAGTATATAATCCTTCACCACAAAGATAATACTTGCAATCTCACGAACAAAATCCGGACATTAATCTGTGTAATAGGTGTACAAATGACTTATTCCCCTTAATGAATATTTCAAGTCAATAAAAACTGACCAACAATGCAATTTTCAAAGCCATATTGGCAAAACAATTCCACTGAAAATCGTACTATGTAATTCTAGACTCAACTGTATTTGTTTGTACTGGAGTTTAACGCTATTTTAACAGCTAAGGTCATACATATAACGGCGGTCAGTGACGAACCCATGTGGTTCCTGGCTTTCGATCACCAGTACTAATATAACTTTCTTTCCAAAGCCACCAACTACTTTTCTCATATGCATCAAGAGGTGAGAGGCGAAAAATCGCCGGAAAGTTTGCCTAAACGGGTGTCGAACTCGCGATCACCAGGTCACGAGTCAAGTACACTAACCACTGAGCTACCCGGGCGGGCGAATTGACTGTAATCTGGGTCCGTATTCGCCAACCATTCTACAGAACATTCTTCGTCTCTATTATGGATTTAGAAAGTAACACAACTTATGACTGGCTAAACAGTTTGGCTTAGCTAATCAGAAGCTGCGTTACTTTCAAATTTAGGAAAATTCTTGAGAATAAGACCGACTTCAACTGTATCAACAAAATCACATATGGTCATCATAAGGCTTTGCAAATCACATACAGAAAATCCTTATTGGTGTTATTTGTCCATTTTTACCTGTTTCACAAACAAATCCAGTGTAACCAGGCACACACGTGCATGAAAATGCATTGACATCATCGTCGCAAACTGCCTCGTTTTGACACGGATTACTTTCACATTCATTGATATCTGTTCTTCCAAACAAATAAACAAAAATTGGCTTCACTGTAAATGAATCGTCTTGCTATACATTTTACGTCATTTTTTCGTGTTTATTAACCTTATACTAAATATTATGCTTTATCGTATACCAGTAAAAGTTCCGGGTCAAATACAAGCGTCGCAAGCGGATAAAGTAACACACACGACAGTATGGTGGCATATTTCTGCCGCGAGATACGAGATAGCTATCGTTATAATTTGAGAAAAATTTCACGATAATTCGAAGTTTCCTGGAAATTTTATCTAGATAGTGAAAAGTTTTCTGAAAAAAACTATCACGATAAACTTTGCTATCTAGAAAATTTTATGTTGATTATTTCTCATTCGTGCACGAAGCTGACATCGAGGTAAAATTATCGCGACAGTTCTACCCGTCTCTCGATATCTGTAAATAGAAAAATCACCATTTGGATGAACTCGGAAATTTTTGACTGTACAGGAGACAAAGATGATCCGAAACCGTATCTAATTATAATACGGTGAATGTCAGTTGTGGGCACGAGCGTAAAGAAAATCGTGATAAAAGTTAGAAATATCGCGATATTTTTATCGTGAAACTTTTTGTTATCTAGATAATATTTCCAGGAAAGTTTGTTTTATCGCGATAGTTCACTAGAATTATCATGATAGCTATCTCGTATCTCGTGGCAGAAATATGCCGCCATACGATAGAAACAAAAAAAAAAAAAAAAAAATTCCGTATCTACATACTGTGGAATATGGTTCCAAATATGGTATGGTGACGTAACCCGCGCTCGGACTAAGCATTCATTGTTTTCCGATTTGATTCGTCGACGAAATTCGAGCAACGTGAGAAAGTTTTATATCGTGCGAGACCGAAGGTCGAGCGAGATGTCAAAATTTTCTTACGCAGCGAGAAGTAAATACAAGCATCAGGAAAGTTACTACAACATGATATTCCTTTTATTATATACCTACAACTTTCAATGACAAAATTTTGCAACTCTTGATATTTTATTCGTAAGCTGGTAAACGAAATTAAACAAACAATTGTGTAGTAGCTAGCAACGTCATTTTTATGAATCGCGGATAAATATCATGGCGTAAATTTTGACAAATCAAATCGCAAATAAAATACGTATGTTTTCCGCGCCTGAGTTACGTCATCATACCATATTGGAACCGTATTTTACAGTGTGTAGATACCATTTTTTTTTGTCGTGTGTGTTATTTTATCCGCGTACGACGCATGTATTTGTGCCTCAAAATTTTCAGGTATATAATAAAACGAATAGTACATTCCTTCATTGACCACAGCACCATCTGTCACG
The DNA here is from genome assembly GCA_945859785.2 of Tridacna gigas. Classification (NCBI taxonomy): domain Eukaryota; kingdom Metazoa; phylum Mollusca; class Bivalvia; order Cardiida; family Cardiidae; genus Tridacna; species Tridacna gigas. The sequence continues at coordinate 16,468,291 of OX244031.2, forward strand.
TACGGTAAAATCCACTTTAACCCCTCTTACTACCAAATAAACGAATTTTACATTTCTAGAGGTCTAAAAGTAGCATTTTGATGCATCTGCAGCTGATTTTGGTCAAAGATTAGCATCAGGTAGCGGACGGTGTAGATCAAAGATCAGACTGTACGTTTTGTGCAGTCTGATCTTAATCCTACGCCGTACTCAAGAGCTATTCGTGGCGATATTGGCAGTGAAAGAGTTGATTAAATACAATATTTTTTAAGGTCTGAAATTACATTTCCAATGCAACTGGTCATAGTAAAGTATTACGTGGCGGATGAAGTAGATCAAAGACCAGGATCCGTATTCACTAGCCATTCTTAAGAACATCCTTTGTCTAATTCTCAGGAATTTTCTAAATTTGAACGTAACACAACTTCTAATTGGCTAAACCAAATGGTTTAGCCAATCAGGAGTTGTATTACTTTCAAATTTTCTAAATTTGACAGTAACACAACTTCTAATTGGCTAAACCAAATGGTTTAGCCAATCAGGAGTTGTATTACTTTCAAACTTAGAAAATTCTTCCGCGTAAGACTAAGAATATTCTTAAGAGTGGTTGGTTAATACGGACCTAGGACCCATATTCGCCAAATGGTTTAGCCAATCAAAACTTGCGTTACTTTCAAATTTAGAAAATCTTTTACAATAAGACTACGAATGTTCTTAATAATGGTTGGTGAATACGGACCCAGATTTGCTAAATGCTTAGGATATTTTGTGAACCAATATTACAACTAAAATTTGAAAATGGAGAGAAAGCCTTCCGTGGCCACACCAAGGAAGAAGACCTTATCATTTAACGTTTCACTAGCCGAAAAGAAAATTTACTCAAACATATTAAAAGCAAATAATTGTGCCTAAAATGATGAGATTTGTACGGTGGCTCAAAAGTGACATGGAAGATATATTTTATACTACGTGCGCACGTAATAGTTATTACGTGCGCACGTATTAGTTAATACGTGCGCACGTATTAGCTACTGCGTGCGCACGTACTAGCTACTGCGTGCGCACGTAATAACTAATACGTGCGCACGTAATACTATTGCGTGCGCACGTATTAGCTAATACGTGCGCACGTATTAACTAATACGTGCGCACGTATTAACTAATACGTGCGCACGCAATAGTATTACGTGCGCACGCAGTAGCTAATACGTGCGCACGTATTAACTAATACGTGCGCACGTATTAACTAATACGTGCGCACGTAATAATCGACCAATCAGTTTATAAGGAACAGAAGCCATATTGTTGCGAGGGAAGGGCAAAATTACATTGGTCCAACACGGCAACAGATGTGCATACATCCGACACCCAAGTAAAAAATCAAGTAGAGCTATTATTTCTTAAATCGTTTAGGCATACTGCGATTATTTTAAGTATCTGTACCTTGGTACGGTACAGTAACTATTAATACTCTAGCCTACGGTCCATCGAATTACCCCAAACCACCCCAAAACACCCCAAACCACCCCAAAACATCCCAAACCACCCCGAAACACCTTTTATATGATATAAAATTATTAATACAGTAAGGGTTGGTTGAATTGTTGGGTAAGGATCACTTTTAACAAAAAATATCTATATTACGTCCTGTCACGTTAGCCTAAGGATAAAAGGACTACATGCATTACATGCGCTAGAGACTTTTTGGCCCCACTGAGATCTGGGACCATAATGTCTGACTGTCTGAAAAAGTTCGTTCATGCCTCCAAACTATATGTAATCAGAATGGCAAACATTGTGGACCCGGATCCGACTGCCCCTTGAAAGAGCAGTCTGATCTGGGTCCATTATGTTTGGTCATGTCTGACTGTCTGAAAAAGTTCGTTCATGCCTCTATATGTAGTTAGAACGGCAAGCATTGTGGACCCAGATCCGACTGCCCCTTGAAGGAGCAGTCTGATCTGGGTACATTATGTTTGGTCATGTCTGACTGTCTGAAAAAGTTCGTTCATGCCTCCAACCTATATGTAGTCAGAATGGCAAACATTGTGGAACCAGATCCGACTGCCCCTTGAAGGAGCAGTCTAATCTAGGTACATTATGTTTGGTCATGTCTGATTGTCTGAGAATGTTCGTTCATGCCTCCAACCTATATGTAGTCACAATGGCAAGCATTGTGGACCCAGATCCGACTGCCCCTTGAAGGAGCAGTCTAATCTGGGTACATTATGTTTGGTCATGTCTGTCTGTCTGAAAAAGTTCGTTCATGCCTCCAAACTATATGTAGTCATGCTGTCAGAATGGCAAACTTTGTGGACCCAGATCCGACTGCCCCTTAAAGGAGCAGTCTAATCTGGGTACATTATGTTTGCTAATGTCTGACTGTCTGAAAAAGTTCGTTCATACCTCCAAACTATATGTAGTCATCCTGTCAGAAAGGGAAACTTTGTGGACCCAGATCATGCGCGGATCCAGATATCTTTCTCGGGGGGGGGGGGGGGGTCCCACCGCAAACGCACTCTTCTTATTATATGATACTTTGATTTCGGATTTCAGTGGATGCAAGTCAACGTTTCCAGTTCTAACCATGAGGAGGTCTCCACATTTAGAACCGTTTATTTTTTATATTCATGACTGTATTTTACATAAATGCTGTGCAATATCAAACCAGTACCATTTCACGAATCCGATAACCACATTTTTCCAAAATTCCAGGGGGGGTCCGGACCCCCGGTCCCCCCCTCTGGATCCGCCCATGAAGATCCAACTGCCCCTTGAAGGAGCAGTCTGATCTGGGTCCATAATGTTTGGTCATGTCTGACTGCCTGAAAAAGTTCGTTCGTGCCTCCAAACTATATGTAGTCAGAATGGCAACAGATACCGTAATTTATATAAGTTTTAGGGAAGTTAGATATCTGCAAACACTGTGCAGCCAGATCATCAGACTGCTACTAAAGTAACAGTCTGATTGGGGTCCACGGTGTTAGGCATTCAAACTACATCTTTTGAACCATAGATATTTCAGTTTAAGGAAAATTAATTATTGTGTATGTCATTTTCAATTTGATTTAAACTGTTCCTGCATCTTAAACCGTTGTAAAATGATATCACTTTAAACGCCTTTTTTGTTTTCTTGAGGTGTTTTGGGTAGTTTTCGGTGACAAAACTCCTTGTATAGCTCATCAGTCTTTCGTACCCTACAAATCATTCCACCCCCAACCCCACCACAGTATTAATTTTATATGATAAAAGGTGGTTTGGGGTGGTTTGGGGTAATTCGATGGACCGTAGGCTAGAGTATTAATAGTTACTGTACCGTACCAAGGTACAGATACTTAAAATAATCGCAGTATGCCTAAACGATTTAAGAAATAATAGCTCTACTTGATTTTTTACTTGGGTGTCAGATGTATGCACATCTGTTGCCGTGTTGGACCAATGTAATTTTGCCCTTCCCTCGCAACAATATGGCTTCTGTTCCTTATAAACTGATTGGTCGATTATTACGTGCGCACGTATTAGTTAATACGTGCGCACGTATTAGCTACTGCGTGCGCACGTAATACTATTGCGTGCGCACGTATTAGTTAATACGTGCGCACGTATTAGCTAATACGTGCGCACGCAATAGTATTACGTGCGCACGTATTAGTTATTACGTGAGCACGCAGTAGCTAGTACGTGCGCACGCAGTAGCTAATACGTGCGCACGTATTAACTAATACGTGCGCACGTAATAACTATTACGTGCGCACGTAGTATAAGATATATCTTCCATGTCACTTTTGTGCCACCGTAGATTTGTCTATAAAAAGTGCACAAAACATTATGAGATAGGAGAAAATGCTGATCTGTAAGGAATTTCTCTTTTAATCTACGTTTTCAAAAGCCTTCTTTCTCATAGATTGGTTACCTCCCCTGATATATTAAAGTGTATGTGTGTACAACGGGATTAGTTTATCTTTCTCAGAACCCCATAAAAGTAAGCTATGGTCTGTGAAAAGGGGGCTTTATGCATCTGCGAAAAACATCGACCAGGTCAGCCTGCGCAGGCTGACCTGGCCGAAACTTTTCGCTATTAGTCAATTTTCTCTATGTCTAGGGACCAATCTACCTCATGATTTAGACGGTTGTTGAAAAAGGGGCTATTGCGGATTCATAATTATGTCATGGCTTGATTGATATAATGCATCACGGAGATACATTAAGCCCCCTTTTGCAAGAGCATGACTCAAACATAAGATCGTTTGATGTAGGGTAAACTCTGTATTTGGGTTTCATTATACATTTATGTCATGCCATGTGAAAAGGAGCTTTAATACATTTTTGTAATGCACTATACCAAGAAAGATGTCGCAAAAGACAGGAACCATTTTGCCTAAAAACCGACAGAATCATGAGGTAGAATGGTCCTTGGATATGCAGAATATTTACCAATAGCAAAATGTTTCGAGCCAATTCAGCCTGCGCGGACTGATACTAGATACTTTTGCAAATACATTAAACCCCCTTTTTCAGAGAGAAAAGCTCAGTGCTTTTCAACATAAAACTGTGATTACCTATTTCACAATAATCGCCTTCGTATCCGGGCAAACAAGAGCAGCTGTAACTGTTGATTCCGTCCATACATATAGCGTCATTACGACAGGAGTTTGTGTCGCACTCGTCTATATCTAGTAACAACACTGATTGATTGATTGATTGATTGATTGATTGATCCATCGATCGGCCGGCCGACCGATCGATCAATTGATTGATTGATTGATTGACTGACTGACTGATTATTGATTGATTGGCTGATTGATTGATTGAAAGTATGGCTCACATGAACAAGCCAAGCCATTCTCATAAATAAAGAACAATGAAAATTTACGGTACATTTTCAAACTTCTCTTCACTGTCCGTTATTCACCATCTTCGCATGCCAAGGAGACGACCACTTCGTGGATCTTACCCCTTGGCTAATCGAGTCGAAATCTGTTAGCATGTCGACCGTCCACCTATTGGATTTTGATCGTTATCAACCCTAGATTTACGTCATCAAAAACAAATCAAATGTCGCGTGACATAACTCTTTCGGCATTTCGTTAAATATGGCCCAAGGCTGTTTTACCTTTTTAGGTGTTGGGCTATGATCTATTAAGCGCTTCGGTGTTGTTTTAACGGGGTCCTTGACAATTGGCCACTAAGGTTTGGTCCAATGATAGTTTGTTCAGCATGCTTGTTCTGATGAAAGATGTTTTCAAAAGTTACTTCTCTTAACAGATACAGAAAATCAGTATCAATAGTAATTACAAGGTTATGTCCCTTGTTTAATATAGTGTCCATGGATAATATTTCAACGTGGAATTAAAGAAAATCGACGAAAAATTCTGTTGACTTTTTGTCAACTACGGTCCAATGCTTTCTCCGTAATTCGCCCACAACTGGTTGTTTTTCAGATCGCAAACTTGACAGACGGTTTATCAAGTCGAAATCTATTTGCGAAATCTTGTTAAGTTCCGGGAAGCAAAAGCCACACACGTACTTTGACCGTCCATCATCTGGTGTTGGGATGTATCATAAAACTTCAGTTAATTGATTTGTGACAGTGAATGTTGAAGAAAATATCGTTCGTCTGTATTTTCTGGTAATAATTCTCAGCATATCCGACAACGCTCTCATGTGGTCGCCATTTTTATTTACGTTCAGCTCATGTTGGATAGCAAATGTAACGCACTATTTGATTGGCGCTTTCAGTCCTGACTGCAAACAATATTTACACGTATCGCGAAGCTAACACATTTCGACTCGATCAACCAAGGGGTAAGATCCATGTAGTGATCGTCACCTTGGTTAGCGAAGTTGGTAATTCACTCACTGCCGCCCAAACCATTTTCTATGGCCGAGATCTTTCAATGTCTTGGACAACATCTGATAATAATTTCTGCAGACGGCGTAGATCACGATCAGATTGCAAAGAATTCAAGATCAGACTGCACATTTGTGCAGTCTGATCTTAAATTACAATCTGTTACAAGTTACCTAAAATTTCCAGTAGGATCGTATCAATCAATACCTGTCGAGAACCAAAAGAAGTAGAATTTGATTATTAGGCGGAGAACGAATTAATGTATAAATAAGTTCTGTTTTGGTTTTTTTTTTTTGTTGTTGTTGTTTATCCGATGCCTAAAGACACATTCCCCCAACAAATAAAGGGCTTTCTTGTCATAATTGAGAATCAAGAAATGGTGTACATCCAAGATCAGATTGCACGTATGCCATCCAATCCTACTCTTTTAAATGAAAATTACTAACAAGCAACTACAAAGATATTCTCTGCCAAGGTCTCTACAAAACGAATTTGGTTAAAGACCGAATTTGATTCGCTACTAAGGATGCTGCCACACATAAATAATTGATATGATTTACAAATTAAGTACAAGGAATGTATTCAGTTGACTTCTATACCTGTTTCACAAAAGTCTCCCTCATATCCTGGAGCACATACACATGTATACGAGTTCACGCCGTCCGAGCAAACTGCCCCATTTTGACAAATATTCGTTGCACATTCATCTACATCTAAACAATACAGAATCAAATAACTAGAATGCTGACAAGTATCAAAAGTTTCGTCCTATTATTCTGTTATGCTCTCAGTCTAACCTTTACTACAATTGAAAACAAAACTGCGCAAGTTTACCCAAATTTGTGGACGTGTTTTTCTATCGCACTCTCGGCGAAACAAGTTTCTTAACACACATCCCGAATGACTTTGTCCCATTTTTAAACGAACATGTACAAAATTTTAGGAGCCTTTCAAAAGCACCATTTGTAAAGAAGAAAATGAATTAAATTGAAACTCTTACTTAATTTTATGGGTGCTACATCCCAACCTTTTTCTTAAACTCCTGTTTTTTGTTGGGGTGTTAAATTTCTCAATAATGAACAATAATTTTGCCAATTTCAAACACAGAAGTATGAACGTCGCATCCAATCATAAGATACCGACCTAATTCAGCAACCTGAACACACAGATGTTCGCACATTAACCCTTTCCCAAACAAGCCCTGGTTTTCACGTGTCTGCAGTACAAGTCTTTTGAAAACACTGTGGGAAAAGGAGAAATTGCTCGTAATGAGCAATTTCTCCTTTTCCCACAGTGTTTTCTACCCTTTTTGATAACTTTCTGCCATTTTCATCAAATTTGAAATTGTCGTCTGCAAACTCTTGCAATTTGGACCAGTCCAAAATTTGTCGTTTGGGAAAGGGTTAAAGGCATACAGAACTGATCAAACTCAGATTGACATTCAATCACATTGTCGATACAGAAAGGATATCAATTTGCTTTTAACTCTTTATCAAACGACAAAACTTTAGACTTGTCCAAATTCAAAGCATTCGCAGACGACAAAATAGATTTAACTCAAAAATGAAAATTTGCTTGTAGAAGGATAAAAGCACTGTGGGGAAAACACAATGTTTTCCAATGCCTTCTTCCTCTAGGTCATTAAAACTTGGGATCTGTTGGTAAAAAGTTAACTGTTTTCTAGCTTATATTGTTCTCTATAATAGAAATAAACAATGTTAATTATATTGACACTTAATTGTTATGAAATCACTGAAACCATTAACAGAGAAGCGGGGAGTATAGACAGAGATCAGACCAAACGTCTTTGTCTACAGTCCCTGCAAATAACAGCGAAAGTTCTTTCTGAAGGATATGGTTGAACGAGCATTTAATGACTGGATTAGAAAGGTCGAAAATACCTGTCTCACAGAATGTTCCCTCAAAAGCTTGTGGACAAACACATTCATATGAATTTATACCGTCTTTGCATGCGGCACCATGTTGACAAATATTGTTCAAACACTCATCAATATCTGAAAATGTTTTAAGGCCGAAATACAGCTTCTTTCATTCTGATTGTCAGATTTTACTATGAGCACTCTAGATGACGACATTGACATTGACGACATCACACATCTATTGCACTGCGACGTCCTTATCGTAGTTCGTGTATATCTATTGCATTCTAACGCAATTCCCAGGGCAAATTAAATGCACACTAATTTCTGTCATAGTATATCTATTGCACTGTACTGTCACTGTAAGAGTGTATCTATTACAATCTACTGTCATTGTCAGAATTTTTCTATTTCATTCTACAGACCTTGTGTCAGCATATCTATGGCACTCTAATTTCATTGGTGAAGATCCAAGATCAGGGTCCGTATTCACCAACCATTGTTAACAACGTTCTTTGTCTTATTGTGCAATATTTTCCAAACTTGAAAGAAACACAACTTCTGACTGGCCAAACCAAATGGTTTAGCCAATCAGAAGTTGTGTTACTTTCACTGTCAGAGTATATCTATTATAATCTACTGTCATTGTCAAAGTATATCTATTTCATTCTACAAACCTTGTGTCAGCATATCTATGGCACTCTAATGTCATTTTCAGAGTATATCTATTACACTCTACTGTCATTGTGAGAGTGTATCTATTTCATTGTACAGTCCTTGTATCAGCATACCTATGGCACTCTAATGTCATTGTCAGAGTATATCTATTACACTCTACTGTCATTGTCAGAGTATATCGATATTGCACTCTTCTGTTATTGTCATAGCGTATATTTTACATTCTAAAGCAATTCTCAGAATGTATCAGTTGCAATCTAGAGTCATTGTAAGATGATATCTATTGCACTCTAATGTCATTGTCAGAGTATATCTACATGTATATCATTCTGCAGCCATACTGAGAGTATATCTATTGCATTCTACTGTAATTGTCAGTGTGTACTTATTGCATTCCGCACTCATCGTCAGAGTATAGCTATTGAACCCCACATAATTGTCAGAGTATATCTATTACATTTTGCCCTCATTGTTAGAATTGATCTAGTTTTCTAAAGTCATGCATTCATGTCAATGCATTCTACTGTCATTGTCAGAATGTATCTATTGCATTCCAACGCATTTCCCAGTGTATATCTTTTGATCTCGACTGTCATTGTTAAGCATCTATCTATTGCACTATATTTTAATTGTCAGAATGTATCTATTCCAATCTACAGTCATTGTCATGGTTTATCTATTACAGTTTACTTTCATTGTCATTGTGTATTTATTGCATTCTACAGTCATTGTCAGAGTATATCTTATGTGTTCTACAGTCATTGTCAGAGTATATCTATTGCATTCTAAAGACATTGTCAAACTTTAACCATTGTGTTCCTCAGTTATTGTTAGAGTATATCTAGTGCACTCTACTTTCAATGTCAGAGTGTATCTATTGCATTCTACAGTCATTGGCGAAGTATATTTATTGCACTCTTCTGCTATTGTCAGAGTATATCGATTGCACTTTACAGTCATTGTCAAAGTGTATCTATTGCACTCTACAGTCATGGCCAGAGTATATCTATTGCACTCTACTTTCATTGTCAGAGTGTATTTATTGCATTCTACAGTCATTGTCAGAGTGTATCTATTGCATTCGAACGCATTTCCCAGTATATATCTATTGCACTCTACTGTCATTGTTAGAGTTTATCTGTTACACTCTACCGTCATTGTCAGAGTTTATCTATTGCATTCTACATCTGTATATCTGTTGCACTCTATTGTCATTGACAGAACATACATACATATTGCACTCTTCAGTCATGGTCAGAGTATATCTGTTTTACTATAATGGAACTGTCAGAGTATATTTATTGCATTCTTATGCAATTCCCAAAGTAGATCTATCGCACTCCAGTGTAATTCTAAGAGTATATCCAAAGCACTCTCACTGCATGATCAGAATACATCTATTGCACTCTGGAGGTATATCAAGAATATATACCGTCAAAGTGCAATAGATATGAGCCATGCTCTGTAAAAAGGGGGCTTAATGCATCTGCGAAAAGTATCGACCCAGGTCAGCCTGCGCAGTTCGCGCAGGCTGACCTGGGTCTAAACTTTTCGCTATTGGTCAATTTTCCACGTGTCAGAGGACCATTCTACCTCATGGTTCAGTTGGTAATTAAAAAAAAAGTGGTTTTTATGGATTCATAATTATGTGCTGGCTTGCTTGGTATCATGGATCGCCGGCATGCATTAAGCCCCCTTCTGTCAGAGCATGGCTCATATATTCTGATCATGCAATTAGAGTGTGTCTTTCAGTAAGTTATCATTTACCAATGTGCTCTTCTGTAAAGCCTTCAGTGCTTTTGTTTTTGAAGAAGATGGTTCGTTTCGGAAACGCAACTACCGGAAGTAGCAGACCTGGCTAATGATTAGCAGTTTGTTAGCCTACACTTTCCTCTGATACTTTATTCAAGCGAAGAAGCTAATAGTTTCGGTATGTAGCTTACTATCAAAGCTAATATATCAACATTTACAGGTAAATCCCTTTTCCCGTTCTTACGAGACAGATAACATGTCTTTGAAAACAAACAGAAAATTAAAGAAAGTTCTTTTCCTTCAGGAATTGAATGTCGATGATAGAATTTTTTCTATGAAAATATCTACAACGAATATCAAAGTTTTAATGATAATACCTTTTTCACAAAACTGTCCTTCGTACCCCGAAGTACATACACATGTAAATGAGTTTATACCGTCTTTACACGCTGCGCCATTCTGGCAAAGATTGTTTTCACACTCATCTATATCTATTGGAAACAGTGAACGGTAAATTATGTGTTACAATTTTTTTTGAAAGTTCCTAGTAATAAAACCTTTGTCACTTGACCAAACAATCCCAGGTTTTATCGACCCTTCAGAAGAAGGCTTTCGAAAACATTGTGGGAAAAGTAGAAAAAAGCTGGTTACCAGCTTTAACTTCTTTTCCCACAATGTTTTCTCTTTTATCAAAATCAAATTCTAAAGGCTTTTCTTTGCACTTTAACCGTTAACATTAATTTTGATCGGGGAAGAAAGGCGATTACAGATCTAAGACCCAGCAGTACAACCTCTACAAAATATTAAACACTTAGAAAGTTTAATGACCACATGAATTGGGTTTTAGAGTCAAGAAGAAAGCGACCTAAACACTGCGATTTCAAGGTTGTTTTGCCAGAAGATTCGGAAAAGAAAGCGGACAGTGTAGATCCAAGATCAGACTGTACGTTCTGTGCAGGCTGTCTCTGATCTTTATCTGCACTCTCTGCTATATATGCATGTAGTCTGATTTCGATCTACATTATCTGCAAATCTACCAAAGTTGCGCTTAGTGCTCTAAGATTTATTGGATGTCCAGAACGTTCAATGTAAATACTCCAAAAAATTAAACTCAAAAATTATTTATTCTTCCATTTAATTAATTGAAGCTATAGCTACGAAATTTTATTTCATGCTTTCCGGTAGGATATCGAGAAATAGCGGTGAAAATATTTTTCGATATTACACGGGTACGACCAGTGAGAATACCGACCACGGGGAGTTTGTACTGATTTTTATGGAAGTCTCGACAAAAAAAGGCGTTAGAAGCATGAAATAAATAGAATATTTGTTTTTTTTTTTCGGTGAAAGATCGAAATTTATTTCATCGAGTGAACATCATCGGTAATATTTTCACGAGTGGCAGCTCGTGAAAATATTACCGATGATGTTCACTCGATGAAATAAATTTCGATCTTTCACCGAAAAGAACAAATATCTTCTATATCTTCGAAATGACTTTAAATGGCAAGGATGGATTATATTGATTACATTCTCAATAAGTTTATGAACGGATTCCAACTCAGCGATTTGATGAGCTTTAGCCTCTTGCAACTTCTGTGATGTCACAATTATAATTCCTTTTGTTGATATGTATATCTATTTCCGTGCAGAGCTCAAATTCGGCTTTGCTTTTTTTCTTTCTTTATTTATTTATTTTTTTTTTCGTAATATCAATCAACTGTCACGAGAAAAAAAAAAGCACATTTACCGTTTTCACAAAACCTGCCTTCATATCCCTGAACACAGATACAAGAATAACCATTGTCATCCCCGCGACAAGATGCCCCATTTACACAGTTATTGTTCTCACACCGATCTATTTCTGAAGTGAGGCAAAAACACTCGTCCTAGGGATCCAAAAAACGTTCTGCTCCGTGAACCAAAACAGCATATGTAAAAAGAATTTGTGACTAAATCTATACAAAGCAAATGTCAATAAGAATCATACAATATCTCGTGCAGTGCGTATGTTTGTCAATAGGGTTTACCTCAAAATACATAAGATTTTATAACTATGAGTGTACCGTCTTCTGGTGTCATATGCCATGATCATGAACCAAAGATACTAGGTTTAGGATAGACAAAGGGTGTGCTTGTCTACGCTCGTGTCTATATCAGATAGACAACCCCAATAGACTTTCTCTCTCCGACTTAGACCACGTAGAATGACAAAGCGTTGTATATGCTATATGTTGTATATGCTATATTTTCAGACGAATACTGAGTGCTGATTGGCAAATATATCAGAATAGTGGTCAAATGACTAATAAATCACTCAAATGATGACTTGATACGTAAATGATAACACAAAATCGGTTTGCACAATTGTATGATTGGCTGTAACTTGTAACCTGTTTACGTTGACCTTGCAATTTATTGGGAGGAGGGATAACGAGATCACACTGTAAAATGAGACACTGTGATGTCTGTATGCAGAGTTTTCCATATTGCTCTCACTTAAACCTTTACCACACAATCTCGAGTTTTAACGACCCTGAGGAAAATGGATTTCGAAAACAATGTGAAAAATGGAGAAAATGCTTGTCACCAGCATTTTCTCCATTTTCCACAATGTTTTCTATCGCACTTACGAAAAAGTCATATCATTTGCGCAACATTCATTTTGTTGTCTGCACGTGCTTTAAGTTTGGTCAAGTCTAAAATTTTGTCATTTGGTAAATAGTTAATCACGTTAAACTTGAGAACTGGCACAGACAAAAATCCATAAGATTGAGAGAGCCCATACTCACCTACCATTCTTATTATCATTCTTGTTATAATTATTAAGAATTTTCTAAATTCAAAAGTAACACACTTTCTGATTGGCTAAACCAACTGGTTTAAGCATCACCAATAGCGTTACTTGCTAAAGCAAGAATAAGACACTATGAATGCTATTTAGAATAGCTGGTGAATACGGGCCTTGGTAACTGTATGTGAAATATATAATACTGTGCAATCATGCTACATGTATATAATACAAGTGCTCATCTTCCACATAAACAGACATTTATGAGCCATACTCTGTAAAAAGGGGGCTAAATGCATCTGCGAAAAGTATCGACCCAGGTCAGCCTGCGCAATGCGCGCAGGCTGACCTGGGCCGAAACTTTTCGCTATGGGTCAATTTTATGTACGTCAAAGAACCAGTCTCCCTCATGATTCAGTCGGTTCTTAGTCAAAATGGATTTTATGGATCCAAGATCATGTGATGACTTGCTTGGTATTCATGCATCACGGAGATGCATTAAGCCCCCTTTTGCTAGAGCATGGCTCATATACATGATGTATAAGAATTAAACGACAACGGAACGTCAAACTGTCACGGGCTACTCAATGTTTCAAAAAAGCAATCTGTTTGTCGTGCCATACGTCATTCTTTTTTTTCCCCAAAAAGCGGTGTGTCTAAACTTGCTTGTTCGCCCTTTTAACTCTGTACCAAAAGACTAAATTTTAGACCCGTCCAAATTGGAAGCATTTCCAGCCGACAAAATAACTGTGTATCAAAAACTGCAGTTTGTCCTTGGAAGGGTGGTAAACTCTGCGGTAAAAGGAGAAATGCTGCTTATCAACATTTTCTCCCTTTTCTCATGTTTTTAAAAGCCTTCTTCGATATGGTTGTTAAAAGTCGGGATTGTCTGATAAAGGGCTGAATGAATAGCCAAATTTATGCAGTTTGCTCATAGAAAGCTGAGTAATTCAAAAAGTATTTCACAAAGTAATCAGTTTAATTCTTTCGCTACCAAATAATTGGATTCGACAATTCTCGAGGCCAAAAATAATATTTTCGTCACTTTTGAAGCTGATTTTGGTCGAAGATGAGTACCAGGTAGCGGATGGTGAAGATCCAAGATCAGACTGCACGTTTTGTGCAGTCTGATCTTGATCTTTGCCATCCGCAAAAGATGTCCAAGGCGACACTGGCAGTGAAAGAGTTAAAGTGATGATTCAAAAAGGCAGAATACCCATGCACCAACTGTTAAGCACCCCTACCACATCACATACTAGTAATTACATAGATCGCACAATACCTGCTTCACAACTTGGGCCTTCAAATCCAGATGTACAGTTACATGTAAATTCGTTAATACCATCTTTGCACGAAGCACCATTTTTACAGGGACCAGAGGCACAGTCGTCGATATCTACAAAAGATTAATACGATAATTCACGCTGTGAGATTTGTAATTAATTTTTTTTTGCTTGAAATACCGACACCTACTCACGTGCATATTTGAGCCATGCTCTGTGAAAAGGGGGCTTAAGGCATCTGCGAAAAGTATCGACTCAGGTCAGCCTGCGCAGGCCACGCAGGCTGACCTGGGCCGAAACATTTCGCTATTGGTCAATTTTCTGTATGTCAAAGGACCAGTATACCTCATGATTAAGTCGGTTGTTAGACAAATGGATTTTTATGGATCCATAATTATATGATAACTTGCTTGGTATCTTGGACCACGGAGAAGCATTAAGCCCCCTTTTCACAGAGCAGGGCTCATTTGTAAACAACTTAAGTACATGTATAAAGGAACTAACGGATTATCCCATATCCTGCCCGTAAAGATCTCTGGTAGTCTGACCGTTGTCTGTTCTCCTCTATATCCGATACTTGCCTAATCTTTTAGCTCAGCGATACCCATTCAAATCGAACGTCGAATCATCAACAATGGTTCATTTCGTTTAATTTTCAATAAGCGGGATGAAGGTCTGCCTAGTGATTCCAGTTGTCACGTGGACGGAAAAGTAGCAATTGAATTTATTGACACCGTCTGTATAGGAGACACCAGGACTAACAACTGATATTCAAATACATAAGCCCCATTTTGTGAGTGTCAAACAGTAGATTCTAGTGCATTTGCTTTACTAACAACAACACATAAAAAACCTGTTTGTGTCGTGTGGGGCAATTTCTTCATTATCCAACTACGTGCTTCTCTCCCTTTTCATGCCAATCATTTTTTAATTCAAATGTTGATATCATTAACTTCTCTGTAAGCGTAGATCCTTTTGCTTTCATTATGTCAATTATCATCATTTTCTGTAATTTATTTAAGATCTCTGTACGACTATTCAATTGAACCTCACACTCTTTTTGTTTTATTATGTATGACGAGAAACTGAATAGTTTCAGTCAATAAAGACTTGTATCGTATTTTAATAACCTGTTTCGCATGTAGGTCCCTCATACCCTGCTGTACAGTTACACGTGAATCCATTGACACCATCTGTACAAGCGGCGCCAAATTTACATGGATCGGAGGCACAGTCGTCAATATCTGAAGGATCGAAAATGAGTGTATATAAATTGGATCAACAAAAACAGCTGTATGCAGGAATGGAAGTTCGCTCTTAATTTAAATGATTAATTATACAAGTAATACAAAAAGGTACACTTTCAACTTTAGCCTCAGGAACTAACAAAAAAAAAAAAAAAAATAACAAAAATATGAGACATGCTCTGGCAAAAGGGGGCTTAATGCATCTCCGTGATGCATTGCACCAAACAAGTCATCACATAATTATGGATCCGTAATAGGCACTTTTTTTAACAACCGACTGAATCATGAAGTAGAATGCTCCTTAAACATACAGAGCACTAACCGATAGCGAAAAGTTTCGGCCCAGGTCAGCCTGCGCGGACTGCGCAGGCTGACCTGGGTCGATACTTTTCGCAGATGCATTAAGCCCCCTTTTCACAGAGCATGACTCATATGTTTTAAATCTTTAAGTGCTTGATGTTGATGACCCTACCTATTTCGCAAGTAGGTCCCTCATACCCGGCAGTACAATTACATGTAAATTCGTTGACACCGTCTGTACAGGACGCGCCATTTTTACATGAACCGGAAGCACAGTCGTCAATATCTGAAAATGTAATAAAAAGAAAACAACTTTTAACAAAGCAGCTTTTTTTTTTTTAAACAATCTCTATCGACTTATAATCATATGAGCTATGCTCTGTGAAAAGGGGCTTAATGCATCTGCAAACAGTACTGACCCAGGTCAGCCTGCGCAGTCTCCACAGGCTGACCAGGGCCAAAGTCTTTCGCTATTGGACAATTTTCAGCATGTCAAAGGAGCAGTCTACCTCACGATTCAGTCGGTTGTTATACAAAGTGGCTATCCATCATGCATAATTATGTATTGACTTGCTCGGTACAGTGCATCACGGAGATACATTAAGCCCCCTTTTCACAGAGCATGGGTCATATACAAAAGGAAGTATAAAGTCTTCAAAAGTTATGGGATTACTGTTAAATTACTCAGAGAGTCTATTTCTCATACTTCTGAGTCATGTTCTGGCAAAAGGGGGCTTAATGCATCTTGCTAATCCATTGTGCGAAGCAAGACACCACATAATTACGGATCCCTAAAATCTATTTTGTCCAACAACCGACTGAATCATGAAGTAAATCGGTCCTTTGACATACAGAAAAATTGACCAGTAGCAAAAAGTTTCGGCCCAGGTCAGCCTGCGCGGACTGCGCAGGCTGACCTGGGTCGATACTTTTCGCAGATGCATTAAGCCCCCTTTTCACAGAGCATGTTTAAATATGTTCAATAGTAGATATATTTACATAAGATACCTGTTTCACAGGAAGGTCCTTCATACCCGGCAGTACAGTTACATGTAAATTCATTGACACCGTCTGTACAGGACGCGCCATTTTTACATGGACCGGAAGCACAATCGTCAATATCTGAAACGGTTTATGAATGACTAACAAAGCATTCTTTTATTGACTTTTATATGACTAACGCACTGGGAGAAGGGGGTTTAACGCATCTTCTAAATGAGCAATGCTCTGTGAAAAGTGGGCTTAATGCATCTGCGAAAAGTATCGACCCAGGTCAACCTGCGCAGGTGACCTGGACCGAAACTTTTCGCTATTGGTCAATTCTCTGTATGTTCAAAGACAAGTTCACCTAGTGATTTTAAAAGTCGGTTGTTAGAAAAAAGCGGCTATTATTGATCCATAATTATTTGATGGCTTGTTTGGTAATATGCATTACGGAGATGCATTAAGCCCCCCTTTGGCGGAGAACAGCTCAAATGCATTTTACTGAGCAAGTCGTCGAAAACAAATGGCTCCACTTTGTCTAAGAATCGTGGGTTAGAATGATCTTTTGACATGCAGAAAATATAACAATAGCAAAAAGTTTCGACCCAGATCAGCCTTTGCATTCCGTACAGACTGACCTGGATTGGAAGTTTTTGCAGACGTATTAAACCCCCTTTTCCCGGAGCATGACTCACAGTTTCGTTGCCTTAGTATACGTAAACCTGGATCTATACACATTTCTTCAAGTTTGCGAAACAGCGATTTCGGACATTAAAGGCCCAATAGCAGTCAAAAAAATCAATGTAGGTGTTGAAGTGCATTTCAATCTAAATCATACCATTTAAAAGTATGAAGAATATTATGAAGATGACAAACGGTTAAGGGTAGTCAGTCCATGTGTTAGTCACAGGCAGAAAAGTAAATTTTAAAATCTGGCAAAAGGTAAACAAGAGATAGATTGACCTGGCAACCCTTTAACCTAGTTTTGAAATTAATTTCTCTAACTCTTGGACCGACCGTACAATAATAGATTATCATCTTCGCAATAATTTCCATAATTTTAAATGGCTTGATATAAATTTGAATTCATTTTAACATCCGCTTTGTTTACTTTTGGCAGCTATTGTTACTTTATGACTACAGTAATGTTTGCGGATTCATGTCATGCGATCGTATTTTTTTTTTTCTTTCTTTTACACGTCATAAAATTTACTGTGTGCCACAGTTTCTTCCCGAAGCGATTTTTTATCATAAAAATAAAACTGGGCAACAGACTTCGTTGATGAAATATTTCCTTACATAGAAGACAATTCTCCAGTGGTAACGTTATTGCTCAATAACACATTATATACCCCAACCTGTGAACATTGTTACAATCTCTTGTTTCACGCAAAAACATCCATCCAGTACAACAGTCGATACATGAGCCATATTATTATACAGGTTACACGTAGTTAATCCTTATCCGGCTTTTTTCGACCACAGGTCTACCTTATTTGATGCATAGATAATTGGAAACGGTATTTTAAGATCTAACAAGCTTCATCTAAATCGGTCCCTGTAATGTTTACTTAAACAAACACCAAAAAGGATCGTAAGTGAACGTTTTTATCGCAGTAGAGCTTTTTTTCACTTTTTCTTAAAACAAAAAGTTTTCACTTAACTAATAGGACTCTGTTAATGTAAAAGCACCGACTGTTTGTTGCATTCGTCAAAGCACGAGTTACAAAGCAAAACTTATTATTTGAATAACATTCATTTACTCTGTCCAGCCATTTTTTCATGGCCAGAGGCGCAGACCTCGGGTGATCCGTTGATCCCCCGGCTGTATTACGGTGGTTGAGATGCACCTACACGGTACATTTCTTCGCCGAAAATACACCGCTTTGCCGTTCTTAAAATTATAAGGCTTCACTTAAAAAAATGAAATCACACGAGTCACAATTTTCTATCAAAACCTTTCTAAATATATTTCCGTCGACAAACATTTTGTACATTCAACTTTTAACGTGGTCTATCGATTCCGTTAGCAGATTTCACCCACAGATAAACAGATATTAATAATAACGTGGTTGTGGATGTCGTTGCTAATCGATTTACATGGACTCCGCCATGTTTAGGATCACGTGACTGACAGTACTTCAAAATGGATTCTTGATATGAAAGAGGTTAGATGTAGTTACGGAATCGGCCGAGTTGTGACGAGTGGGTTTATGGAAATCAAGCAACCATAACAACGCAACCTTTTCAACACCCGTTATCGACTTATATACATCATGTACATGCACATTGGTTTGTATTGATTGATTGTATGGTGTTTAAAGTCGTTTTCAACATTATCTCAGTTATATCGCGGCGGCCAGTGCACCTATCCATGCTTTCCTGGAGTTTCTTTTACCAGTACTCTGCACAATATTCTTTCCAAGCCACTGGCTGCTTTCCATCGTCGAAACAATGGTCAGCGGTGGGAGAGAAATGAATCCTGTCACAATGACTATCATCAGTCCTCGGAAAGAAATTGGCCAAGCCGGGGATCGAACCAGCGACCTCCTGTACAGAAGTCCTGTGCGCTACCGACTGAGCTACGGGGCTTGGCACATTGGTTTGTAACCGGCACAAGAAAAAAAAAAGGAGCATAACGCAATCAAGAGTTATGCTGTATTGTTTAATTGTTTTAATTTATTTTCTCGTACATGCACGTTTACCAGTAGATACATATGGACAATGCTCTATGAAAAGAGACTTTAATGCATCTGCAAAAAGTATCGACCCAGGTTAGCCTGCGCAGTCCGCGCAGGCTGACCTGGGCCGACACTTTTTGCTTTTGGTAAATTTTCCTCAGGTCCAGGGACCAGTTTACCTCGTGATTCAGTCGGTTCTTAGCCTTGAAAGGCATGTTATGGCTCCATAAGCAAGAGATTGTTTACTTAGTGTAATGCATCACGGAGATACATTAAGCCCCCTTTTGTCAGAGCATGACTCATATACTTTATACGGTACATGTTAAACAATTAGGTCCTTCATACCCTGCGGTACAGTTGCATGTAAATTCGTTTACACCATCCTTACAGGAGGCGCCATTTTGACATGGACTGGAAGCACACTCGTCAATATCTGGAAAGGTTAACCAGAGATACAAACTTATAACAGGGCTATTTTTTGCAAGACTTATATTGGCTTAAATACCGTTGGCAGTCTCTACGATACAAAACTCAGGTAAACAAAGGATACGGGACAACTGGCTAGTGTAGATACATGTGAGCCAAGCTCTGGCAAATGGGGGCTTAATGCATCTCCGTGATGCATTATACCGAGCAGGTCATCACATAGTCATGGATCCATGAAATTTCTTTTGTCCAACAACTGTTTGAATCTTGAGGTAGAATGGCCCTTTAGCAAGCTGAAAATTGACGAACAGCAAAAAGTTTCGGCCCAGGTCAGCCTGCGCTGAATGCGCAGGCTGACCTGGGCCGATACCTTTCGCAAATGCATTAAGCCCCCTTTTGCCAGAGCATGGCTCATATATTTTATACCGTACCTATTGAACAAGTAGGTCCTTCATACCCTGCGGTACAGTTACACGTAAATTCGTTTACACCATCCTTACAGAAGGCGCCATTTTGACATGGACTGGAAGCACACTCGTCAATATCTGGAAAGGTTAACCAGACACACAAATTTATATGGGGGCTACTTTTGCAAGACTGTTATTGACTGAAATACAGTTGTCAGTATCTACTATACAAAACTCGGAAAAAACAAGGGATGGTGGACAACTGGCTGGTGTCAAAATATCAAAACATCCATCTAGTACAACAGTCGATACATGAGCCATGCTCTGTGAAAAGGGAGCTTAATGCATCCGCGAAAAGTGTCGATTCAGGTCAGCCTGCACAGTCCGCTGAGGCTGACCTGGGCCGAAACTTTTCGCTATTGGTCAATTTTCTGTACGTCAAAGCACCATTCTATCACTAATTAAGTTGGTTGTTTAAAAAAATAAAAAAAAGTTACTATCATGGTTTCGTAATTATATGATGGCTCGATAGGTATAATGCATCACGGAGATGCATTAAGCCCCCTTTTGCCACAGCGTGGCTCATTTAACACAGGATACCTGTTTCGCAAGTGGGTCCCTCATATCCAGCAGTACAGTTACAAGTGAACGCATTGACACCGTCTGTACAGGACGCGCCATTTTTACATGGACCGGAAGCACAATCGTCGACATCTGAATCAAATAGGAACGACAGCTATTAATCGTCTCTTGTCTGAGAGGTTAAATGATTGATACCATAATATATACAGTAAAAATAGTGTTGACACCCCCACTCGTCACAATTCGGCCGATTCCGTACCTACATCTAACCTCGTCTGTATAAGGGAGGCTTCCATTTTGAACTACCAATCACATGATCTTAAACATGGCGGCGCCCCTTTAGATCGCTCAGCAACGACATGAACAACCACTGTGAAGTTATTCACTTCTATCGATCTGTCGATGAAAGCTCCTAACGGAATTGATAAACCACGCTAAAAATTGAATGTACAAACTGTTTGCCGACTGAAATACTCTTAGAAAGATAACGATAGAAAATTTACTCATGCGTTCTTTCTAAAGAGGAGCCTTACAATTTCAATAACGGTAAAGCGGTGTGCTTCCGGAGATGTGCGAAACGTACCGTGTAGGTGCATATCAAGCTACATGATACAGCCGAGGGATTTGATCACCGGATCACCCGAGGTATGCCGAATGTTGACACCCCCTGTGTTTTACTGGGTTTGATTTTCTGGCATGTGTGATATGAAATCGGTTGGAAATTAGAATCTGCCTGCATACACCAACAAACCAGTCTGTTGCCTCTGAAATGAACTGAACTGAAGTATCCTTTGACCTCATGGCAGCGGCTACTGATCGGGCTGTTTCACCCTCTTTTGAGAGGTATGAGACGAAGACAGTAAGCTGTTCTGCAAGCCCTGGGCGGAAGTACGCAACATCGACTGATTGTGTGTGCCCATTCTCTGTGCCCATTCTCTGCAGGTCACTTTCAAAAGCTTCTCGTTTTCTTTTCTTAAATTTGAAAGCAATATCTAAGCAAAAAAATTCCTACTTACCACGAGGTCAAGGGATACCTCAGTTCATTTCATTTCATGGTCAAAAGACTGAACTGTTGGTGTATGCAGCAGCGGGATTCCAATTCCAACCCCGTTTTATATTATTCACGCCAGAATATCGAAGTCAGTAAAATCACAGGGGATGCAGGACTTTTTCCACTGTGTTTATCATGATAACAGAGAAAACTCCTTACCGATATACGCTTTTATCGATATATCCTTTGATTCGTTTTCGTTTCAAAACAGAAATACACAACACTAGCAACTATGATGTAGTTTAAAATTACACAAAAGTTCTTTTATTCGTATGTACAACAGCAGATACATATAAGCCATGCTCTGCGAAAAGGGGGTTTAATGCATCTTCGTAATGCATTGTACCAAGCAAGACATCACCTAATTAGGGATCCATAAAATCCAGTTCGTCTAACCACCGACAGGAAATTGACCAATAGCGAAAGGTTTCGGCCCAGGTCAGCCTGCGCGGACTGCGCAGGCTGACCTGGGTCGATACTTTTCGCAAATGCATTAAGTCTCCTTTTCACAGAGCATGGTTCATATACTTTATACGATACCGGTTTCACATGTAGGTCCCTCAAATCCAGCAGTACAGTTACATGTGAACGAATTAACACCATCTGTGCAGAGGGCGTCGTTTTTACATGGACCGGAAGCACAGTCATCAATATCTGAAATGAAATATACCAAAAGCATAACAAAGCAGCTCTTTTTCAAAATATTTATTGACTTAAACACATTTTAGTTATGCTCTGTGTATAGGGGATTTAACACATCTGCAAAAAATATCGACACAGGTCAGCCTGCGCAGTCCGCGCAGGCTGACCCGGGACGAGTTTTTGCTTTTTTTTTTGGTAAATTTTCTAAATATCCAAGGTCCATTCTATCTCATGATTAAGCCAGTTGTTTGACAAAGTGGATCTTAAGGATCCATCAGTTTGTGAGAATTTGCTTAGATAATGCAGGACGGAGATGCATCAAACCTCGAAGCATTGCTCATTTTCATGTTGCCTTCACCAACAGAGGTACAACGCAATCAGGAGATACTAGGTATTTTCAGATTTCCTAAAGTTTCTTTTATTTGTATGTGCAGCAGTAGATTCATACTCAAAATAAGATACCTGCTTCACAAGTGGGTCCCTCATACCCAGCAGTACAGTTACAAGTAAACGCATCGACACCGTCTATGCAGGAGGCGCCATTTTTACATGGACCGGAAGCACAATCGTCGACGTCTGGATCAAATAGAAATGACAGCTATAGATTAAACGGCTCTTGTCGGGACAAACTTGAGCTTAGATATGTGTTTCCCTATCATGATATCTTTTTATACGAGCAGTGCTCTGTGAAAAGGGGGCTTAATGCATCTGCAAAAAGTGTCGACCCAGGTCAGCCTGCGCAGTTCGCTTAGGCTGACCTGGGTCGAAATTTTCTCGCTCTTGGTAAATTTTTTGTATGTTCAATGACCAGTGTACGTCATGATTCAGTCGGTTGTTAGAGAAAACGGATTTTATACATCCACTATTATTATGATGACTTGATTGGTATCATGGATCACGGAGATGCATTAAGCCCCCTTTTGCCAGAGCATGGCTCATATATATTTCATTATTGAAGTTACACTCTATACCAGATAACAAAACTGGAAATCTGTCCAAACTGAAAGCATTTGCAGACGACAAATTAAATGTGGCCCAGATAACGGTATTCGTCTTTAGTTCGAAAATATTGTAGGAAAACGACAAAATGCTCTTTACATGTATCAGCATTTTCTCCTTTTCCAACATTATTTACAAGGTCTTTCTCCTAAGGGTCTTTAAAACAACAGACTGCTCAGTAAAAGATTTTTTAAAAGAGCTTGTCATCGTGCTTGTCATGATAAAAGTTATCATTTCAAATGTTATGGCAGTAGGAGAAATGCTATGTCTCTAAACAAACCATTCTATGGAAAACCAGAGCCATTTCTTAGCTTTATCGAATAAACAGACATGTCGAAAATCAAGTGCCAAATTAGCTAGTCCTTCATAAAGTATGATTTGTTTACAACATGACAAGAGTTTTGACTCGTCTAAATTGAATGTATTTGATGACGGCACTTTTAACCCTTTACCATACGACAAAATTTTAGACTTGTCCAAACTGAAACCATTTGCAGACGACAAAATAAATGGGACTCAAACATCGAAATTTATTTTGGGAAGAGTAGAAAACATTGTGGGAAAAGGAGAAAATGCTGGTTACCAGCATTTTCTCCTTTTCCCACAATGTTTTCAAAAGGCTTCTTCTTCAGGGTCGTTAAAAGTCGGGATTGTGTGGTAAAGGGTTAATAAAGCTCAAAGAATTGATTTGGCTGTGAAAGTGTAGAAAACACTGTGGGGGAAAAAAGGACAAAATGTTGGTTACCAGCGTTTTCTTTATTTTCACGCAATGTTTTCCAAAGTCTTCTTTGTCAAGTTCGTTAAATCTCATGACTGTATGGTAAAAGGTTAACCTTTTTTCCAGTAGAAGAATAAATCTATAACATTAAAAAGACATCCAAGAGTGTAGACCATGTCTAGATTGCACGAAGGTGCAGGTTGATCTTGCTTTACACTATTCGTGAAGGACAATAGTTGTAATGAATAGCAGTATACTGTTAAAGATAAATACAAAACAATTATTGCTCCACGAAGGACTTGAGTTTTTTTTTTCCGTATAATTATATACATACTTGCTGAAGTTGTCGTCCGTTCCTCTGGCGGAATATACTCAACCCATGGGAAGCATTGAACACTCAAGTTCGAAAAGGCTGGAAATAAGGAGATTGAGAGAGTGGTTCTAAAAAGTTATAGTGCCTTTAAATAAGTTATCTCATCGGGCCCTGTAGCTGCGTCGGTAACATGCAGGGCTTGAAACCCAAGGAAGTTGGAGTCGCTGGTTTGAAGTCCAAGCGTGGCAAATTTATTTCCGAGGATTGGTGATAGTTACTACGACAGGATTCATTCCTTTCTCAAAGTTAATCTTTATTTCGACGACAGCTATGTCGGACAGCAGCCAGAGGCTTGCGAGAAATACTGTGCGAAGAACTGGTAAAAGAAACTATGAGGAAAACAAGGACAGGTGACTGGCCGCTACGATATAACTGAAATAATGTTGCAAAAGGAGTTTGATACCATACAAAAAGAAAAGCAAGAACACAGCTACTCATGAGATCAGCACAATCTTTTCAATAACAGTATTAAGTGAGATTGAACATAATTCATGTACTCCTCTAAACAATACCTGGTTATAACGAAACTTTGTGGGAAAAGGAGAAAATGCTGGTTACTGGTCTAAAAATTTGGTAAAGAGTTAAACAGAAGAATAATTCTCAAGTAAAACCATTTACCATACTACCCGTATAGTTAAAGGCCTAAGAAAGGCTTATGAAAACATTCTGGAAAAAGGTAACCAGCATTTTCTCTTTCTCTCACATACCGACCCCATCATTTAAGCCAGATATAATATGGTGTCTGTAAATTTTCATGCCTATTGTATGTATAAGTCCACAGTTTTGTTGTCTACATGGTAAATAATCAATTAAAGTAAAATCTGCACCTAGAAAAAGGGATTTAACTCTTTCGGCGCCAAATAAACAAACTCGGCTTCTTTTAATGGCTGTATATAGAATCCACTGTGTCTCCGGAAGATTTTTATCATAAAGGCTTGACCCAACAAGTGGAAGGTATAGATCAAAGATCGGACTGCAAGTTCTGTGCAGTCTGATCTTGATCTATGCCGTCCTCAAAAGTCCCTGTTTTCGCCTATGGCGCTGAAAGGGTTAATGCATCTGCAAAAAGTAGTGACCCATATCAGCCTGTGCAGTCTACACAAGCTGACCTGGGTCGAAACTTTTTTTGCTATCTTAAAGGATCCCTCTAACTCCTAAATAACTGCTAAGCGTAACTCAGGTGCTTTTGCGAACAGCGTAGATCAAGATCAGACTGCACAAAACGTGAAGTCTGATCTTGGATCTACACTGTCCGATACGGTACTTTTCCCCCAGTAAAATAAACTTTGAAATCGCAAAATTTTGTTTTTCACTATTAAGTGGATTTTATTTTTTCATTTATTTAGCAGCTTTACCCTTTACCACTCAATGCCGACTTTTAACGACCCTCGAGAAAGAAGACTTTTGAAAACATTGTGGGAAAAGGAGAAAATGCTGGTAACCAGCATTTTCTCCTTTTTCCACAATATTTTCTACTCTATCAAAGCCAGTCTCTACAACTTTTGCTACACTTAATTTGGCGTCTGCATATTCTTTGTGTTTGGACAGGTCTAGAAAGGTCGTGCGGTAAAGTGTTAAGGTATAAGTCGATTCTAAACAGATAGGATACATAGTACCCTACGACTTGCTAGGTATATACTGCAGTACAAAGATGTATCAAGGGCACAACTCATGTCTAGAGAAAGCTTCTTACGGGCTCTGAGACTGAGACACGATGACCAATCGCCAATCGTGTCATTAAACTTGATATAGCTCAGCAAGGCGGTTGCTTGTAATGTCACTCCGCCGTCATCATTGATCTCGCAGCCCCATGTCTTGCCACCAAGCGAGACTTCAATACCACACTGAGTTACCGGGGCGCTCCTGGATGTACAATGAGAAATCGATCAGTAAAGTTTAACTCTTTACCAAACAACAAAATTTTAGACCAGTCCAAATTGAAAGCATTTGCAGACGACAAAATTAATGTTACTCAAAAATTGAAATTTGTTTTTGGGGAGGGTAGAAAACAATGTGGGAAAAGGAGAAAATGCTGGTTACCAGCATTTTCTCCTTTTCCGACCATGTTTTCAAAAGCTTTCTTTCTCAGGGTCGTTAAAAGTCGGGATCGTGTGGGAAAGGGTTAATCGTATAGCAGAGCCCAAATCTAAAGCCCGCCCAAGTA
Source organism: Tridacna gigas (assembly GCA_945859785.2). NCBI lineage: Eukaryota > Metazoa > Mollusca > Bivalvia > Cardiida > Cardiidae > Tridacna > Tridacna gigas. The sequence continues at coordinate 16,495,079 of OX244031.2, forward strand.
GCTCAGTGGTTAGCGTACCTGAATCGTGACCTGGTGGTTGCGAGTTCGATACCCGGTTGAGGCAAACTTTCTTTTCGGCGATTTTTCGCCTCTCACATCTGATTCATCTGGGAAAAGTAGTCAGTGACTTGGAAAGAAAGTTGTTTCAGTTCTGGTGTGAGAAAGCCAGGATACACATGGGTAGGTGCACTGACCGCCGTGATATGACTTTAGCTGTTAAAACGGCGTTAAACTCCCATACAAATCAAACCTAAATTTGATTTAAAACTCTTTACCAAACGACAAAATCTTATTCTAGTCCAAATTGAAAGCATTTGCAGACGAAAAATTAAATGTGACTTAAGAACTGAAATTTGAATGGGACTGGTAGAAAACATTGAGGGAAAAGGAGAAAATGCTGGTTACCAGCATTTTCTCCTTTTCCCACAATATTTTCAAAAGGCTTCCTTTTTAGGGTCGTTAAATGTCGGGATTGTGTGGTAAAGAGTTAAATCAGCTCCACTTGTTAGTCTGATGACGACATTCAGATGGTTACCTTTCCTTCACGTTACCGTAAGCCAATCCAAAATTCTTAGGATGAAAAACGTGACTCGATAGACTCTTGTGGACAGTTTAGACGAAGATCAGACCAGATGCACAAAATGTGCAGCGTGATTTTTGATCTACACCGGCCAATACGTTGATAATTTTTTCGGGGATAGAAACTTTGATATCACAACTTTTTTTTTTCTTTCTTGCAATGCTTGTTGAATTCATCAAGCAGTGTAAATACAAAATCTTACAGCCAGAGGGAAAAACCCTGTTAAAACTCGAAAGTGTGTAGAATGGCTCAAATTTGGTCAACTGTGTAAACATAGATAAATTACCAATATATATGGTGTAAGGGATAGACACTCAAGGGATTTGTCCTTATTTAAAACGCTTTATTGAAAACTGTAAACGATAAGAGTGATTTCTTTGAAGGCTGCCAAAATATGAAATGCATTTTCTATCCGTCGTAATCTGTGCAACGTTGGAGCCGTCAAGGGCAACATTTGGCATGAAAGTACAAGAATGATTATACATGTACATGTATGATCGGTTCTAGTTCAGGGAACTGCTAGACATGCTAGACATGCTGCTTAAACTGATTGTCTATTTCCGTATATATACGGCACTGAAAATACCCAAACAGGCATACTTTTGGTTCGTACTACGTTTAGTTCGAATAAAATACTCCGGTCCCGTGCGCTACGAACTACCGAGATTTTACTGTAGTTTCATAAAACAAGAGGGCCATGATGGCCCTGGACGCTCACCTGAGTCAATAGGCGAAATTCACTCAACGTGCATAATTCAATTTCTGACCAATTGTCAGGGCAATTGAGCTTAAAATGTGGCCTCTAGAGCGTTGACCTAGTGACCTAATTTATCACCCCACGTGACCCAATTTAGAACTCATCAAAAAATTTATCAAGACAAACATTCTGAATAGTTTTCAAGTTAATTGAGCAATAAATGTGGCCTCTAGAGTGCCCACAAAGTGTTTCTTAAATTTGACCCAGTAACCTAGTTTATGACCCCAGCTGACCCAATTTCAAACTCACCCAATATTTCATCAAGACAAACATTCTGACCAACTTTCAAGTCAATTGAGCAAGAAATGTGACCTCTAGAGTGCCCTAAAGGTATTTCTTTAATTAGACCTAGTGACCTAGATTATGAACCCAGGTGACCCAATTTTAAAGTTATTCTAGATTTCATCAAGACAAACATTTTGACCAATTTTCAAATCAATTGAACAATAAATGTGGCCTCTAGAGTGCACACAAGGTATTTCTTTAATTTGACCTAGTGACCTAATTTAAGATCCCACATGACCCAAATTCGGACTCATGTGAGATTTTATCAAGACAAACATTCTGACCAATTTTCAAGTCAATTGAGCCAAAAATGTGGCCTCTAGAGTGCCCACAAGGTATTACTTTAATTTGAACTAGTGACCTAGTTTATGATCCCAGGTGACCAAATCCAAACTCATCTAAGATTTTATCAAGACAAACATTCTGACCAAATTTCAGGTCATTCGAGCAATGAATGTGGCCTCTAGAGTGCCCACAAGGTATTTCTTTAATTTGACCTAGTGACCTAGTTTATGACCCCAGGTGACCCAATTTCGAACTGACTGAACATGTTGTGTTCAGGTGGGCTAACAATTTTAGAACAGGTTCACTACATACCAAATAACAAAGCTCTATGCCTTCAAGTTTTAGAAAAGAAGAATTTTAAAGTTTTCCTTCTTTGTTCCTATGTTAGAACTTTTGACCCCAGGGGCATCGTATGAACGAACTTGGTAGAGGTCCCTTAGGACATGCTACATACCAAATATCAAAGCTCTACGCCTTCCAATTTCAGAGAAGAAGAATTTTAAAGTTTTCCTTCTTTGTTCCTATGTTCGACAATTGTGACCCCCGGGGCAGGGCCAGTTTTGACCCCAGGGACATCATATGAACCAACTTGGTAGAGGTCCACTAGGAGATACTAGATGCCAAATATCAAAGCTCCACGCCTTCCACTTTCAGAGAAGAAGAATTTTAAAGTTTTCCTTCTTTGTTCCTATGTTCGAACTTGTGACCCCCGGGGCGGGGCTAGTTTTGACCCCAGGGGCATCGTATGAACAAACTTGGTAGAGGTCCACTAGGACATGCTACATACCAAATATCAAAGCTCTACGCCTTCCACTTTCAGAGAAGAAGAATTTTAAAGTTTTCCTTCTTTGTTCCTATGTTCGACAATTGTGACCCCCGGGGCAGGGCCAGTTTTGACCCCAGGGGCATCGTATGAACAAACTTGGTAGAGGTCCACTAGGACATGCTACATACCAAATATCAAAGCTCTACGCCTTCCACTTTCAGAGAAGAAGAATTTTAAAGTTTTCCTTCTTTGTTCCTATGTTCGACAATTGTGACCCCCGGGGCAGGGCCAGTTTTGACCCCAGGGACATCATATGAACCAACTTGGTAGAGGTCCACTAGGAGATACTAGATGCCAAATATCAAAGCTCCACGCCTTCCACTTTCAGAGAAGAAGAATTTTAAAGTTTTCCTTCTTTGTTCCTATGTTCGAACTTGTGACCCCCGGGGCGGGGCTAGTTTTGACCCCAGGGGCATCGTATGAACAAACTTGGTAGAGGTCCACTAGGACATGCTACATACCAAATATCAAAGCTCTACGCCTTCCACTTTCAGAGAAGAAGAATTTTTAAGTTTTCCTTCTTTGTTCCTATGTTCGACAATTGTGACCCCCGGGGCAGGGCCAGTTTTGACCCCAGGGGCATCGTATGAACAAACTTGGTAGAGGTCCACTAGGACATGCTACATACCAAATATCAAAGCTCTACGCCTTCCACTTTCAGAGAAGAAGAATTTTAAAGTTTTCCTTCTTTGTTCCTATGTTCGACAATTGTGACCCCCGGGGCAGGGCCAGTTTTGACCCCAGGGACATCATATGAACCAACTTGGTAGAGGTCCACTAGGAGATACTAGATGCCAAATATCAAAGCTCCACGCCTTCCACTTTCAGAGAAGAAGAATTTTAAATTTTTCCTTCTTTGTTCCTATGTTCGAACTTGTGACCCCCGGGGCGGGGCTAGTTTTGACCACAGGGCATCATATGAACAAACTTGGTAGAGGTCCACTAGGAGATGCTACATACCAAATATCAAAGCTCTACGCCTTCCACTTTCAGAGAAGAAGATTTTTAAAGTTTTCCTTCTTTGTTCCTATGTTCAAAACTTGTGACCCCTGGGGCGGGGCCAGTTTTGATCACAGGGGCATCATATGAACCAACTTGGTAGAGGTCTACTAGGAAATGCTAGATGCCAAATATCAAAGCTCCACGCCTTCCAGTTTCAGAGAAGAAGAATTTTAAAATTTTCCTTCTTTGTTCCTATGTTCGAACTTGTGACCCCTGGGGCGGGGCCAGTTTTGACCCCAGGGGCATCATATGACTAAACTTGGTAGAGGTCTACTAGGAGATGCTACATACCAAATGTCAAAGCTCTACGCCTTCTAGAATCAGAGAAGAAGATTTTTAAAGTTTTCCTTCTTTGTTCCTATGTTCAAAACTTGTGACCCCTGGGGCGGGGCCAGTTTTGACCCCAGGGGCATCATATGAACAAACTTGGTAGAGGTCCACTAGGAGATGCTAGATGCCAGATATCAAAGCTCCACGCCTTCCAGTTTCAGAGAAGAAGAATTTTAAATTTTTCCTTCTTTGTTCCTATGTTCAAACTTGTGACCTCCGGGGCGGCGCCAGTTTTGACCCCAGGGGCATCATATGAATAAACTTGGTAGAGGTCCACTAGGAGATGCTACATACCAAATATCAAAGCTCTAGGCCGTCTAGAATCAGAGAAGAAGATTTTCAAAGATTTTCCTATTTTTTTCCTTTCTGTTGCCATGGCAACCAGAGTTTTGGGTGGAATTCAATCTCCTGAACAACTTTGGTAGAGCTTCACCCAAGAAACATACCTGCCAAATTTCATCAAGATTGGCCTAGCGGTTTAGGAGGAGAAGATGTTTAAAGGAATTGTGGACAGACGGACAGACGGACATATGGACGCCGGACAATGACCCATCACAATACCTCACCTTAGCACTTCGTGCTTAGGTGAGCTAATAAAAGCGGATATGGATTAAAAAGGGCTGAAATTAAGATGGAATGGATTAAACACTGGCTGAAAACGACTATATATGTATCTTTAAGGGTATAGATACGAAAGTAAGACACAAGAAGCATGAGCCATGCCCTGGCAAAAGGTAGCTTAATGCATCTCCGTGATGCATGACATCATGCAAATCACATCATTTTGGATCCATCATATCCATTTTCTCTAACGAATGACTGAATCCTTATGTAGAATGATCTTTGGACATGCCGAAAATTGATTAAAAGCAAACAGTATCGGCCCAGGTCAGCCTGCGCGGACTGCGCAGGCTGACCTCGGCCGATACTTTTTGCAGATGCATTAAACTCCCTTTTCACAGCGCATGGCTCATATGTACTTTATGGTATTTCGAACTGTCCCCTACCTGTACCCCACAAAAACTGTGCTTGTTTTGTACAAGGTCAACGTACAATCACACTCGACCGCTTGGAACTCTGGGGCGCCAGTTGTATCTAAATATATAGGCTGATCGGCATCCACGAAGCCGGAGTTATTTTGGCACAATAACAAACCTGTAATGATATGAATGCATAGGATCTGAGATAGGTTGGCTTTTGATATCAAATTTTATTATATACCAGAAATGTTTCCGTCTCATATTCATGCGGCGCACGCGGATAAAAATCACACACGACAGAAAAAAAAAAACCCGTATCTACAGACTGTGGAATACGGTTCCAAATATAGTATCGATGACGTAACTCACGCGCGGAAAACATTCGTTGGTTTGCCTTTGACTGGTCAAAATTTACGCTGTAACATTTATCCGCCGTTCATAAAAAATGGCGCTACCTGCCATTACATAATTGTTTGGTTCTATCTGGACACGTTTATAATTTTGTCGTATGGTAAACGGTTAACAGTATCTCCGGTCCGGTCCAGGATCAGGGCTCACGTTCCATTCCAACTTTCTATAGAATCCACTATTTGATTTTTTGTCCAAACGACAAATTTTGTCCATATTCAAAGGATTCACAGACGTCAAAAAAAAATTGAGGCTTAAATTGGAGTGTTTGTTTTTGAAAGGACAGCAAACGTTGTGGGAAAAAAGAGAAAACGCTGGTAACCCGCACTTTCTCCTTTTTATTTTCCCAATGTTTTCAATAGCCGTCTTTCTCAATATCGTTAAAACTCGAGATTATGTGTAAAACGGTTAATTCTTTACCAGTGGAAACCGTCTTTCTACGGCCGTAGAAAAATGTTTTTTCGAAACATTGCGGGAAAAGAAGAAAATGCTGGTAATTAGCTTTTTCCCCTTTTTCTGATAACGGGTTTTAAGTTTAAATATATAAATCCTTCCAATTTAGACACACTCGGTCCGTTGCCTTCAAAAAATGAAAACGTGTTCACACAGAGGATTCTGAAAGTTTGTCCGGTAAATTGCTCAGTCTCTCTGACTCGCCTTATTGATTTTCTAATAAGAGAAAAGGCCTTAACTACATAACATTGAGATATGCTATAGGAAAATGGGGTTTAATGCATCTCCAAGATACACTTTACCGTACAAGTCATCACATAATTATGGATCCATAAAATGTATTTGAGCCATGCTCTGACAAAAGGGGGCTTAATGCATCTGCGAAAAGTATCGACCCGGGTCAGCCTGCGCAGTCCGCGCAGGCTGACCTGGGCCGAAACTTTTCGCTCTTGGTCAATTTCCTTTATGTTAAAGGACCAGTCTGCCTTATGACACAGTCGGTTGTTCGACAAAACGGTCTTTATGGATTCGTGGTTATATGATGGCTTACTTTGTAAATTGCATCACGGAGATGCATTAAGCCCCCTTTTGCCAGAGCATGGCTCAATTTGTCTAACTACAATCCATTTTGTCTGAATCACCCTTGAATGACCCTTGGACACGTAGAAATCTTTGAAATAGATAGTGTCGATTCAGGTTAGTCTGCGCAAACTGCGCAGGTTGACATGAATCGATACATTTTGCAGGTGCATTAAACTCCCTTTTTACAGAGCATGACTCAACGACATGTAGATGTCTAATCTTGGATTTCAGAATTATTACGTATACCATGGGCATCTAAACTTCGGAACGCAAGGGAGCATTTTGTGTTTTTGTCGGGACAGAAAACTTTAATGTTGGATACCTCAGATTGTTACAACTAGAAAGTCAAAAACAAAGACTGAAATGAGCCGTGCTCTGTGAAAAGGAGGCTTGATGCATCTGCAAAAAGTATCGACTCATATCAGCCCGCGCAGTCCGCGCAGGCCGATATGGGTCGAAACTTTTTGCTATTGGTCAATTTTCTATATGTCAAAGGACCATTGTACCTCATGATTAAGCTGGTTTTTCTACAAAATGGATTTTTATGGATCCACAATTATGTAATGACTTGCTTGGTGTAATATATCACGGAGATGCTTTAAGCCCCCTTTTGCCAGAGCATGGCTCAAATAAATAAGTTATTAAAAAGGCGGGAGAGATAGTTGTGTTAGCTAAAAAACTTCCCTTTTTGAAGAGGTCACCATTCTGTTAACGTACAGCCTTTTTCGACATTATATTAAGAATTTGTTCAACTGATGACATGAGGCTATTGTGGCATAAAATATAATCAAGTCTCTATTAGACTTAGGCTAAATGAGTCCATGCCGGAGCAGCCCCCAATTGTTACGACCATCAAGTCGCAAGAACGAGCTGACAAAGCAGATTTATACGACGAAACTCCTAGCTGGTGCACTTTAGACAAACAGACTGAGGTATACGTCATTTCAGTAGAAATGTTTCAGCCTCAAGTGATATACCTACATGTACCAAGGCACCCAACACTTTGCTTGGTCTATCCCACCCTAAGGGGGTTATAATGCTAGACCTGCCAGAAGAGAGAAATTAGCACTTACTGGGGGATTCTTCCACGTAGCAGAATCTAACACCTAGTTGACCAGCTACACCTGTCGGAAAGGAAAACACAGAATTAATCATGATTTCAATCAATTACAACCTATTACAAAGATGCTTTATGTACAGGCCGTAACGATAGATAAGAATGAACAAAAATTCAAACCCTGTATAGACACATGATTCATAAGCTTAAGACCATGAATATCCGAACAAGTCAGTTATATATACACGAGTAGATTGTAAAAGGGGAGTTAATGGCCTACCCCTTATTTTTCATTATTTTTATGTCATTTTATCGCTTGTTCCAGAAATATTTTAACCATAACAAACCACAAACCAATAAACCAACACACCAATTAACAAATCCCACCATCCCTTATCAATTTCCCCACAATTAAGCATATAGCTAGCCCTTATACAATACAACAATATAACAATTTTATGTAACATTATCATGCTCATAAAATTAACACAAAATGGGTTTAACATATCAATCACATGAAGGTCAGCAAACAAATGGCATAAACTTTTTTATAAACATTTTTTACTTAAATCAACTTTTATTTTTTTAAAATTTTTTTTGAAAATACAATGGCTAACCACCAACTAACAATATCTTTATATAAATCTTCAGTTATTTCAAGAATAAAACTATCAGTATCAGTATATAACATCCTTACTTTTTCACCATACCTTGCTTTAAAATAATTATATAAAGTTTTTTGCATTAAAGTTTTACTAATATCTAATATACTTACTCCTAAATAAGCAGGTTTATTGTATGTTATACTTGTTTTTTTCATATGAACAGCAACTAAATTTTCATCAAATATTGTTGTATGGTGGTAGTTTTGTTTAGAAACAAGCTTTTTATAACGATAACTAACCACATCATTAACCAATTGTACATTAACTCTATTTCTTAGGTTTTCCAGTGTTTTACCATAAACTGCATTCATCATTAACTTAAAATTTTTTTTTTTTTTCAAAATCATTTTTTGCATTTTTTCTTAACTCAATATCTAAATCAATACATTTTTTAATATCAGTTGTTTCTTCAAACATGATACCACGATGTATTTTTTTTATTTTTAATCCTAATTCTAAGTATGTTTTTAAAGTTTCATGATGTATAACATAATTTTCTTTATCGTTTAAGTTAGGAATTAGTTTTTCAATCTTTTCTATTTTTAGTTGCTCAGGAGCAAGAGGAAAATCACTATGTAAATCATGTAACTCTTTAGGATACTCTAAATCAACCTCTAAAAAGCATGGTTGTTGTTTCCATTCTTTAATATCCTCTTTATCCATCCATCTAAAACCATATGTGGGTAACGGTTTGCTCATAGCCCAAGGGTAAAGACTATTTGCATCAATATATATTAAGTATTTTGAAGGTTTATTTGGTTTATACATATCACCCATATATTTGTTGTTTGCTTTTGCATGTCTTTTACTACACATTGAAACCCCTCCCCTTTTCATACTTTCAACCATTAAAAGCATATCAGGATCTGATAAAAGATCTAGTTTTATATCTGTTGTTTTAAACATACAATCTAATCCTAACCCTGGTAAAGTATAATACCAACAAGGGTCTAAACCATAATGCTTAAGACAAATATCCCTAAAGTTTTCAAAAACATCAGCTAAAAGTAAAACATCTATTTCATTGTAAAGCTCTAAATAATCCTTAAATGTTTTCATATTAAAAGTTTTCCAAACATTTTTTGCATGTTCATAATCTTTATCTTTAATATGTTCTTTGGTTAAACTTGAATAAAATTTTTCTTTAGGTGGTAGTTGTGTTTCTTCTAACTTTTCAAAAGAATCTAAATATTCATAAGGAAAAAACCCTTTCTTTTTAGTAAAGGTAAATATTTTTTTGGGTAAAATTTTGATAAAATATTTAACTGCTCTTCACTTAAATTACTTGAAAGCTTATCCAAACTGGTATCCATAAACTTAAGACTATCATGAAACCTTATTTTATGTGTTTTGTTATTTCCCACCTTAATACATTTACTAAAGCTAATATATTTTTCTTCATTGTTAGGTATGCAATCAATGATACCTTCAGTTTTACCAAGACTTTTTTATAAAAAGATGACTATCATAACCACTTAAATTATGAAAGAAAACAGGTGTAAAGTCAGGAATTTTTGCTTTAAGATTACATTCAGTATTTGCAACACCACGATATTTACCAGTAAAATGACAATGATCTTTTACTTTATAATTTTTACGTGTAAATTTACCATTACATATCCAACAAAGCTTTTCATATTCATATTTTTTTTCTTCATCTTTAGCTATCTTAATTGGTAACGGTTTTTGATAATATTTTTGATAAATTTCTTTGATATCTTCAGTTATTATATTCACAAAAACTTGTTCAGCATTTTCTCCTGTATATCCTCTTTTTATAGGATAAAACACACCATCATCAAAACAAATAACAACATATTTAAAGCTACAGGGTATATGCTTTTAAGTTTTTATAGTATAGCTTTTTTCTTGACTTGGTTGGCATGTTTCTATTGGTTTTAATATACATTCAAAATCAGCATATATTACAAAGGGAACCTTAATTTTTCTTTGATGATTTATAAATTGCAATATACTTCCTGGTTTAGGCATATTTAAAGCAACAGGGTTATGTTTAGAACAATCTTTTTTTATGATTTTTTAAAAGGTCCTCCCTTCCAAATGAATTTATACATCTTTTACAAAAATACTTTTTACCATGATGTTTTGATATTTGGCTAGAAACTAAGTGACTAAAATTTTTTATAAGAACATAGTGACCATTTTCTTCATTTGTTAAGTAAAGTAAATCAACATGGTTGATTTTTTCTTCATCAATAATTCTTAATGGATAAAATTTTCTGTAGTTATCATAACTAAAAACATTAATGCTAATTTCTGGATTTTGTTTTTCAAATTTATCAATGTCATGTAATGAAACAGGATATTGGATACCATTCATATTTAATCTATTTTCATTTGATTTTAAATCAGCATCAATTCTTTCAGGATGGTTATCTTTTAGTTTTAACCATCTTAAGATAGACCACTTAAAACATTGGTTATCTTTATTTTTTATATTGATACATGCTTTTTTATCAGATATCCATTTTGGAAGAGAAATAAATGATGAAGCTCTTAAGGGGTCATAAATAGCTGTATGTAAATCTAAATATCCCACACTATGAAAAACATATCCGCTACCTTTTCTTAAAAAGTTTTCATATTTTTCTAAAATTTCGGCCACCATTGTTTGATACAACTCCTCTTCATTGGTTCCACTTAAGTTAATTAAATTTACACCAGATTGAAAATATGCTTCTACTGGTTGGTCAATATCATAAAATCTATACATATAACATTTAAGTATCATCTTTACTTTAACTTTACGTTTATTTCTTATGATATTTAATATTGATTGTGTTGTTTCCTCTAAAAAATCTGCAGGAGAATCAACGGGGTACCCATCTATCCTATACTGTCTAGCCCAACCCCCTAATGAAGAATTACTTTGTATTACTTCAATATCTTCTGGTCTCCTTCTTCTTGGTAACGTTTCCTCTATATTTCTATCAACTTCATCTAAAACTTGTGGTATCTGTTCTGGTTCAACATTACCGGTTAGCCAATTAGTAAAATTTCTTACCCTTCTTCTAACTTCAGGAACCAACGCTGTTACAACTCTTTCGGCACCAGCATATATATTAGATGCAAGCCTTTGACTAGCATCAGAGATTCTATTAAAAAATATACTCATACTTATATTTTTATATTTAAAAAATATCTCCTTAAGTCATTTTTTTAAATTTTATTATTTTCTAAAAAATAATAAAATTAGAGAATGTCAGTTCTATATTTACCATTCCAAACCCTACCATTCCAGTTTTCAATCGTTTGAGGACAACGGTCTATAAATTTACTTGCCTTGTAAATTGATGGAAAGGTTGTTGTTTCTCCTGTTTCAACATCCTTTAAGGTAACTTTTTTTGGATTACTAGCAATATTTTTTAATCTTTCATAATTTGGATTTTTTTTAAAATATTTTTTATCTTCCTCTTCAGGATACAATCCATGCTCTTTTAACACATCAATAAACTTTTTCTTGTTCCAGTAAAACTTAATATTATTTTCTTTTAATATTTTTTTAATATCTTCAATCTTTAGCATTTTTATATAACATAAAAAATTACTTAATATCTTGTTACCATCACTCTGGAAGTTAATTAACCTGTCACTAAGTAAAACCGCAAATGCCTCAGTATTTGCAGGAGGATTTGCTCCAAATGTTGCTTTAACGTGAATATCAGTAACAGAATACTTAAGCCTTTCACTTTGCTTAGATAAATCAAACACAAACAAAGGAAAGAGAGTTTTATAATCTGAAGGGGTAATATTTGGATTTGATACTAATTCATCCATGTTAAAAAACTTTTTTCTAAAAGAGGCAGCCTCACCATATATTCTTGCAATTTGATTAGTTGTAAAATTTATATCATGTTCATAGTTAGGATATTTTTTTGAACCTAACATTACATAAATATTTTTAACATCTATGTTATCAAATATAGCAGGGTTTTCTAATTGGTTACCATTTTTTCCAGCTTGAAAACCAACAATTAAAAAACGTGGTACCTCTGGAGATGATTTAGCTGATAGCCTCCAAGTAAAACCTGTTGACTGTGGAACAGTAATAGAGTCACACTGAATCATTCTATAACCAACTAGGAATTTTTCTTTCTTCTCAATAAATTTAAAAAGTTCCAACTTGTTACCATCTTCCGGTGTTACATGAGGCATAAACCAAGATACTTTACTTAATACAACCCTACCAGGTTCATGTCTTTGATTTCCGCCCACAACTGCTTGGTCATGTCTAAAAATCGCATCATTATCATTATTTCTTGTTAAGGTTAAAGTCTGTTTCATTCCATATATAACTTTGTTGTAATCTTCACAAAAACCAAATATATGCTTTAAGGGTATCCTAAAACTAAATGTTCCAGAAGGTTCTGAACTAAGAATATAATCTCTTCTTGCCCTAAAACCATTATTATCAACGTGTGCGTCAAGTCTGGTATCCTTGTACCATAGTTGGTTTAATCCTTGTGATTTAGAAAAATCATCAGGGTACTTAAGCAATCCTAACATTGTGCTAGCTTGACCAGGATAATTAATTGATTCTATTTCATTCCCGCTAAGTTGATATCTAAAATTTTTAAACAAATATATCAAACCATTGTTTGTTAAGGTAACCAAATCTTCATCACGATTATAATCTGGATTAGCAACAACAATAGATTCTTTTAATAATCTTCCTTCAAATAATAGATATGATTCTGAAGGATGATAATAAATATCTTGAGTTTCGATATCAATCCTAATATTTCCTCCAGGGTTGTTTAAATTAGTCCCTGTAATAGGAAGATACTCATGATATTCATATTCATTAATACTATCATCTTTAAGATTGGTGCTTTAATATTTAAAATGTCCATTTTTATTACAGTCGAACCGCGTTTATCCGGGCTCCATAATTCCGGAAATATCAGGATCCGGACAAAAACATCAGGGAACGGATATTTTCTGTACAAATTTTACTTTTTATTCCGGAAATCCGCGTTCCGGAACCGGAATGAAAAAATCGGGAACAAAGGGTTAAAAATTAGTACAAACCTTATCCGAGAAACTGGACATGGCCTGACTGTGTATCACACAATTTAAACTGGTACCCGTTGTATCTCCCGTAACCGTCCGATAAATACAAAAATCGATAACAGGCTACTAGTTTACACACAATTTAGACTTGTGTTATTTTCCCCCGGGACCATAGACTGGTTATCATAAATATCATAAATACAGTCTACTTCGAGCGATTTTGGACTGGTTCGTCGTGAATAACACAGGTATCAGTCTAAATAGTGTCAATTGTTGCAGACGATTTTCACACGTTTTGAAAACACGCGTGTTAATTAGTACTGTTTTCGAAAACGGTTAAATGACGTTCTCGTGCCATCGACAATTGTCAACAGATTATCCATACACATAGTACTGAAGTGACAATTCCACGCTTTTGTTGTTTAATAATTACTGGATCTACTTGATTACAGTAACGATCGCTAAAAAAATACTTGAAATGTCCGCAAAGATTTTGTGGGCATGTTTAAACTTATCTTTCAAAATTAAACGCAAAACTAAAATATGAACATACCGTCTGCTTGCATATTCAATAATCCTTCGTTTCAAAAACAAATATTTTCAATTTAAATGGTAAACCATAGGAAAAAAAAAAACAGTTTGATTCATGTGTTACTCGAGATGTTTATGTTCCCCAAAGTACACACAAAATGGCCGCCAAACACGATAAATTTCGTTAGGTTTTCCGAAAATATTTTACTCCTAACAGACTGTAAAGATGATTGAAAATATGCCTGTCTTTGATATGGAATCAATTGGCAATCAATATTCTCAATTAGTCTTTGCCATTTTACCACTTTGAAAGTACGACTATCAGAAGCCAACAGAATGTCTACACCACCAGCAAAAGACGAGTTGACGTTTCGACTTCAGTGAAAAAAGACATTTGTCAGTACAAAGAAGACCATCCAAAAAAACACTATTGCAGGAATTCGACAACACGTCATGTACATGTGAAATACTGTGCATATCGTGTTTTCCTTTTGTTGCGCCCTTTTCATGGTGTTTTCAAAAGTCATAAATGTGCCAAGCTTTACAAGCGCACCTGTTTGCACTATAGGTATGCATGTGCATGTAATTAGGTACAAGTAAAAAGACATGTACAAAAACAGACAAATAACAAAAAGGCAAAATGCAAATTTGTGACACCCTTTATTTTATAAACCTGAACAATCGTAGGAGCAATAATGACATGTATACAAGTGCTTGTGTAAAACATACGCTGTTGTAATTCTTACGATACACGGTGTTCCTTATCAACATGGAGGTTACTGACATAGCTTAACTTGGATGCCATGCCAGCAATCACAGTTCGTTGATCCGGAAATACGGCTGATCCGGAAACATTCATAGGAAACAGAAGTGGCCGGATAAACGAGGCTCGACTGTATATGCAATTATAATTTTTAAGTCAAAATTATAATTGAGTTGAGTTTTTTAATATTCTAACCATAGTTGAGGGAATGATTTGTTTTTATCATTAACATAAACACCTTTAAGTTTAATATTTTTAAGTTTTTCAGCAGAAAAATTTTTTCTCATTTTAGGATAAATTTTATTTCCATAAACAACGGTCACCTTTGGTATATTGTTTTCTTCTAAAAAATCATTTACTTCATCTTCAAAACCCTTCATAATATCAGCTTTTTCAGGAGATAATTTTACAACAACCTTTTTATAATCATAACTTGTATTATTTACTTCAAGAATCTCACAATCTTCATTAAGTTTAAATTGACCATAAAGAATACCAACTCTTTTTGTACTGTATTTTTCATATTCTGTTATCCTAAATTTTAGCTTTGACATTATTTTTTATTTAATGTATATATTTTAATTAACTTAAATTTATTATTTTCATAATACTTTAACTCCGGAACCCTTACTATTTAATTTCTTAACTAAATCTTGTATAGCAATGGCGCTACCATCTATTAAGGTATTAATATTTTGCGTTACAGGTTGAGTTGTTGTAGTAGACTTTTGAGTATATTTTTCTAAAATCTTTTTAGATTTTGGTGTCAAAGCCTTTTCAACTAACTTTTTACCTGCATCAACCGCGGCACTCTTTCTAACCTCTAATGCGTTCTTTGCTCCTTCCTTAGCTACACTCTTACCAACATCAACTGCTGAAGATGCAATTTGTTTAGCTGCACTGCTTGTAAAAATTCTAGTAAGAAAATTAGCTAAAGTATCAAATATCCCTGCTCCTCCATAAGCATAATTTCTTTTAAATCCTCTCTTTTGTGATGTAATCATTTTATATTATAGACATTAAATTTTTATAACTCTTTGAATTTAATACACGTTGTCTTTTTAATTCATCACAAATACTTACAAGCTCATTTCTTACACCTGTATTACCAGCTTCTTTACTTGCCATTAAGAGGTCTAATCTTTCTAATAGTGAGTTAGGGTTAGATGGGATAATGGTAATTCCATCTCCAGTTTTTTCTTCTTCTGCTTCTTTTTCTCTTTGTTTTTTTTTTTCTTTGATTTCAAGATAAATAGGACTAATAAAAGTAGTGTATTTGATTCCACCGCTGCTTTTTGGGCTGTGGTTGGGGTTATTATCACGAAAAATAACATTGGAATTTATTAATATTTTTTCATAATCATTAAGAGCTTTATTATCAAAAGTATGTTTTTTACTTGGATTTTTTGCTACAATAAGTTCCCATAATGCATCGGTTGAATCATATCTATCTGCACCAACCCAAATATTATTACCATCGTAATCAACCATTTTATCACCTATATAATAATTAATACCTTTCCTTATAATACCAAATGTTTTATCAAAATTTTTTCCATATCGATTTTTTAATATATTATATTGTTTATCTAAGATTGTAATTTCCTCTTCCTCTTCCTCTTTAGGAATTAATTGTTGCTGAGGCAACTGTTGAGGCAATTGTTCGAGTCCCTCTTTAATAGGTTTAAGTCCTTCTGTAATTTCCTTTGTTGAAGCTTTTTGTGTTTCTGTAATAGGCTTAAAAAACTTTGATAGGTCTGTTTGTAATTCAATTTCTCCTGTTCTCTCTGCAAGCCGACTATCACGAATTCTTTTTTTCGTTGCGAGATATTCTTTTACAATTTGGTCCCTTTTTACAGGGTCTTTTATCTTTAAAAATGACATATTTTTTTAAGTAAAAAATTTTTTTATCTTATTATTTTTTTTAATCAGTATTACCTATCTCACATGCACAAGAACATTTAAACTTAGGTGGTTTTAGTTTTAGTATTAATGGGTTCCATTGTTTCTTTCTACTAGTCTGCGGAATTCCTCCCGTGCTTCCTGTTTCCCCTTCTCGATTAAACGTTCTTGTTCCTCTAGCTTGCTTTTTTTCTTTGACTTAACTCGTATCTCTTCCTTCATCACCTTATATTTTTCCAATTCATCCATAATTAAAGTAAATTCTGAATGTTCTACTTTGTTGTCACTGATAGCTTTAGATATATGTGTAAATAGTGTATTTAACTTTGAATCTGCTAACATTTTAATTTGAAGGTGTTTTTCTGATTTTGTCCTGGTTCTTCTAACAACAAGCTTTCCTATCAATGCTGAAAGTCCAACAGTTAAGGCACAACCTTCTAAAGCTATCGTTGCTGGAATTGCTACAACGGTACTTTAAAGTGCTATTCCACCTGCTCCGGCACCTAGTGCTAAGGTGGTTAGTCCTATTTCAACGTTATCCACGGTCTTGCTAATCTTTAAATATTTTTTAGCAAGTTGTTCCCTAACCTTAACTTCATTTTCAAGAAAAGTTTGAATTTCTGATATCTTCTGAAGTCTAAAGCTTTGCCCATTGTCTCCTGCTGATAGTATTGGTTCTAATGATGGTGCATTTGGTATATTTAGTGCTTCTGGTAAGTTTGGATATATCTCTTCTGAAAGTTCCATTTTATTAATTACAACTATTTTTTTTAAATAGTATAGTAAAGACGACACAAAAATTCACCTTCATTAATTTTTAATAGGTTACCAGAGTTGTTTGTAATTGTGGTAATCACATCCGGGGTTTCCTCCAACACTACCTCATTTGTTATACTTAATTGTTTAATTTTTAAGTTGAATGATAGAGAAATTAAAACAGCTTCTCTGTTCATCATAAAACCAAAACCTAAAACAATGGTTTTAGTTTCACCAGCTTTTAATATTAGGGGTTGTTGAGTAAAAACATCCCAAGTAACAGGATTAACTTTTTTAGCTGGATGCTTAACTTCTACAGGGTCCCAAAAAATAGTTTTTGGTTGAACCATTTTAGGTTTAACTCCAAATTTATGCACATTCATACTTTTTAATTTATAATATTGCTCCTAATATAGGAATATTTTTAAATGGGCTGTTGGGTCCTAAAAGAAGACCTTTTCCATCATAAATTTTTCCACCTTGTTTTAAATACAATCCATTACCTTTAGATTTTAGACCTTTACCTCTATATGGTTTAAGATATAACCCACTGCCATCTGTTTCTACTTGCCAAACACAACCACCTTTTTTAAGGTATAGCCCGTTACCCATTGCTTTTTGTACTCCTGTTGAAGCTAAACCAGATAACGCACCAACTCCCAAAGCAGGTAAAACTGTCCTTGCTAATGTGGGTAAAACTGAAGATGCTAACCCTGCTATCAAAGGTAAAAATCCACCTTCTACTTTCATGTTATGCTTAAGTTGTTTGTTTGACATTCTAATGGTTACCCCTTTACCTGCTTCTAATGCTTTATTTAATTTGTTTGCTTGCAATTCAGTTAATGCAATTAAATCATCACCTGATAAATCATCACGATTTAAACGAATACTAACCGGACAACTAGATTTAACAGCATGTTGTATCTTTTTCTTTTGCCCTTCTGTTATATTTACTTTAACTGTAATGTAATTTGTCATTTTATATTTAACGTGATTCTCTTATATGAAATCTAATTGGTAATGTTTCACCTCTTAAATTTAATACGTTTCCATCTTGGTCAGTTAGCGTTACGTTTAAATCATGTATTTCATTTAACGTTAAAGGTAGATATACTAGATTAACTGGAGTCTCAATTATTTTATAACCTGGGGCCACATTTGGAAAAAAGCTATAAATTGTGTTTCTTTGAGAACCATTAACATAACTACCACTAATTAAGTCAATATTAACAAGTATGCTATTAATACTTAAGATATTAACTAAATTTTCTGATTCATGAAACCCTCGAACATATTTTGCTCTGTTAAATCCTAATACCTTACCAATACTGTTGCTCTGATTAAAATCTACCTGATAACCATTTTCAAGAATAAGAACTGATTTTAATGTGTTAGTGTTTGCGGATAAACTAATATAATATTCTTCATTAAATAAATCATAATGTCCTCTTTTCTTCATTTCTTCTTGTATATAATCGTTGATATCAACTAAATCATAGCTGCCAGTAGGTACTTTTATTTTTTCCCATGTTGCACCACTGTCTTGAGAATAAATGAAAATGTTGTTACTGTTGGTAATATTAGGAAATGAATAGTAAGTTTCAAGATTGACTAAAGCTATTTCATATTTCTTATCACGTTCAAGTTGTAATGGTGGGGTAAATCTTGTTCTAAATTCTGCTATATTGTCACTTACGATAATTTGAAATGAAGATTTACGGTCAGTGTTTTTTATTATTTGTTTTAGTAATTCTTCTTCCATTTTATATTTTAAATTAAAGTGTTTTAATATGTTTAAAAATATATCTTTTTTACTTAAGATATATTTTTTTAATAGTAATCTCTATAATTTTTAGGTATATAAAAGTTGTCAAATCCATCTCTATATTTACCGTTATATTTATCATTGGTTAAATCAATGATAACAAAACCATGAGGTCTATCCCAACAATTTTTACAAAAATTAATAAACTCCGTCTTAGTCATATCATCTCCTACATGATCACTAAAAATATGATTAATATTTTTTAAGTCTTGCCTAAACAAGCAAACAAAATTTGCATTCTCTCTAATAGTTTGACGAGGCAATCTAAAATAATTTTGTAATAGATAAAAACAATCAGCATTACTATGTCTTCCGCGAACATAATAGCTTTCACATTTGTTTTGTCTTTCTAAAAGTAAATCGTCAAAAATCATTAAATTTTTGTTTTGCCCGTTTAAATCTCTGGGATCTGGCACATCACTAGCATTTTCAAAAAATTCACAGTTAATATCAGATTTTTCTTTAATTGTTTTGCTCCACTCTTCAACTAACGCTGTAGGTGAAACATCATAGTTTTGAACTTCATTTTTAAGTGAAAACAACCTTAATATATATTCTTTTGCTATTTTTTCTTCAAAAGCTTTTTTTAATATGCGATATTCTGGTTGAAACAAACTTTTACCAAAAACGTATAAGTTGTTATAATCTAACCAATCGGGACGTAACAAAAGGTTAAGTAAAAGTGTAGTTTTACCACATCCTGATTTACCTACTATTAAACCTCTAATACTTCTTGGTAAAAGGGGGTGGTTAAATCTTTTTGCTAACGCTTCATTCCATGATAAATTAACAATATCCATTTTATATTAAAAATTTTAATTTAATATAAAAAATGTATTGTGTTAAGTGTAAAAAACAAACTGATACAACCGATTTTGAATGTGCGGTAAGTAAAAATGGTAGAAATATGAAACGGGGTAAGTGTGTTGAATGTGGAACAACTAAAACTCAGTTTATTAAAATAGAGGGTCGTTCGTTGTTAAACAAGGTTATCAATAACTTACCTGTTGAAATGCACTTACCAGGTCATAATTTTACTGGTCCAGGCACCAAATTAAAAAAAAGATTAAATCCTGATTTAACACCTAAAGAATGGTCAAAGCCTGTAAATCGTGTTGATAAAGCAGCATATCATCATGATATATGTTATCTTAAACATGATGATACAGCAACAAGAAATTCTGTTTGTGATAAAAATATGCTAAAAGAGTTAAAAGGTATCTATAATCCAACAATTAGGGAAAAAATGGAACGTGGTTTAGTTTCTTCATTAATATTTTACTAAAAAAAGATTTGGTATGGGAATTAAAAAAAAAAATGACCAAAATATAACGCTAGCAGAAGAATTACATAAACCCGTAAAAAGAAAATTTAAGAAAAGGAGAGTTAGAGTAAATGGTATTGATAGGATATGGGCTGCAGATTTAGTAGATATGCAAGCATTCTCTAAACTTAATCGTGGTGTAAAATATCTTCTTGCTGTCATTGACATTTTTTCAAAATATGGGTGGCTGATACCATTAAAAGATAAAAGTGGTAAATCAGTTTCTATAGCATTGAAAAGTATTTTTAAGGAAAGAAAACCTGAGAAAATATGGGTGGATAAAGGTAAAGAGTTTTATAACAAAGAAGTTAAAGATTTGATTGAATTATATTCCACTGAAAACGAGGAAAAATCAACCGTTGTTGAGAGATGGATTAGAACAATGAAAGAAAAGATGTGGAAGTATTTCTCTGCTCACTCAACAAATGTTTATATTAACGTGTTACCAAATCTTGTTAAAGAATATAATAACACGAGGCATTCTTCTATTAAGATGTCGCCAACTGAAGCAAGTAAGAAGAAGAATGAAAATAAAGTTTGGAAAATATTGCATCCTGATTATAATCAAGTAAAAGAAGATATCAAACCAAAGTTTTCTGTTGGAGACAAAGTAAGGATAAGTAAAAAGAAAAAGACTTTTGAAAAAGGTTATACCACAAGATGGACTGAAGAGGTTTTTACAGTTTCAGAAGTAAAACATACATCACCTGTAACATATAAAATTGAAGATTTAAATGGTGAAGAAATAAAAGGTACTTTTTATGAACCTGAACTACAAAAAACAAAACAAGAGTTGTATAGGATAGAAAAGGTTAGTAAAAAAGGAAAAAAGAAATCTCTCGTAAAGTGGAAAGGTTATTCTGATGAGTTTGATTCATGGGTTGATAATAGTGCTATTATAAATATTTAAATATATAAAAAAAAATGCAAGATATCTTAATTGATAATATAACTTTACCAAATAAACCTTTAAGCAATTTTGAACTTGAGGATGCCGTAAAAAAATTAAAAATAAAAAATTTTAGAGGAATATTTTTAAGAAATACCCTACCTAAAAAAGTAAAAAATAAAGAATGTGGTATATTAAATCTTGATGACACTGGTGGGCCTGGCACACATTGGGTTGCATGGTATAAAAATGGTAAAACTAAAATTTACTTTGATACAGTATACAGCCACCTCTTGAAGTTAGAGATTATTTAAAAAGTCCATTACATTACAATACCGACCAATTACAACAAGCAGGGCAAGTATTTTGTGGTCATTTATGTTTGTACATTCTTAAAGAACTGGGTTTAGGTAATAAATTTCAAAATGTTTTAAATAAACTTTTTTAGCAATATAAAAAATGCCTGTTAATAAATTTGGATAAATGGAAGAGGTTAAAACGAGCGGTGATGGTGTGTCACTCTCTTACATAAGTAATAATTTTTTACGTAAAAATGGAACAACCACCGTTACCGGTTCTATAAATATGGCTGGTAATACATTAACACGGGTTAGTTATCCAGTAAATCCTCAAGATGTTGCTACTAAGAGTTATGTTGATGGAGCTGGAGGGTTGTTAGATGAAAACGGTGGATACGTTATGACAGGATATTTAAACATGAGTTTTAATAAAATAAGAAACATACGCGAACCTACGGAGCCAAGTGAAGCTGCCAATAAGTTTTACGTAGATAATAAAGGACCTATGGTAAAATATCCAGATGGAAGTTTTTCTGCTATTGCGAATATAAATATGCAAGGACATACTTTAACGGATGTTACGGAACCTGCAGAACCACAGGATGTTGCAAATAAGTTTTATGTAGATACAGTTGTGAATAAGGCTACCACTGGTGAAAAAGCTTTAACAAAAAACCATGCCGGGGCTTTTTTAGCAGCTGGCAAAATAGTTATGAACGGTAACCAAATCACCGGCTTACCAAATCCAATAGACCGTAACGCTGCTGCCAATAAAAATTATGTTGATAATGGTGGAGCTATCGTAAAATATCCTGATGGAAGTTTTTCCGCTATTGCAGATATAAATATGCAAGGTTTTTCTATAAAAAACGCTGGGGCACCTGTAGAAGAAAGAGATTTAGCAACAAAATCCTACGTGGATGAAAAAGTATCGCTTCCTAAACCTATTGTAAGCGTGTGTGCCGAGGAACAAGGTGCATTAGCAGAAGGTAATTACGAGTTTTCTTTTGGTAATGGAAGCTCTGGAGTAAGCCATGGGATAGGAGGTTATTGTATGTCTGCTCCTGGTAGAATTATAAGAGGGACTTTAATGGTTGCTAAAGGTAATGGTATTATAAAAGAAGAGGCAAAAGTCAATATAGTCGTAAATGGAGTTGAACAAGCTGACTACTCCATAGTAAAAAAGAAAGGAGAAGGTTGTAGTTGTATAGTTTTTCCACAACCTTTAGTAATAGACCAATGTGATGTTATAAACTTTATAACAAGGTCAAATAACTCTAATGCTAAAAATGCATATTTAACGTTACTGATAGAGTTAGACTTGTAAAAAATATTTAACCTAGTAAAAAGGTTAAATATTTAATTTTTTAATAAAAAAATTTTTATTAATTTATATTTCTCTTATAATGTTGCTGGTTACCTTACAAACAGGACATTCTTTTTTATCATAAAAACTAAAACACAACCCACATAATGGGATATGACCACAGCTACAAAATAAAATATTACATTTTATGGTATCATCTAAACATAGCACGCATTTATCTGATTTAAATGTTTTAAATTCATTAATTGGTTTGTTGTGGAAACCTTGCATTTGCGTTTCATTTTCATTTACATCTCCGGTTCTTTCTATTCTTTCAATACCATATTGACTATACGAAATGCTATATCTTCCTCCTTCAAATGAGCTAAAGTTGTTTCTCCAAAATGTTTCAAAATCTTCTGAAGAAAAATTATCATGAAAGCTTGATGAAATGTTTAAATTATCTTCTGTTGTTGTGTTTCTTGGTTCTGGTTCAGGTTGTTCATTTAATACCTCATCTAAATCTTCTTCTCTTGAATAAACTACTGTTTCGTTTCCCTCATAAATTCTTGTAATTAAATTAAAACCAAAAGCATCTATTTGAAACTCATAATGCCCTTCTCCATATCTTTCTCTAAAGTTTCTTAGTAAATTTTCATAAGTTTCTCTCGCTTGCCTTTCTCTCTCTTCCTCTCTATCATCGCTTAATTCTTCATCTTCAATTCTGGTATGCATTGTTAAATCACATAGCTCAGTAAAGCATGGATAATTTTCACCTTCAGTTTCAAAATAAATTAAAAAATGTGTTTCTTCATCTTTTAAATAGTCATATATTGTTTCACTCAACTCACCTAAAAACCTAAATGTGCTATTAAGTTTTTCATAAAAATTTTCATCGGTTCCATCATTTTTAAAAAATATTTTTGTAAGATTTAATTTTCTTTCTTCATTTTCCTTTTTTTCACACAAATTTAGCCAAAAACAAGTATTAGGGTTTTCATGTATAAATTTATTATATTGATAATATATCCATGCATTGTTATATTGTCCTTCATAAGGCTTTATGTTGTTATAACGTTCAAAAGTTATTTCTTTCATATCTGAGTTAAATTTTGTAAGTATTTTTGCTCTATAGATATGATACAACATCATATTATTTTCAAGTTTTCTACCTGTAACACTCATCTTATATATCCTAAAATAAAATTAAGAAAAATTCAATTTTTTTTTTATCATCGTTAAGAAAATAAAAAAAAATTATTTTTTTAAAAAATTTTTTTATAAATTTAAAATTCTACTAACTCCTTAAGATGAAAATATTTTTTTTAAATAGTTAATATGATTTTCTACCACATTTTCCATTTCTTCTTCATCATTTTTACATTCACTTAATAATAAATCCACATCATCTTTTGCTTTATTAATTGTTGTTAAACCTGTTGAGATAAACACTCTTTCTATTTCATTTACTTTTTGTTCAAACAAATCAAAATATTTTTCTTTTAATTCTACTTCATATTCATACATTTCTTCCTCATTAGCAAAAGGAAAAAATTCATAAGCGTCTCTTTTCTTTTTTAAATTTTCTTTTTTATCACACTCACTTTGTTCGTAAATTTCATCAATTTCATCTTGTTCTTCTTTATAAAGGTCGCCTCTTGCAAATGAAAAAAGTATTTCTCCATCTTTTGTGGTAACCATATCTAAACCAAAAAGACCATGTGATATATTTAAATTTTCTTCACCATATTTATCTTTTAATGCTTGTAAGCTAACAATGCATCTTTCATTCATTTTTGTAAGATTATTATTTATTTTACTCATCTTACCATATATTATTACAACTTAACAAAGAAAAATTCAATTTTTATTTTTAAATAAAATAAAAAAAAAAAAAAAAAAAAAAAAAAAAAAAGAAAAAAAAAAAAAAAAATTTTTTTTTTTAATTTAAGTAAATTTTTTTAATTTAAAAAATCCTTAACCCTTACTCTCAACATCTGGGTTATTTCTTTCCTCGGTACAAATATAATTTTCATCTTAATATTTAACCTAGTAAAAGGTTAAATATTTATATATCATCAGAATCTTCTACATCTCTTTCATCAAAATATGCATCAAGAAAATCAACTTTTATTTGAATATAGGGAAAAACAGATTCAAAACCTGGATAATTTATAATTGGTATATTAAAAAACTCTAACATACTTTCATATTTACTTAAAAAAATTTATCATTTTTATTACTTTGCATATAATCAACAAATCCTTCATCATCTTTTTGAAACCTTACTACAAATCCCACATCTATTTCAAATCTATAAGGAATTCTTTTTTTTTTTGCTTCACTAAATTTATAATAAACAGAAGGTTTTATACATTCCATTACATTTTTAGCATTTATAATTGGAGAAATTTTATTGTTTAAGTCTTTATTACCAAAAAATACTACTATATGTTTTAAATTATCTCGACCATACATTGCTATGTTACATTCCATTTTTCTTTTTAAAGTTTTTTCTAACTTTAATTTAAAATCATTTGTCATTTTGTTTAACACACCCATGTTTTTTATTTTATACACGCTTATGATGTATATATTATTGTTTAAGAAAAAACAACAAAAATTTCAAATTTTATTTTTAAAAATTTTTTTTAATTTTTAAAATTTTTTAAAATTTTTTTAAATTTTTTTAAAATTTTTTTAAATTTTTAAAAAATTTAAAAATTCTTTAAAAATTTTTTAATTGGGATTAAGCAAGTAACGGTTATGTAAAATATTAATGCAACGGTTAGCTAGCTAGCTTTTTAATTCAAAATTTTTTTTAAAAAAATAAAAATTGATTTAAGTAAAAAAATGTTTATAAAAAAGGTTATGCCATTTGTTTGCTGACCTTCATGTGATTGATATGTTAAACCCATTTTGTGTTAATTTTATGAGCATGATAATGTTACATAAAATTGTTATATTGTTGTATTGTATAAGGGCTAGCTATATGCTTAATTGTGGGGAAATTGATAAGCGATGGTGGGATTTGTCAATTGGTGTGTTGGTTTATTGGTTTGTGGTTTGTTATGGTTAAAATATTTCTGGAACAAGCGATAAAATGACATAAAAATAATGAAAAATAAGGGGTAGGCCATTAACTCCCCTTTTACAATCTACTTACACGTGCGAAGTTACAATAATATTTATATTAAGGGTCTGACATAATAATAAAAATTCGATTAAACGAGTCTGAACAACAAAAAAACGTTATATGAAAAAAGAGCCTATGGTGAGCTTAATGACATTATTTTTTGTCGACTAATTAAAAACATTTTACCTAAAAAGCAAACGAATGTCAGAATCTTTTTATCACTCAAGAGTATCTGAAGAATTATAATAGTTCATGATGTGTTAAAAAATATGCCTACATGTGAACACGTGTATTGAAATTTACATGCAGCCTATTCGCTTCTTTGACAGGAGGATACATCATGGACAAAAATAGTTCCACAGAAATTTGCAAACTATGTTATGTTTTCTATAACCTGCATGTCATGCTTTTGTTTTGAATCAACAGATGATAAAATTTCGCTTTGTCACGATCACCAATTTTGACAGGTAATTTCACAGAGAAAGCTCAGTCAACAATATTTTGAAATAAGGCGTATGATTACAGAGCATTGACCAAATACGACACTAGTACCTGCCTATCTCAAACTTGCGTAAGATAAGAAAATCCTTATGGCTGTATTACACTGAAAACAAGAGTAGTTATGTGATAAATAGTTATAATATGAGTATATATACTCGTATTGTTACAATAAATAATTATGAACTAATTGTTTAGCAATTTTTGCACTTCTAGAGCGCGTATCATTCTATAAGGCCAAATAAGTCTATAAACAAAGTCACAGAATTTCTAAATAGTATTAATCTTCAAATATGGAATTACTACTATTATTTCTTATTTCATTTTTCTTTTGTTTGTTGTTGTTATCATTTTCTGATTGATTTTAGGGTTTTTTTTTTTTTTTTTATCTCGTGTGTCTGTTCTGCATTATTGTACATGTACATGTAATTGACGAGGAACCTTGTTGTTAAAGTCAGAAGATAAAAGTATTGAACAGAGAAAGAAATTAACTGTTGAGACGTTTTTGTGAAAACAATAAATACAGGTGTGATAAGCAAACATCATTTTGAAACGTCATAGGTTAGTGGTTTAGCGATATTTTGTCAGCAATTATAACTGACATTAAAATAAATGGGATAGAAAAAATGTATAGTGTATTCTCTTTGGGTTGATTTTTGTAAAATCATTGAAGCGATTTTAAAGAGATCATGAAGTCTTTCAACCTTGACGATATAATCCCGTACTTTAACGACACTGATGTAGAAGGCTTTTTGAAAACATTGGGGAAAAAGGAGAAAATGCTGGAAATCAGCATTTCTCCTTTTCCCACAATGTTTTCTGTCCTACCATAAAACTCATCATTTGAGCCACATTTTGTCGTCTCTAATGCTTTCAAAATGGACAGGTCGAAACTTTTTTATCACCTAGTGAGGATTTAAACACGAAGCAAATAGAGCCTTGTCGAGCCAAGTAGCTTAGTAACGTCCAGGGTCCGTATTCACCAACCATTCTTAAGAACGTTCTTAGACTTATTCTTCAAGATTTTCCAATTTTGAAAGTAACACACCTTCTGATTGGCTAAACCGTACGGTTTAGCCAATCAGAAGGTGTGTTACTTTCAAATTTGGAAAATTTTGAAGAACAAGACCAAGAATGTTCTTAAGAATGGTTGGTGAATACGGACCCAGAGCTTGAAACATAGGTCGCTGGTTCGAATCCCAAGCTCGGCCAATTTCTTTCCAATGATTTATAGATAACAGTTATTGCGAAAGGATTCAATTCTTTTTCACCACTTATTATTGTTTCAATGGTGTGGGAAAGCAGCAACTGGCTTGGGAAGAATATTGTAACAAGTACTGGGGAAAAGAAACTGTAGGAAAGCATGGATAAGTGCACTGGCCGCCGCGATATAATTGTAACGATGCTGAAAAAACGTCGTTAAACACTGTACAAATAGATATATGAACATACTGACGAATATTACCACATAATTGAGGACTGCAAATACAGTTCCAGTGAAGAAAGCACAGCCCTTTTGGCCATAAGTAAGAAGTCATAAGCAGATGGTGTTGATCCGTGATCCGACTGCACGGTTCTGTGCAGTCTAATATCCTGATCTATGTCGTCTGCGGTAGTGCCTCCATTGCCCATCAAAGTGAAAAGGGTTAGAAAATAGAGCAGTTGCATTATTTGGGCTACGCCCACACTATTCAGTGAAATATTCTCGTAACGAAACCGGGTCAATCTTGATGACGTAGGGTAGTAATGTAACAGAGACTAGATTTGCCAGAACCCTTTACCAAATAATCCCTTCTTCTAATGACCCTTTCACAGGCAACTTTCCCCAGTTCAGGTGTTTTAGTCAGTCATATGGCGACGGCTAGTGCACCTATTCATGCTTTCATGGAGTTATTTTAGCCAGTTGACTACTTTGCACAATATTCCTCGCAAGCCACTGGCTGCTTTTCCACATAACCGTCGTCGAAACAATGATAAACGGAGAGAGAGGTCATCTATCCTCGGAAAGAAATTCGTGCGTACGCAAACGACTAGTCAGTCAACAAGGAACGCTTGACTGATCGATTAAATGGTGCTTTACGCCGCCTTCAACATTATTTCAGCCATACAGCGGTGACAGCTCTCCCATTCATGCATGTCCTGGGTTTCACCAGTACCAGGCTAATGCTCCTAAAAGTCTTAACCAAGGACACTACAACGAAAACCCAGTGCTTCGATTGAGAATCGAACTCGGGGCTTCCAGGATACTTTACCACTGAGTGACTCACGCACAATAACAGACCATTCGAATGAAGAACACATTGAATTAGCAACACTGTGCTTTGTCTGACCTCTGACCTCTTGTTAAAATCATACCTTTGACCGCAATGTCACACGACTGAACCCAAGTGCCTTTACGCATCATCTTATTTCCATCTTAACATGTATGTGTACTAAACATCTTCAAAATTTGACCATCAGTTAAGTAATGGGCAGATACCAATATCATAATTCAAATACATTTTGTCGATGTCCACGATTTACCGAACAATCCCATGTTTTAATGACTCTGAGGAACGAGGCTTTTGAAAGCATTATGGGAATTGACTGTAGATTGTATGGTGTTTAACGCCGTTTTAACATTATTTCAGTTATATCGCGGTGGCCAGTGCACCTATCCATGCTTTCCTGGAGTTTCTTTTACCGGTACTCTGCACAATATTCTTTCCAAGCCACTGGCTGCTTTCCCACATAACTATCGTCAAAACAATGGTCAGCGGTGAGAGAGGGAGGAATCCTGTCGCAATGACTATCATCAATCCTCGGAAAGAAATTGGCCAAGCCGGGGTTCGAACCAGCGACCTCCTGTTCTCAAGTCCTGTACGCTACCGACTGAGTCATCGGGCTTGGCGCATTATGGGAAAGGAGAAATTGTTGGTAACCAGCATTTCTCCCTTTCCTACAATTTTTTTCTACCCTTTCAAACTCGACTACTCTTAATTAAATATTTTTTTATTTGTCGCCTGTAAATGCTTTCAGTTTGGAAAAGTCTTAAGTTTTCGTCTGATAATGATTTAACTAGGCTGTTTACGGTGTTTGGAAAGAAAAGACAACCTCAAGGTCCTTCCCTGACAGTCTTTAATATCTCTGTAAAACAAACTGTTTTTATGGCGTTTATTAAACCCTCCCCCTTCTCGACATTTGACAAATACTTAAGACTGGTAACTGCAGAAACCGCATGTTCCCTGCAGCCTGATCTTGATCTACATTGTATGCAAATGCGAACTGAATCGCGCTTAGCAGCCTTACAGGCCGCTCTGGGAAATACTTGATACATAATACAAAGCAAGTAACCCCTATATATCTTGGATCCATTTTTTTTTATAAAAAACAGGTTCAAT
This sequence comes from Tridacna gigas, assembly GCA_945859785.2. Taxonomy (NCBI): domain Eukaryota; kingdom Metazoa; phylum Mollusca; class Bivalvia; order Cardiida; family Cardiidae; genus Tridacna; species Tridacna gigas. The sequence goes on from OX244031.2 coordinate 16,524,932, forward strand.
CATAGGGCAGAACGGTCCTTTGACATGCAGATAACATCAATAGAAAAAAGTGTCGACCCATGTCAGCCTGCGCGGACCGCGCAGGCTGACATGAGTCGATACTTTTTGCAAACGCATTAAACCGCCTTTCACAGAGCACGACTAAAACATGTAACAGACACAACCAAAGAGCTCTGAGTTACTCACCTGTCAAAATCCCGACACAAAAGAATGTCAAAATTCGGGCCCTCAAAATTCCAAATTTTGTTGAGGCTGCCTCCATGGTAATTGTTCATACCGGAATCTATTCCTCACAACTGCTTACATTCTTCTACGATAAAGTCTGACACATATATTTTCGTTTCGCGTGAAAGAAAACGATCATATTTAGTCAACATCACACCGTAATGAGTCGATTTAAATTACATATCTAATGTGTTCGAAATTCAACATAATTAGGTTCTCCCCTACTTTTCTAAATAAAGATTGTACACTGATTCGTTAGCGTTCTACATCACTGAATTTGTAACCTACAATCCAAAACGAATAAAAAAAAAGTCTTTTTACATTAAAATGTACTCGTAAAAATAGATTTGCCTATTTAAAAAAAAAAACTTTTGTACCCTTTACCAAACACACACAAAAATTTAGACACCTTCAAATTCAAAGCATTTGAGCCATGCTCTGGAAAAAGGGGGTTTAATGCATCTCCGTATCAAGCAAGCCATCACATAATTATGGATCCGTGATAGCCATTTCTTTTTAACAACTTTTCAACTGGTAGACTGGTCCTTGTACGTACAAAAAAGTTTCGGCCCAGGTCAGCCTGCGCGGACTGCGCAGGCTGACCTTGGTCGATACTTTTCGCAGATGCATTAGCTCCCTTTTCACAGAGCATGGCTCATTTTCAGCAAATAATTTCAGTGTGGCTGAAATGATGCAAATTTTCTTTGAAAGAGTAGAAAATATTGACGGGAAAAAAGAAGAAAATGCTGGTTACCAGCATTGTTTCCTTTTTCCCCCAAAATGTTTTCAAAGTGCCATCTTTCTCATAGTTGTTATTTCTCATAGTTGTTAAAACTCGGAATTGTTTGGTAAAGGGTTAAAGCACCCCCTTCACGACTGTAGTTGCTTGTAGATGCGATCAGTGTCGATCAAGATCAGACTGCACAAATCGTGCCACTTTGCTGAGAAGTTCTGGACAGAAGCAGCCTTAATGTTGCAACTATTCGGCGTCTTGTTACAGAACTGAAAACGTCTATTGGGCTTATTCTGCGCACTAAGGGTTAAAATCACGATGTGAAGAATATTAAATATTTCCCAAAACAACTGGATCGAACTTATCTTTATTTTGACAACTTCAACATAAATAGCTTTTGTGGACAGTGTAGATTAAGACTAGACTGCACAGAACGTGCAGTCTGATCTTGGATCTATACTTTCCGAAATGTAGTATTACAGCACGACCAAAACTCTCGAAATTGAACCAGACGTGACGTGCCATTCTTTTATGTCTGTCTCACATAATATGCACTCTAATTTTAGATTAACCCTAATCCTGCTATATGACTTACATGAAACTTTCAAGCCGATGGTAAAAACCAAAATTTTGTTATTTCAAAGTTATGGCATTAGGGGAAACATCTCCTTATCGAACAGTGAAGATCTAAGATCAGACTGCACGTTTTGTGCAGTCTGATCTTGATCTACACTGTCTGCAAAAGGTCGGAGAGTCGTGCTTAGCTACCTAAGGGTTAAGATGCAACGACCTGAAATTCAGTGCAAGCTACACATTTCACACACAGAAACTCATAATCTTTTTACACTAGGGTTCGAAAAGTTCAACTACGTTAAAATCGAGTGGTAGAAATTTACACGTTTGAATGCCATTTTGACAGGTCCGTGTTGACTGAGGGGAAGTCAAGCAAGACACCATCTGGATGACAACAGGTTCAGGTTCACTTAAGTCTCATGTGACGATTTCTTTTTTAACCCCGTCACCTCTTGCATTTAATGTACAAGGAGTTTACGTATTTATTCAGTTATTTATAAATTCATTTATTCAACTTGCATTCGATGAAACCGATCAAAACCATCTTCTTTTTCTCTTTCATCATAATCATAATCTTCTTCTTCTTCCTGTTGTTCCTCTTCTGCATCATCATCATCATCATCATCGTCGTCGTCGTCTTCATCGTCATAAAAATGCACCATCAACAACAATATCATCTTCATAAGTACAATTTCGATTAGATTATTATCAATATCATTTCCATTTATCACTTCTCATCACGAATGTTCTTTAGCCAGTGAAAAACATATTCTGTCAACCTGTCAATATCTAAAACCCTTTGACAGATAGCTATGACAATTTATTTACTGCCAGTAACAATCGATATCAACAACAACAACATTATCACAATAATAAGTTTCAATCAAATCGGAATCAGCATCTTTTCAGTTTATCACTTCTCGGCACGAATGTTCTTTAGCTAATGAAAGACAAGCCTGTCAACCTTGTCAATATCTCAAACCCTGTGACAGATACCTATGACAGGTTATTCGCTGCCAGATACTATCGATATCAACAACAACAACATTATCACAACAAGAACAGTTTCAGTCAAATCAATATCAGTCGATCTTTCTATTTATCATTTTGCAATCACTTATGTTCTCCAGTCGATGAGAAATACGTTTTGTCAAACTATCATGTTAAACACCCCAAACCTTAAATAAATGACAGATAGCCTGGGTAGCTTTTTTAATACCAGATACTGTCAACAACAACAACAACAACAACAACATTATCATTACAGTAACGGTTTCAGCCAAATCATTATGAATATATTTGAACCATGCTCTGGCAAAATGGGGCTTAATGCATCTCCGTGGTACATTATACAAAGTAAGTCGTCAAACAATCATGGATCCATAAAATCCATTTTGTCGTAGAACAGGCTGAGTCCCAGGGTAGAATGGTCCTTCTACATGCAGAAAAATGACCGATAGCAAAAAGTTTCGACCTATGGCAGCCTGAACGCACTGCGCAGGCTGACATGAATCTATACTTTATACAGATGCATTAAGCCCCCTTTTTCACGCAGCATGGCTCATTTCTATTATCATTTTGTTATCACGAATGTTCTTTTGTACGTGAAAAAGGCGTTCTTCCAGCTTGTCAAGTCAGTTTCTCAAACCATGAAAGAGACAGCTATGCCAGCTTTCTTTCTGCGAGATACTATCGACTTTGGGAAATCTTATGAACTGAGTAGACTGAGATCAGACTGTGCAGAACGTGCAGACTGGTCTTGGATCTACACTTTCCGATGATTTTATGATAGATCTGTGCGTTGTAATACTTGTCAAAAATAGCACTGAAATGTTGAATAATTTAAGTTTTTGTCTTCTGACTATGTAGATTATCCATTTTATTTAACCCTTAGGCTGCTAAGTGAGACTTACTGACCGTTTGCGGACAGCGTAGATCAAGATCAGACTGCACAGAATGTGCAGTCTGATCTTGAATCTACACTGTCCGATAAGATATTGTTTTCCGAAATATTTGCTTTAAAATAATATAATTCAGGTTTTTACTATTGTCTTGAAAGTTTTGTTTTACTAATTTAGCAGGATAAGGGTTAAATTGTCTGCAGCCGGTGTGTTTCAGACACACTATGTAAATAAAGAGAGATACACGTGTGTGTAACGCTCCTGATTCGGAACGTAACGTGTGAATTTTAATTATTTCAACAATAAGGATTGACCAGCATGTGATTATGACTCATGCTGTAACCTTTTACCACACAATCCCCAAAAGGCTTTTGAAAACATTTTGGGAAAAGGAATAAATGCTGGTCAGCAGCATTTTCTCCTTTTCCCATAATGTTTTCTACATTTTGAAAAACAAGTTTAATGCTTTCATTAACATCTAATTTTTCGTCCGAAATTGTTTTCAATTTGGATGAGTCGAATATTATGTCGTATGGTAAAGAGTTACACATTATGACGTTAACGTCACTTAACGTTGATGATGAATCAAACAATTAAAAGTTTGTTGAAGGAACATTTATCAAATCCACTTAAGTTCCAAAGAAATGAACTATGCACAATTTTAAAATGTTTACAGGTATAATGTTTATTATGATCCCTCTTTGAACAGAGACGTATAAAGCAAGACTTGTGCACATACTCGAAAAAGATATGGTCCCATCAAGTCAAGCTATTTCTCCTTTTTTCCCGGATTTATTAGACTGTTATAAAAATTCTGTGTTTTTTTTTTTAATTTCTCTGATTACAGTGAATGTGTGCAGTGCAATCGATAAATCATATAAAAAGAGGATGACGAACTTGCACTCCCAGTGCCGAAAAAGTCTTTCCTTGTTTTGTCCATTTCCGACCTGAATGAGCCCACTAATCGATGACGTAGGTATGCAGTCACTTCGTACCATAACCATTTCGTACCATTCAGTTTATGACCATTTCGTACTATAGTTTTACCACTTCGTACCATAAATTTGCCATTTCGTACCATAGCGTTACCACTTCGTACCATGATAATACCATCTCATACTGTGACCAAACATATCAATAAATGTGACAAAAAGTGATATTTGATATATTTACTTAGTATAAACCAATGCTTTGGTTACCTAATTACGGGATATTATCATAAATCATAAATAAAGGAATCAGTTAGTATGCGACTAAGAAGATAGATTATTGGTCTGTTTGTCTGTAATGTTTGTTGGATAATTAGAACTGGGAACAAACAGATTACATTAAATTAAACATTTAATCGAATAATTATAATTGTTTAATTATCCTTGATTGTAGATTGTCAATTATCCTGTTTGTCTTCTTTTTTTGTATGTTTGTTTATGGATATGTTTTGAAATAAGGTGAACCTTGTATGATGCCGAGACAAGGACAGGGTCAAACGTCAAGGTCAATATGACATTTTTTTCTTTTTTCTCGTAAAAACATCATTTTCCACAATATTCACTTACTTAAATTATACAGCTTACGAAAGCAATTCATTTTTAACGACCCTTTGAGAAACTACTTTGAAAATATAATGGGAAAAGGAGATAATCAGAAAGTGTTACGCTCATAATTTCTTAAATGAATATTTAACTTGAATAAATAGCTTTTTTGTTTTCGTCTTCTAATACCGTCATAACGATAGTTTTTCATAGTCAAAACTTTGTCATAGGTCCCAAAATACATGGTACGAAATTGTATGACTATAGTACGATATGGAAAAATTATGGTACGAAATGGAAAAATTATGGTACGAAATGGTAAAATTATGGTGCGAAGTGACTGTTACGAAATGGTTATGGTACGAAACGTCCGTAATTGGATGACGTATTTCACATTTCCGTTCGTTCAAAACACGAGTTTCCAGCGTCTCGGTAATCAATCATCAATCAAATTTGTTTGACCATGGCTGATGACGACCATGATATGGACAAGTAAACTCTTTACTTATTTACAAGATTTAATTAATTGTAACAACAGCTTTTATTGCAAAATACCGTTCTTCGATTGAATCTGGCCAACTCGTCCCAAAGACATTTTTTTTCCTTTACAGTATAGTAGCATGGAACAATGATTTTTTATATAGTGGAATAGAAGGCTGAAACTTTCCACATATCACAAGTAGGATTTGAGAAATTCAAAACACTTAAGTTTTTCCACATCAAGGCAGAAGTTTATTTTTTATTAATTTTTTAGTATGGTCTGTTGCCATGCCTTGACAAAAACCTTAATTATTTTCACAGAAAAAGTGGTAAATTTCACTTAAACCTAATAAAATTAGCCAAATCAATTTCAAATCTTTTTCTTTTTTACACCAGCCTGTTCTACTACTTATACTGTACAAAAAATACCCAGAAATAATGCCTGCAATTCAATGCAATATTTTTATTCAATTTTTTTAAAACATACACCAAGCACTGAATTCACACAATGATCATCTATGTGATCAATAAACTGACAAGTAGATGCACTAAAAACCAAAATCAGACTTAAACATGTGCCCTGCTTCTTTCTTATCCTTCTTCTTATCTTCTTCCTCTGCTCAATCAAAGTTTATGAAACAATAGTAAATGTACATTTATTGCTGTTTTATACATATGTGATCATATCACCGGGTTATGGGAGGGGAGAGAAAGGGCTCCTGCAAAGAATTTCAAGCTTGGTTTTCTCCTTAATTGGGTGGATTGAAACACACATGGAACAGATATAAATATAGGCCATGTCTGTGGCCATTTGTTTCAGACTTTGTACACCATACAGCCACAATAGTATTTTGATGAAAAAACCTTGATGTTGAAATGAAAGCAGAGATCTATGACTTCATAAAAAACTTATCACAAATGAAATGTGACCAATCAAGGATTTACAAAATTTTAGCATGTCTAAAATCTGATTTAAATTAGTGCATTCCTACTTTTACACTTTTCTACCTCAGAGGTAATTTCACTGTCTTTATATGAATAGTATTTACTGGTATTTACAAACAATGAGTCAGTGATCAGCTGTATCTGTACTTTGGAATGTCCAAAGAAGTATGAATCTGAAGGAATAATTACACTAAGAACACAGGGAAGTGGGAGAAATTACTTTTTCCCACAATGTTTCCAAAGACCATTTCATTAAAGGTTGCTTATAATATAAATAGACAGACGTGCTTCAACTGGACTGGCAGATGCCTGTCTGTCTGATCTGCTTTATATTAGCCTATGTAGTATGTAGCAAACTGTATGCTTAAACCTAACTTATTTTCCCCTATTGTTTTCTTTGCTAATGTCATTCCCCAAAGTTTTCAAAAGATAAAGATTAAATGAGATACTCAAAGATGGTTGGGTGTTTGAAGATTTCTTAGTTTTATAATCACAATTTAAAAAATATCGGAGGATTTCTGTTAAAAAAAAAAAAAAAAAAACGAAACCAGCAGGAATAAGTAACACCAATATTTCATTTTATAACACAACAAAGATGTATGAAATACATTTTCTTTCACTTTAATATGATTTCTGGTTGTTCAATGACAGTTTTGCACTAACTGCAGTGAGGTTTATAGCATAAAAACAAATAGAATTTTGTTCAACAGTAGGAAAAACAGCGGCGCCGCCATTTTGAAAATTCCACTTCCGGTTTCACCAGAGTTGGAATAAAGTAAAAAAACACACACATTACGTCCATTTAAAGGGAATCTTGGTAGTGTAATGATGAAAAATTGGATTGAGGAACAAAATTAAGCCAGTCTTACAAACGTGCACCTTCCCTTTTCTTTTAAAAAACTTAATTTCTTTTTTCAAAAGCGATTTTTAACAGGCAAACGAGCTCGCTTCTGTTTAAGAGTAAAGTGCACGTGTTCCTCAATGTGTTGGCTACAATTAAATAAGCTTTACCCAAGAAAAATGATTTGAGAAAATACTATAAATCGGCGTAATTCAACCCCACCCAAAGGGCGAGAATTTTGCACCATTTTTTTGACGCAAGAACGATAACACATTTAGAGTTGCCTCCCTTGTTGGTCCATGCTATTTATAGACGTTGTCTTGCTATTTATTTAGATGAAAACTTTACATACCATTTTTGAAAAATTTAGTGCCAAAAGTGATATTCAGAGGTAAGGTTGTGAAGTGTGTTGACAGTATCTGACGTACAAATACTCACATGCTAACATCCTCTTTGTGGCGCATTTCAGCTTCTTTTTCGGAATTTGTAAATATCACGATAAATAAGAACCCATCATAATTCTGGAAACGAATATATATATCTAAGCTGCTTGTCAGCTATTAATATACTTTCGATCCGAAGCTTAGCACCGATGTTATTTTTGTGATTGTTTCTGTGCTCTTCTTCACAACAGCTGTTCACCTACACAGCAGCTGCCCTTTACATGCTTCTGGAAATTTCAAAATCTTACTTATCATTTTTCAGCCAGTTGAATGTCTCCTTAATCTGCTTGTCAGCATTAATAATAGACATGAATTGATAGATAAATGATTAACTTCAAGTTGGCTCCAGGTTTAGTACAAAGTTTTTTTTTATAGATTTTATTGTAATTTACATTTTTCTGACATAAACATAACTAGTTAAAATGCAAGCAAACACTCATTAGTAATTCAGTTGACTGTGCATATCTGTTCAATTTCATTTGAAAAAATATTGACATATGACGGGCACTTTATGTGATAAGCATGACTCCTTTAAATCAAATACACTCAGAACAGTTTAGTTTTCTTTTTCCATGCCCAAGCAGATAAAAAAGAAAGCCAATAAATGGTTAAGAAAAAAGAGTTTGTACTTGGAATGACTTCCGGAATTTGTGCAGTAAATTTCAGCCTAGCTCTGATTTCATCAGAAGAAGGTCAGTGGATATTTATGTGTCAAAAAACTGAAATTGCAAGAACTTAGAAGGTAAAAGTTACATTTTTTAATTACTTTGGTGTTTTTCTAAAGAATTACATGTATCATTACTATTTCAATCACAGATCTTACTTTTAGCTGACAATGAAAAGATAGATGCATACAGCCCTTTCAAATGATGCTAGTATTTTCATTTTTCAATCCAGAATGGGGATAAGAATGGCTGCAGCAGGGGCAAGCTGAGACATAATCACAATGGAAATAACATCGAAGCTAACCTCGAATCGTGGGCACTATGTCCAGAATATGCTTCAATTTGACCTCCAGTGTGAAAAGATTTTCATTCATCTTATTGTTACTTACCTTTTTTTTGACATATGTCATGTATGGAAGAAATGCATACACATGTATCATTAAAACTACAATGAAGGAGAATTATTTGAGCCATGCTCTGGCAAAAGCGGTCTTAATTCATCTTTGTGATGCATGACACCAATCAAGCCATCGCATGGTTATGGAACCACATAAACCTTTTTTTTTTTTTTTTTTAATAATTGACTGAATCATGAGGTAAACTGGTCCTTAGACATACAGAAAATTGACCTGTTGCGAAAAGTTTCGGCCCAGGTCAGCCTACATGGACAGTGCAGGCTTACATAGGTCGATATTTTTCGCAGATGCATTAAGCCCCCTTTTCACAGGGCATGCCTCATTTATTTTATCATATTGCTTGTGTTTCATGAAGCTTTGATGATGATGCTGATGACTTAGATGATGATGAACCTTTAGATGAACACATACAGACTCAAGATGTGAGTATTTCATTATTTCAATTCTTCATCAGATGACAAAAATTCATTCTCTTTTGACCAAGATTTATTCTCTTCAAACTTTATAACATTTGCAGATGACAGAATACACAAGGCTGTAATGATAGGATTTATATTTGATATTGTAGATATTAACAATGTGGGAGAAGAAAATATTGATGGGAAAAGAAGAAAATACTGGTTACCAGTATTTTGGCCTATTCCCATGTTTTCATAAGTAGTTGTTAAAACATGGGATCATTGTTGGTTAAGGGTTAACCCAAAGCTTTAGTGCCAAAAGTGATATTCAGAGAGTATGAATGACCTAGTCATGATTATGATACCAAAGTCCAAAGCTACTTTGTAAAGAATATCTGGCAAAATATTTGATTGGACTTACTGCACACTGTGGGTGGTTTGTTCTGTTCTACAATGTCTGCATATTTTGCAACACATCCTGAGTTTTAAAAAATACACAACCTTTTACCAAACAATATTGTATTTTTGTGACTCTGTGTTGAGAAAAATACTTTTGAATAAAATGTGGGAAAAGGGGAACATACTGGTACATGTAACCAGCATTTTCTCTCTTTAATAGGTTGAACTAGATTTTATATGTTGCCAAATTTAGTCATGTGTTAAAGCATCAATGTTAATCTCAAGAGGAGAGCTGTAAAGATAGGTTGATGAAAGTCAGTGCACCCATTTCAAGCTGAAAGTGTTTGTTTTTCTGTCTGCAAGTGTTATTGTTCATTGAAAAATGTCCTTGGTTTGTAATCCAGGTGATAGAAGTTTGATTCTCAGCATTGGTCAAATTTTTATCAAGGACTGATGATTTAAGTCTTTACCACACAATCCCGAGTTTTAACAACCTTAAGGAAGAGGTCTTTTGAAAACATTGTGAGAAAAGGAGAAAATGCTGGTAACCAGCATTTTCTCCATTTCCCACAATGTTTTCTACTCTTTCAAAGACAAATTCCATTATTTGAGTCTCATTTAGTTTGTCACCTGGAAATGCTTTCAAATTGGACAAGTCTACATTTCTGTTGTCTGGTAGAGTTAACCCTATACCAAACAATGAAATTTTAGACTTGTCCAGAATTGAAGGCATCTGCAGACAACAAAGTGGCTCCAATGGCAAATTTTGCCCTTGATAGAGTAGAAAACATGGGAAAAGGAGAAAATGCAGGTTACCTGCTGCAATTTGTCTGAATGATGCTGATTATGGTGTGAACCAGGAAAGATACCAAACTTTAATACAATCCCATAGGGCCGATTAAAAGGTACTCTCAATATATCTCTTTTTAATATGTGTATTGTATTACATAGTTTATGCACTTTTATAAGGGATGTTTTGTTTGATGAATGTATAATAACAAAATAAACAATCTTTTTACATTTAGTGGGAGCCCGCCAGGGTAGCTCAGTGGTTAGCGTAGCTGACTTGTGACCTGGTGGTTGCTACAATACCCGGTTGAGGCAAACTTTCTTTCCGGCAGTTTTTCTCCTCTCACCTCTGATGCATGTGAGAAGTAGTCAGTGGCTTTGGAAAGAAAGTTGTATCAGTACTGGTGTTTGAAAGCCAGGAAATACATGGGTGCATCACTGACTGCCATGATATGACCTGAAATGTTAAAATGGTGTTAAACTCCAATACAAACGAAACATTTAGTGGGACAATTTGTTTTTTGACAGGGGGATGGTCAGCTTGAAATCCTGCCAGCAGATGCAGCCCAACCTACAGCCCCACAGAAACGGATAACAACGCCATATATGACCAAGTATGAAAGAGCGAGAGTGCTTGGTACAAGAGCACTGCAAATTGCGTAAGCTTTTAGTTATATTTATAAGTACATGTATTGGTTTAGTGCCATTTTTGGCATTTTCATTTAACTCTTTACCAAACGACAAAATTTTGGACTTGACCGAATTGAAAGCATTTACAGATGACATATTTTATGTAGCTCAAGTGATGATTTATGTCTTTGATAGGGTAGAAAATATTTTGGAAAATGTGGTTACCAGCATTTTCTCCTTTTCGCAGAGTGTTTTCAAAAGCCTTACACAGGATTTTGTGGTTTAAATGTAGGAATGGCGACAAATTACATGTTAACCCTTTCCCAAATGACAGATTTTGGACTGGTCCAAATTGAAAGAGTTTGCAGACAACAATTTCAAATTTGATGAAAATGGCTGAAAGTTATCAAAAAGGGTAGAAAACATTATGGGAAAAGGAGAAATTTCTCATTACAAGCAATTTCTCCTTTTCCCACAGTGTTTTCAAAAGACTTGTACTGCAGATACATGAAAACCAGGGCTCGTTTGGGAAAGGGTTAAGACAAGAACTTTTTCTTCCACCTAAAGGATTATGATAGCATGAATAGATAAAAGAAAAATTAATACTCAAAGTGCAGGCTTATTGAGAGTTGATAGTATTACTGAATTGCTTAAACCTTTATCAAACAGTCTCATGTTTTAAGACAGATGAATAGAGATTTTAAAAAACTTTTGGGAATAGGAGAAAATGATGGTAACAAGCATTTTCTCCTTTTCCTACAATGTTTTTGCCCTTTCAACAACAAATCCCAGCAATGGAGCCATATTGAATGTGGTGTATGAAACTGTTTTCATTTTTGACCCGTCTAAAATTTTGACACCTGATAAGGAGTTATATCAGTGCAGTATGAATCATAAAGCATTGTTTACCTCTTTACCACACAATCCCGAGTTTTAACGACCATGAAAAAGTAGCCCTTTGAAAACATTGTGGGAAATGGAGGAAATGCTGGTAACCAGCATTGTCTCCTATTCCCACAATGTTTTCAGCCCTTCCCAAAACAAGTTTTAAGTTTTCATTCTCATTTAATTTGTTGTCTGCAAATGCTTTCAATTTGGACCAGTCTAAAATGTTGTCGTGTGGTAAAGAGTTAAGGGGCACTTAGTTAACATCCTTCCATTTAAAATGTGTGAAGTAGTGAAATGTAATTAGATGCTGAAGCGAAGAAAAACCTGTCAACAGGAATTTTGTCATGACTAGTGTATCAGTGGATACAGGAAAACTGAAATTATGAGATATTGCTATAGCCTTTTGCAGGATAATCTAGGATCATGTTTATTTCAGAATGTGTGCCCCTGTGATGGTGGAACTGGAGGGTGAAACAGATCCTTTGATCATAGCAATGAAAGAACTGAAGTAAGTGATTTAACTCTTTACCACATGACAAAAATCTAGACTGTCAAAACTGAAAGCATCTTCAGTTGACAATTTCAGTGGGGATTAAATGATGGAATTTGTCTGTATAAGGATAGAATACATTGTGAGAAAAGGAGAAAAATGCTGGCTACCAACATTTTCTCCTTTTTCCCCACAAGGTTTTCAAAAGGCTTTTTACTCACGATTGTTAAAATTTGGGATTGTTTGGTAAAGGGTTAATTGTTTTATTGATGTCAAAATGTTAGACTCTGCCAAACCAGAAAGCATTTGCATAGGACAAACTAAATGTGGCCTAATTTTTTTCATGACTGAATTGAGGGGAAAGGAGAAACTCAGGATTGTGTGGTAAAGAGTTAACTGTTTGACTTTTGTAGATTCTGTTAAATACCAATTGACGTGTTCAGCCTTTCCTCTTCTCCAGTGATATTTAAACACTAGAATATTTCAATTTAGAAGGTTAAGGTTAATGCCCAGTAAAACCTTTCTGAGTAAGCTATCTGTATCAAGCAAGGACATTTTCGTTTCCAGAGAAGGGAAACTTGTTAAATGTACCTTTGCTAAGCAAGCACATACTTAGTGTTCCTTTTTTGCTCGCTTGATACAGGTTGGACATTACTTCTTTAGCTTTTAACTGAAGTTCCTACAGAAACATGAGCCATGCTCTGAATAAAGGGAGTTTAATGCATCTCCATGATTCATTATACCAAGATGTCATCACATAATTATGGATCCAGACAATCAATTTTGTTTAACAACTAAATGAATTATGTGATAGAATGGTAATTTGACATGTGGAAAAATTGCCAAAAATAAATTGTGTGAAATGCGTTGACATGGGTTGATACTCTTTGCAAATGCATTAAATGTCCTTTTCACATAGCATGGCTCATTTGTTTTTTTGGGGGGTATGAAATACATCTACACTGTCATGACTCTTTTAACAGCAGCTGAAAGGGGGCTGTACAGATTTTGATAATCTTTATTAACCTGAAAATGCCATATCACTGAAGTTAGTAAAGCAATAGTTAACAAACCATAAATGAATGTGAAAGAAAAGTATAGGAAAAAACTTTTTATGGTATATGTATGTCTTAGGTGGGATACATAGCCTTTGCAAAGATTCATGGGAATACCACATTAGCAATTATGGCCATCTACTCTGGATCATATTCAAATAAGAATAAAGTCATCATCTGGTCTCATAGAAATGCAATACAGAGGAATCCGCTAATATCCGAAAATCCCTATAATCCGAGTTGCTAATAAGTGGATTCTACTGTACTGTTATTAAAACAACATAATTTCATTTTTACTGAAGGCAACTGCTTTCAAAGGAAAATATATGAACCATGCTCTGGCAAAAGGGGGCTTAATGCATATCTGTGATCCATGATACCAATCAAGCCATCATATACTTAGGTATTCATAAGAGCCCCTCTTTTTAACAACCAACTTAATCATGAAGTAGACTGCTCCTTGAACATACAGAAAATTGACCAATAGCAAAAAGTTTCGGCTCATTTCAGCCTGCACAGGCTGTCCTGGGTCAATACTTTTCGCAGATGTATTATGCCCGTTTTTCACAGAGCATGGCTCATATTTAGTGGTAATGATAACTTTTTTATAAGAAATGTTGGTTTGTTGCAAAAAATCTGAATAGGCCTCTATAAATTTGGCTCAGTTCTTATATTCCAAAGCTATGTGACAAAATACAAATGGTGTCGGAATCCCTTTTGTCTATTTCAGGGCCAGAAAAATACCGATTATCATCCGCCGGTATTTGCCTGATAGCAGTTTTGAGGACTGGGGTATTGATGAGCTTATAATGACAGAATGATTGGATGATGAGCAGTTTGTGATTGTCTTTAAGAATACCATTTGTGTTTGGGGAAAGAGTTGTGGAACTTAGTAAATCTGTTTGGTGACAACTACAAGAGTTCTTAGTAAAGTGAATGCAGAGAGTGTCATTAGAGAGCTAAGCAGGACTGATGTTGCTTTTGCCTACAGCGTAGATCAAATTCAGGCTGCACAGAATGTGCAGTTGGTCTTACTTTTACACTGTATTTTACTTTGTTATATATTCTCGCCAAAATAGCCTTAGAATTGTAATAGCTATGCTGTTTTTCTTGCTTGAAGATGTCCGTTTCATTAATTCAGAGCTCTTAGGGCCTTGACAGATTTTGCATGATCATGATTAATTGAGATAATGGCTTATTTTAACTGTAGGCAGAAAAATTAAAATGTATACGTGATCAAAAGATAAAGGAAGATAAGGGTATTTCTTTTAAAGATTTGTATCCCAAGGCCACAAATTTACTTAACCCTTTACCACACAATCCCAACTTTTAACAACCCTGAGAAAAGAAGTTTTTGAAAACATTGCGGGAAAAAGGAGAAAATGCTGGTATTTCCACAATGTTTCTACCCTTCCGAACACAAATTTCAAGTTTTGAGTCACCTTCATTTTGTCATCTGCACATTTTTCCTATTTAGACAAGTCTAAAATTTTGTCGTTCGGTAAAGAGTTAACCCTTTGCCACATAACTTTTAACAACCTTAAAGAAGAATGCTCTTCAAAACATTGTGGAAAAGGAGAAAATGCTGGTTATCAGCATTTTTTTTCCTTTTCCCAGAGTTTCAAAAAAAAAATTTTAACTTTTCAGTCTTATTTATTTTGTTGTCTGCAAATGTTTTTGAATTTGATCAAGTCCAAATTTTTGTCATTTGGTGAAGTTAATTTTTGTCATTTGGTAAAGTTAATTGGTGCCAAGTAGATAATGTAAAGGAAAAAGTGACTATACTGTATGTACTGCTAGTTATAAAAAGTTGGTAGCCAAGACTGCTGTTTGTGGAAGGAAGGGTCAAAAAACCACATTGTAATGAAAGGCATTCTTAGTAATTTTGTTCATGTTTGAATAAAAAATCTTCTTCATCGACACATCTTTCTTGTTTATTTTTCAGTCTGAAGTTCTATTTACACTCACATTTAGGCTCATTGCCTCCTGAAAGGAATTTGAAGCAAAGAACTTTAGAAACACCCTTGTGAGCTACTGCCTGCCTGGGTAGCTCAGTGCTTAGCATGTCTGACTAGTGACCTGGTGGTTGCCAGTTCGATGCCCAGTTTAGGCAAACTTTTTTTCCAGCAATTTTTCATCTCTCACCTCTGATGCATGTGAGAAAAGTAGTTAGTGGCTTTGGAAAGAAAGTTGTTTCAGTACTGGTGTGAGAAAGCCAGGAAATACATGGGTGTGTCACTGATCACCATGATATGACCAGAGCTATTAAAATGGCATTAAACGCCAATACAAATCAAACCAAACAAAAGAAACAACATTGTAGAAAAGGGATAATCATAATGAGCTAGGGTCAATTATGTGTATACATTTGAAAACGTTGTGGCAAAAAGAGGATTTGCTCATATCTAGCCTTCATGTTTTAAAAAGTTGTAAGACATGTAAAAGTGGTCTGCGTGATTTAAGCCTCATCCTGCTAAATAAAAGAAACTTTCAAACCGATAGTATAAACCCAAATTTTCCTAGTTCAAGGGCATTTTTGGACGAAAGACATGTCCTTATCGGACAACGTAGATCCAAGATCAGACTGCACATTCTGTGCAGTCTGATCTTGATTTAGGCTGTCCGTAAAAGGTCAGTGAGTCGCTTAGCAGCCTAGGGGTTAATGCATTAACTCTTTACCACACAATCCTGAGTTTTAACAACCCTGAAGAAGAAGGCTTTTGAAAACATTGTGGGAAAAGAAGAAAATGCTGGTGACCAGCATTTTCTTCTTTTCCCACAATGTTTTCAACAATCTTGAAGACAGATACTGGTGAAACCCAGGAAATACATAAATATGTCGGCAGTTGCCTTGATATGACTGAAATAATGTTGAAAGCGGAGTAACACACCATTGAATCAAATAATCAATTGATCTTTCTCATCACCGTCAACATGGTTTCCCTGTCAGAATCCAATCAAATGAGAAGTCTTTTCTAGCTAGACCCAACTGCAGCTCACAATTTTGACCCAAGTCATACATTCAATGTGAGGAGAACTGAGTTCTCAAGAGAGACAGCTTATGATCCACGTAGTGATCATCACCTTGGCTTGCGAAGATGCCAGGTAAGACAAATGCTTTGGAAATTATTAGATCCAAGCAACTCACCAAACCCAAATTTAGACTCTAACAAATTTAAAGATTTGCAGACAAAAAGTCCAACATAGCTCAAAACATGCTAATTACCAGCATTTTCTCCTTTTCATTTTCAGCCTGATACCCATGAAACTTGGCCAGAATGTTTGTTCTGGATAAAATCCTGGACAAGTTGGAAATTGGGACACCGCTCAAAAAGTAGGCCACAGGGCCAAATCTTAGAAAAAGCTTGTGTGCACTCTAGAGGCCACATTTTCAGCCCGATATGCATGAAACTTGGTCAGAATGTTTGTCTGGATAAAATTTTAGACAAGTTTGAAATTGGGTCATGTCGGGTCAAATGCTGGTTGGGAAAAGGAGAAAATGAGACAATTAATTTTACGGATCCCTAAATATGTGAAGTCTTGCTTGGTATGATGCATCACAGAGATGCATTAAGCCCCCTTTTGCCAGAGCACAGCTGAAATTGCATTAGAACATGACAAAAATCTGACCCCTTGAGATGCTGGGGACATAATAAGGTTTTGGATAATGGAGAGCATGATCAAACTGCTGAGCAAACACTGATTCTGCTCCCCTAGAGTACCTGCACTAGTAGGTATTTAGCCAGAACAGCATAAAGGAATGATAACACACTAAAACTGACCTTGCTCAATTGCCATGAATGTAAGTTAACACCTTTTTGTCAGGAAAAAGCTCCTAAATCTTTTATAGACAGTGATATTTAAGACTTGTCCAAAATGAAAACATTTGAGGCATGCTCTGTGAAAAGAGGGCTTAATGCATCTGCAAAAAGTATCAACCAAGGTCAGCCTGTGCAGTCCAAGCAGGCTAACTTGGGTGGAAACATTTTGCTTTTGATAAATTTTCTGCATGTCAAAGGTCAAAGAACCATTCTTTCTCATGATTCGGTCAGTACAAAATTGATTTTGTACATAATACTGTAATGCATCACAGAGATGCATTAAAACTCCTTTTCCAAGAGTATTGCCCGCTTGGAGACAACAAATTAATTGTGGCTCTTGAGTGTTTAGTAAAGGGTTAGTAAAGGGTTAATTAGGCAACTTCCAAATTATGCTAATGAGTAGATAAGACTGTAAATTCTTGATCTATTTTATCTACCAAAGAATTTTGTAAGTTGAAGACACATATAAAAGGTTAAAAAATTATCTTTCAGACATGCCTTCGGAGTATTCAACATCCACTGTTAAAGAAAGAAATTTAATTAAAAAGAGCCTAAACAGACACATTTAAGTCTTTTTTAATTTCAGCTGAACACACATGTATACCAAAAAGTAGAACCATTAACCCTCTCCAAAACAACAAATTTCACACTATTCCAAATTGAAAAATTCCGATTTGATATTGGTATATGTGAGCTGCAGTTGTCTGAAAGGACAGAAAACAATCTGAGAATGGGAAATATTATTTGCTAAAAACACTTTCTCCTCTTCCCACATTGTTTTCTAAAGACTTCCTTTGTAGACATGTTGTAACACTGGACTGTTTGTAGCCACCATAGGCAGAAGAATGTGCCCCTTTTTTTAACCCGTTCTTGTTCACAGAAAGTTATATTGATTGTTTTACCAAAATATCCTGTGACTTTTAGACACTGGAAAAGGTGCCAGCAAATTTCGTCCTTTTCCAATCATTTGAGCCAGCATTCAATGTATCATCTGCAATTGCTTTCCATGTGGACGACACTAAATATGTTTTGGCTGGGACTATATTCACCAACCATTCTAAATTGCATTCCTAGTCTTAATCTAGATGTTGAAAGTAACATAACTTCTGATTGGCAAAACCATTTGGTTTATTGACTAAAACATTTGGTTAAGCCAGTCAGAAATTGTGTTACTTTCACATTTTGAATATTCTTGAAAATTAGACAAGAGTGATTTTAAAGAATGGTTGGAGAGTACATGACCTGTTAACTCTTTACCAAACCACAAAGTTGGAGACTTGTCCGAATTGAAAGTATTTGCCGACGATGACTTAAATGTGGCTCAAATGATGGGATATATTTCAGAAAGGATAGAAAACATTATGGGAAAAGGAGAAAATGCTGGTTACCAGTATTTTCTCCTTTTCCCACAATGTCTTCAATAGCCATCTTTCCCAAGGTTGTTAAAACTCGGGATTGTGGGGTGAAGGGCGAAAGAGGTAAAACAAGTAACTAGTGAGTGGAGCTTCAATAAGCTAGCCACATACGGAAGCACATGCCACTATGATATATAAAGAAATAAATTAATTTTTTCCTCATCTCTACGCATATACTTGTTTTCTATCAACCACTCTGTCTGTTCCTTGATCAGCTTTTTAGATGGTAGAAACATGTTTTTAAGGACAAAATGTTATGAAACTTCATCTTTATGTTGTTTATCACAAGCCACAGACAATGGTTAGGCCTATTTATCAGCTCACCTGAGCACGAAGTGCTGGGTAAGGTATTGTGATTCGTCGTTGTCCAGCGTCCGTCTTTCCACAATTCCTTTAAACATCTTCTCCTCCTAAACCAATCATGTTGAAACTTGACAGGCATATTCCTTGGGTGAAGTTCTACCAAATTGTTAAAAGAATTGAATTAACCCTTTAACTCCAGGGGTCTTGTTCTATTTAACCCTTTACCACACAATCCCAAGTTTTAATGCCTATGAGAAATGAGGCTCTTGAAAATATTGTGGGAAAAAGAGGAAATACTTGTAACCAGCATGTCTTCCTTTTCCACAATGTTTTGCCACCCAACCAAAATCAAATTTAAATTTTTGAGTCACATTTATTTTGTTGTCAGCAAATGGTTTGAATTTGGACACGTCTTAACCCTTTAAGCGCCTTTCACTACTATAGTTGCCTTTGTGTCTAGTGTAGATCAAGATCAGACTGCACGAAATGTGCAGTCTGATCATTGACCTATACTGTGTGCTTTGTTGAAACACAGCAGACAAAAGGCACCCACGCAGTTGTTATCATCTTGGACTCATTCTGGAATGAAAATGGCCTTTGGGTTTAAGGATTAAATTTTGTTGTTTGTTAATGATTTGAGCCAAGCCTGTTAGCTCATTACCTACAGGGCTAGCTATGCAGGGATGTCAAGTTTAAATCTCAGTTGGGCCAAGCACTGCGGTAACCAGTTTTTTTTTTTACTTTTTCCACAATGTTCTCTACCCATCCCAAATCTAAGTTCATTTTTTGAGACAAATTTATTTTGTTGTCTGCAAATGCTTTAAATTATAGACCAGTCTAAAATTTTTGTTTGGTAAAGAGATAAAGATAGACCAAGTAATATGCATTTCAAGACTGTGTTGTAGGCAATACTATCTTGCAGAATATAAGGCATGTATATCCAAGATCCAACTGCAGTCTGATCTTTATCTACACTGTCTGATAAAGTATCCTGTCTTGCGTACCCCTAGCCTTGGTTCCCACCTGATCATTTTTTCCTTTTATCTATTCAGGATGGACGGATGCAGTTTAAATTTGACATGAAGTCCCCTTTTTCCATGACACGGCAATAAATTCCAAAACCCTGACAATATGCGCTAGGTCACTTGAGGTGTGAAAATTTCATCCAAATCTGTTGAGATATGTCCGGTAATTAAAGAGATATTGGTGAAAAATGAAATATAACATGAAGACCCCTTTTTCCATGATGCTGCTATAAATTGCAGGGTCACATGATGAGAAACATTCTTTGAAAACTTTTGAAAATATGGTGGGAAAAGGAGAAAATGCTGGTAACCAGCATTTTCTCCTTTTTCCCACAAAGTTTTCTACCCTATCAAAGAAATATTGTGTCACTTGAGCCAATATGAAAATGTTGTCTGCAAATGCTTTCAATTTGGACAGATCTAAAATTTTGCCGTGCGGTAAAGGGTTAAAGCCTTTGACAGCATTTTTCTCTCTGGCTGTTAGGATGTATCTTTGAACATTGTGTTCATTGTATTTTGAGTTCATTTTTGTTCATTCATTTAACTCTGTAGTACAGATTTTATCTTGTAAATCTTAGAAGTCATTATAATTTTTGTTCTACACTTTGTGGTGTTTGTCTTAATTTATAAATAAGTTTATGACCCCCCCCCCCCCATAGATTTTGGGCATATACTCCACCATAAATTGAAGTACCATTTGAAAGATCTGTTCAGGTAGGGCCAAGGTCAATGTCACGCTTGAAGGTCAAATTTTTGTAAGCTGGACGCAAGTGTAAATACATTGTTTATGTATTTACAATAGCAATTACCCATGAACATGTCCCTGGACAACCACTGTAGTTGTTGGTGTATTTAACAACATTATAATACTAACTTGTATAGAAAGTCTTGAATCGGCAAGGCGTTAAACACCATACAATCAATTGAATTGGCAAACATTCTCTACTAAGTTTGTTCAAATCAGGCAACCTTTTGCCACACACCAAAAGGCCTAGGGCTTTGTTATTATTCATTTAAAACTCTGTTCTGGAGGTATATAGGAGTCAGCTTGTCGATCCATCCATCCATCCATCCATCCATCAGTCTTTCTGTAGCATTTTCTTGTCAGAGCTAGTTCTCAACAACTACAGGACAGATTTCATTCAAACCTTAGAGAGACTCGGTGCCAAGCAAGAATGTGCATATTATATTTTGGTGACGGTTCATTGAATTTTTACAAAGTTATTTTCCTTTGATGAAATTTCTTGTTCTCCCTATTTTTCAACAACTATTGGACAAATATCATTCAAACTTCTCACAAATATTTATATAACCGGGTTTGGTTAAGAAAGATTATCTTCTTGTCTAAACCAAGAAGACCTAGAGCTTTGGCCTTGCACTTCGATATTTGGCATTTATCTTCATTGTAGACCTTTACTGCTTGGTACTCAGGTGAGCGATATAGGACCATCATGGTCCTCTTGTTTATTTTGTGTTTTTCCTTACTGTGAATGTCCACCGTTGTTTCTGTGTGTTTATTTTGGTTTTCCTAAACCCTTTGCCGTTCTTACCTTTACTGTAAGTCACAATACCCCACATAACTGATTTAAACAGGTAAAAGAAACAACCTGCTCACTCCCTGGATTGCTGAGTTGACTGTAAACGGGTAAACCTCTGGTTAATCCCTCATTAACTGGTTGCTCATTGTTTTGTTTGTAAATGTCAAAGGTCAAACATGTGTACTGGTTATTTTTTAACCACCAGGTTTTTCCTGGATTATTGAACCTGGACTTTCTGCACATTTACAGGTATTGCTGTTGTTTTGTTTATACAGTGTCAAGGGTCATACTTGTGCACTGGTTATATTTAGCCACTGGGTTTTTCCTAGATTTATGCTGTATGCCAACTAATGTATATCCTTGTTCATTTTGGATTGAAACCAGTGCTATCACACATTGTGTTAACCTGTGCAACTGTCTTAATGGCTTTGAACCATTTAGCCATGGCATCTAAGGAGGAGACTGATGCTGATGAGCAAGAGGAAATGATTTCTATGATTGAGGATGAAATGTTGAGTGCTTTGAGCAACAGGTATGTTATTGTCCCAAAGGGAAATAGCACCCCTCAAACGTCTTTGTTTTCAGATGCAGGTGCCAGACTTAAGACATCCAGAAGTCCTGTTGAGCTGCTCACTCCTTCAAAAACTGAAGTTTTTAACCCTTCGCCCAATTACCCACTCTTTGTTCCCAAATTACCTTTGTTTTCAGGTCATGACGCAGTCCCTAAAGGTGAAGTCTTATATACTGAATGGAGGTTTGAGGTTCATTGCCTAATGGCAGACCATAGTCTTCCATCCAACCACCTTCTGCAGATTATTCGTAGCTCCTTGCATGGCACTGCTCGCAGACTTTTGATACCTTTAGGGAGGGGGTTTCAGTTGATATTATTTTGCACAAACTAGAGTCTACCTTTGGAGATTTGGCTCCCAGGAATGTGACAATGTTGGAGTTCTTCGATATTCAACATTCAAATGAGAGTGTCACAGAATATGCTTGTCGATTAGAGTCATTGCTTCACACAGCTATGGAAGGAAGCCATATGGGTCCAGCTGCCAAGAATGACATGCTTCGTCACAGATTTTGGACCGGGTTAGCTTCTTCCCGGTTCCTTGATAAAACTCGCAAGGACTATGATTCCATGTTAAACTATGGGGAACTTCTGCGAAAAGTTCATGTCAAGGAAAGAGAACTGTTGAGCTCCTCCACGACTACCTCCAAGAAGATGCAGCATAATCCTCTTTCCTCAAGTTCAGCTGAGGCTTCTTTCTTTGATTTAAAGTTGAAGGAGTTGGGGTCCAAGTTTTCATCACAGGTTTCAACTGTACAATCCAGACTTGATGGAACTGACAGCAAATTTGACGCCATTATGAAGAAGTTGGATACCAACCCCAATCAGCAGCAGCCTCACCAGCCTCAATAGCAACGGTCCAATCAGGACAGAGGAAATTGGAGGAGAAGGAAAAGGAGAAACTGGAATCAGACCTCTAACCAAAACAATAACCAGAGCCCCAACCGACAACCTGCACCAACCCAGCCAAAAGATTAACCGTTTCGACAACCTTTGAGGAGCATTTACAAAGGATTGAAGCTGTCTTCCAGCGATTTGATCAGCACCATCTTCGTTTTAAGCTCTCAAAGTGCGAATTCTTTCAATCCACAGTCAAGTATCTGGGTCACATCATTTTTGAAAAAGGATATCAAATGTCAAAGAGTTGCGCCAATTCCTTGGTTTTACAGGATACTACCGCTGCTTTGTAAAGAACTTTGCCCAGATAGTTCAGCCTCTTAATGCCCTTCTTGAAGGCCATCTTTCAGCTAAGCAGGCTAAGGCTTGCAAGTCCGAGAAGAATAAGAGAGCTGCACCTTGGATCTGGAGTCAAGACCAGCAGAAAGCTTTTGACAGCATCAAAGACAAGTTAACATCGCCACCAGTACTTGCATACGCCAATTACTCTTTACCTTTCGAGCTTCATGTCGATGCCAGTTCTCAGGGTCTTGGGGCAGTGTTATACCAGACCCAGAATGAACAGAAAAAGGTGATTGCTTATGCAAGTAGAAGTTTGCGTCAGGCAGAGTGCAAATATCCAGCTCACAAGCTAGAATTTTTGGCTTTGAAGTGGTCTGTCGCTGATAAATTTGGAGACTATCTTTATGGCTCTTCATTCAAAGTGGTGACGGACAATAACCCATTGACATATGTCCTCACTACAGCCAAAATGGATGCTACCGGCCATCGTTGGTTTGCAGAATTGAGTAGTAGAATTTTCATTCATCTTATTGTTACTTACCTTTTTTTTTTGACATGTCATGTATGGAAGAAATGCATACACATGTATCATTAAAACTACAATGAAGGAGAATTATTTGAGCCATGCTCTGGCAAAAGGGGTCTTAATTCATCTTCGTGATGCATGACACCAATCAAGCCATCGCATGGTTATGGAACCACATAAGGCCTTTTTTTTTTTTTTTTTTTTTAATAATCGACTGAATCATGAGGTAAACTGGTCCTTGGACATACAGAAAATTGACCTATCGCGAAAAGTTTCGGCCCAGGTCAGCCTGCGCGGACTATGCAGGCTTACCTAGGTCAATATTTTTCGCAGATGCATTAAGCCCCCTTTTCACAGGGCATGGCTCATTTATTTTTCCATATTGCTTGTGTTTCATGAAGCTTTGATGATGATGCTGATGACTTAGATGATGATGAACCTTTAGATGAACACAATCAGACTCAAGATGTGAGTATTTCATTATTTCAATTCTTCATCAGATGACAAAAATTCATTCTCTTTTGACCAAGATTTATTCTCTTCAAACTTTATAACATTTGCAGACGATAGAATACACAAGGCTGTAATGATAAGATTTATATTTGATATTGTAGATCTTAACAATGTGGGAGAAGAAAATATTGATGGGAAAAGAAGAAAATACTGGTTACCAGTATTTTGGCCTATTCCCATGTTTTCATAAGTAGTTGTTAAAACATGGGATCATTGTTGGTTAAGGGTTAACCCAAAGCTTTAGTGCCAAAAGTGATATTCAGAGAGTATGAATGACCTAGTCATGATTATGATACCAGAGTCCAAAGCTACTTTGTAAAGAATATCTAGCAAAATATTTGATTGGACTTACTGCACACTCCGGGTGGTTTGGTCTGTTCTACAGTGTCTGCATATTTTGCAACACATCCTGAGTTTTAAAAAACACACAACCTTTTACCAAACAATATTGTATTTTTGTGACTCTGTGTTGAGAAAAATACTTTTGAATAAAATGTGGGAAAAGGGGAACATACTGGTACATGTAACCAGCATTTTCTCTCTTTAATAGGTTGAACTAGATTTTATATGTTGCCAAATTTAGTCATGTGTTAAAGCATCAATGTTAATCTCAAGAGGAGAGCAAAAGAGTCAGTTGTAAAGATAGGTTGATGAAAGTCAGTGCACCCATTTCAAGCTGAAAGTGTTTGTTTTTCTGTCTGCAAGTGTTATTGTTCATTGAAAAATGTCCTTGGTTTCTAATCCAGGTGATAGAAGTTTGATTTTCAGCATTGGTTAAATTTTTATCAAGGACTGATGATTTAAGCCTTTACCATACAATCCTGAGTTTTAACAACCTTAAGGAAGAGGTCTTTTGAAAACATTGTGAGAAAAGGAGAAAATGCTGGTAACCAGCATTTTCTCCATTTCCCACAATGTTTTCTACTCTTTCAAAGACAAATTCCATTATTTGAGTCTCATTTAGTTTGTCACCTGGAAATGCTTTCAAATTGGACAAGTCTACATTTCTGTTGTCTGGTAGAGTTAACCCTACACCAAACAATAAAATTTTGGACTTGTCCAGAATTGAAGGCATCTGCAGACAACAAAGTGGCTCCAACGGCAAATTTTGCCCTCGATAGAGTAGAAAACATGGGAAAAGGAGAAAATGCAGGTTACCTGCTGCAATTTGTCTGAATGATGCTGATTATGGTGTGAACCAGGAAAGATACCAAACTTTAATACAATCCCATGGGACCGATTAAAAGGTACTCTCAATATATCTCTTTTTAATACGTGTATTGTATTACATAGTTTATGCACTTTTATAAGGGATGTTTTGTTTGATGAATATAAAACAAAATAAACAGTCTTTTTTGCATTTAGTGGGAGCCCACCAGGGTAGTTCAGTGGTTTGCGCAGCTGACTTGTGACCTAGTGGTTGCTACGATACCCGGTTGAGGCAAACTTTTTTTCTGATGCATGTGAGAAGTAGTCAGTGGCTTTGGAAAGACAGTTGTGTCAGTACTGGTGTTTGAAAGCCATGAAACATATGGGTGCATCACTGACTGCCATGATATGACCTGAAATGTTAAAATGGTGTTAAACTACAATACAAAGCAAACATTTAGTGGGACAATTTGTTTTTTGACAGGGGGGTGGTCAGCTTGAAATCCTGCCAGCAGATGCAGCCCAACCTACAGGCCCACAGAAACGGATCACAACGCCATATATGACCAAATATGAAAGAGCGAGAGTACTTGGTACAAGAGCACTGCACATTGCGAAAGCTTTTAGTTATAATTGTAAGTACATGTATTGTTACAGTGCCATTTTAGGCATTTTCATTTACCAAAAGACAAAATTTTGGACTTGACCAAATTGAAAGCATTTGCAGATGACACATTTCATGTAGCTCAAGTGATGATTTATGTCTTTGATAGGGTAGAAAATATTGTGGGAAAAGGAGAAAATCCTGGTTACCAGTGTTTTCAAAAGCCTTACATGGGATTTTGTGGTTTAAATGTAGAAATGGTGACAAATTACATGTTAAAACAAGAACTTTTTCTTCCACCTATAGCATTATGATAGCATGAATAGATAAAAGAAAAATTAATACTCAAAGTGCAGGCTTATTGAGAGTTGATAGTATTACTGAATTGCTTAAACCTTTATCAAACAGTCTCATGTTTCAAGACAGATGAATAGAGATTTTAAAACCTTTTGGGAATAGGAGAAAATGATGGTAACAAGCATATTCTCCGTTTCCTACAATGTTTTTGCCCTTTCAACAACAAATCCCAGCAATGGAGCCATATTGAATGTGTTGTATGAAACTGTTTTCATTTTTGACCAGTCTGACTCCTGATAAGGAGTTAAATCAGTGCAGTATGAGTCATAAAGCATTGTTTAACTCTTTATCACACAATCCCAAGTTTTAACGACCATGAAAAAGAAGCCCTTTGAAAACATTGTGGGAAATGGAGAAAATGCTGGAAATCAGCATTGTCTCATATTCCCACAATGTTTTCAGCTCTTCCCAAAACAAGTTTTAAGTTTTCATTCTCATTTAATTTGTTGTCTGCAAATGCTTTCAATTTGGACCAGTCTAAAATGTTGCCATGTGGTAAAGAGTTAAGGGGCACTTAGTTAACATCCTTCCATTTAAAATGTGTGAAGTAGTGAAATGTAATTAGATGCTGAAGCAAAGAAAAACCTGTCAACAGGAATTTTGTCATGACTAGTGCATCAGTGGATACAGGAAAACTGAAATTATGAGATATTGCTATAGCCTTTTGCAGAATAATCTAGGATCATGTTTATTTCAGAATGTGTGCCCCTGTGATGGTGGAACTGGAGGGTGAAACAGATCCTTTGATCATAGCAATGAAAGAACTGAAGTAAGTGATTTAACTCTTTACCACGTGACAAAAATCTAGACTGTCAAAACTGAAAGCATCTTCAGTTGACAATATCAGTGGGGATTAAATGATGGAATTTGTCTGTATAAGGATAGAATACATTGTGAGAAAAGGAGAAAATGCTGGCTACCAACATTTTCTCCTTTTTCCCCACAAGGTTTTCAAAAGGCTTTTTACTCACGGTTGTTAAAATTT
This sequence comes from Tridacna gigas, assembly GCA_945859785.2. Taxonomy (NCBI): domain Eukaryota; kingdom Metazoa; phylum Mollusca; class Bivalvia; order Cardiida; family Cardiidae; genus Tridacna; species Tridacna gigas. Next base: position 16,552,318 of record OX244031.2, read on the forward strand.
GGGACTGTGTGGTAAAGGGTTAATTGTTTTATTGATGTCAAAATGTTATACTCTGCCAAATCAGAAAGCATTTGCATAGGACAAACTAAATGTGGCCTATTTTTTTTCATGACTGAATTGAGGGGAAAGGAGAAACTCAGGATTGTGTGGTAAAGAGTTAACTGTTTGACTTTAGTAGATTCTGTTAAATACCAATTGAAATGTTCAGCCTTTCCTCTTCTCCAGTGTTATTCAAACACTAGAATATTTCAGTTCAGAAGGATTAGGTTAATGCCCAGTAAAACCGTTCTGAGCAAGCTATCTGTATCAAGCAAGGACATTTTAGTTTCCAGAGAAGGGAAACTTGTTAAATGTACCTTTGCTAAGCGAGCACATACTTAGTGTTCCTTTTTTGCTCGCTTGATACAGGTTGGACATTACTTCTTTAGCTTTTAACTGAAGTTCCTACAGAAACATGAGCCATGCTCTGACTAAAGGGAGTTTAATGCATCTCCATGATTCATTATACCAAGAAGTCATCACATAATTATGGATCCAGACAGTCAATTTTGTTTAACAACTAAATGAATTATGTGATAGAAGGGTAATTTGACATGCGGAAAAATTACCAAAAATAAATTGCGTGAAAAAAATAAATTGCGTGAAATGCGCTGACATGGGTTGATACTCTTTGCAGATGCATTAAATGCCCTTTTCACATAGCATGGCTCATTTGTTTTTTGGGGGAGGGTATGAAATACATCTACATTGTCATGACTCTTTTAACAGCAGCTGAAAGGGGGCTGTACAGATTTTGATAATCTTTATTAACCTAAAAATGCCATATCACTGAAGTTAGTAAAGCAATAGTTAACAAACCATAAATGAATGTGAAAGAAAAGTATAGGAAAAAACTTTTTATGGTATATGTATGTCTTAGGTGGGATACATAGCCTTTGCAAAGATTCATGGGAATACCACATTAGCAATTATGGCCATCTACTCTGGATCATATTCAAATAAGAATTAAGTCATCATCTGGTCTCATAGAAATGCAATACAGAGGAATCCGCTTATTAGCAATACCCATTTGTCAGAAGAAAAATTGCTATTAAACGATCATTGCTATTATCCGCAATTTCATTCGAGGCATGAACTCGCAAGAGAGTGGGGACTAAGAAGTCATCACTAAACCGACTATTTCCCTCCGCAATGGATTGCTAGTTATAAATTTGTAATCCAATATTAATAAAGTGATTCGAAAATGTTGTCTTTGTAGTTATTAGTTTATTGAATTACCTCTCATATTAGTATCCGAAGAGCTGTAGTGGTAAGTTGACCTGTTTTCCTGCATTGTTTACCTATTCACTCATGCTACACACGGCATATGTACACGTACATATTATTCATTAGGTTTATTATACGGCTTATTTTGCCCTTCTGAACGAAATCGAATGTGCCTTTTTTGAGCGCATTTTTTACGATTCCTTTTGAAAGAATCAATTAAAGTGTTAATTGGTTAAAGAATGTTGATTGGTGACTTGATGCGAGGCGTTATAAACAATATGGCCATAAAGAATGAAGGCATGAAAATCATGCCGAAGCTATAAAAATGGTTTTATATCAAAATGGAAACTAGATTAAGTCTGAAAAAAAAAAAAAAAAAAAATTCCAAGTCTAAGTCTATAAAGTAAGTCATTTATTCCAGTTTTTTATCAACACATCAGGAGAACAATTACTCTCGCGTAGGTGCGAAAATGACATCGCGTCGACACATATGTGTGTATTTACTGGACGGACACGCGAGTCTGCACCTGCAAAATAAAGTGAAGTTTTAGTTAATTTTCAGAAATTTCATTGATTCTTTTCTTAAAATCATGGCCTAATATTTCTAATAAACGACAAAATATGTTGACAGTGCAAATATTTTGTTGCCATTATCCGAAAATTTCTTTTAACGCTATTTCGATTATCCGAGAAAATTTACATTAAAGAGGAAATGGTTTTGTGCTGGGCAAAAAGTTGCTAATATCCGAAAATCCCTATAATCCGAGTTGCTAATAAGTGGATTCTACTGTACTGTTATTAAAACAACATAATTTCATTTTTACTGAAGGCAACTGCTTTCAAAGGAAAATATATGAACCATGCTCTGGCAAAAGGGGGCTTAATGCATATCTGTTACCCATGATACCAATCAAGCCATCACATACTTAGGTATTCATAAGAGCCCCTCTTTTTAACAACCAACTTAATCATGAAGTAGACTGCGCCTTGAACATACAGAAAATTGACCAATAGCAAAAAGTTTCGGCCCATTTCAGCCTGCACAGTCTGTCCTGGGTCAATACTTTTCACAGATGTATTATGCCCTTTTTTCACAGAGCATGGCTCATATTTAGTGGTAATGATAACTTTTTTGTAAGAAATGTTGATTTGTTGCAAAAAATCTGAATAGGCCTCTATAAATTTGGCTCAGTTCTTATATTTCAAAGTTATGTGACAAAATACAAATGGTGTCGGAATCCCTTTTGTCTATTTCAGGGCCAGAAAAATACCGATTATCATCCGCCGGTATTTGCCTGATTGCAGTTTTGAGGACTGGGGTATGATGAGCTTATAATGACAGAATGATTGGATGATGAGCAGTTTGTGATTGTCTTTAAGAATACCATGTGTGTTTGGGGAAAGAGTTGTGGAACTTAGTAAATCTGTTTGGTGACAACTACAAGAGTTCTTAGTAAAGTGAATGCAGAGAGTGTCATTAGAGAGCTAAGCAGGACTCATGTTGCTTTTGCCTACAGCGTAGATCAAATTCAGGCTGCACAGAATGTGCAGTTGGTCTTACTTTTACACTGTATTTTACTTTGTTATATATTCTCGCCAAAAGAGCCTTAGAATTGTAATAACTATGCTGTTTTTCTTGCTTAAAAATTAAAATGTATAAGTGATCAAAAGGTAAAGGAAGATAAGGGTATTTCTTTTAAAGATTTGTATCTCTAGGCCACAAATTTACTTAACCCTTTACCACACAATCCCAACTTGTAACAACCCAGAGAAAAGAAGTTTTTGAAAACATTGTGGGAAAAAGGAGAAAATGCTGGTATTTCCACAATGTTTCTACCCTTCCGAACACAAATTTCAAGTTTTGAGTCACCTTCATTTTGTCATCTGCACATTTTTCCTATTTAGACAAGTCTAAAATTTTGTCGTTTGGTAAAGAGTTAACCCTTTGCCACATAACTTTTAACAACCTTAAAGAAGAATGCTCTTCAAAACATTGTGGAAAAGGAGAAAATGCTGGTTATCAGCATTTTTTTTCCTTTTCCCAGAATGATTTTTACCCTTTCAAAAACAAATTTTAACTTTTCAGTCTTATTTATTTTGTTGTCTGCAAATGTTTGATCAAGTCCAAATTTTTGTCATTTGGTTAAGTTAATTTTTGTCATTTGGTAAAGTTAATTGGTGCCAAGTAGATAATGTAATGGAAAAAGTGACTATACTGTGGGTACTGCTAGTTATAAAAAGTTGATAGCCAAGACTGCTGTTTGTGAAAGGAAGGAAGAGTCTGAAAACCACATTGTAATGAAAGGCATTCTTAGTAATTTTGTTCATGTTTGAATAAAAGATCTTCTTCATAGACACATCTTTCTTGTTTATTTTTCTGTCTGAAGTTCTATTTACACTGATATTTAGGCTCATTGCCTCCTGAAAGGAATTTGAAGCAAAGAACTTTAGAAACACCCTTGTGAGCTACTGCCTGCCTGGGTAGCTCAGTGCTTAGCATGTCTGACTAGTGACCAGGTGGTTGCCAGTTCGATGCCCAGTTTAGGCAAACTTTTTTTCCAGCAATTTTTCATTCTCACCTCTGATGCATGTGAGAAAAGTAGTTAGTGGCTTTGGAAAGAAAGTTGTTTCAGTACTGGTGTGAGAAAGCCAGGAAATACATGGGTGTGTCACTGATCACCATGATATGACCAGAGCTATTAAAATGGCATTAAACGCCAATACAAATCAAACCAAACAAAAGAAACAACATTGTAGAAAAGGGATAATCATGATGAGCTAGGGTCAATTATGTGTATACATTTGAAAACGTTGTGGCAAAAAGAGGATTTGCTCATATCTAGCCTTCATGTTTTAAAAAGTTGTAAGACATGTAAAAGTGGTCTGCGTAATTTAAGCCTCATCCTGCTAAATATAAGAAACTTTCAAACCGATAGTATAAACCCAAATTTTCCTAGTTCAAGGGCATTTTTGGACGAAAGATATGTCCTTATAGGACATTGTAGATCCAAGATCAGACTGCACATTCTGTGCAGCCTGATCTTGATCTAGGCTATCCGTAAAAGGTCAGTGAGTCGCTTAGCAGCCTAGGAGTTAATGCGTTAACTCTTTACCACACAATCCTGAGTTTTAACAACCCTGAAGAAGAAGGCTTTTGAAAACATTGTGGGAAAAGAAGAAAATGCAGGTGACCAGCATTTTCTTCTTTTCCCACAATGTTTTCAACAATCTTGAAGACAGATACTGTCATTTGTACCCCATTTTATTTGTCGTCTGCAAATGCTTCCATTTTGGACAGGTCTAAAATTTTGTTGAGTTAAACCTTCAACTCCTTACCAAACAACAAATCATTGGAATTGTCCAAACCCAAAGCATTTGCAGACAGTAACTAATCAAATGTGGCTCTATTGGTGAGATTGTCTTTGGATGGGTAGAAACTAGGTCGGAGAAGGAGAAAATGCTTCTTTCCAGCATTTTCTCTTTTTTTGCACGATGTTTTCAAAAGCCTTTTCCTTACAGTTGTTCAAACTCAGGATTATGTGGTAAACAGTGAACATACATTCTGGTGCTTTTATGACCCTGTGGAGGAAAGCTTTAAAAAACGAGAAAAGCAGAAAATCATGGAATCCAGCACAGAGCTTTTTTTTTTCCCATGATGCTATCTTTCCTTCCAAATAAAAATTCAATCACTTTGGCCACAATAATTTGTGGCTTTGACTATGGACTTGTCTAAAATGTTGTATGGTAGAGTTAAATCATCCTCCAAATTAACCTCTTTTTCATCCCAGGGGTCCTGCATTGCTCAGTGGTAAGGTGTAGGACTTGTGACCTGTGGGAGTGTCCTTGGGCAAGACACGTAGGAGCCCTAGCCTAGTACTGGTGAAACCCAGGAAATACATAAATATGTCGGCAGTTGCCTTGATATGACTGAAATAATGTTGAAAGCGGAGTAACACACCATTGAATCAAATAATCAATCGATCTTTCTCATCACCGTCAGCATGGTTTCCCTGTCAGAATCCAATCAAATGAGAAGTCTTTTCTAGCTAGACCCAACTGCAGCTCACAATCTTGACCCAAGTCATACATTCAATGTGAGGAGAACTGAGTTCTCACGAGAGACAGCTATCTAATCTCTCATACATACACAACCAACTCTTGAATAACATTTTTGTCTCGCATTTGTAATCTTTCAAAATATGGCGAAAGGAGAAATGACTTTAAATGATTGCTCGAGAATTTATGTCACACTTCCACATGTGGACAGGTAAGCATCTTCACAAGCCAAGGTGATGATCACTACCTGGATCTTATGATCCACATAGTGATCATCACCTTGGCTTGCGAAGATGACAGGTAAGACAAATGCTTTGGAAATTATTAGATCTAGGCAACTCGCCAAACCCAAATTTAGACTCTAACAAATTTAAAGATTTGCAGACAAAAAGTCCAACATAGCTCAAAACATGCTAATTACCAGCATTTTCTCCTTTTCATTTTCAGCCTGATACCCATGAAACTTGGCCAGAATGTTTGTTCTGGATAAAATCCTGGACAAGTTGGAAATTGGGTCACCGCTCAAAAACTAGGCCACAGGGCCAAATCTTAGAAAAAGCTTGTGTGCACACTAGAGGCCACATTTTCAGCCCGATATGCATGAAACTTGGTCAGAATGTTTGTCTGGATAAAATTTTAGACAAGTTTGAAATTGGGTCATGTCGGGTCAAATGCTGGTTGGAAAAAGGAGAAAATGAGATAATGAATTTTACGGATCCGTAAATATGTGAAGTCTTGCTTTATATGATGCATCACAGAGATGCATTAAGCCCCCTTTTGCCAGAGCACAGCTGAAATTGCATTAGCACATGACAAAAATCTGACTCTTTGAGATGCTGGGGACATAATAAGGTTTTGGATAATGCAGAGCATGATCAAACTGCTGAGCAAACACTGATTCTGCTCCTACAGTACCTGCACTGGTTGGTATTTAGCCAAAACAGCATAAAGGAATGATAACATACTAAAACTGACCTTGCTCAATTGCCATGAATGTTAGTTAACACCTTTCTGTCAGGAAAAGGCTCCTAAATCTTTTATAGACAGTGATATTTAAGACTTGTCCAAAATGAAAACATTTGAGGCATGCTTTGTGAAAAGAGAGCTTAATGCATCTGCAAAAAGTATCAACCAAGGTCAGCCTGTGCAGTCCAAGCAGGCTGACTTGGGTGGAAACATTTTGCTTTTGATAAATTTTCTGCATGTCAAAGGTCAAAGAACCATTCTTTCTCATGATTCGGTCAGTACAAAATTGATTTTGTACATAATACTGTAACCACTTGCTTGGTGTCATGCATCACAGAGATACATTAAAACTCCTTTTCCAAGAGTATGGCCCACTTGGAGGCAACAAATTAATTGTGGCTCTTGAGTGTTTAGTAAAGGGTTAATTAGGCAACTTCCAAATTATGCTAATGAGTAGATAAGACTGTAAATTCTTGATCTATTTTATCTACCAAAGAATTTTGTAAGTTGAAGACACATATAAAAGGTTAAAAAATTATCTTTCATACCTGCCTTCGGAGTATTCAACATCCACTGTTAAAGAAAGAAATTTAATTAAAAAGAGCCTAAACAGACACATTTAAGTCTTTTTGAATTTCAGCTGAACACACATGTATACCAAAAAGTAGAACCATTAACCCTCTCCAAAACAACAAATTTCACACTATTCCAAATTGAAAAATTCCGATTTGATATTGGTATATGTGAGCTGCAGTTGTCTGAAAGGACAGAAAACAATCTGAGAATGGGAAATATTATTTGGTAAAAGCACTTTCTCCTCTTCCCACATTGTTTTCTAAAGACTTCCTTTGTAGACATGTTGTAACATTGGGCTGTTTGTAGCCACCATAGGCAGAAGAATGTGCCCCTTTTTTTAACTCGTTCTTGTTCACAGAAAATTATACTGATTGTTTTACCAAAATATCCTGTGACTTTTAGACACTGGAAAAGAAGCCAGCAAATTACGTCCTTTTCCAATCATTTGAGCCAGCATTCAATGTATCATCTGCAATTGCTTTCTATGTGGACAACACTAAATATGTTTTGGCTGGGACTACATGTATATTCACCAACCATTCTAAACTGCATTCCTAGTCTTAATCTAGATGTTGAAAGTAACATAACTTCTGATTGGCAAAACCATTTGGTTTATTGACTAAACCATTTGGTTAAGCCAGTCAGAAACTGTGTTACTTTCACATTTTGAATATTCTTGAAATTAGACAAGAGTGATTTTAAAGAATGGTTGGAGAGTACATGACATGTTAACTCTTTACCAAACCACAAAGTTGGAGACTTGTCCGAATTGAAAGTATTTGCCGACGATAACTTAAATGTGGCTCAAATGATGGGATATATTTCAGAAAGGATAGAAAACATTATGGGAAAAGGAGAAAATGTTGGTTACCAGTATTTTCTCCTTTTCCCACAATGTCTTCAATAGCCATCTTTCCCAAGGTTGTTAAAACTCGGGATTGTGGGCTGAAGGGCGAAAGAGGTAAAACAAGTAACTAGTGAGTGGAGTTTCAATAAGCTAGCCACATACGGAAGCACATGCCACTATGACATATAAATAAATAAATTGATATTTTCCTCATCTCTTCGCATATACTTGTTTTCTATCAACCACTCTATCTGTTCCTTGATCAGCTTTTTAGATGGTAAAAACATGTTTTTAAGGACAAAATGTTATGAAACTTCATCTTTATGTTGTTTTATCACAAGCCACAGACAATGGTTAGGCCTATTTATCAGCTCACCTGAGCACGAAGTGCTGGGTGAGGTATTGTGATTCGTCGTTGTCCAGCGTCCGTCTTTCCTCAATTCCTTTAAACATCTTCTCCTCCTAAACCAATCATGTTGAAACTTGACAGGCATATTCCTTGGGTGAAGTTCTACCAAAGTTGTTAAAAGAATTGAATTAACCCTTTAACTCCAGGGGTCTTGTTCTATTTAACCCTTTACCACACAATCCCAAGTTTTAATGCATGAGAAATGAGGCTCTTGAAAATATTGTGGGAAAAAGAGGAAATACTTGTAACCAGCATGTCTTCCTTTTCCACAATGTTTTCCACCCAACCAAAATCAAATTTAAATTTTTGAGTCACATTTATTTTGTTGTCAGCAAATGGTTTGAATTTGGACACGTCTTAACCCTTTAAGTGCCTTTCACTACTATAGTTGCCTTTGTGTCTAATGTAGATCAAGATCAGACTGCACGAAATGTGCAGTCTGATCATTGTTCTATACTGCGTGCTTTGTTGAAACACAGCAGACAATAGGCACCCACGCAGTTGTTATCATCTTGGACTCATTCTGGAATGAAAATGGCCTTTGGGTTTAAGGATTAAATTTTGTTGTTTGTTAATGATTTGAGCCAAGCCTGTTAGCTCATTACCTACAGGGCTAGCTATGCAGGGATGTCAAGTTTAAATCTCAGTTGGGCCAAGCACTCGGGTAACCAGCATTTTTTTTTTTTTTTTTTTTGACTTTTTCCACAATGTTCTCTACCCATCCCAAATCTAAGTTCATTTTTTGAGACAAATTTATTTTGTTGTCTGCAAATGCTTTGAATTATAGACCAGTCTTAAATTTTTGTTTGGTAAAGAGATAAAGATAGACCAAGTAGTATGCATTTCAAGACTGTGTTGTAGGCAATACTATCTTGCAGAATATAAGGCATGTATATCCAAGATCCAACTGCAGTCTGATCTTTATCTACACTGTCTGAGAAAGTATTCTGTCTTGCGTACCCCTAGCCTTGGTTCCCACCTGATCATTTTTTCCTTTTATCTATTCAGGAAGGACGGATGCAGTTTAAATTTGACATGAAGTCCCCTTTTTCCATGACACGGCAATAAATTCCAAAACCCTGACAATATGCGCTAGGTCACTTGAGGTGTGAAAATTTCATCCAAATCTGTTGAGATATGTCCGGTAATTAAAGAGATATTGGTGAAAAATGAAATATAACATGAAGACCCCTTTTTCCATGATGCAGCTATAAATTGCAGGGTCACATGATGAGAAACATTCTTTGAAAACTTTTGAAAATATGGTGGGAAAAAAAGAAAATGCTGGTAACCAGCATTTTCTCCTTTTTCCCACAAAGTTTTCTACCCTATCAAAGAAATATTGTGTCACTTGAGCCAATGTGAAAATGTTGTCTGCAAATGCTTTCAATTTGGACAGATCTAAAATTTTGCCGTGCGGTAAAGGGTTAAAGCCTTTGACAGCATTTTTCTCTCTGGCTGTTAGGATGTATCTTTGAACATTGTGTTCATTGTATTTTGAGTTCATTTTTGTTCATTCATTTAACTCTGTAGTACAGATTTTATCTTGTAAATCTTAGAAGTCATTATAATTTTTGTTCTACACTTTGTGGTGTTTGTCTTAATTTATAAATAAGTTTATGAACCCCCCCCCCCATAGATTTTGGGCATATACTCCACCATAAATTGAAGTACCATTTGAACGATCTGTTCAGGTAGGGCCAAGGTCAATGTTACCCTTGAAGGTCAAATTTTTGTAAGCTGGACGCAAGTGTAAATACATTGTTTATGTGTTTACAATAGCAATTACCCATGAACATGTCCCTGGACAACCACTGTAGTTGTTGGTGTATTTAACAACATTATAATACAAACTTGTATAGAAAGTCTTGAATCGGCAAGGCGTTAAACACCATACAATCAATTGAATTGGCAAACATTCTCTACTAAGTTTGTTCAAATCAGGCAACCTTTTGCCACACACCAAAAGGCCTAGGGCTTTGTTATTATTCATTTAAAACTCTGTTCTGGAGGTATATAGGAGTCAGCTTGTCGGTGCATCCATCCATCCATCCATCCATCCATCAGTCTTTCTGTAGCATTTTCTTGTCAGAGCTAGTTCTCAACAACTACAGGACAGATTTCATTCAAACTTTAGAGAGACTCGGTGCCAAGCAAGAATGTGCATATTATATTTTGGTGACGGTTCATTGAATTTTTACAAAGTTATTTTCCTTTGATGAAATTTCTTGTTCTCCCTATTTTTCAACAACTATTGGACAAATATCATTCAAACTTCTCACAAATATTTATATAACCGGGTTTGGTTAAGAAAGATTATCTTCTTGTCTAAACCAAGAAGACCTAGAGCTTTGGCCTTGCACTTCGATATTTGGCATTTATCTTCATTGTAGACCTTTTTACCGCTTGGTACTCAGGTGAGCGATATAGGACCATCATGGTCCTCTTGTTTATTTTGTGTTTTTCCTTACTGTGAATGTCCACCGTTGTTTCTGTGTGTTTATTTTGGTTTTCCTAAACCCTTTGCCGTTCTTACCTTTACTCTAAGTCACAATACCCCACGTAACAGGTAAAAGAAACAACCTGCTCACTCCCTGGATTGCTGAGTTGACTGTAAACGGGTAAACCTCTAGTTAATCCCTCATTAACTGGTTGCTTATTGTTTTGTTTGTAAATGTCAAAGGTCAAACATGTGTACTGGTTATTTTTTAACCACCAGGTTTTTCCTGGATTATTGAACCTGGACTTTCTGCACATTTACAGGTATCGCTGTCGTTTTGTTTATACAGTGTCAAGGGTCATACTTGTGCACTGGTTATATTCAGCCACTGGGTTTTTCCTAGATTTATGCTGTATGCCAACTAATGTACATCCTTGTTCATTTTGGATTGAAACCAGAGCTATCACACATTGTGTTAACCTGTGCAACTGTCTTAATTGCTTTGAACCATTTAGCCATGGCATCTAAGGAGGAGACTTATGTTGATGAGCCAGAGGAAATGATTTCTATAATTGAGGATGAAATGTTGAGTGCTTTAAGCAACAGGTATGTTATTGTCCCAAAGGGAAATAGCACCCCTCAAGCGTCTTTGTTTTCAGATGCAGGTGCCAGACTTAAGACATCCAGAAGTCCTGTTGAGCTGCTCACTCCTTCAAAAACTGAAGTTTTTAACCCTTCGCCCAATTACCCACTCTTTGTTCCCAAATTACCTTTGTTTTCAGGTCATGACGCAGTCCCTAAAGGTGAAGTCTTATATACTGAATGGAGGTTTGAGGTTCATTGCCTAATGGCAGACCATAGTCTTCCATCCATCCACCTTCTGCAGATTATTCGTAGCTCCTTGCGTGGCACTGCTCGCAGACTTTTGATACCTTAAGGGGAGGGGATTTCAGTTGATATTATTTTGCACAAACTAGAGTCTACCTTTGGAGATTTAGCCCAGGAATGTGACAATGTTGGAGTTCTTCGATATTCAACATTCAAATGAGAGTGTCACAGAACATGCTTGTCGCTTAGAGTCATTGCTTCACACAGCTATGGAAGGAAGCCATATGGGTCCAGCTGCCAAGAATGACATGCTTCGTCACAGATTTTGGACCAGTTTAGCTTCTTCCCAGCTCCGTGATAAAACTCGCAAGGACTATGATTCCATGTTAGACTATGGGGAACTTCTGCGAAAGGTTCATGTCAAGGAAAGAGAACTGTTGAGCTCCTCCACGACTACCTCCAAGAAGATGCAGCATAATCCTCTTTCCTCAAGTTCAGCTGAGGCTTCAATTCTTTGATTTGAAGTTGAAGGAGTTGGAGTCCAAGTTTTCATCACAGCTTTCAACTGTACAATCCAGACTTGATGGAATTGACAGCAAGTTTGACGCCATCATGAAGAAGTTGGATACCAACCCCAATCAGCAGCAGCCTCACCAGTCTCAGCAGCAACCGTCCAATCAGAACAGAGGAAATTGGAGGAGAAGGAAAAGGAGAAACTGGAATCAGACCTCTAACCAAAACAATAACCAGAACCCCAACCGACAACCTGCACCAACCCAGCCAAAAGATTAACCGTTTCGACAACCTTTGAGGAGCATTTACAAAGGATTGAAGCTGTCTTCCAGCGATTTGATCAGCACCATCTTCGTCTTAAGCTCTCAAAGTGCGAATTCTTTCAGTCCACAGTCAAGTATCTGGGCCACATCATTTCTGAAAAAGGATATCAAATGTCAAAGAGTTGCGCCAATTCCTTGCTTTTACAGGATACTACCGCTGCTTTGTAAAGAACTATGCCCAGATAGTTCAGCCTCTTAATGCCCTTCTTGAAGGCCATCTTTCAGCTAAGCAGGCTAAGGCTTGCAAGTCCAAGAAGAATAAGAGAGCTGCACCTTGGTTCTGGAGTCAAGACCAGCAGAAAGCTTTTGACAGCATCAAAGACAAGTTAACATCGCCACCAGTACTTGCATACGCCAATTACTCTTTACCTTTCGAGCCTCGTGTCGATGCCAGTTCTCAGGGTCTTGGGGCAGTGTTATACCAGACCCAGAATGAACAGAAAAAGGTGATTGCTTGTAGAGGTTTGCGTCAGGCAGAGTGCAAATATCCAGCTCACAAGCTGGAATTTTTGGATTTGAAGTGGTCTATCACTGATAAATTCAGAGACTATCTTTATGGCTCTTCATTCAAAGTGGTGACGGACAATAACCCATTGACATATGTCCTCACTACAGCCAAAGTGGATGCTACCGGCCATCGTTGGCTTGCAGAACTGAGTAGTAGAAAAGATTTTCATTCATCTAATTGTTACTTACCTTTTTTTTTTTTTGACATATGTCATGTATGGAAGAAATGCATACACATGTATCATTAAAACTACAATGAAGGAGAATTATTTGAGCCATGCTCTTGTAAAAGGGGTCTTAATTCATCTTCGTAATGCATGACACCAATCAAGCCATCGCATGGTTATGGAACCACATAAGGCCTTTTTTTTTTTTTTTTTTAAATAATCGACTGAATCATGAGGTAAACTGGTCCTTGGACATACAGAAAATTGAACTATCGCGAAAAGTTTCGGCCCAGGTCAGCCTGCGCGGACTGTATAGGCTTACCTAGGTCAATATTTTTCGCAGATGCATTAAGCCCCCTTTTCACAGGGCATGGCTCATTTAGTTTTTCATATTGCTTGTGTTTCATGAAGCTTTGATGATGATGCTGATGACTTGGATGATGATGAACCTTTAGATGAACACAAACAGACTTAAGATGTGAGTATTTCATTATTTCAATTCTTCGTCAGATGACAAAAATTTATTCTCTTTTGACCAAGATTTATTCTCTTCAAACATTATAACATTTGCAGACGGCAGAATACACAAGGCTGTAATGATAGGATTTATATTTGATATTGTAGATCTTAACAATGTGGGAGAAGAAAATGTTGATGGGAAAAGAAGAAAATACTGGTTACCAGTATTTTGGCCTATTCCCATGTTTTCATAAGTAGTTGTTAAAACATTGGATCATTGTTGGTTAAGGGTTAACCCAAAGCTTTAGTGCCAAAAGTGATATTCAGAGAGTATGAATGACCTAGTCATGATTATGATACCAAAGTCCAAAGCTACTTTGTAGGTTTGTAGGGTAGAAAATATTGTGGGAAAAGGAGAAAATGCTGGTTACCAGTGTTTTCAAAAGCCTTACACAAGATTTTGTGGTTTAAATGTAGGAATGGTGAGAAATTACATATTAAAGCAAGAACTTTTTCTTCCACCTATAGCATTATGATAGCATGAATAGATAAAAGAAAAATTAATACTCAAAGGGCAGGCTTATTGAGAATTGATAGTATTATTGAATTGCTTAAACCTTTATCAAACATTCTCATGTTTAAGACAGATGAATAGAGATTTTAAAAACTTTTGGGAATAGGAGAAAATGATGGTAACAAGCATTTTCTCCTTTTCCTACAATGTTTTTGCCCTTTCAACAACAAATCCCAGTAATGGAGCCATATTGAATTTGCTGTATGAAACTGTTTTCAATTTGGACCAGTCTGAAATTTTGACTCCTGATCAGGAGTTAAATCAGTGCAGTATGAATCATAAAACATTGTTTAACTCTTTACTACACAATCCCGAGTTTTAACGACCATGAAAAAGAAGCCCTTTGAAAACATTGTGGGAAACGGAGAAAATGCTGGAAATCAGCATTTTCTCCTTTTCCCACAATGTTTTCAACCCTTCCCAAAACAAGTTTTAAGTTTTCATTCTCATTTAATTTGTCATCTGCAAATGCTTTCAATTTGGACCAGTCTAAAATGTTGTCGTGTGGTAAAGAGTTAAGGGGCACTTAGTTAACATCCTTCCATTTAAAATGTGTGAAGGAGTTAAATGTAATTAGATGCTGACATAAAGAAAAACCTGTCAACAGGAATTTTGTCATGACTAGTACATCAGTGGATACAGGAAAACTGAAATTATGAGATATTGCTATAGCCTTTTGCAGGATAATCTAGGATCATGTTTATTTCAGAATGTGTGCCCCTGTGATGGTGGAACTGGAGGGTGAAACAGATCCTTTGATCATAGCAATGAAAGAACTGAAGTAAGTGATTTAACTCTTTACCACATGACAAAAATCTAGACTGTCAAAACTGAAAGCATCTTCAGTTGACAATTTCAGTGGGGATTAGATGATGGAATTTGTCTGTATAAGGATAGAATACATTGTGAGAAAAGGAGAAAATGCTGGCTACCAACATTTTCTCCTTTTTCCCACAAGGTTTTCAAAAGGCTTTTTACTCACGGTTGTTAAAATTTGGGACTGTGTGGTAAAGGGTTAATTGTTTTATTGATGACAAAATGTTAGACTCTGCCAAACCAGAAAGCATTTGCATAGGACAAACTAAATGTGGCCTAATTTTTTTCATGACTGAATTGAGGGGAAAGGAGAAACTCAGGATTGTGTGGTAAAGAGTTAACTGTTTGACTTTAGTAGATTCTGTTAAATACCAATTGAAATGTTCAGCCTTTCCTCTTCTCCAGTGTTATTCAAACACTAGAATATTTCAATTCAGAAGGGTAAGGTTAATGCCCAGTAAAACCTTTCTGAGCAAGCTATCTGTATCAAGCAAGGACATTTTAGTTTCCAGAGAAGGGAAACTTGTTAAATGTACCTTTGCTAAGCGAGCACATACTTAGTGTTCCTTTTTTGCTCGCTTGATACAGGTTGGACATTACTTCTTTAGCTTTTAACTGAAGTTCCTACAGAAACATGAGCCATGCTCTGACTAAAGGGAGTTTAATGCATCTCCATGATTCATTATACCAAGATGTCATCACATAATTATGGATCCAGACAATCAATTTTGTTTAACAACTAAATGAATTATGTGATAGAATGGTAATTTGACATGTGGAAAAATTGCCAAAAATAAATTGTGTGAAATATGCTGACATGGGTTGATACTCTTTGCAGATGCATTAAATGCCCTTTTCACATAGCATGGCTCATTTATTTTGTGGGGGGTATGAATTACATCTACATTGTCATGACTGTTTAAATGCAGCTGAAAGGGCGCTGTACAGATTTTTATAATCACTATGAACCTAAAAATGCCATATCACTGAAGTTAGTAAAGCAATAGTTTACAAACCATAAATGAATGTGAAAGAAAAGTATAGGAAAAAACTTTTTATGGTACATGTATTTCCTAAGTGGGATACATAGCCTTTGCAAAGATTTGTGGGAATACCACATGAGCAATTACGTCCATCTACTCTGGATCGTATTCAAATAAGAATAAAGTCATCATCAGGTCTCATAGAAATGCAATACTGTTATTAAAACAACATAATTTCATTTTTACTGAAGGCAACTACTTTCTAAGTAAAATATATAAACCATGCTCTGGCAAAAAGGGGCTTAATGCATATCTGTGATCCATGATACCTATCAAGCCATCACATACTTATGTATTCATAAGAGCCCCTTTTTTTAACAACCAACTTAATCATGAAGTAGACTGCTCCTTGACCATACAGAAAATTGACCAATAGCAAAAAGTTTTGGCTCATTTCAGCCTGCGCAGGCTGTCATGGGTCAATACTTTTCGCAGATGTATAATGCCCTTTTTTCACAGAGCATGGCTCATATTTAGTGGTACTGATAAGTTCTTTATAAGAAATGTTGATTTGTAGCAAAAAATCTGAAGAGGCCTCTATAAATTTGGCTCAGTTCTTATATTTTAAAGCTATGTGACAAAATACAAATGGTGTCGGAATACCTTTTGTCTACTTCAGGGCCAGAAAAATACCAATTATCATCCGCCGGTATTTGCCTGATGGCAGTTTTGAGGACTGTGGTATTGATGAGCTTATAATGACAGAATGATTGGATGATGAGCAGTTTGTGATTGTCTTTAAGAATACCATTTGTGTTTGGGGAAAGAGTTGTGGAACTTAGTAAATCTGTTTGGCGACAACTACGAGAGTTCTTAGTAAAGTGAATGCAGAGAGTGTCATTAGAGAGCTAAGCAGGACTCATGTTGCTTTTGCCTACAGTGTAGATCAAATTCAGGCTGCACAGAATGTGCAGTTGGTCTTACTTTCACACTGTATTTTACTTTGTTATATATTCTCGCCAAAATAGCCCTAGAACTGTAATAACTATGCTGTTTTTCTTGCTTGAAGATGTCCGTTTCATTAATTCAGAGCTCTTAGGGCCTTGACAGATTTTGGATGATCATGACTAATTGAGATAATGGCTTATTTTAACTGTAGGCAGAAAAATTAAAATGTATAAGTGATCAAAAGGTAAAGGAAGATAAGGGTATTTCTTTTAAAGATTTGTATCTCTAGGCCACAAATTTACTTAACCCTTTACCACACAATCCCAACTTTTAACAACCCAGTGAAAAGAAGTTTTTGAAAACATTGTGGGAAAAAGGAGAAAATGCTGGTATTTCCACAATGTTTCTACCCTTCTGAACACAAATTTCAAGTTTTGAGTCAATTTCATTTTGTCGTTTGCACATTTTTCCTATTTAGACAAGTCTAAAATTTTGTCGTTTGGTAAAGAGTTAACCCTTTGCCACATAACTTTTAACAACCCTAAAGAAGAATGCTCTTCAAAACATTGTGGAAAAGGAGAAAATGCTGGTTATCAGCATTTTTTAGCTCCACTGGCCTGAGGCCAACGGGGTTATGTCATGGCCTGGTGTCCGTCGTGCGCCCGTCCGTGCGTTAACTTTTATTTCAAACATCTTCTTCTCTGAAACTACCCTTCCAGTTTTCATGAAACTTCACAGAAATGATCCTGCCATGGTCCTCTTCAGAATTTCTTGAAAGAATTTGATTCCTTCAAAAACTCTGGTTGCCATGGCAACAAAACTGAAAAATATTGGAAATCTTTAAAAATCTTCTTGTCTGAAACCATAAGGAATAGGGCTACCAAATTTGGCATGTAGCTTTATGTAGTAGACCTCTATCATATTTCTTCAAATTATAGCCCTGGGATCAAAATTGGCTCTCCCCAGGGGTCACAAGTTTTACATAGGCTTATATAGAGAAAACTTTAAAAGTCTTCCTGTACCTAGCCATTAGGCCTAGAGCTACCAAATTTTGCATGTAGCTATATCTAGTGGGCCTCTACCAAGCAGGCTAAAATTTTAGCCCTGGGGTCAAAATTGGCCCCGCCGCAGAGGTCAAAAGTTTTACATGGGCTTACATAGTGACAACTTAAGAAATCTTCCAGTACATAGCCATAAGGCCTAGAGCTACCAAATTTTGCATTTAGCTTGATCTAGTGGGGGTCTACCAAAAGTGCCCAAATTACAGTCCTGGGGTCAATTTGGCCTCATGCTGGGGGGGGGGGTTCACAAGATTTACTTGGGCTTATATAGGGAAAACTTTTAAATCTTGGTGTACATAGCCATAAGGCTTAGGGCTACCAAATTTTGCATAATTATAACATTATCTAGAGGACAACTACAAAGAGGGCCCACGTTACAGCCCTAGGATCAAGTTTGGCCCTACACCAGGGGTCACAAGTTTTACATGGGTTTATGGAGTGAAAACTTCAGAAACCATCTTGTTTCTAGCCATAAGGCCAAGAACTCCCAAATTTGGCATGTTATTCTTCTAATACACATATTCCCCATTTAGTTGGACTGTAGCCCTGGGGTCAAAGTTTTATAAGGGCTTATATAGTGAAGATTTCTCAACAATCTTCTTGTTTCTAACCATAAAGCATCGTACTAACAAATTTGGCATGTTTTGAGCCTTGGGATCAAAATTTGTCTCACTCCAGGGTTCACAAATTTTAGATAGGCTTACATAGTGAAAACGTAAGATATCTTTTTTTATCCTTACTATAAGGCCTAGGGCTATAAAAATTTGGCATGCTGATTCATATTGTAGACTTCTACCAAGACTGTTCCATCTTTTTCATTGAAACCACTCTTCCAATTTTGACCAAACTTTACAGATATCATCTTGCCATGATGTTCTTCAGAATGTCTTCAAAGAATTAAGTTCTGTTAAAAGCTATGGTTGCTATGGCTACAAAACTGAAAAGTATTGAAAAACCTTTAAAAATCTTTTCCAAAAGCTTGTATTTACTAACGTCATTGTAGCTCATGAAAAAGATACTGCTTTTTAGCTCCACAGGCCTAAGGCCATTAAGCTTAGTCCCTGAAACTGCTTCACCCAATAAGTCACAAGCTTTACATCTAGGCTAATATGGTGAGAACTTAAAAGGTCTTCTTGTTCCTTACCTTGAGTTACAGCTGTAATATTGTATGCGTGTAATCTAAATAACCTCTTCCAAAGTTCTTCAAGTTACGTCAAAATTAGTCCTATCTCATGGATCATAAACATGTGCTTATAGCGTGAAAATTAAAAAAAGATTTTTTGCTCCTAATCGCAAACCCAAGGGCTACCAAATCTGGATCCCTTTCGAATTTTTTTTTTTTTTTTTTTTTTTTGAAATTAGCCTTGAATCAGGGGTCTTATGTTTTACAGAGGCTTCATATGGACGAAACTTGAAAATCACCTTATTTATAACCATACAGCATAGACTTGTATTATTTTGGCATGTGGCTTTATCTTGTGGACCTCTACCAGGGTTCAAGTAATTATAGATCTGGGATCAAAAATGGCTTTGCCCTGCAGGTCTTAACTTTCACATGGGCTTTATATAGAGAAAACTTTGTAAGTCTTCATTTTGAAACCATTTGGCTCAGAATTAAAATGTTTAGTATTTATGGTTTATATTTATAAGCCAGTGGAGCGATACAGGGCCATCATGGCCCTCTAGTTTTCCTTTTCCCAGAATGATTTCTACCCTTTCAAAAACAAATTTTGACTTTTCAGTCTTATTTATTTTGTTGTTTGCAAATGTTTTTGAATTTGATCAAGTCCAAAATTTTGTCATTTGGTAAAGTTAATTGGTGCCAAGTAGATAACGTAAAGGAAAAAGTGACTATGCTGTGTGTACTGCTAGTTATAAAAAGTTGATAGCCAAGACTGCTGTTTGTGAAAGGAAGGAAGAGTCTGAAAACCACATTGTAATGAAATGCGTTCTTAGTAATTTTGTTCATGTTTGAATAAAAAATCTTCTTCATAGACACATCTTTCTTGTTTATTTTTCTGTCTGAAGTTCTATTTACACTCACGTTTAGGCCCATTGCCTCCTGAAAGGAATGTGAAGCAAAGAACTTTAGAAACACCCTTGTGAGCTACTGCCTGCCTGGGTAGCTCAGTGGTTAGCGTGTCTGACTAGTGACCTGGTGGTTGCCAGTTTGATGCCCAGTTTAGGCAAACTTTTTTTCCAGCAGTTTTTCACCTCTCACCTCTGATGCATGTGAGAAAAGTAGTTAGTGGCTTTGGAAAGAAACTTGTTTCAGTACTGGTGTGAGAAAGCGAGGAAATACATGGGTGTGTCACTGACCACCATGATATGACCTGAGCTATTAAAATGGCATTAAACGCCAATACAAATCAAACCAAACAAAAGAAACAACCTTGTAGAATAGGGATAATCATGATGAGCTAGGGTCAATTATGTGTATACATTTGAAAATGTTGTGGCAAAAAGAGGATTTGCTCATATCTAGCCTTCATGTTTTAAAAAGTTGTAAGCCGTGAAAGTGGTCTGCGTGATTTAACCCTTATCCTGCTAAAAAAAAAGAAATTAAACTTTCAAACCGATAGTATAAACCCAAATTTTCCTAGTTTAAGGGCATTTTTGGACGAAAGATATGTCCTTATCGGACAGTGTAGATCCAAGATCAGACTGCACATTCTGTGCAGTCTGATCTTGATCTAGGCTGTCCGTAAAAGGTCAGCGAGTCGCTTAGCAGCCTAGGGGTTAATGCATTAACTCTTTACCACACAATCCTGAGTTTTAACAACCCTGTAGAAGGCTTTTGAAAACATTGTGGGAAAAGAAGAAAATGCTGGTGACCAGCATTTTCTTCTTTTCCCACGATATTTTCAACAATCTCGAAGACAGATACTGTCGTTTGTACCCCATTTTATTTGTCGTCTGCAAACGCTTTCATTTTGGACAGGTCTAAAATTTTGTTGTGTGGTAATGAGTTAAACCTTCAACTCCTTACCAAACAACAAATCGTTGGACTTGTCCAAATCCAAAGCATTTGCAGACAGTAACTGACTAATCAAATGTGGCTCAATTGGTGAGATTGTCTTTGGATGGGTAGAAACTAGGTGGGAGAAGGAGAAAATGCTTCTTTCCAGCATTTTCTCTTTTTTGCACAATGTTTTCAAAAGCCTTTTCCTTACAGTTGTTCAAACTCAGGATTATGTGGTAAACAGTAAACATACAATCTGGTGCTTTGATGACCCTGTGAAGGAAGGCTTTAACCCTTTACCACACAATCCCGACGTTTAACGACCCTGGGTAAGAGGGCCTTTTGAAAACATTGTGGGAAAAGGAGAAAATACTGGTAACCAGCATTTTCTCCTTTTCCCACAATATTTTCTACTCTATCAAGGACAAATTTTGTCATTCGAGTCACCTTTAATTTGTCGTCTGCAAATCCTTTCAGTTTCGACAGGTCTAAAATTCTGTCATTTAGGAAAGGGTTAAAAAACATGAGAAAAACAGAAAATCACAGAAAGCAGCACAGAGCTTTTTCTTTTTCCATGATGCTATCTTTCCTTCCAAATAAAAATTCAATCACTTTGGCCACAATAATTTGTGGCTTTGAATATGGACTTGTCTAAAATGTATGATAAAGAGTTAAATAATCTTCCAAATTAACCTCTTTTTCATCCCAGGGGTCCTGCATTGCTGTGGTAAGGTGTAGGACTTGTGACCTGGAGGGCCTGGGTTCGAGCTGCACTGGATCCATTGGGTTTATCGTGGGAGTGTCCTTGGGCAAGACACATAGGAGCTCTTGCCTTGTACTGGTGAAATCCAGGAAATACATGAATATGTGAGCTGTTGCCTTGATATGACTGAAATAATGTTGAAAGCGGAGTAACACACCATTCAATCAATTAATCAATTGATCTTTCTCATCATCGTCACCATGGTTTCCCTGTCAGAATCCAATCAAATGAGAAGTCTTTTCTAGCTAGACCCAATTGCAGATCACAATCTTGACCCAAGTCATACATTCAATGTGAGGAGAACTGAGTTCTCAAAAGAGACAGCTATCTAATCTCTCATACATACACAACCAACTCTTGAATAACATTTTGTCTCGCATTTGTAATCTTTAAAAACGTGGCAAAAGGAGAAATGACTTTTAATGATTGCTCGAGAATTTCTGTCATACTACCACATGTGGACAGGTAAGCATCTTCACAAGCCAAGGTGATGATCACTACCTGGATCTTATGATCCACGTAGTGATCATCACCTTGGCTTGCGAAGACGACAGGTAAGACAAATGCTTTGGAAATTATTAGATCTAGGCAACTCACCAAACCCAAATTTAGACTCTAACAAATTTAAAGATTTGCAGACAAAAAGTCCAACATAGCTCAAAACATGCTAATTACCAGCATTTTCTCCTTTTCATTTTCAGCCTGATACCCATGAAACTTGGCCAGAATGTTTGTTCTGGATAAAATCCTGGACAAGTTGGAAATCACCGCTCAAAAAGTAGGCCACAGGGCCAAATCTTAGAAAAAGATTGTGTACAATCTAGAGGCCACATTTTCAGCCCGATATGCATGAAACTTGGTCAGAATGTTTGTCTGGATAAAATTTTAGACAAGTTTAAAATTGGGCCATGTCGGGTCAAATGCTGATTGGGAAGAGGAGAAAATGAGATAATGAATTTTACTGATCCCTAAATATGTGAAGTCTTGCTTGGTATGATACATCACAGAGATGCATTAAGCCCCTTTTTGCCAGAGCACAGCTCATTCATTTTCCGACTTGTGTTGAGTTTGTTATTCCAGACGCATTTCCCTAACATTAACAGACTTATGTAACATTCTCAAGTCCTATGTTGACACAATGTTCCAAACTCAACACTGCAAAATAATGGACTTAAGTCTGTTCATTGACTTAAGTCCATTTATTTTGATTAGTTCAGTCTGAAACATAGTGTCAAATCAGGATTTGAAGACGTTACTACAGTCTGTTAATATTGCTAAAATGTGTCTCAAATAACAAACTCAACAGAAGTCAGAACCTGGGACCATTAGTAGATTTGAGTAAAATAAGAGACTTAAGTTTGTTTGTGAAGCAGAGGCCAGAATCCTAACTAAAGCCATGTCAAATTAAGGTCGTCAGATATTGAAAGAAGGAAAAACTTGTTCATAAGAAAAAACATTGTGATGGAGAAAGGCAACAATTTCTTCATTTGCTTTGCCATAACTGTGCTGAAACTATTACATGTATAACTACAGAAAGGACAAAACAAATAGAAGAAAAAATTGAATCATGATAATTTTATTCCTTAAAAACTAATGTTAACAGGTACAAAAAATGTGATACATATGCAAGAATTGCATTCTTTTTACTTTCAGGTAAAAGATAATAACAGGAATAAAGATTAGACATTCATACAAAAATTACTACCAACTATGAATGCAGTTTACCACATCTAAAAATTACCTGCAAAGTGTTGAATTTTCCTTCTTCTAAAATAGAATAAAAAGGAAAAGAAGAAAATATTCTACAATGTTTTCATAATCCATTTGCAATACAAGTTGTTCACTGTAATCCATTTCCTTGCAAGCTAGTGTCCAACCTGCTAAAGTTTGGATACAAGTGACATTGATACATTCCAAAATTTCATTTACTTTCTAAAACAAATTTCAAATTTGTTCAAACTGAAACCAATTTAAGTATGTTTTTTCGATAATCTGCTTACTAAAAGGGTACAAAACATTGTGGAAAAGGAGAAAATGCTGGTTTGCAGTATTTCTCTTTTTCCAACAATGTTTTCAAAAGCATTCCAAGAGGTACAGAGGGATACAGAAAGGAAAATAATTGCCTGTCTTTTCCCAATTGAGTAATTTTCCATTGTTCACAATCTTCATCCTTATTTCCCATCAGAAATATAGATATGCAAATTGAATCCACATTTCTCCAGTAGCATGCACACACAAACATTATCTCAGAATGATCCTATGAACTGATGAATAGTTAAAATGCTATCAGAAAAACAATCCGAATTTAGATTCTGTTGAATATAATCAAGGGGTCCACAAATACCTAAAATACCTAAAACTCTCTACTGGCCATGAATTAACTCTTTACCAAACGACAAACTGGTCCAAATTCAAAGCATTTGCAGATGACAAAATAAATGTGATTGAAAAATTTAAATTTGTTCTGGGAAGGGTAGAAAACATTGTGGGAAAAGGAGAAAATGCTGGTTACCAGCATCTTCTCCTTTTTCCACAAGGTTTTCAAAAGGCTTCTTTCACAGGGTTGTTAGAAGTCTGGATTGTGTGGTAAAGAGGAAATGAATACACTGAGATGTCGCCGTCTTATAAACAGGTAAATCAGATTGAAAATAAAGACTTTATTGTTTAGAAAAAATACCTATGGTCAGAGACACACACAACAGGAATCCATCATTCTTTTGGCCATAAAAACCTTTCACTAGACAACAAGCTTTAAGATTTCTCGAAAAAAGAAAGCATTTGTAGCCTACAAATATAAAATGCTGCTAATTTGTTTTTGACAAGGCAGAAAATAGTGCGGGAAGAAAATGCTAATTACCAGTATTTTGTCCTTTTCCAACACTGTTTTCAGGAGCTTACTTTTCTTTGGCCATATAGGGTTGTTTGATACATGGCTGCAGAGTAATAAAAATTTTGAAGGCTGAAACTTTGACATTATCTTTGGTAATTTATAAGAGAATTTAGATTTTATTGCTTCAACAAGGAAATAGTGAAGTCGGATAGACACAGTGATGGATACCTTGCCTTAACTTTTTATCAAACAACATTTTGGCCTCTTTCAAACTGAAAGCATTTGTAGACAATATTTCCCCCAACTGATTAAATTTGACCTTGAAAGGGTAGAAAAAATTGCAGGAAAAATGAGAACACTCTGGTTAAAAGCATTCTTTTTCTCACTTTTTTCCACAATCTCACCAGTAGCCCTCTTTCTCTGGGTTATTAAAATATGTGATTCTGTGGTAAGCAGTGACTGGGAAAGGCTTGCGCCATGCGCCATAGTCACATTAAAATCCAAAATGTCACATCATTTTCGCTATCGAGTGCGCCCGCGTCCCATTCTATTTTCGACTTTGGAAAAAGTACGAAAAATCGTGGGGTGAAACTAATTTTGATTGGATCCGATTAGACGCTTTTAAAAACAATGAGTAGCATAGGTGCGCGTGACGTCATCAACTTGTAAATCATGAAACGCTCATTGAAAATTTGTACCCATGTCGTCGTCGTGAATTCGTTTGTTTAGCTGCTTGAATTGAATAGTAAAATTTATTTTTCAACGTCTAAAATGCCCCAGAAAAAGAAATTAAAGTTGCCTGAAGGCCAGGGCTCAATAAGTAGTTTCTTTCCCAAATCAAACGTTCCTCAAGTTCAAAAGACTCAAATAGACGACGATCAGAGCGAAATGAAGGCAATGAAAATTTTTGTGTTGTTGAAATTGTCACATTGGTTTTCAAAATGTCACATTGAATTTTCTGACCAAAGGAACATTGTCCCATTGCAAAAAATCCTTTCCAAATCACTGGGTAAGGGATTAAAATAACCTTTTCAGGACTTTGGCCAGTAGAGCTGAAATTGCATTAGAACATGACAAAAATCTGACCCCTTCAGATGCTGGGGACATAGTAAGGTTTTGGATAATGCAGAGCAAGATCAAACTGCTGAGCAAACACTGATTCTGCTCCTACAGTACCTGCACTGGTTGGTATTTAGCCAGAACAGCATAAAGGAATGATAACATACTAAAACTGATCTTGCTCAATTGCCATGAATGTAAGTAACACCTTTTTGTCAGGAAAAAGCTCCTAAATCTTTTATAGACAGTGATATTTAAGACTTGTCCAAAATGAAAACATTTGAGGCATGCTCTGTGAAAAGAGGGCTTAATGCATCTGCAAAAAGTATCAACCAAGGTCAGCCTGTGCAGTCCAAGCAGGCTGACTTGGGTGGAAACATTTTGCTTTTGATAAATTTTCTGCGTGTCAAAGAACCATTCTTTCTCATGATTCGGTCAGTACAAAATTGATTTTGTACATAATACTGTAACCACTTGCTCGGTGTCATGCATCACAGAGATGCATTAAAACTCCTTTTCCAAGAGTATGGCTCACTTGGAGACAACAAATTAATTGTGGCTCTTGAGTGTTTAGTAAAAGGGTTAATTAGGCAACTTCCAAATTATGCTAATGAGTAGATAAGACTGTAAATTCTTGATCTATTTTATCTACCAAAGAATTTTATAAGTTGAAGACACGTATAAAAGGTTAAAAATTATCTTTCAGACGTGCTTTAGGAGTATTCAACATCCACTGTTAAAGAAAGAAATTTAATCAAAAAGAGCCTAAACAGACACATTTAAATCTTTTTGAATTTCAGCTGAAAACACATGTATACCAAAAAGTAAACCATTAACCCTCTCCAAAACAACAAATTTCACACTATTCCAAATTCAAAAATTCCAATTTGATATTGGTATATGTGAGCTGTAGTTGTCTGAAAGGGTAGAAACCAATCTGAGAATGGGAAATATTATTTGCTAAAAGCACTTTCTCCTCTTCCCACATTGTTTTCTAACGACTTCCTTTGTAGACATGATGTAACATTGGACTGTTTGTAGCCACCATAGGCAGAAGAATGTGCCCCCTTTTTTTAACCCGTTCTTGTTCACTGAAAATTATACTGATTGTTTTACCAAAATATCCTTTCACTTTTAGACACCGGAAAAGAAACCAGCATTTTTTTTTTTTTTTTTAACTTTATTGTCCACGTCTTTATGGTACTTGAGGGTCGTGGCCATCCCTCAATGCACCTTACAGATCGTTGTTAGTATTCTGTGTTAGTAATTGAACTTTAAAATACAAACAAAAGTCGTAATTACAGATTCCAGATTTTTTTACAGCTACTATTGTACTACTACATTGATATGGCTACTAAAATATGTAGATTTTAACAATAATGACTAATAACAGGTTTACTTATCTTACTTGTTACAGTTTTTTTTCTTTAAATATGTGGACGAAAAAGCTTATTTTTATATATAAATGTGTAAAAAAAAAAACAAATTCTGTGAGAGTTGCGTGAGTGTGAAAGTGATTGTGATGATAAAGTGTTACTTTGATCTTAGTTCAATGTACAGTACTGAAACGTCAAAAGCAAAAAAAAAAAAAAAACGTAACATAAGGTAGGTACTCTTTTGAGGCTTCAGCACTGCAGCATTGTTCGTGTGTATAGAAAACGAAAAAAGCTTTTGGTTTATGGGAGGTTTTGACTGATGTATTCTACAATTGTCGTAAGCCTTCGTTCATTTTTATAATTTTTTGAGCTTCTAATGATGCTAAGATTATAGAAGAGACTATTTTTCAGGCCTAATAAAGATGGTTTTATATCTTTGTTTTTACATTTGTAAAAATATTTTTTTGTTTCAAGAAGTAATCTGTCTAGCTTCAGATTTGTTTCATTTGAACCCAAAAGCACATTTTGTTTGCTTATTGACATCGACTGATCTAAATTATTAACAAGTATTGAAATGCGCTCCCAAATAGGTTTGATATTTTGACATTCATAAAATAAATGTGCTAAAGTTTCTTCACAGCTGTTACAGAAAGAACACATATTTGTTTCGACCAAGTTCATTTTAAAAAGAAGCGAGTTTGTCGGAAGAATCCTGTGTATTATTCTTGTTTGAAACCATTGGGAGTATCTGTCACTTGAATATTTAAGAACATTACTGTGTATAACATTCCAATTGATATTAGAGTTTGGAAAAGTGCTGTTCCACTTACTATGACATGTCGGTTTTTCGTTATTCTTTATCAGAACGTTATATGTGAATTTGTTACTACAAGACTTAATAATTATTTGATAAAAATAGCAGTTTATATTTGGGTTATGGAAACCTTGTAATGACTTATTCTTGTTAGTGATGTTATGTTCTGCAAACAGCGCTTTTATAGCGCTGATAATGCTATAAAATTCTAAAAAGTTGATTCCGTTATTAATAGTATTTTTCATGTCATTCCACGTTTTAAAGCTACCATCTTCATTTAACATGTCTTTAACATACCTTATTCCACCAATGTACAGAACGTAATTAAAAAAGTGCTTAGAGCCAATCATTAAGTTTTCATTATAGAATAGAGGCATATTGATTAGTTCTATCCAATTTGTAAAATAACATTTTGACATATATGTCATAAGTGAGTATAAAACGTCTTTCCAGAATTCATTTTTTATCGTTTTGCAGAGTTGTTCACAATACTTTCTTCCGGAATTGAATAGTTTATTAATATCGAAAATATTGTTGGTAAATTCGTAACAGTCTTTGTTACCATCGGAAATGAGTTTTTTTATCCATTTAATTTTCATATTCAGGTTGTAATTAAATAAGTCAATCATCTTTAAGCCGCCTTCTTCATAATCTTTAATTAGCACTTTTTGTTTAATTTTATTACACGTTCCGTCCCATACAAAGTTATATAACATGTCACTAATTTTCTTTAAATAGTTATATGATGGAGACGGAATACTTATGAATAAGTGAGTTAAGATGGGTACTAGAATGCTTTTTACTACCGCTATTTTTCCAAAAGGTGTAATTTTCTTTTTTTCCAATATCGTATACAGTTACTCATGCTTTGTACTTTTGGTTCAAAGTTTAATTTTACCATTTCTTTTAGATCAACGTGAAATAAAATACCAAGTAACTTGAATTGGGTTTCTCCCCATGATAATTTCCATTTAGTTTTTATTGAGCGAGTACTATACTTCATTTTACCAATCCAAATCAATTTTGTTTTGTCAAAGTTAATTTTAAGGCCTGAAATATGTGAAAAATTTTGTAATAAATCTAAAGTACTGTTCAGCGTCTTTTGTGAGCCGTCTAGGAAGAGTGTCGTATCGTCAGCGAATTGTGAGATTAAGTATTCTTTATTTTGTATTTGTATACCTTTGATATTTTTATTATTTTTTAATTTGATATTTAGAATTTCCGTGCATAGAATAAACAGATACGCGGAAATTGGATCACCTTGACGACAACCTCTCTTTACGGTGAAATATTCTGACAAAAAGCCATTTAATTATACACAAACGTCGGTATTGTATAAAAATAATTTAATCCATCTATTAAAAGTTTCGCCGAAGTTAAAAAACTCTAGTGTTTATTCTATGAACTTGAAAGAAATTGAATCAAAGGCTTTTTCAAAATCTATCAACATTAAAAGACCAGGTTTATTTCTTTCATCACAGTATTGCATAATATCGTACACTAATCTAGTATTCTCGCCTATAAATCTATCTTTTAAAAGCCAGTTTGTTCTTTTGATATGATTTGATTTAAAACTGACTTTAGTCTATTTGCAATGCTGCCTGAAGCAAGTTTGTATAATACGTTCAAGAGAGTAATGGGTCTCAGATTTTTTAAAAACTGTTTTGGTTTATTTTCCTTAGGTATACATATGACTGTTCCTAATTTTATATTTCTAGAAAAGGAGTTATTTAAAAAAGCATGATTTAAAGCTCTTACAATAAACTTTCCTATTTTACCCCAAAATACCTTATAAAAATTTGTCGTAAAACCATCAATGCCAGGGCTTTTATCATTTTTCATATTTTTCAAAGTATTTGCTACTTCTTGATGTTGTAATAAGCCTTC
The DNA here is from genome assembly GCA_945859785.2 of Tridacna gigas. Taxonomy (NCBI): domain Eukaryota; kingdom Metazoa; phylum Mollusca; class Bivalvia; order Cardiida; family Cardiidae; genus Tridacna; species Tridacna gigas. Next base: position 16,581,748 of record OX244031.2, read on the forward strand.
AATGCTATCTTTTTGGGTTTCGTTTAGTTTAATTGTGTTACAATTCATTAAGTCATTTTGTAGATTAGAATCATTATCACAAGATTGTTCAGAGTATAAATTTTTGTAATATGCTTTTAATTCATTAAGTATTTCACTTTGGTCAAAAATGTGGGAACCGTCTTCTTTTTCTAAGAAAGGGATTGACTTCGATGCAATGTGTTGTTTTTCTAGGTTGCAAAAATATTTGGTAATTTTTTCACCGTTGTCAACCCAATTTGCTCTAGATCTAATGAAAAAACCTTTCATTTTGTTATTTCGTAAGTCCTCTAGTTCATTTTTTAAATCAATCATTTGGGCCTTATTAGTTTCATTTAAGTTTAATTCTAGTTTTTTGATTTCGTTAAGAAGATAATTTTCTCTGGAGCCTTTCAATTTATTCTTATGACTAGAAAAAGATATTGTTTCACCTCGAATTTCCATTAAAAGAGTTTCCAAAAAAAGTTGATCCTCAATTACAAATTGAATCTCGGATCGATCAATTTGAAGCACATTTTCGATATTATAAATAGGCAAACAATATTGTTTAATAACATTATCAATTTTTGAATTTATACAATTTATATATTCTATGTCGTTTAAAAGGGAGTTGTTAAATTTCCAATAACTCTTACCATGAATCTGGTTAGACAGTTTTAGCTCAAGTACTATAATAGAATGGTCAGATTTATAACTTATGTCGATATCACAGAATCTTAAGAATTGTATTAAATTTTGCGTTAGTAAGAAGAAATCTAGTCTCCCTTTTTGTAAGGGATTGAATCTTTTCCATGTATATTTTCTGGAATTTCCATTTAAATGTCTAAAAGGGTCAGTTAAGTTTCTATCACTTATAATTGATGTCAAAAGTTGCCTAGATTTTACATTATGATTGGATGATTTGTAATTCTCATAGTCAATGTTCGGGTCAAGAACTAAGTTGAAGTCCCCACAAATGATATACTCATCAATGTTATCGAAAGAATCTATTTGTTGAAAGATATTTTCGAAAAAAATAGGGTTGTCTGTATTTGGTGCGTATATGTTTGCGAGAATAAATGGTGTGTTATTGTACAACAAGTTCAGTGCGATAAATTGACCATTGCTGTCTCTTTTGCTTTCAAAAATTTTGATATCAACATTCTTTTTAAGCAAAATTGCTACCCCTTTACAATTATGGGTACCATTACTGAAATAACATTGCCCGTCCCATTCCGAATAAATTCTGTTTTCTATCATTTCAACGAAATGAGTTTCTTGTAAGCATAATATATCAACATTTTTTTCCTTAAAAAGATTAAATAGGTCAACGCGTTTTTTTGTATTATTTAAACCACGACAATTGTAGGAGCAAATTTTTAGACTATCCGTGAAGACCGGTTAATAAGTAATGCCACTTATCGATAATGGAAAGAACGAGTACTCCCACTCCAAAAGCAAATCGTTTGTTAGGTATATGTTGTTGATCATGTTTCAATGTATGGACCTGATTTAAAATAGTTTGTGTATGTTGTGAAAAGAAAAAATGTGAATTATTGGTGCGGTGTATTATCCTTGTAGAATACAATTATATATACGCCTTATATTTTGTTGTGGATGGTAAGGTTTTATAATAATTGGAAGATTTTATCAGTAATGCGATTTATGTCGATGCTAGTTATACAGACAATTAAAAACAAAATTCCTAAAAAATATAAAGTCAAAGCTTTGGTTTTTTCCTATAATTTTACGCATATATTTTAAACCGGGCCTCCACTCAAGGACGAGTTTGACCTTCGGTTTAAGAATTTTAATCAGAAAGACAAAAAATGGACTGGACAAAATTGAAACATTTGCAGACGACAAATCAAGTGTTGCTGAAATATGATTTTTGTCTTTGATAGGGAAGAAAAAGAAAAAACATTGTGTGAAAAGGAGAAACTGCTGAATACCAGCATTTTCTCCCGTCCCCACAAACTCCTCAAAATTTTTCTTCTCAGGGTCGTTAAAAATCAGTATTGTGTGTGAAAGGGTTAATGTTAAAATATTTTTCATTTTTTGATTACAATGACACACAATATGTTTGAGTGGGGGGAAATATCAGATTATCATGCATTACTATATCAATATCCTTATCGGCCAGTCCTCCATCACCCGCAAAGGAAGGCTTGGCCTTCGACAAAAAAAAAAAAAAACCACCCCTCCTGCGGTGCCCCCTCCCCAAAAAAGAAAAAGACACATCTCCTGCGTGAATAGGTAATACCGAGATTTCCGGACAGACCAAAAGACAAAAAGTATGTTCTTGCATGTGATTCAGAAGTAAAGAATGATATTTAAGGGAATTAAAAAAAAAACAAGATAAGTCTAAAAGTATACATATAAACAGAAGATAATACCATTCCAACTTAAGCCATTTTACTTCAAGGGTCCCACAACCGAGTTGCGAGACTCCTGAAGTAACCAACGATATGCACACATAAAAAACATCTTAGCTCTGACCATACTGATTTCACAGCTCGACCAAGGTCGATGCATGTTGCAAGTTGCTGTTTGGTCATTTGACATGGGCAGTGAGTTGAAAAGCAATCAAACAAACATACATTCACAATGAAGCGTAGTAAAAAAAGGCTGTCAATCACAGTTACATACGATAGTCGCTTGTTGTTTTGACTAGCGTTAAATAAACAAAAAAAAACCAGTCAATTTTCAAACCCTTTCCTTCAGTTAAAAAAGATATGCGTTTAAAAGCGTCATGTTGGATGGGTTTTAATCTTTGATGTTATTGTCTGATTCTGTGTATGCACTGAATATGCTGAAAGAAGCGAGTAAAAGAGTTTCTCTGCTTATATGAAATAAAATCGGTGGTGGTAGTTCCAGATCAGACCGCACAGAAACATTCAGTCTGATCTAGATCAACATTCGCCGAAGAAGTTACTTTCAAATTCTATAGCACTGAATACGTTGAAAGAAGTGATTAAAAATAATTCTTAATTATAATAGTCAGTGGATGCCGCTTCATATCAAACCGCACAGACACATGCAGTCTGATCTGGACCGACATCCACCGAAAACATTAATTTCTGATTCTAAAGCACTGAAATACTGAAACGAGCGACTAAATGTGATTCTTTCAGTTTATGATCTACATATAAGTCGGTGTTGCTCAATATCAGCCCGCACAGAATTATGCTCCAAGATTTGGTAACGCATTCCCCAAATATGTTTCTTCACGTGTCGGTGGATGTTGTTCCATGATCAGACCGCATAGAAACATGCAGTCTGATCCGGACCAGCATCCCCCGAAAATATTTCTTTCTGAATCTATACTTCCGACTTCGGTGAAAGAAGCGACTGAAAGATTTTCTGTAATTTTAATAAACTATATATCGCTGGATGTTGATCCATTTCTGACCGCACAGGCATATGCAACCTGAATCGGACCCACATCCCCCGAAAATGTTACTCTCTGCTTGCACAGCACCTTGTTCGCAGGAAGATGCAAATAAAATGGTTTCTTTAATTAACATGTGGGTTGATGTAGCCTCAGATCATACAACGCCAACATGCATTCTGATCCGGACCCACATACTCCGGAAATGTTACTTTCTACTTGATTAAAATTTGATACGCCAAGACAGCGAATAAAAGAGTTTCTTTACTTACAAGTGATAGCATGTCGATGGATATAGCTTCAGATCAGACCGCATAGAAACATGCAGTCTGATCTGAACCCACATCCCCCAGCAATCTTACTCTGTGCTCATATAAACTAGAATATGGTGAAATATAAGGGTTTCTATAATTACGAGTATATACTATATGTCTGTGGATGAGGATTCAGTCCAGATCGCACAGAAACATTCAGCCTGGTGTGAATCCTAATCACCTGAAAAGTTATTTTCTTATTCTATAGCCCTCAACTTGTTGATGGATGTGAGTCAAAGCTTTCATTTATTATGTAGAAACTACATGTCGGTGGATGTTGTCCGAGATCAGCCCGCACATAAGATATGCAGCCCGATCTGGATTTGCATCCCACGTAAAAACCAGCCTTTGATTCTATTGCACTGAATGCGCTGAGAGAAGCCATCAAAAACTTTTAAAAAAGTACATTTTTTATTTATATAAAGACTACACAACCAGCAAATTTCTTCCTTTTCCAATCATTTGAGCCAGCATTCAATGTATCATCTGCAATTGCTTTCCATGTGGACGACACTTAATATTTTTTGGCTGGGACCATATTCACCAACCATTCTAAATTGAATTCCTAGTCTTAATCTAGATGTTGAAAGTAACATAACTTCTGATTGGCGAAACCATTTGGTTTATTGACTAAACCATTTGGTTAAGCCAGTCAGAAACTCTGTTACTTTCACATTTTGAATATTCTTGAAAATTAGACAAGAGTGATTTTAAAGAATGGTTGGAGAGTACATGACCTGTTAACTGTTTACCAAACCACAAAGTTGGAGACTTGTCCGAATTGAAAGTATTTGCCGACAATAACTTAAATGTGGCTCAAATGATGGGATATATTTCAGAAAGGATAGAAAACATTATGGGAAAAGGAGAAAATGCTGGTAACCAGTATTTTCTCCTTTTCCCACAATGTCTTCAATAGCCATGTTTCCCAAGGTTGTTAAAACTCGGGATTGTGGGGTGAAAGGTGAAAGAGGTAAAACAAGTAACTAGTGAGTGGAGTTTCAATAAGCTAGCCACATACGGAAGCACATGCCACTATGACACATAAATAAATAAATATGACATATAAATAAATAAATTAATATTTTCCTCATCTCTACGCATATACTTGTTTTCTATCAACCACTCTATCTGTTCCTTGATCATGCAGCTTTTTAGATGGTAAAAACATGTTTTTAAGGACAAAATGTTATGAAACTTCATCTTTATGTTGTTTATCACAAGCCACAGACAATGGTTAGGCCTGTTTGTTAGCTCACCTGAGCACGAAGTGCTGGGTGAGGTATTGTGATTCGTCGTTGTCCAGCGTCTGTCTTTCCACAATTCCTTTAAACATCTTCTCCTAAACCAATCATGTCGAAACTTGACAGGCATATTCCTTGGGTGAAGTTCTACCCAAGTAAGAATTAAAAGAATTGAATTAACCCTTTAACTCCAGGGGTCACAATTTTGGGCAAAATTGTATATAGAGCAAACTTTAAAAATGTTTTTGTCTGAAACTAGAAGAGCTTTGATATTTGGTATGTGGCATTTCCTTGTGGACTTCTACCAGTTTTGTTCAAATGATGCCCCTGGGTCAAAACAGGACATAAAGGTATACAGAATGAACTTTAAAAGTCTTGTTCTATTTAACCCTTTACCACACAATCCCAAGTTTTAATGCCTGTGAGAAATGAGGCTCTTGAAAATATTGTGGGAAAAAGAGGAAATACTTGTAACCAGCATGTTTTCCTTTTTCCACAATGTTTTCCACCCAACCAAAATCAAATTTAAATTTTTGACTCACATTTATTTTGTTGTCAGCAAATGGTTTGAATTTGGACAAGTCTTAACCCTTTAAGCGCCTTTCACTACTATAGTTGCCTTTGTGTCTAGTGTAGATCAAGATCAGACTGCACGAAATGTGCAGTCTGATCATTGATCTATACTGTGTGCTTTGTTGAAACACTGCAGACAAAAGGCACACACGCAGTTGTTATCATCTTGGACTCATTCTGGAATGAAAATGGCCTTTGGGTTTAAGGATTAAATTTTGTTGTTTGTTAATGATTTGAGCCAAACCTGTTAGCTCATTACCTACAGGGCTAGCTATGCAGGGATGTCAAGTTTAAATCTCAGTTGGGCCATGCACTCAGGTAATCAGCATTTTTTTTTTTTTACTTTTTCCGCAATGTTCTCTACCCATCCCAAATCTAAGTTCATTTTTTGAGACAAATTTATTTTGTTGTCTGCAAATGCTTTGAATTATAGACCAGTCTAAAATTTTTGTTTGGTAAAGAGATAAAGATAGACCAAGTAATATGCATTTCAAGACTGTGTTGTAGGCAATACTATCTTGCAGAATATAAGGCATATATATCCAAGATCCAACTGCAGTCTGATCTTTATCTACACTGTCTGATAAAATATCCTGTCTTGCGTACCCCTAGCCTTGGTTCCCACCTGATCATTTTTTCCTTTTATCTATTCAGGAAGGACGGATGCAGTTTAAATTTGACATGAAGCCCCCTTTTTCCATGACATAGGAATAAATTCCAAAACCCTGACAATATGCGCTAGGTCACTTGAGGTGTGAAAATTTCATCCAAATCTGTTGAGATATGTCCGGTAATTAAAGAGATATTGGTGAAAAATGAAATATAACATGAAGACCCCTTTTTCCATGATGCAGCTATAAATTGCAGGGTCACATGATGAGAAACATTCTGTGAAAACTTTTGAAAACATTGTGGGAAAAGGAGAAAATGCTTTTTCCCACAAAGTTTTCTACCCTATCAAAGAAATATTGTGTCACTTGAGCCAATATGAAAATGTTGTCTGCAAATGCTTTCAATTTGGACAGATCTAAAATTTTGCCGTGCGGTAAAGGGTTAAAGGCTTTGCCAGCATTTTTCTTTCTGGCTGTTAGGATGTATCTTTGAACATTGTGTTCATTGTATTTTGAGTTCATTTTTGTTCATTCATTTAACGCTGTAGTATAGATTTTATCTTGTAAATCTTAGAAGTCATTATAATTTTTGTTCTACACTTTGTGGTGTTTGTCTTAATTTATAAATAAGTTTATGATCCCCCCCATAGATTTTGGGCATATACTCCACCATGAATTGAAGTACCATTTGAAAGATCTGTTCAGGTAGGACCAAGGTCAATGTCACACTTGAAGGTCAAATTTTTGTAAGCTGGACGCATTGAAAGGTTGGTGCAAGACTATTGCAAGTGTAAATACATTGTTTATGTGTTTACAATAGCAATTACCCATGAACATGTCCCTGGACAACCACTGTAGTTGTTGGTGTATTTAACAACATTATAATACTAACTTGTATAGAAAGTCTTGAATCGGCAAGGCGTTAAACACCATACAATCAATTGAATTGGCAAACATTCTCTACTAAGTTTGTTCAAATCAGGCAACTTTTTGCCACACACCAAAGGGCCTAGGGCTTTGTTATTATTTTCAAAATTCTGTTCTGGAGGTATATAGGAGTCAGCTTGTCGGTCCATCCATCCATCCATCCATCCATCAGTCTTTCTGTAGCATTTTCTTGTCAGAGCTAGTTCTCAACAACTACAGGACAGATTTCATTCAAACTTTAGAGAGACTCGGTGCCAAGCAGGAATGTGCATATTATATTTTGGTGACGGTTCATTGAATTTTTACAAAGTTATTTTCCTTTGATGAAATTTCTTGTTCTCCCTATTTTTCAACAACTATTGGACAAATATGATTCAAACTTCTCACAAATATTTATATAACCGGGTTTGGTTAAGAAAGATTATCTTCTTGTCCAAACCAAAAAGACCTAGAGCTTTGGCCTTGCACTTCGATATTTGGCATTTATCTTCATTGTAGACCTTTACTGCTTGGTACTCAGGTGAGCGATATAGGACCATCATGGTCCTCTTGTTTATTTTGTGTTTTTCCTTACTGTGAATGTCCACCGTTGTTTCTGTGTGTTTATTTTGGTTTTCCTAAACCCTTTGCCGTTCTTACCTTTACTCTAAGTCACAATACCCCACGTAACAGGTAAAAGAAACAACCTGCTCACTCCCTGGATTGCTGAGTTGATGGTTAACAGGTAAACCTCTGGTTAATCCCTCATTAACTGGTTGCTTATTGTTTTGTTTGTAAATGTCAAAGGTCAAACATGTGTACTGGTTATTTTTTAACCACCAGGTTTTTCCTGGATTATTGAACCTGGACTTTCTGCACATTTACAGGTATTGCTGTTGTTTTGTTTATATAGTGTCAAAGGTCATACTTGTGTACTGGTTATATTTAGCCACTGGGTTTTTCCTAGATTTATGCTGTATGCCAACTGATTTACATCCTTGTTCATTTTGGATTGAAACCAGTGCTATCACACATTGTGTTAACCTGTGCAACTGTCTTAATTGCTTTGAACCATTTAGCCATGGCATCTAAGGAGGAGACTTATGTTGATGAGCCAGAGGAAATGATTTTTATGACTGAGGATAAAATGTTGAGTGCTTTGAGCAACAGGTATGTTATTGTCCCAAAGGGAAATACCACCCCTCAAGCGTCTTTGTTTTCAGATGCAGGTGCCAGACTTAAGACATCCAGAAGTCCTGTTGAGCTGCTCACTCCTTTGAAAACTGAAGTTTTTAACCCTTCGCCCAATTACCCACCCTTTCTTCCCAAATTACCTTTGTTTTCAGGTCATGACCCAGTCCCTAAAGGTGAAGTCTCATATACTGAATGGAGGTTTGAGGTTCATTGCCTAATGACAGACCATAGTCTTCCATCCAGCCACCTTCTGCAGATTATTTGTAGCTTCTTGCGTGGCACTGCTCGCAGACTTTTGATACCTTAAGGGGAGGGGATTTCAGTTGATATTATTTTGCACAAACTAGAGTCTACCTTTGGAGATTTAGCTCCCAGGAATGTGACAATGTTGGAGTTCTTCGATATTCAACATTCAAATGAGAGTGTCACAGAATATGCTTGTCGCTTAGAGTCATTGCTTCACACAGCTATGGAAGGAAGCCATATGGGTCCAGCTGCCAAGAATGACATGCTTCGTCACAGATTTTGGACAGGCTTAGCTTCTTCCCAGCTCCGTGATAAAACTCGCAAGGACTATGATTCCATGTCAGACTATGGGGAACTTCTGCGAAAGGTTCATGTCAAGGAAAGAGAACTGTTGAGCTCCTCCACGACTACCTCCAAGAAGATGCAGCATAATCCTCTTTCCTCAAGTTCAGCTGAGGCTTCATTTCTTTGATTTGAAGTTGAAGGAGTTGGAGTCCAAGTTTTCATCACAGCTTTCAACTGTACAATCCAGACTTGATGGAATTGACAGCAAGTTTGACGCCATGATGAAGAAGTTGGATACCAATTAACCCCAATCAGCAGCAGCCTCACCAGCCTCAGCAGCAACTGTCCAATCAGAACAGAGGAAATTGGAGGAGAAGGAAAAGGAGAAACTGGAATCAGACCTCTAACCAAAACAATAACCAGAACCCCAACCGACAACCTGCACCAACCCAGCCAGATATGCCCAGATAGTTCAGCCTCTTAATGCCCTTCTTGAAGGCCATCTTTCAGCTAAGCAGGCTAAGGCTTGCAAGTCCAAGAAGAATAAGGATCTGGAGTCAAGACCAGCAGAAAGCTTTTGACAGCATCAAAGACAAGTTAACATCGCCACCAGTACTTGCATACGCTAATTACTCTTTACCTTTCGAGCTTCATGTCGATGCCAGTTCTCAGGGTCTTGGGGCAGTGTTATACCAGACCCAGAATGAATAGAAAAAGGTGATTGCTTATGCAAGTAGAGTTTTGCGTCAGGCAGAGTGCAAATATCCAGCTCACAAGCTAGAATTTTTGGCTTTGAAGTGGTCTGTCACTGATAAATTCAGAGACTATCTTTATGGCTCTTCATTCAAAGTGGTGACGGACAATAACTCATTGACATATGTCCTCACTACAGCCAAAGTGGATGCTACCGGCCATCGTTGGCTTGCAGAATTGAGTAGTAGAAAAGATTTTCATTCATCTTATCGTTACTTACCTTTTTTCTTTTTTTTGACATATGTCATGTATGGAAGAAATGCATACACATGTATCATTAAAACTACAATGAAGGAGAATTATTTGAGCCATGCTCTTGCAAAAGGGGTCTTAATTCATCTTCGTGATGCATGACACCAATCAAGCCATCGCATGGTTATGGAACCACATAAGGCATTTTTCTTTTATTTTTTTTAATAATCGACTGAATCATGAGGTAAACTGATCCTTGGACATACAGAAAATTGAACTATCGCGAAAAGTTTCGGCCCAGGTCGGCCTGTGTGGACTATGCAGGCTTACCTAGGTCAATATTTTTCACAGATGCATTAAGCCCCCTTTTCACAGGGCATGGCTCATTTATTTTTCTATATTGCTTGTGTTTCATGAAGCTTTGATGATGATGCCGATGACTTAGATGATGATGAACCTTTAGATGAACACATACAGACTCAAGATGTGAGTATTTCATTATTTCAATTCCTCATCAGATGACAAAAATTCATTCTCTTTTGACCAAGATTTATTCTCTTCAAACTTTTTAACACTTGCAGACGACAGGATACACAAGGCTGTAATGATAGGATTTATATTTGATACTGTAGATCTTAACAATGTGGGAGAAGAAAATGTTGATGGGAAAAGAAGAAAATACTGGTTACCAGTATTTTGACCTATTCCCATGTTTTCATAAGTAGTTGTTAAAACATTGGATCATTGTTGGTTAAGGGTTAACCCAAAGCTTTAGTGCCAAAAGTGATATTCAGAGAGTATGAATGACCTAGTCATGATTATGATACCAAAGTCCAAAGCTACTTTGTAAAGAATATCTGGCAAAATATTTGATTGGACTTACTGCACACTCTGGGTGGTTTGTTCTGTTCTACAATGTCTGCATATTTTGCAACACATCCTGAGTTTTAAAAAATACACAACCTTTTACCAAACAATATTGTATTTTTTTGACCCTGTGTTAAGAAAAATACTTTTGAATGAAATGTGGGAAAAGAGGAACATACTGGTACACCTAACCAGCATTTTCTCTCTTTAACAGGTTGAACTAGAATTTATATGTTGCCAAATTTAGTCATGTGTTAAAGCATCAATGTTAATCTCAAGAGGAGAGCAAAAGAGTCAGCTGTAAAGATAGGTTGATGAAAGTCAGTGCATCCATTTCAAACTGAAAGTGTTTGTTTTTCTGTCTGCAAGTGTTATTGTTCATTGAAAGATGTCTTTGGTTTGTAATCCAGGTGATAGAAGTTTGATTCTCAGCATTGGTCAAATTTTTATCAAGGACTGATGATTTAAGCCTTTACCACACAATCCCGAGTTTTAACGACCTTAAGGAAGAGGTCTTTTGAAAACATTGTGAGAAAAGGAGAAAATGCTGGTAACCAGCATTTTCTCCATTTCCCACAATGTTTTCTACTCTTTCAAAGGTAAATTCCATTATTTGAGTCTCATTTAGTTTGTCAACTGGAAATGCTTTCAAGTTGGACAAGTCTACCTTTCTGTTGTCTGGTAGAGTTAACCCTATACCAAACAATGAAATTTTAGACTCGTCCAGAATTGAAGACATCTGCAGGCAAAAAAGTGGCTCCAATGGCAAATTTTGCCGTTGTTAGAGTAGAAAACATGGGAAAAGGAGAAAATGCATGTTACCTGCTCAATTTGTCTGAATGATGCTGATTATGGTGTGAACCAGGAAAGATACCAAACTTTAATACAATCCCAAAGGACCAATTAGAAGTTACTCTCAATATATCTCTTCTTAATACGTGTATTGTATTACATAGTTTATGCACTTTTATAAGGGATGTTTTGTTTGATGAATGTATAACAAAATAAACATTTTACATTTAGTGGGAGCCCGCCAGGGTAGTTCAGTGGTTAGCGTAGCTGACTTGTGACCTAGTGGTTGCTACGATACCCGGTTGAGGCAAACTTTCTTTGCGGCAATTTTTCGCCTCTCACCTCTGATGCATGTGAGAAGTAGTCAGTGGCTTTGGAAAGAAAGTTGTGTCACTACTGATGTTTGAAAGCCAGGAAACACATGGGTGCATCACTGACTGCCATGATATGACCTGAGCTTTTAAAATGGTGTTAAACTCCAATACAAACGAAACATTTAGTGGGACAATTTTTTTTTTTTTGACAGGGGGTGGTCAGCTTGAAATGCTGCCAGCAGATGCAGCCCAACCTACAGCCCCACAGAAACGGATAACAACACCATATATGACCAAATATGAAAGAGCGAGAGTAATTGGTGCAAGAGCACTGGAAATTGCGTAAGCTTTTAGTTATATTTATAAGTACATGTATTGGTTTAGTGCCATTTTTGGCATTTTCATTTAACTCTTTACCAAACGACAAAATTTTGGACTCGACCAAATTGAAAGCATTTGCAGATGACTCATTTCATGTAACTCAAGTGATGATTTATGTCTTTGATAGGGTAGAAAATATTTTGGGAAAAGGAAAAAATGCTGGTTACCAGCATTTTCTCTTTTTCCCACAGTGTTTTCAAAAGTCTTACACAGGATTTTGTGGTTTAAATGTAATAATGGTGACAAATTACATGTTAAGACAAAAACTTTTTCTTCCACCTAAAGCATTATGATAGCATAAATAGATAAAAGAAAAATTAATACTCAAAGTGCAGGCTTATTGAGAGTTGATAGTATTACTGAATTGCTTAAACCTTTATCAAACAGTCTCATGTTTTAAGACAGATGAATAGAGATTTTAAAAAACTTTTGGGAATAGGAGAAAATGATGGTAACAAGCATTTTCTCCTTTTCCTACAATAGTTTTGCCCTTTCAACAACAAATCCCAGCAATGGAGCCATATCGAATGTGTTGTATGAAACCGTTTTCATTTTGGACCAGTCTAAAATTTTGACTCCTGATCAGGAGTTAAATCAGTGCAGTATGAATCATAAAGCATTGTTTAACTCTTTACCACACAATCCTGAGTTTTAACGACCATGAAAAAGAAGCCCTTTGAAAACATTGTTGGAAACGGAGAAAATGCTGGAAATCAGCATTTCCTCTTATTCCCACAATGTTTTCAGCCCTTCCCAAAACAAGTTTTAAGTTTTCATTCTCATTTAATTTGTCGTCTGCAAATGCTTTCAGATTGGACCAGTCTAAAACGTTGTCATGTGGTAAAGAGTTAAGGGGCACTTAGTTAACATCCTTCCATTTAAAATGTGTGAAGTAGTGAAATGTAATTAGATGCTGAAGCAAAGTTAAACATGTCAACAGGAATTTTGTCATGACTAGTGCATCAGTGGATACAGGAAAACTGAAATTATGAGATATTGCTATAGCCTTTTGCAGGATAATCAAGGATCATGTTTATTTCAGAATGTGTGCCCCTGTGATGGTGGAACTGGAGGGTGAAACAGATCCTTTGATCATAGCAATGAAAGAACTGAAGTAAGTGATTTAACTCTTTACCACATGACAAAAATCTAGACTGTCAAAACTGAAACCATCTTCAGTTGACAATTTCAGTGGGGATTAAATGATGGAATTTGTCTGTATAAGGATAGAATACATTGTGAGAAAAGGAGAAAATGCTGGCTACCAACATTTTCTCCTTTTTCCCCCACAAGGTTTTCAAAAGGCTTTTTACTCACGGTTGCTAAAATTTGGGATTGTGTGGTAAAGGGTTAATTGTTTTATTGATGTCAAAATGTTAGACACTGCCAAACCAGAGAGCATTTGCATAGGACAAACTAAATGTGGCCTAATTTTTTTCATGACTGAATTGAGGAGAAAGGAGAAACTCAGGATTGTGTGGTAAAGAGTTAACTGTTTGACTTTTGTAGATTCTGTTAAATACCAATTGAAATGTTCAGCCTTTCCTCTTCTCCAGTGTTATTCAAACACTAGAATATTTCAGTCTAGAAGGGTAAGGTTAATGCCCAGTAAAACCTTTCTGAGCAAGCTATCTGTATCAAGCAAGGACATTTTAGTTTCCAGAGAAGGGAAACTTGTTAAATGTACCTTTGCTAAGCGAGCACATACTTAGTGTTCCTTTTTTGCTCGCTTGATACAGGTTGGACTTTACTTCTTTAGCTTTTAACTGAAGTTCCTACAGAAACATGAGCCATGCTCTGAATAAAGGGAGTTTAATGCATCTCCATGATTCATTATACCAAGAAGTCATCACATAATTATGGATCCAGACAATCAATTTTGTTTAACAACCAAATGAATTATGTGATAGAAGGGTAATTTGACATGCAGAAAAATTACCAAAAATAAATTGCGTGAAAAAAATAAATTGCGTGAAATGCGCTGACATGGGTTGATACTCTTTGCAAATGCATTAAATGTCCTTTTCACATAGCATGGCTCATTTGTTTTTTTGGGGGAGGGTATGAAATACATCTACATTGTCATGACTCTTTTAACAGCAGCTGAAAGGGGGCTGTACAGACTTTGATAATCTTTATTAGCCTAAAAATGCCATATCACTGAAGTTAGTAAAGCAATAGTTAACAAACCATAAATGAATGTGAAAGAAAAGTATAGGAAAAAGCTTTTCATGGTATATGTATGTCCTAGGTGGGATACATAGCCTTTGCAAAGATTCGTGGGAATACCACATGAGCAATTATGTCCATCTACTCTGGATCATATTCAAATAAGAATAACGTCATCATCTGGTCTCATAGAAATGCAGTACTATTATTTAAACAGCATAATTTCATTTTTACTGAAAGCAACTGCTTTGAAAGAAAAATATATGAACCGTGGTCTGGCAAAAGGGGCTTAATGCATATCTGTGATCCATGATACCACTCAAGCCATCACATTCTTATGTATTCATAAGAGCCCCTTTTTTTAACAACCAACTCAATCATGAAGTCGACTGCTCCTTGAATATACAGAAAACTGACCAACAGCAAAAAGTTTCGGCCCATTTCAGCCTGCGCAGGCTGTCCTAGGTCAATACTTTTCGCAGATGTATTATGCCCTTATTTCGCAGAGCATGGCTCATATTTAGTGGTAATGATAACTTCTTTATAAGAAATGTTGATTTGTAGCAAAAAATCTGAATAGGCCTCTATAAATTTGGCTCAGTTCTTATACTTTAAAGCTATGTGACAAAATACAAATGGTGTCGGAATCCCTTTTGTCTACTTCAGGGCCAGAAAAATACCGATTATCATCCGCCGCTATTTGCCTGATGGCAGTTTTGAGGACTGGGGTATTGATGAGCTTATAATGACAGAATGACTGGATGATGAGCAGTTTGTGATTGTCTTTAAGAATACCATTTGTGTTTGGAGAAAGAGTTGTGGAACTTAGTAAATCTGTTTGGTGACTACAAGAGTTCTAAGTAAAGTGAATGCAGAGAGTGTCATTAGAGAGCTAAGCAGGACTCATGTTGCTTTTGCCTACAGCGTAGATCAAATTCAGGCTGCACAAAATGTGCAGTTGGTCTTACTTCTACACTGTATTTTACTTTGTTATATATTCTCGTCAAAATAGCCCTAGAATTGTAATAACTATGCTGTTTTTCTTGCTTGAAGATGTGCATTTCATTTATTCAGAGCTCTTAGAGCCTTGACAGATTTTGATATGTCATGGATGATCATGACTAATTGACATAACGCCTTTTTTTAACTGGTAAAGGAAGATAAGGGTATTTCTTTTAAAGATTTGTATCTCTAGGCCACAAATTTACTTAACCCTTTACCACGCAATCCCAACTTTTAACGACCCTGAGAAAAGAAGTTTTTTAAAACATTGTGGGAAAAGGAGAAAATGCTGGTATTTCCACAATGTTTCTACCCTTCCGAACACAAACTTCAAGTTTTGAGTCACCTTCATTTTGTCATCTGCACATTTTTCCTATTTAGACAAGTCTAAAATTTTGTCGTTTGGTAAAGAGTTAACCCTTTGCCACATAACTTTTAACAACCCTAGGAAGAATGCTCTTCAAAACACCGTGGAAAAGGGGAAAATGCTGGTTATCAGCATTTTTTTTCTTTTTCCCAGAATGCTTTCTACCCTTTCAAAAACAAATTTTAACTTTTCAGTCTTATTTTGTTGTCTGCAAATGTTTTTGAATTTGATCAAGTCCAAAATTTTGTCATTTGTTAAAGTTATTTGGTGCCAAGTAGATAATGTAAAAGAAAAAGTGACTATGCTGTGTGTACTGCTAGTTATAAAAAGTTGATAGCCAAGACTGCTGTTTGTGGAAGGAAGGAAGAGTCTGAAAACCACATTGTAATGAAAGGCGTTCTTAGTAATTTTGTTTATGTTTGAATAAAGAGTCTTCTCCATAGACACATCTTTCTTGTTTATTTTTCTGTCGGAAGTACTATTTACACTCATGTTTAGGCTCATTGCCTCCTGAAAGGAATTTGAAGCAAAGAACTTTAGAAACACCCTTATGAACTACTGCCTGCCTGGGTAGCTCAGTGGTTAGCATGTCTGACTTGTGACCTGATGGTTGCCAATTCGATGCCCAGTTTAGGCAACCTTTCTTTCCAGCGATTTTTCACCTCTCACCTCTGATGCATTTGAGAAAAGTAGTCAGTGGCTTTGGAAAGCGGTGTTGTTTCGGTACTGCTGTGAGAAAGCCAGGAAATACATAGGTGTGTCACTGACCGCCATGATATGACCTGAGCTATTAAAATGGCATTAAACGCCAATACAAATCAAACCAAACAAAAGAAACAACCTTGTAGAACAGGTTGAATAGGGATCATCATGATGAGCTAGGGTCAATTATGTGTATACATTTGAAATCGTTGTGGCAAAAAGAGGATTTGCTCATATCTAGCCTTCATGTTTTAAAAAGTTGTAAGATGTAGAAGTGGTCTGCGTGATTTAAGCCTTATCCTGCTAAATAAAAGAAATTAAACTTTCAAACAGACAGTATAAACCCAAATTTTCCTAGTTCAAGGGTATTTTTGGAGGAAAGATATGTCCTTATTGGATAGTGTAGATCCTACATTCTGTGCAGTCTGATCTTGATCTAGGCTGTCCGTACAAGGTCAGTAAGTCGCTTAGCAGGCTAGGGGTTAATGCATTAACTCTTTACCACACAATCCTGAGTTTTAACAACACTGAAGAAGAAGGCTTTTGAAAACATTGTGGGAAAAGAAGAAAATGCTGGTGCCCAGCATTTTCTTCTTTTCCCACAATGTTTTCAACAATCTCGAAGACAGATACTGTCGTTTGTACCCCATTTTATTTGTCGTTTGCAAACGCTTTCATTTTGGACAGGTTTAAAATTTTGTTTTGTGGTAATGAGTTAAACCTTCAACTCTTTACCAAACAACAAATCGTTGGACTTGTCCAAATCCAAAGCATTTGCAGACAGTAACTAACTAATGAAATGTGGCTCTATTGGTGAGATTGTCTTTGGATGGGTAGAAACTTGGTAGGAGAAGAGAAAATGCTTCTTTCCAGCATTTTCTCTTTTTTGCACAATGTTTTCAAAAGCCTTTTCCTTACGGTTGTTCAAACTCAGGATTTTGTCGTAAACAGTGAACATACATTCTGGTACTTTTATGACCCTGTGGAGGAAAGCTTTAAAAAATATGAGAAAAACAGAAAAGCATGGAAACCAGTACAGAGCTTTTTCTTTTGCCATGATGCTATCTTTCCCTCCAAATAAAAATTCAATCACTTTGACCACAATAATTTGTGGCTTTGACTATGGACTTGTCTAAAATGTTGTAAGGTAGAGTTAAATCATCCTCCAAATTAACCTCTTTTTCATCCCAGGGGTCCTGCATTGCTCAGTGGTAAGGTGTAGGACTTGTGACCTGGAGGCCCTGGGTTCGAGCTGCACTGGATCGATTGGGTTTATCGTTTGAGTGTCCTTGGGCAAGACACGTAGGAGCCCTAGCCTAGTACTGGTGAAACCCAAGAAATACATAAATATGTCGGCAGTTGCCTTGATATGACTGAAATAATGTTAAAAGCGGAGTAACACACCATTCAATCAAATGATCAATCGATCTTTCTCATCACCGTCAGGATGGTTTCCCTGTCAGAATCCAATCAAATGAGAAGTCTTTTCTAGCTAGACCCAATTGCAGATCACAATCTTGACCCAAGTCATACATTCAATGTGAGGAGAACTGAGTTCTCAAAAGAGACAGCTATCTAATCTCTCATACATGCACAACCAACTCTTGAATAACATGTCTCGCATTTGTAATCTTTCAAAACGTGGCAAAAGGAGAAATGACTTTAAATGATTGCTCGAGAATTTTTGTCATACTTCCACATGTGGACAGGTAAGCATCTTCACAAGCCAAGGTGATGATCACTACCTGGATCTTATGATCCACGTAGTGATCATCACCTTGGCTTGCGAAGATGACAGGTAAGACAAATGCTTTGGAAATTATTAGATCTAGGCAACTTACCAAACCCAAATTTAGATTCTAACAAATTTAAAGATTTGAAGACAAAAAGTCCAACATAGCTCAAAACATGCTAATTACCAGCATTTTCTCCTTTTCATTTTCAGCCTGATACCCATGAAACTTGGCCAGAATGTTTGTTCTGGATAAAATCCTGGACAAGTTGGAAATTGGGTCACCGTTCAAAAAGTAGGCCACAGGGCCAAATCTTAGAAAAAGCTTATGTGCACTCTAGAGGCCACATTTTCAGCCCGATATGCATGAAACTTGGTCAGAATGTTTGTCTGGATAAAATTTTAGACAAGTTTGAAATTGGGTCATGTCGGGTCAAATGCTGGTTGGGAAAAAGAGAAAATGAGATAATGAATTTTACGGGTCCCTGAATATGTGAAGTCTTGCTTGGTATGATACATCACAGAGATGCATTAAGCCCCCTTTTGCCAGAGCACAGCTCATTCATTTTCCGACTCGTGTTGAGTTTGTTATTCCAGACACATTTCATTTCCCTAACATTAACAGACTTATGTAACATTCTCAAGTCGTATGTTGACACAATGTTCCAAACTCAACAGGGCAAAATAATGGACTTAAGTCTGTTCATTGACTTAAGTCCATGTATTTTGTTTAGTTCAGTCTGAAACATAGTGTCAAATCAGGATTTGAAGACGTTACTACACTCTGTTAATATTGCTAAAATGTCTCTCAAATAACAAACTCAACAGAAGTCAGAACCTGGGACCATTAGTAGATTTGAGTAAAATAAGAGACTCAAGTTTGTTTGTGAAGCAGAGGCCAGAATCCTAACTAAAGCCATGTCAAATTAAGGTCATCAGATATTGAAAGAAGGAAAAATACTAACAACTACGAATGCTGTTTACCACATCTAAAAATTACCTGCAAAGTGTTGAATTTTCCTTCTTCTAAAATAGAATAAAAAGGAAAAGAAGAAAATATTCTACAATGTTTTCATAATCCATTTGCAATACAAGTTGTTCACTGTAATCCATTTCCATGCAAGCTAGTGTCCAACCTGCTAAAGTTTGGATACAAGCGACATTGATACATTCCAAAATTTCATTTACTTTCTAAAACAAATTTCAAATTTGTTCAAACTGAAACCAATTTAAATGTGTTTTTTCAATAATCTGCTTACTAAAAGGGTACTAAACATGTCTTTTCCCAAGTAAGTATTTTTCCGTTGTTCACAATCTTCATCTTTATTTCCCATCAGAGATATAGATATGCAAATTGAATCCACATTTCTCCAGTAGCATGCACACACAAACATTATCTCAGAATGATCCTATGAATTGATGAATAGTTAAAATGCTATCAGAAAAACAACCCGAATTTAGATTCTGTTAAATCTAATCAAGGGGTCAACAAATACCTAAAACTCTCTACTGGCCATGAATTAACTTTTTACCAAACGACAAAATTTTAGACTGGTCCAAATTCAAAGCATTTGCAGATGACAAAATAAATGTGATTGAAAAACTTAATTTTGTTTTGGGAAGGGTAGAAAACATTGTGGGAAAAGGAGAAAATGCTGGTTACCAGCATTTTCTCCTTTTCCCACAAGGTTTTCAAAAGGCTTCTTTCACAGGGTTGTTAGAAGTCGGGATTGTGTGGTAAAGAGGAAATGAATACACTGAGATGTCGCCGTCTTCTAAACAGGTAAATCAGATTGAAAATAAAGACTTTATTGTTTAGAAAAAATACCTATGGTCAGAGAGACACACAACAGGAATCCACCATTCTTTTGGCCATAAAAATCTTTCACCAGACAACAAGCTTTAAGATTTCTCGAAAAAAGAAAGCATTTGTAGCCTACAAATATAAAATGCTGCTAATTTGTTTTTAACAAGGCAGAAAATAGTGCGGGAAGAAAATGCTAGTTACCAGTATTTTGTCCTTTTCCCACACTGTTTTCAGGAGCTTACTTTTCTTTGGCCATAAAGGGTTGTTTGATACATGGCTGCAGAGTAATAAAAATTTTGAAGGCTGGAACTTTGACATTATCTTTGGTAATTTATAAGAGAATTTAGATTTTATTGCTTCAACAAGAAAATGGTGAAGTCGGATAGACACATTGATGGATACCTTACCTTAACTCTTTATCAAACAACATTTTGGCCTCTTTCAAACTGAAAGCATTTGTAGACATTTCCCTCAACTGATTAAATTTGACCTTGAAAGGGTAGAAAAAATTGCAGGAAAAGGAGAACACTCTGGTTAAAAGCATTTTTTTTTTCTCCTTCCCCCCCCCCAATCTTTCTAATAGCCCTCTTTCTCTGGGTCATAAAATATGTGATTCTGTGGTAAGGGATTAAAATAACCTCTTCAGGCCTTTGGCCAGTACAGCTGAAATTGCATTAGAACATGACAAAAATCTGACCCCTTGAGATGCTGGGGACATAATAAGGTTTTGGATAATGGAGAGCATGATCAAACTGCTGAGCAAACACTGATTCTGCTCCTACAGTACCTGCACTGGTTGGTATTTAGCCAGAACAGCATAAAGGAATGATAACATACTAAAACTGACCTTGCTCAATTGCCATGAATGTAAGTTAACACCTTTTTGTCAGGAAAAAGCTCCTAAATCTTTTATAGACGGTGATATTTAAGACTTGTCCCAAATGAAAACATTTGAGGCATGCTCTGTGAAAAGAGGGCTTAATGCATCTGCAAACAGTATCAATCAAGGTCAGCCTGTGCAGTCCAAGCAGGCTGACTTAGTCGGAAACATTTTGCTTTTGATAAATTTTCTGCGTGTCAGAGAACCATTCTTTCTCATGATTCGGTCAGTACAAAATTAATTTTGTACATAATACTGTAACCACTTGCTTGGTGTCATGCATCACAGAGATGCATTAAAACTCCTTTTTCCAAGAGTATGGCCCACTTGGAGACAACAAATTAATTGTGGCTCTTGAATGTTTAGGAAAGGGTTAATTAGGCAACTTCCAAATTATGCTAATGAGTAGATAAGACTGTAAATTCTTGATCTATTTTATCTACCAAAGAATATTGTAAGTTGAAGACACATATAAAAGGTTAAAAAATTATCTTTCAGACATGCTTCGGAGTATTCAACATCCACTGTTAAAGAAAGAAATTTAAACAAAAAAGAGCCTAAACAGACACATTTAAATCTTTTTGAATTTCAGCTGAACACACTTGTATACCAAAAAGTAGAACCTTAACCCTCTCCAAAATAACAAATTTCACACTATTCCAAATTCAAAAATTCTAATTTGATATTGGTATATGTGAGCTGTAGTTGTCTGAAAGGACAGAAAACAATCTGAGAATGGGAAATATTATTTGCTAAAAGCACTTTCTCCTCTTCCCACATTGTTTTCTAAAGACTTCCTTTGTAGACATGTAACATTGGACTGTTTGTAGCCACCATAGGCAGAAGAATGTGCCCCTTTTTTTAACCCGTTCTTGTTCACAGAAAATTATACTGATTGTTTTACCAAAATATCCTGTGACTTTTAGACACTGGAAAAGAAGCCAGCAAATTTCGTCCTTTTCCAATCATTTGAGCCAGCATTCAATGTATCATCTGCAATTGCTTTCCATGTGGATGACACTAAATATGTTTTGGCTGGGACTATATTCACCAACCATTCTAAACTGCATTCCTAGTCTTAATCTAGATGTTGAAAGTAATAAACTTCTGAGTGGCAAAACCATTTGGTTTATTGACTAAACCATTTGGTTAAGCCAGTCAGAAACTGTGTTACTTTCACATTTTGAATATTCTTGAAAATTAGACAAGAGTGATTTTAAAGAATGGTTGGAGAGTACATGACCTGTTAACTCTTTACCAAACCACAAAGTTGGAGACTTGTCCGAATTGAAAGTATTTGCCGACAATAACTTAAATGTGGCTCAAATGATGGGATATATTTCAGAAAGGATAGAAAACATTATGGGAAAAGGAGAAAATGCTGGTTACCAGTATGTTCTCCTTTTCCCACAATGTCTTCAATAGCCATCTTTCCCAAGGTTGTTAAAACTCGGGATTGTGTGGTGAAGGGCGAAAGAGGTAAAACAAGTAACTAGTGAGTGGAGTTTCAATAAGCTAGCCACATACGGAAGCACATGCCACTATGACATATAAATAAATAAATTAATATTTTCCTCATCTCTACGCATATACTTGTTTTCTATCAACCACTCTATCTGTTCCTTGATCAGCTTTTTAGATGGTAAAAACATGTTTTTAAGGACAAAATGTTATGAAACTTCATCTTTATGCTGTTTATCACAAGCCACAGACAATGGTTAGGCCTATTTATTAGCTCACCTGAGCACGAAGTGCTGGGTGAGGTATTGTGATTCGTCGTTGTCCAGCGTCCGTCTTTCAACAATTCCTTTAAACATCTTCTCCTCCTAAAACAATCATGTTGAAACTTGACAGGCATATTCCTTGGGTGAAGTTCTACCAAAGTTGTTAAAAGAATTGAATTAACCCTTTAACTCCAGGGGTGTTGTTCTATTTAACCCTTTACCACACAATCCCAAGTTTTAATACCTGTGAGAAATGAGGCTCTTGAAAATATTGTGGGAAAAAGAGGAAATACTTGTAACCAGCATGTCTTCCTTTTCCACAATGTTTTCCACCCAACCAAAATCAAATTTAAATTTTTGAGTCACATTTATTTTGTTGTCAGCAAATGGTTTGAATTTGGACACGTCTTAACCCTTTAAGCGCCTTTCACTACTATAGTTGTCTTTGTGTCTAGTGTAGATCAAGATCAGACTGCACGAAATGTGCAGTCTGATCATTGATCTATACTGTGTGCTTTGTTGAAACACTGCAGACAAAAGTCACCCATGCAGTTGTTATCATCTTGGACTCATTCTGGAATGAAAATGGCCTTTGGGTTTAAGGATTAAATTTTGTTGTTTGTTAATGATTTGAGCCAAGCCTGTTAGCTCATTACCTACAGGGCTAGCTATGCAGGGATGTCAAGTTTAAATCTCAGTTGGGCCAAGCACTCGGGTAACCAGCATTTTTTTTTTTTTTTTTTTTTTGACTTTTTCCACAATGTTCTCTACCCATCCCAAATCTAAGTTCATTTTTTGAGACAAATTTATTTTGTTGTCTGCAAATGCTTTGAATTATAGACCAGTCTAAAATTTTTGTTTGGTAAAGAGATAAAGATAGACCAAGTAATATGCATTTCAAGACTGTGTTGTAGGCAATACTATCTTGCAGAATATAAGGCATATCTATCCAAGATCCAACTGCAGTCTGATCTTTATCTACACTGTCTGATAAAGTATCCTGTCTTGCGTACCCCTAGCCTTGGTTCCCACCTGATCATTTTTTCCTTTTATCTATTCAGGATGGACGGATGCAGTTTAAATTTGACATGAAGTCCCCTTTTTCCATGACACAGCAACAAATTCCAAAACCCTGACAATATGCGTTAGGTCACTTGAGGTGTGAAAATTACATCCAAATCTGTTGAGATATGTCCGGTAATTAAAGAGATATTGGTGAAAAATGAAATATAACATGAAGACCCCTTTTTCCATGATGCAGCTATAAATTGCAGGGTCACATGATGAGAAACATTCTGTGAAAACTTTTGAAAACATGGTGGGGAAAGGTAACCAGCATTTTCTCCTTTTTCCCACAAAGTTTTCTACCCTATCAAAGAAATATTGTGTCACTTGAGCCAATATGAAAATATTGTTTGCAAATGCTTTCAATTTGGACAGATCTAAAATTTTGCCGTGCGGTAAAGGGTTAAAGGCTTTGACAGCATTTTTCCCTCTGGCTGTTAGGATGTATCTTTGAACATTGTGTTCATTGTATTTTGAGTTCACTTTTGTTCATTCATTTAACTCTGTAGTACAGATTTTATCTTGTAAATCTTAGAAGTCATTATAATTTTTGTTCTACACTTTGTGGTGTTTGTCTTAATTTATAAATAAGTTTATGACCCCCTCCCCCCGATAGATTTTGGGCATATACTCCACCATAAATTGAAGTACCATTTGAAAGATCTGTTCAGGTAGGGCCAAGGTCAATGTCACACTTGAAGGTCAAATTTTTGTAAGCTGGACGCAAGTGTAAATACATTGTTTATGTGTTTACAATAGCAATTACCCATGAACATGTCCCTGGACAACCACTGTAGTTGTTGGTGTATTTAACAACATTATAATACTAACTTGTATAGAAAGTCTTGAATCGGCAAGGCGTTAAACACCATACAATCAATTGAATTGGCAAACATTCTCTATTAAGTTTGTTCAAATCAGGCAACCTTTTGCCACACACCAAAAGGCCTAGGGCTTTGTTATTATTCCTTTAAAACTCTGTTCTGGAGGTATATAGGAGTCAGCTTGTCGGTCCATCCATCCATCCATCCATCCATCAGTCTTTCTGTAGCATTTTCTTGTCGGAGCTAGTTCTCAACAACTACAGGACAGATTTCATTCAAACTTTAGAGAGACTCGGTGCCAAGCAAGAATGTGCATATTATATTTTGGTGACAGTTCATTGAATTTTTACAAAGTTATTTTCCTTTGATGAAATTTCTTGTTCTCCCTATTTTTCAACAACTATTGGACAAATATCATTCAAACTTCTCACAAATATTTATATAACCGGGTTTGGTTAAGAAAGATTATCTTCTTGTCTAAACCAAAAAGACCTAGAGCTTTAGCCTTGCACTTCGATATTTGGCATTTATCTTCATTGTAGACCTTTACTGCTTGGTACTCAGGTGAGCGATATAGGACCATCATGGTCCTCTTGTTTATTTTGTGTTTTTCCTTACTGTGAATGTCCACCGTTGTTTCTGTGTTTATTTTGGTTTTCCTAAACCCTTTGCCGTTCTTACCTTTATTGTAAGTCACAATATCCCACGTAACTGACTTAAACAGGTAAAAGAAACAACCTGCTCACTCCCTGGATTGCTGAGTTGATTGTAAACAGGTAAACCTCTGGTTAATCCCTCATTAACTGGTTGCTCATTGTTTTGTTTGTAAATGTCAAAGGTCAAACATGTGTACTGGTTATTTTTTAACCACCAGGTTTTTCCTGGATTATTGAACCTGGACTTTCTGCACATTTACAGGTATTGCTGTTGTTTTGTTTATACAGTGTCAAGGGTCATACTTGTGCACTGGTTATATTTAGCCACTGGGTTTTTCCTAGATTTATGCTGTATGCCAACTAATGTATATCCTTGTTCATTTTGGATTGAAACCAGGGTTATCACACATTGTGTTAACCTGTGCAACTGTCTTAATTGCTTTGAACCATTTAGCCATGGCATCTAAGGAGGAGATTTATGTTGATGAGCCAGAGGAAATGATTTCTATGACTGAGGATGAAATGTTGAGTGCTTTGAGCAACAGGTATATTATTGTCCCAAAGGGAAATACCACCCCTCAAGCGTCTTTGTTTTCAGATGCAGGTGCCAGACTTAAGACATCCAGAAGTCCTGTTGAGCTGCTCACTCCTTCAAAAACTGAAGTTTTTAACCCTTCGCCCAATTACCCACTCTTGTTCCCAAATTACCTTTGTTTCCAGGTCATGACGCAGTCCCTAAAGGTGAAGTCTCGTATACTGAATGGAGGTTTGAGGTTCATTGCCTAATGGCAGACCATAGTCTTCCATCCAGCCACCTTCTGCAGATTATTCGTAGCTCCTTGCGTGGCACTGCTCGCAGTCTTTTGATACCTTAAAGGGAGGGGGTTTCAGTTGATATTATTTTGCACAAACTAGAGTCTACCTTTGAAGATTTGGCTCCCAGGAATGTGACAATGTTGGAGTTCTTCGATATTCAACATTCAAATGAGAGTGTCACAGAATATGCTTGTCGCTTAGAGTCATTGCTTCACACAGCTATGGAAGGAAGCCATATGGGTCCAGCTGCCAAGAATGACATGCTTCGTCACAGATTTTGGACCGGCTTAGCTTCTTCCCAGCTCCGTGATAAAACTCGCAAGGACTATGATTCCATGTTAGACTATGGGGAACTTCTGCGAAAGGTTCATGTCAAGGAAAGAGAACTGTTGAGCTCCTCCACGACTACATCCAAGAAGATGCAGCATAATCCTCTTTCCTCAAGTTCAGCTGAGGCTTCTTTCTTTGATTTGAAGTTGAAGGAGTTGGAGTCCAAATTTTCATCACAGCTTTCAACTGTACAATCCAGACTTGATAGAATTGACAGCAAATTTGACGCCATCATGAAGAAGTTGGATACCAACCCCAATCAGCAGCAGCCTCACCAGCCTTAGTAGCAACCGTCCAATCAGAACAGAGGAAATTGGAGGAGAAGGAAAAGGAGAAACTGGAATCAGACCTCTAACCAAAACAATAACCAGAGCCCCAACCGACAACCTGCACCAACCAAGCCAAAAGATTAACCGTTTCGACAACCTTTGAGGAGCATTTACAAAGGATTGTAGCTGTCTTCCAGCGATTTGATCAGCACCATATTCGTCTTAAGCTCTCAAAGTGCGAATTCTTTCAGTCCACAGTCAAGTATCTGGGCCACATCATTTCTGAAAAAGGATATCAAATGTCAAAGAGTTGCGCCAATTTCTTGGTTTTACAGGATACTAGCGCTGCTTTGTAAAGAACTATGCCCAGATAGTTCAGCCTCTTAATGCCCTTCTTGAAGGCCATCTTTTAGCTAAGCAGGCTAAGGCTTGCAAGTCCGAGAAGAATAAGAGAGCTGCACCTTGGATCTGGAGTCAAGACCAGCAGATAGCTTTTGACAGCATCAAAGACAAGTTAACATCGCCACCAGTACTTGCATACGCCAATTACTCTTTACCTTTCGAGCTTCATGTCGATGCCAGTTCTCAGGGTCTTGGGGCAGTGTTATACCAGACCCAGAATGAATAGAAAAAGGTGATTGCTTATGCAAGTAGAGGTTTGCGTCAGGCAGAGTGCAAATATTCAGCTCACAAGCTAGAATGTTTGGCTTTGAAGTGGTCTGTCACTGATAAATTCAGAGACTATCTTTATGGCTCTTCATTCAAATTGGTGACGGACAATAACCCATTGACATATGTCCTCACTACAGCCAAAGTGGATGCTACCGACCATCGTTGGCTTGCAGAATTGAATAGTAGAAAAGATTTTCATTCATCTTATTGTTACTTACCTTTTTTTTTTTTGACATATGTCATGTATGGAAGAAATGTATACACATGTATCATTAAAACTACAATGAAGGAGAATTATTTGCTCCGGCAAAAGGGGTCTTAATTCATCTTCGTGATGCATGACACCAATCAAGCCATCGCATGGTTATGGAACCACATAAGGCCTTTTTTTTTTTTTTTTTTTTTTTTTTTTTTTTTTTTTTTTTTTTTTAATAATCGACTGAATCATGAGGTAAACTGGTCCTTGGACATACAGAAAATTGACCTATCGCGAAAAGTTTCGGCCCAGGTCAGCCTGCGCGGACTATGCAGGCTTACCTAGGTCAATATTTTTCGCAGATGCATTAAGCCCCCTTTTCACAGGGCATGGCTCATTTATTTTTCTATATTGCTTGTGTTTCATGAAGCTTTGATGGTGATGCTGATGACTTAGATAATGATGAACCTTTAGATGAACACAATCAGACTCAAGATGTGAGTATTTCATTATTTCAATTCTTCATCAGATGACAAAAATTCATTCTCTTTTGACCAAGATTTATTCTCTTCAAACTTTATAACATTTGCAGACGACAGAATACACAAGGCTGTAATGATAGGATTTATATTTGATATTGTAGATCTTAACAATGTGGGAGAAGAAAATGTTGATGGGAAAAGAAGAAAATACTGGTTACCAGTATTTTGGCCTATTCCCATGTTTTCATAAGTAGTTGTTAAAACATGGGATCATTGTTGGTTAAGGGTTAACCCAAAGCTTTAGTGCCAAAAGTGATATTCAGAGAGTATGAATGACCTAGTCATGATTATGATACCAAAGTCCAAAGCTACTTTGTAAAGAATATCTGGCAAAATATTTGATTGGACTTACTGCACACTCTGGGTGGTTTGTTCTGTTCTACAGTGTCTGCATATTTTGCAACACATCCTGAGTTTTAAAAAATACACAACCTTTTACCAAACAATATTGTGTTTTTGTGACCCTGTGTTGAGAAAAATACTTTTGAAAAAAATGTGGGAAAATGGGAACATGCTGGTACATGTAACCAGCATTTTCTCTCTTTAACAGGTTGAACTAGATTTTATATGTTGCCAAATTTTGTAATGTGTTACAGCATCAATGTTAATCTCAAGAGGAGAGCAAAAGAGTCAGCTGTAAAGATATGTTGATGAAAGTCAGTGCACCCATTTCAATCTGAAAGTGTTTGTTTTTCTGTCTGCAAGTGTTATTGTTCATTGAAAAATGTCTTTGGGTTTGTAATCCAGGTGATAGACGTTTTATTCTCAGCATTGGTCAAATTTTTATCAAGGACTGATGATTTAAGCCTTTACCACACAATCCCGAGTTTTAACGACCTTAAGGAAGAGGTCTTTTGAAAAGATTGTGAGAAAAGGAGAAAATGCTGGTAACCAGCATTTTCTCCATTTCCCACAATGTTTTCTACTCTTTCAAAGACAAATTCCATTATGTGAGTCTCATTTAGTTTGTCACCTGGAAATGCTTTTAAATTGGACAAGTCTACATTTCTGCTGTCTTGTAGAGTCAACCCTATACCAAACAATGAAATTTTAGACTTGTCCAGAATTGAAGGCATCTGCAGACAACAAAGTGGCTCCATTGGCAAATTTTGCAGTTGATAGAGTAGAAAACATGGGAAAAGGAGAAAATGCAGGTTACCTGCTCAATTTATCTGAATGATGCTGATTATGGTGTGAACCAGGAAAGATACCAAACTTTAATACAATCCCAAAGGACCAATTAAAAGTTACTCTCAATATATCTCTTCTAATACGTGTATTGTATTACATAGTTTATGCACTTTTATAAGGGATGTTTTGTTTGATGAATGTATAACAAAATAAACAATCTTTTTACATTTAGTGGGAGCCCGCCAGGGTAGTTCAGTGGTTAGCGTAGCTGACTTGTGACCTAGTGGTTGCTACGATACCCGGTTGAGGCAAACTTTCTTTCTGGCAATTTTTCGCCTCTCACCTCTGATGCATGTGAGAAGTAGTCAGTGGCTTTGGAAAGAAAGTTGTGTCAGTGCTGGTGTTTGAAAGCCAGAAAAAACATGGGTGCATCACTGACTGCCATGATATGACCTGAGCTGTTGAAATGGTGTTAAACTCCAATACAAACGAAACATTTAGTGGGACAATTTGTTTTATTTTATTTATTTATTTTTTTTTTTTGACAGGGGGGTGGTCAGCTTGAAATCCTGCCAGCAGATGCAGCCCAACCTACAGCCCCACAGAAACGGATAACAACACCATATATGACAAAATATGAAAGAGCGAAAGTACTTGGTGCAAGAGCACTGCAAATTGCGTAAGCTTTTAGTTATATTTATAAGTACATGTATTGGTTTAGTGCCATTTTTGGCATTTTCATTTAACTCTTTACCAAAAGACAAAATTCTGGACTTGACCAAATTGAAAGCATTTGCAGATGACTCATTTCATGTAACTCAAGTGATGATTTATGTCTTTGATAGGGTAGAAAATATTTTGGGAAAAGGAGAAAATGCTGGTTACCAGCCTTTTCCCACAGTGTTTTCAAAAGTCTTACACAGGATTTTGTGGTTTAAATGTAGTAATTGTGACATATTACATGTTAAGACAAGAACTTTTTCTTCCACCTAAAGCATTATGATAGCATAAATAGATAAAAGAAAAATTAATACTCAAAGTGCAGGCTTATTGAGAGTTGATAGTATTACTGAATTGCTTAAACCTTTATCAAACAGTCTCATGTTTTAAGACAGATGAATAGAGATTTTAAAAAACTTTTGGGAATAGGAAAAAATGATGGTAACAAGCATTTTCTCCTTTTCCTACAATGTTTTTGCCCTTTCAACAACAAATCCCAGTAATGGAGCCATATTGAATGTGTTGTATGAAACTGTTTTTATTTTGGACCAGTCTAAAATTTTGACACCTGATAAGGAGTTAAATCAGTGCAGTATGAATCACAAAGCATTGTTTAACTCTTTACCACACAATCCCGAGTTTTAACGACCATGAAAAAGAAGCCATTTGAAAACATTGTGGGAAACGGAGAAAATGCTGGAAATCAGCATTTTCGCCTTTTCCCACAATTTTTTCAGCCCTTCCCAAAACAAGTTTTAAGTTTTCATTCTCATTGAATTTGTCGTCTGCAAATGCTTTCAATTTGGACCAGTCTA
The DNA here is from genome assembly GCA_945859785.2 of Tridacna gigas. Classification (NCBI taxonomy): domain Eukaryota; kingdom Metazoa; phylum Mollusca; class Bivalvia; order Cardiida; family Cardiidae; genus Tridacna; species Tridacna gigas. The sequence continues at coordinate 16,612,227 of OX244031.2, forward strand.
AAATGTTGTCGTGTGGTAAAGAGTTAAGGGGCACTTAGTTAACATCCTTCCATTTAAAATGTGTGAAATAGTGAAATGGAATTAGATGCTGAAGCAAAGGAAAACCTGTCAAAAGGAATTTTGTCATGACTGGTGCATCAGTGGATACAGGAAAACTGAAATTATGAGATATTGCTATAGCCTTTTGCAGGATAATCTAGGATCATGTTTATTTCAGAATGTGTGCCCCTGTGATGGTGGAACTGGAGGGTGAAATAGATCCTTTGATCATAGCAATGAAAGAACTGAATTAAGTGATTTAACTCTTTACCACATGACAAAAATCTAGACTGTCAAAACTGAAAGCATCTTCAGTTGACAATTTCAGTGGGGATTAAATGATGGAATTTGTCTGTATAAGGATAGAATACATTGTGAGAAAAGGAGAAAATGCTGGCAACCAACAATTTCTCCTTTTTCCCACAAGGTTTTCAAAAGGCTTTTTACTCACGGTTGTTAAAATTTGGGATTATGTGGTAAAAGGTTAATTGTTTTATTGATGTCAAAATGTTAGACTCTGCCAAACCAGAGAGCATTTGCATAGGACAAACTAAATGTGGCCTAATTTTTTTTTATGACTGAATTGAGGGAAAAGGAGAAACTCGGGATTGTGTGGTAAAGAGTTAACTGTTTGACTTTTGTAGATTCTGTTAAATACCAATTGAAATGTTCAGCCTTTCCTCTTCTCCAGTTTTATTCAAACACTAGAATATTTCAGTTCAGAAGGGTAAGGTTAATGCCCAGTAAAACCTTTCTGGGCAAGCTATCTGCATCAAGCAAGGACATTTTAGTTTCCAGAGAAGGGAAACTTGTTAAATGTACCTTTGCTAAGCAAGCACATACTTAGTGTTACTTTTTTGCTCGCCTGATACAGGTTGGACTTTACTTCTTTAGCTTTTAACTGAAGTTCCTACAGAAACATGAGCCATGCTCTGACTAAAGGGAGTTTAATGCATCTCCATGATTCATTATACCAAGAAGTCATCACATAATTATGGATCCAGACAATCAATTTTGTCTAACAACTAAATGAATTATCTGATAGAAGGGTAATTTGACATGCAGAAAAATTACCAACAATAAATTGCGTGAAATGCGCTGACATGGGTTGATACTCTTTGCAGATGCATTAAAAGCCCTTTTCACATAGCATGGCTCATTTATCTTTTTGGGGAGGGTATGAAATACATCTACATTGTCATGACTCTTTAACAGCAGCTGAAAGGGGGCTGTACAGATTTTTATAATCACTATTAACCTAAAAATGCCATATCACTGAAGTTTGTAAAGCAATAGTTAACAAACCATAAATGAATGTGAAAGAAAAGTATAGGAAAAAACTTTTTTCATGGTATATGTATGTCCTAGGTGGGATACATAGCCTTTGCAAAGATTCGTGGGAATACCACATGAGCAATTATGTCCATCTACTCTGGATCATATTCAAATAAGAATAAAATCATCATCTGGTCTCATAGAAATGCAATACTGTAATTTAAACAGCATAATTTCATTTTTACTGAAAGCAACTGCCTTCAAAGAAAAATATATGAACCGTGGTCTGGCAAAAGGGGCTTAATGCATATCTGTGATCCATGATACCACTCAAGCCATCACATTCTTATGTATTCATAAGAGCCCCCTTTTTTAACAACCAACTCAATCATGAAGTAGACTGCTATGTGACAAAATACATATGGTGTCGGAACCCCTTTTGTCTACTTCAGGGCCAGAAAAATACCGATTATCATCCGTCGGTATTTGCCTGATGGCAGTTTTGAGGACTGGGGTATTGATGAGCTTATAATGACAGAATGATTGGATGATGAGCAGTTTGTGATTGTCTTTAAGAATACCATTTGTGTTTGGGGAAAGAGTTGTGGAACTTAGTAAATCTGTTTGGTGACTACAAGAGTTCTAAGTAAAGTGAATGCAGAGAGTGTCATTAGACAGCTAAGCGGGACTCATGTTGCTTTTGCCTACAGTGTAGATCAAATTCAGGCTGCACAGAATGTGCAGTTGGTCTTACTTCTACACTGTATTTCACTTTGTTATATATTCTCGCCAAAATAGTCCTAGAATTGTAATAACTATGCTGTTTTTCTTGCTTGAAGATGTGCATTTCATTTATTCAGAGCTCTTAGAGCCTTGACAGATTTTGATCTGTCGTGGATGATCATGACTAATTGAGATAATGGCTTATTTTAACTGTAGGCAGAAAAATTAAAATGTATAAGTGATCAAGAGGTAAAGGAAGATGAGGGTATTTCTTTTAAAGATTTGTATCTCTAGGCCACAAATTTACTTAACCCTTTAACAACCCTAGGAAGAATGCTCTTCAAAACACTGTAGAAAAGGGGAAAATGCTGGTTAGCAGCATTTTTTTCTTTTTCCCAAAATGCTTTCTACCCTTTCAAAAACAAATTTTAACTTTTCAGTCTTATTTATTTTGTTGTCTGCAAATGTTTTTGATCAAGTCCAAAATTTTGTCATTTGGTAAAGTTATTTGGTGCCAAGTAGATAATGTAAAGGAAAAAGTGACTATGCTGTGTGTACTGCTAGTTATAAAAAGTTGATAGCCAAGACTGCTGTTTGTGGAAGGAAGGAAGAGTCTGAAAACCACATTGTAATGAAAGGCGTTCTTAGTAATTTTGTTTATGTTTGAATAGAAAATCTTCTCCATAGACACATCTTTCTTGTTTATTTTTCTGTCGGAAGTACTATTTATACTGATGTTTAGACTCATTGCCTCCTGAAAGGAATTTGAAGCAAAGAACTTAAGAAACACCCTTGTGAGCTACTGCCTGCCTGGGTAGCTCAGTGGTTAGCATGTCTGACTAGTGACCTGATGGTTGCCAATTCGATGCCCAGTTTAGGCAACCTTTCTTTCCAGCAATTTTTTAACTCTCACCTCTGATGCATTTGAGAAAAGTAGTCAGTGGCTTTGGAAAGAAAGTTGTTTCAGTACTGCTGTGAGAAAGCCAGGAAATACATAGGTGTGTCACTGACCGCCATGATATGACCTGAGCTATTAAAATGGCATTAAACGCCAATACAAATCAAACCAAACAAAAGAAACAACCTTGTAGAATAGGTTGAATAGGGATCATCATGATGAGCTAGGGTCAATTATGTGTATACATTTGAAAACGTTGTGGCAAAAAGAGGATTTGCTCATTTCTAGCCTTCATGTTTTAAAAAGTTCTAAGATGTAAAAGTGGTCTGCGTGATTTAAGCCTTATCCTGCTAAATAAAAGAAATTAAACTTTCAAACAGATAGTATAAACCCAAATTTTCCTAGTTCAAGGGTGTTTATTGAGGAAAGATATGTCCTTATTGGACAGTGTAGATCCAAGATCAGACTGCACATTCTGTGCAGTCTGATCTTGATCTAGGCTGTCCGTAAAAGGTCAGTAAGTCGCTTAGCAGCCTAGGGGTTAATGCATTAACTCTTTACAACACAATCCTGAGTTTTAACAACACTGAAGAAGAAGGCTTTTGAAAACATTGTGGGAAAAGAAGAAAATGCTGGTGACCACAATGTTTTCAACAATCTCGAAGACAGATACTGTCGTTTGTACCCCATTTTATTTGTCGTTTGCAAACGCTTTCATTTTGGACAGGTCTAAAATTTTGTTGTGTGGTAATGAGTTAAACCTTCAACTCCTTACCAAACAATAAATCGTTGGACTTGTCCAAATCCAAAGCATTTGCAGACAGTAACTAACTAATGAAATGTGGCTCTATTGGTGAGATTGTCTTTGGATGGGTAGAAACTTGGTGGGAGAAGGAGAAAATGCTTCTTTCCAGCATTTTCTCTTTTCTGCACAATGTTTTCAAAAGCCTTTTCCTTACAGTTGTTCAAACTCAGGATTTTGTCGTAAACAGTGAACATACATTCTGGTGCTTTTATGACCCTGTGGAGGAAAGCTTTAAAACACATGAGAAAAACAGAAAATCATGGAAACCAGCACAGAGCTTTTTCTTTTTCCATGATGCTATCTTTCCTTCCAAAGAAAAATTCAATCACTTTGGCCACAATAATTTGTGGCTTTGACTATGGACTTGTCTAAAATGTTGTATGGTAGAGTTAAATCATCCTCCAAATTAACCTCTTTTTCATCCCAGGGGTCCTGCATTGCTCAGTGGTAAGGTGTAGGACTTGTGACCTGGAGGCCCTGGGTTCGAGCTGCACTGGATCCATTGGGTTTATCGTGGGAGTGTCCTTGGGCAAAATACGTAGGAGCCCTAGCCTAGTACTAGTGAAACCCAGGAAATACATAAATATGTCGGCAGTTGCCTTGATATGACTGAAATAATGTTGAAAGCAGAGTAACACACCATTGAATCAAATAATCAATCGATCTTTCTCATCACCGTCTCATCACCGTCAGCGTGGTTTCCCTGTCAGAATCCAATCAAATGAGAAGTCTTTTCTAGCTAGACCCAATTGCAGATCACAATTTTGACCCAAGTCATACATTCAATGTGAGGAGAACTGAGTTCTCAAGAGAGACAGCTATCTAATCTCTCATACATACACAACCAACTCTTGAATAACATTTTTGTCTCGCATTTGTACTCTTTCAAAATATGGCAAAAGGAGAAATGACTTTAAATGATTGCTCGAGAATTTAGTTCACACTGCAACATGTGGACAGGTAAGCATCTTCACAAGCCAAGGTGGTGATCACTACCTGGATCTTATGATCCACGTAGTGATCATCACCTTGGCTTGCGAAGATGACAGGTAACACAAATGCTTTGGAAATTATTAGATCTAGGCAACTTACCAAACCCAAATTTAGATTCTAACAAATTTAAAGATTTGCAGACAAAAAGTCCAACATAGCTCAAAACATGCTAATTACCAGCATTTTCTCCTTTTCATTTTCAGCCTGATACCCATGAAACTTGGCCAGAATGTTTGTTCTGGATAAAATCCTGGACAAGTTGGAAATTGGGTCACCGCTCAAAAAGTAGGCCACAGGGCCAAATCTTAGAAAAAGCTTGTGTGCACTCTAGAGGCCACATTTTCAGCCCGTTATGCATGAAACTTGGTCAGAATGTTTGTCTGGATAAAATTTTAGACAAGTTTGAAATTGGGTCATGTCGGGTCAAATGCTGGTTGGGAAGAGGAGAAAATGAGATAATGAATTTTACGGATCCCTAAATATGTGAAGTCTTGCTTGGTATGATGCACCACAGAGATGAATTAAGCCCGCTTTTGCCAGAGCACAGCTCATTCATTTTCCGACTTGTGTTGAGTTTGTTATTCCAGACGCATTTCCCTAACATTAACAGACTTATGTAACATTCTCAAGTCCTATGTTGACACAATGTTCCAAACTCAACAGGGCAAAATAATGGACTTAAGTCTGTTCATTGACTTAAGTCCATTTATTTTGTTTAGTTCAGTCTTAAACATAGTGTCAAATCAGGATTTGAAGACGTTACTACAGTCTGTTAATATTGCTAAAATGTGTCTCAAATAACAAACTCAACAGAAGTCAGAACCTGGGACCATTAGTAGATTTGAGTAAAATAAGAGACTCAAGTTTGTTTGTGAAGCAGAGGCCAGAATCCTAACTAAAGCCATGTCAAATTAAGGTCGTCAGATATTGAAAGAAGGAAAAACTTGTTCATAAGAAAAAACAGTGTGGTGGAGAAAGGCAACAATTTCTTCATTTCCTTAGCCATAACTGTGCTGAAACTATTACATGTATAACTACAGAAAGGGCAAAACAAATAGAAGAAAAAATTGAATCATGATAATTTTATTCCTTAAAAACCAGTGTTAACAGGTACAAAAAATCTGATACATATGCAAGAATTGCATTCTTTTTACTTTTAGGTAAAAGATATAACAGGAATAAAGATTAGACATTCATACAAAAATTACTACCAACTATGAATGCAGTTTACCACATCTAAAAATTACCTGCAAAGTGTTGAATTTTCCTCCTCCTAAAATAAAATAAAAAGGAAAAGAATAAAATATTCTACAATGTTTTCATAATCCATTTGCAATACAAGTTGTTCACTGTAATCCATTTCCATGCAAGCTAGTGTCCAACCTGCTAAAGTTTGGATACAAGCAACATTGATACATTCCAAAATTTCATTTACTTTCTAAAACAAATTTCAAATTTGTTCAACCTGAAACCAATTTAAATGTGTTTTTTTCGATAATCTGCTTACTAAAAGGGTACAAAACATTGTGGAAAAGGAGAAAATGCTGGTTTGCAGTATTTCTCTTTTTCCAACAATGTTTTCAAAAGCATTCCAAGAGGTACAAAGGGATACAGAAAGGAAAATAATTGCCTGTCTTTTCCCAATTAAGTATTTTTCCGTTGTTCACAATCTTCATCTTTATTTCCCATCAGAGATATAGATATGCAAATTGAATCTACATTTCTCCAGTAGCATGCACACACAAACATTATCTCAGAATGATCCTATGAACTGATGAATAGTTAAAATGCTATCAGAAAAACAATCCGAATTTAGATTCTGTTGAATATAATCAAGGGGTCAACAAATACCTAAAACTCTCTACTGGCCATGAATTAACTCTTTACCAAACGACAAAATTTTAGACTGGTCCAAATTCAAAGCATTTGCAGATGACAAAATAAATGTGATTGAAAAACTTAATTTTGTTTTGGGAAGGGTAGAAAACATTGTGGGAAAAGGAGAAAATGCTGGTTACCAGCATTTTCTCCTTTTCCCACAAGATTTTCAAAAGGCTTCTTTCACAGGGTTGTTAGAAGTCGGGATTGTGTGGAAAAGAGGAAATGAATACACTGAGATGTCGCCGTCTTATAAACAGGTAAATCAGATTGAAAATAAAGACTTTATTGTTTAGAAAAAATACCTATGGTCAGAGAGACACACAACAGGAATCCATCATTCTTTTGGCCATAAAAATCTTTCACCAGACAACAAGCTTTAAGATTTCTCGAAAAAAGAAAGCATTTGTAGCCTACAAATATAAAATGCTGCTAATTTGTTTTTGACAAGGCAGAAAATAGTGCGGAAGAAAATGCTAGTTACCAGTATTTTGTCCTTTTCCCACACTGTTTTCAGGAGCTTACTTTTCTTTGGCCATAAAGGGTTGTTTGATACATGGCTGCAGAGTAATAAAATTTTGAAGGCTGGAACTTTGACATTATCTTTGGTAATTTATAAGAGAATTTAGATTTTATTGCTTCAACAAGAAAATGGTGAAGTCGGATAGACACATATACTTGTTTTCTATCAACCACTCTATCTGTTCCTTGATCAACTTTTTAGATGGTAAAAACATGTTTTTAAGGACAAAATGTTATGAAACTTCATCTTTATGTTGTTTATTACAAGTCACAGACAATGGTTAGGCCTTTTTGTTACCTCACCTGAGCACGAAGTGCTGGGTGAGGTATTGTGATTCGTCGTTGTCCAGCGTCAGTCTTTCCACAATTCCTTTAAACATCTTCTCCTACCAAACCAATCATGTTGAAACTTGACAGGCATATTCCTTGGGTGAAGTTCTACCAAAGTTGTTGAAAGAATTGAATTAACCCTTTAACTCCAGGGGTCACAATTTTGGGCAAAATTGTATATAGAGCAAACTTTAAAAATGTTTTTGTCTGAAACTAGAAGGCCTAGAGCATTGATATTTGGTATGTGGCATTTCCTTGTGGACTTCTACTAATTTTGTTCAAATGATGTCAAAACAGGACATAAAGGTATACAGAATGAACTCTAAAAGTCTTGTTCTATTTAACCCTTTACCACACAATCCCAAGTTTTAATGCTTGTGAGAAATGAGGCTCTTGAAAATATTGTGGGAAAAAGAGGAAATACTTGTAACCAGCATGTTTTCCTTTTTCCACAATGTTTTCCACCCAAGCAAAATCAAATTTAAATTTTTGAGTCACATTTATTTTGTTGTCAGCAAATGGTTTGAATTTGGACACGTCTTAACCCTTTAAGCGCCTTTCACTACTATAGTTGCCTTTGTGTCTAGTGTAGATCAAGATCAGACTGCACGAAATGTGCAGCCTGATCATTGATCTATACTGTGTGCTTTGTTGAAACACTGCAGACAAAAGGCACCCACGCAGTTGTTATCATCTTGGACTTATTCTGGAATGAAAATGGCCTTTGGGTTTAAGGATTAAATTTGTTGTTTGTTAATGATTTGAGCCAAGCCTGTTAGCTCATTACCTACAGGGCTAGCTATGCAGGGATGTCAAGTTTAAATCTCAGTTGGGCCAAGCACTCAGGTAACCAGCATTTTTTTTTACTTTTTCCACAATGTTCTCTACCCATCCCAAATCTAAGTTCATTTTTTGAGACAAATTTATTTTGTTGTCTGCAAATGCTTTGAATTATAGACCAGTCTAAAATTTTTGTTTGGTAAAGAGATAAAGATAGACCAAGTAATATGCATTTCAAGACTGTCTTGTAGGCAATACTATCTTGCAGAATATAAGGCATATATATCCAAGATCCAACTGCAGTCTGATCTTTATCTACACTGTCTGATAAAATATCCTGTCTTGCGTACCCCTAGCCTTGGTTCCCACCTGATCATTTTTTCCTTTTATCTATTCAGGACAGACGGATGCAGTTTAAATTTGACATGAAGCTCCCATTATCCATGATACAGCAATAAATTCCAAAACCCTGACAATATCCGCTAGGTCACTTGAGGTGTGAAAATTTCATCCAAATCTGTTGAGATATGTCCGGTAATTAAAGAGATATTGGTGAAAAATGAAATATAACATGAAGACCCCTTTTTCCATGATGCAGCTATAAATTGCAGGGTCACGTGATGAGAAACATTCTGTTAAAATTTTTGGAAACATTGTAGGAAAAGGAGAAAATGCTGGTAACCAGCATTTTCTCCTTTTTCCCACAAAGTTTTCTACCCTATCAAAGAAATATTGTGTCACTTGAGCCAATATGAAAATGTTGTCTGCAAATGCTTTCAATTTGGACAGATCTAAAATTTTGCCGTGCGGTAAAGGGTTAAAGGCTTTGACAGCATTTTTCTCTCTGGTTGTTAGGATGTATCTTTGAACATTGTGTTCATTGTATTTTGAGTTCATTTTTGTTCATTCATTTAACTCTGTAGTACAGATTTTATCTTGTAAATCTTAGAAGTCATTATAATTTTTGTTCTACACTTTGTGGTGTTTGTCTTAATTTATAAAATAAATTTATGACCCCCCCCCCCGATAGATTTTGGGCATATACTCCACCATGAATTGAAGTACCATTTGAAAGATCTGTTCAGGTAGGGCCAAGGTCAATGTCACACTTGAAGGTCAAATTTTTGTAAGCTGGACGCATTGAAAGGTTGGTGCAAGACTATTGCAAGTGTAAATACATTGTTTATGTGTTTAAAATAGCAATTACCCATGAACATGTTCCTGGACAACCACTGTAGTTGTTGGTGTATTTAACAACATTATAATACTAACGTGTATAGAAAGTCTTGAATCGGCAAGGCGTTAAACACCATACAATCAATTGAATTGGCAAACATTCTCTACTAAGTTTGTTCAAATCAGGCAACCTTTTGCCACACACCAAAAGGCTTAAGCATTGTTATTATTCCTTCAAAACTCTGTTCTGGAGGTATATAGGAGTCAGCTTGTTATCCATCCATCCATCCATCCATCAGTCTTTCTGTAGCATTTTCTTGTCAGAGCTAGTTCTCAACATCTACAGGACAGACTTCATTCAAACTTTAGAGAGACTCGGTGCCAAGCAAGAATGTATATATTATATTTTGGTGACAGTTCATTGAATTTTTACAAAGTTATTTTCCTTTGATGAAATTTCTTGTTCTCCCTATTTTTCAAATATCATTCAAACCTCTCACAAATATTTATATAACCGGGTTTAGTTAAGAAAGATTATCTTCTTGTCTAAACCAAGAAGACCTAGAGCTTTGGCCTTGCACTTCGATATTTGGCATTTATCTTCATTGTAGACCTTTACTGCTTGGTACTCAGGTGAGCGATATAGGACCATCATGGTCCTCTTGTTTATTTTGTGTTTATTTTGTGTTTTTCCTTACTGTGAATGTCCACCGTTGTTTCTGTGTGTTTATTTTGGTTTTCATAAACCCTTTGCCGATCTTACCTTTACTGTAAGTTACAATACCCCACGTAACAGGTAAAAGAAACAACCTGCTCACTCCATGGATTGCTGAGTTGATTGTAAACAGGTAAACCTCTGGTTAATCCCTCATTAACTGGTTGCTCATTATTTTGTTTGTAAATGTCAAAGGTCAAACATGTGTACTGGTTATTTTTTAACCACCAGGTTTTTCCTGGATTATTGAACCTGGACTTTCTGCACATTTACAGGTATTGCTGTTGTTTTGTTTATACAGTGTCAAAGGTCATACTTGTGTACTGGTTATATTTAGCCACTGGGTTTTTCCTAGATTTATGTACATCCTTGTTCATTTTGGATTGAAACCAGTGCTATCGCACATTGTGTTAACCTGTGGAACTGTCTGAATTGCTTTGAACCATTTAGCATCTAAGGAGGAGACTTATGTTGATGAGCCAGAGAAAATGATTTCTATGACTGAGGATAAAATGTTGAGTGCTTTGAGCAACAGGTATGTTATTGTTCCAAAGGGAAATAGCACCCCTCAAGCGTCTTTGTTTTCAGATGCAGGTGCCAGACTTAAGACATCCAGAAGTCCTGTTGAGCTGCTCACTCCTTCGAAAACTGAAGTTTTTAAACATTCGCCCAATTACCCACTCTTTGTTCCCAAATTACCTTTGTTTTCAGGTCATGACGCAGTCCCTAAAGGTGAAGTCTCACATACTGAATGGAGGTTTGAGGTTCATTGCCTAATGGCAGACCATAGTTTTCCACCAGCCACCTTGTGCAGATTATTCGTAACTCCTTGCGTGGCACTGCTCGCAGACTTTTGATACCTTTAGGGGAGGGGGTTTCAGTTGATATTATTTTGCACAAACTAGAGTCTACCTTTGGAGATTTAGCTCCCAGGAATGTGACAATGTTGGAGTTCTTCGATATTCAACATTCAAATGAGAGTGTCACAGAATATGCTTGTCGATTAGAGTCATTGCTTCACACAGCTATGGAAGGAAGCCATATGGGTCCAGCTGCCAAGAATGACATGCTTCGTCACAGATTTTGGACCGGCTTAGCTTCTTCCCAGCTCCGTGATAAAACTCGCAAGGACTATGATTCCATGTTAGACTATGGGGAACTTCTGCGAAAGGTTCATGTCAAGGAAAGAGAACTGTTGAGCTCCTCCACGACTACCTCCAAGAAGATGCAGCATAATCCTCTTTCCTCAAGTTCAGCTGAGGCTTCTTTCTTTGATTTAAAGTTGAAGGAGTTTGGAGTCCAAGTTTTCATCACAGCTTTCAACTGTACAATCCAGACTTGGAATTGACAGCGAATTTGACGCCATCATGAAGAAGTTGGATACCAACCCCAATCAGCAGCAGCCTCACCAGCCTCAGCAGCAACCGTCCAATCAGAACAGAGGAAATTGGAGGAGAAGGAAAAGGAGAAACTGGAATCAGACCTCTAAACAAAACAATAACCAGAGCCCCAACCGACAACCTGCACCAACCCAGCCAAAAGATTAACCGTTTCGACAACCTTTGAGGAGCATTTACAAAGGATTGTAGCTGTCTTCCAGCGATTTGATCAGCACCATCTTCGTCTTAAGCTCTCAAAGTGCGAATTCTTTCAGTCCACAGTCAAGTATCTGGGCCACATCATTTCTGACAAAGGATATCAAATGTCAAAGAGTTGCGCCAATTCCTTGGTTTTACAGGATACTACCGCTGCTTTGTAAAGAACTATGCCCAGATAGTTCAGCCTCTTAATGCCCTTCTTGAAGGCCATCTTTCAGCTAAGCAGGCTAAGGCTTGCAAGTCCAAGAAGAATAAGAGAGCTGCACCTTGGATCTGGAGTCAAGACTAGTAGAAAGCTTTTGACAGCATCAAAGACAAGTTAACATCGCCACCAGTACTTGCATACGCCAATTACTCTTTACCTTTCGAGCTTCATGTCGATGCCAGTTCTCAGGGTCTTGGGGCAGTGTTATACCAGACCCAGAATGAACAGAAAAAGGTGATTGCTTATGCAAGTAGAGGTTTGCGTCAGGCAGAGTGCAAATATCCAGCTCACAAGCTAGAATTTTTGGCTTTGAAGTGGTCTGTCACTGATAAATTCAGAGACTATCTTTATGGCTCTTCATTCAAAGTGGTGACAGACAATAACCCATTGACATATGTCCTCACTACAGCAAAAGTGGATGCTACCGGCCATCGTTGGCTTGCAGAATTGAGGAGTAGAAAAGATTTTCATTCATCTTATTGTTACTTACCTTTTTTTTTGACATATGTCATGTATGGAAGAAATGCATACACATGTATCATTAAAACTACAATGAAGGAGAATTATTTGAACCATGCTCTGGCAAAAGGGGTCTTAATTCATCTTCGTGATGCATGACACCAATCAAGCCATCGCATGGTTATGGAACCACATAAGGCCTTTTTTTAAATTTTTTTTTAATAATCGACTGAATCATGAGGTAAACTGGTCCTTGGACATACAGAAAATTGACCTATCGCGAAAAGTTTCGGCCCAGGTCAGCCTGTGCGGACTATGCAGGCTTACCTAGGTCAATATTTTTCGCAGATGCATTAAGCCCCCTTTTCACAGTGCATGGCTCATTTATTTTTCTATATTGCTTGTGTTTCATGAAGCTTTGATGATGATGATGCTGATGACTTAGATGATGATGAACCTTTAGATGAACACAAACAGACTCAAGATGTGAGTATTTCATTATTTCAATTCTTCATCAGATGACAAAAATTCATTCTCTTTAAGATTTATTCTCTTCAAACTTTATAACATTTGCAGACGACAGAATACACAAGGCTGTAATGATAGGATTTATATTTGATATTGTAGATCTTAACAATGTGGGAAGAAGAAAATGTTGATGGGAAAAGAAGAAAATACTGGTTACCAGTATTTTGGCCTATTCCCATGTCTTCATAAGTAGTTCTTAAAACATGGGATCATTGTTGGTTAAGGGTTAACCCAAAGGCTTAGTGCCAAAAGTGATATTCAAAGAGTATGAATGACCTAGTCATGATTATGATACCAAAGTCCAAAGCTACTTTGTAAAGAATATCTGGCAAAATATTTGATTGGACTTACTGCACACTCTGGGTGGTTTGTTCTGTTCTACAGTGTCTGCATATTTTGCAACACATCCTGAGTTTTAAAAAATACACAACCTTTTACCAAACAATATTGTATTTTTGTGACCCTGTGTTGAGAAAAATACCTTTGAAAAAAATATGGGAAAAGGGGAATATACTGGTATATGTAACCAGCATTTTCTCTCTTTAACAGGTTGAACTAGATTTTATATGTTGCCAAATTTTGTCATGTGTTAAAGCATCAATGTTAATCTCAAGAGGAGAGCAAAAGAGTCAGCTGTAAAGATAGGTTGATGAAAGTCAGCGCACCCATTTCAAGCTGAAAGTGTTTGTTTTTCTGTCTGCAAGTGTTATTGTTCATTGAAAAATGTCCTTGGTTTGTAATCCAGGTGATAGAAGTTTGATTCTCAGCATTGGTCAAATTTTTATCAAGGGCTGATGATTTAAGCCTTTACCACACAATCCCGAGTTTTAACGACCTTAAGGAAGAGGTCTTTTGAAAACATTGTGAGAAAAGGAGAAAATGCTGGTAACCAGCATTTTCTCCATTTCCCACAATGTTTTCTACTCCTTCAAAGATAGATTCCACCATTTGAGTCTCATTTAGTTTGTCACCTGGAAATGCTTTCAAGTTGGACAAATCTACATTTCTGTTGTCTGGTAGAGTTAACCCTATACCAAACAATGAAATTTTAGAGTTGTCCAGAAGTGAAGGCATCTGCAGGCAACAAAGTGGCTCCAATGGCAAATTTTGCCCTCGATAGAGTAGAAAACATGGGAAAAGGAGAAAATGCAGGTTACCTACTGCAATTTGTCTGAATGATGCTGATTATGGTGTGAACCAGGAAAGATACCAAACTTTAATACAATCCCATAGGACCGATTAAAAGGTACTCTCAATATATCTCTTTTTAATACGTGTACTGTATTACATAGTTTATGCACTTTTATAAGGGATGTTTTGCTTGATGAATGTAAAACAAAATAAACAGTCTTTTTTGCACTTAGTGGGAGCCCGCCAGGGTAGCTCAGTGGTTAGCGTAGCTGACTTGTGACCTAGTGGTTGCTACGATACCCTGTTGAGGCAAACTTTCTTTCTGGCAATTTTTCGCCTCTCACCTCTGATGCATGTGAGAAGTAGTCAGTGGCTTTGGAAAGAAAGTTGTGTCAGTACTCGTGTTTGAAAGCCAGGAAACACATGCGTGCATCACTGACTGCCATGATATGACCTGAAATGTTAAAAGCAAACATTTAGTGGGAGAATTTGTTTTTTGACAGGGGGATGGTCAGCTTGAAATCCTGCCAGCAGATGCAGCCCAACCTACAGCCCCACAGAAACGGATCACAGCGCCATATATGACCAAATATGAAAGAGCTAGAGTACTTGGTACAAGAGCACTGCAAATTGCGAAAGCTTTTAGTTATAATTATAAGTACATGTACTGGTTAAGTGCCATTTTAGGCATTTTCATTTACCAAAAGACAAAATTTTTGACTTGACCAAATTGGAAGCATTTGCAGATGACACATTTCATGTACCTCAAGTGATGATTTATGTCTTTGATAGGGTAGAAAACATTGTGGGAAAAGGAGAAAATCCTGGTCACCAGTGTTTTCAAAAGCCTTACATGGGATTTGTGGTTTAAATGTAGAAATGGTGACAAATTACATGTTAAAACAAGAACTTTTTCTCCCACCTATAGCATTATTATAGCATGAATAGATAAAAGAAAAATTAATACTCAAAGTGCAGGCTTATTGAGAGTTGATAGTATTACTGAATTGCTTAAACCTTTATCAAACAGTCTCATGTTTTAAGACAGATGAATAGAGATTTTAAAACCTTTTGGGAATAGGAGAAAATGATGGTAACAAGCATATTCTCCTTTTCCTACAATGTTTTTGCCCTTTCAACAACAAATCCCAGTAATGGAGCCATATTGAATGTGTTGTATGAAACTATTTTCATTTTGGACCAGTCTAAAATTTTGACTCCTGATAAGGAGTTAAATAAGTGTAGTATGAATCATAAAGCATTGTTTAACTCTTTATCACACAATCCCAAGTTTTAACGACCATGAAAAAGAAGTCCTTTGAAAACATTGTGGGAAATGGTGAAAATGCTGGAAATCAGCATTGTCTCCTATTCCTACAATGTTTTCAGCCCTTCCCAAAACAAGTTTTAAGTTTTCATTCTCATTTAATTTGTCGTCTGCAAATGCTTTCAATTTGGACCAGTCTAAAATGTTGCCATGTGGTAAAGAGTTAAGGGGCACTTAGTTAACATCCTTCCATTTAAAATGTGTGAAGTAGTGAAATGTAATTAGATGCTGAAGCAAAGAAAAACCTGTCAACAGGAATTTTGTCATGACTGGTGTATCAGTGGATACAGGAAACCTGAAATTATGAGATATTGCTATAGCCTTTTGCAGGATAATCTAGGATCATGTTTATTTCAGAATGTGTGCCCCTGTGATGGTGGAACTGGAGGATGAAACAGATCCTTTGATCATAGCAATGAAAGAACTGAAGTAAGTGATTTAACTCTTAACCACATGACAAAAATCTAGACTGTCAAAACTGAAAGCATCTTCAGTTGACAATTTCAGTGGGGATTAAATGATGGAATTTGTCTGAATAAGGATAGAATACATTGTGAGAAAAGGAGAAAATGCTGGCTACCAACATTTTCTCCTTTTTCTCCACAAGGTTTTCAAAAGGCTTTTTACTCACGATTGTTAAAATTTGGGATTGTTTGGTAAAGGGTTAATTGTTTTATTGATGTCAAAATGTTAGACTCTGCCAAACCAGAAAGCATTTGCATAGGACAAACTAAATGTGGCCTAATTTTTTTCATGACTGAATTGGGGGGAAAGGAGAAACTCAGGATTGTGTGGTAAAGAGTTAACTGTTTGACTTTTGTAGATTCTGTTAAATACCAATTGAAATGTTCAGCCTTTCCTCTTCTCCAGTGATATTCAAACACTAGAATATTTCAATTCAGAAGGTTAAGGTTAATGCCCAGTAAAACCTTTCTGAGCAAGCTATCTGTATCAAGTAAGGATATTTTCGTTTCCAGAGAAGGGAAACTTGTTAAATGTACCTTTGCTAAGCAAGCACGTACTTAGTGTTCCTTTTTTGCTCACTTGATACAGGTTGGACATTACTTCTTTAGCTTTTAACTGAAGTTCCTACAGAAATATGAGCCATGCTCTGACTAAAGGGAGTTTAATGCATCTCCATGATTCATTATACCAAGAAGTCATCACATAATTATGGATCCAGACAATCAATTTTGTTTAACAACTAAATGAATTATGTGATAGAATGGTAATTTGACATGTGGAAAAATTGCCAAAAATAAATTGTGTGAAATGCGCTGACATGGGTTGATACTCTTTGCAGATGCATTAAATGCCCTTTTCACATAGCATGACACATTTGTTTTTTTTGGGGAGGGGTATGAAATACATCTACATTGTCATGACTCTTTTACCAGCAGCTGAAAGGGGGCTGTACAGATTTTGATAATCTTTATTAATCTAAAAATGCCATATTACTGAAGTTAGTAAAGCAATAGTTAACAAACCATGAATGAATGTGAAAGAAAAGTATAGGAAAAAACTTTTCATGGTATATGTATGTCCTAGGTGGGATACATAGCCTTTGCAAAGATTCATGGGAATACCACATTAGCAATTATGTCCATCTACTCTGGATCAAATTCAAATAAGAATAAAGTCATCATCTGGTCTCATAGAAATGCAATACTGTTATTAAAACAACATAATTTCATTTTTACTGAAAGCAACTGCTTTCAAAGGAAAATATATGAACCATGCTCTGGCAAAAGTGGGCTTAATGCATATCTGTGATCCATGATATCAATCAAGCCATCACATACTTAGGTATTCATAAGAGCCCCTCTTTTTAACAACCAACTTAATCATGAAGTAGACAGCTCCTTGAACATACAGAAAATTGACCAATAGCAAAAAGTTTCTGCCCATTTCAGCCTGCACAGGCTGTCCTGGGTCAATACTTTTCGCAGGTGTCTTATGCCCTTTTTTCACAGAGCATGGCTCATATTTAGTGGTAATGATAACTTCTTTATAAGAAATGTTGATTTGTAGCAAAAAATCTGAATAGGCCTCTATAAATTTGGCTCAGTTCTTATATTTCAAAGCTATGTGACAAAATACAGATGGTGTCGGAATCCCTTTTGTCTACTTCAGGGCCAGAAAAATACCGATTATCATCCGCCGGTATTTGCCTGATGGCAGTTTTGAGGACTGGGGTATTGATGAGCTTATAATGACAGAATGATTGGATGATGAGCAGTTTGTGGTTGTCTTTAAGAATACCGTTTGTGTTTGGGGAAAGAGTTGTGGAACTTAGTAAATCTGTTTGGTGACAACTACAAGAGTTCTTAGTAAAGTGAATGCAGAGAGTGTCATTAGAGAGCTAAGCAGGACTGATGTTGCTTTTGCCTACAGCGTAGATCAAATTCAGGCTGCACAGAATGTGCACTTGGTCTTACTTTTACACTGTATTTTACTTTGTTATATATTCTCGCCAAAATAGCCTTAGAATTGTAATAACTATGCTGTTTTTCTTGCTTAAAGATGTCCGTTTCATTAATTCAGAGCTCTTAGGGCCTTGACAGATTTTGGATGATCATGACTAATTGAGATAATAGCTTATTTTAACTGTAGGCAGAAAAATTAAAATGTATAAGTGATCAAAAGGTAAAGGAAGATAAGGGTATTTCTTTTAAAGATTTGTATCTCTAGGCCACAAATTTACTTAACCCTTTACCACACAATCCCAACTTTTAACAACCCTGAGAAAAGAAGTTTTTGAAAACATTGCGGTAAAAAGGAAAAAATGCTGGTATTTCCACGATGTTTCTACCCTTCCGAACACAAATTTCAAGTTTTGAGTCACCTTCATTTTGTCATCTGCACATTTTTCCTATTTAGACAAGTCTAAAATTTTGTCGTTTGGTAAAGAGTTAACCCTTTGCCACATAACTTTTAACAACCCTAAAGAAGAAAGCTCTTCAAAACATTGTGGAAAAGGAGAGAATGCTGGTTATCAGCATTTTCTTTCCTTTTCACAGAATGCTTTCTACCCTTTCAAAAACAAATTTTAACTTTTCAGTCTTATTTATTTTGTTGTCTGCAAATGTTTTTGAATTTGATCAAGTCCAAATTTTTGTCATTTGGTAAAGTTAATTTTTGTCATTTGGTAAAGTTAATTGGTGCCAAGTAGATAATGTAAAGGAAAAAGTGACTATACTGTGTGTACTGCTAGTTATAAAAAGTTGATAGCCAAGACTGCTGTTTGTGGAAGGAAGGAAGAGTCTGAAAACCACATTGTAATGAAAGGCGTTCTTAGTAATTTTGTTCATGTTTGAATAAAAAATCTTCTTCATAGACACATCTTTCTTGTTTATTTTTCTGTCTGAAGTTCTATTTACACTCACATTTAGGCTCATTGCCTCCTGAAAGGAATTTGAAGCAAAGAACTTTAGAAACACCCTTGTGAGCTACTGCCTGCCTGGGTAGCTCAGTGGTTAGCGTGTCTGACTAGGGACCTGGTGTTTGCCAGTTCGATGCCCAGTTTAGGCAATTTTTTTTTTCCAGCAATTTTTCATCTCTCACCTCTGATGCATGTGATAAAAGTAGTTAGTGGCTTTGGAAAGAAAGTTGTTTCAGTACTGGTGTGAGAAAGTCAGGAAACATTTTGCTTTTGATAAATTTTCTGCATGTCAAAGAACCATTCTTTCTCATGATTCGGTCAGTACAAAATTGATTTTGTACATAATACTGTAACCACTTGCTTGGTATCATGCATCACAGAGATGCATTAAAACTCCTTTTCCAAGATTATGGCTCACTTGGAGACAACAAATTAATTGTGGCTCTTGAGTGTTTAGTAAAGGGTTAATTAGACAACTTCCAAATTATGCTAATGAGTAGATAAGACTGTAAATTCTTGATCTATTTTATCTACCAAAGAATTTTGTAAGTTGAAGACACATATAAAAGGTTAAAAAATTATCTTTCAGACATGCTTCGGAGTAATCAACATCCACTGTTAAAGAAAGAAATTTAATTAAAAAGAGCCTAAACAGACACATTTAAGTCTTTTTGAATTTCAGCTGAACACACATGTATACCAAAAAGTAGAACCATTAACCCTCTCCAAAACAACAAATTTCACACTATTCCGAATTGAAAATTTCCAATTTGATATTGGTATATGAGAGCTGCAGTTGTCTGAAAGGAAAGAAAACAATCTGAGAATGGGAAATATTATTTGCTAAAAGCACTTTCTCCTCTTCCCACATTGCTTTCTAAAGACTTCCTTTGTAGACATGATGTAACATTGGACTGTTTGTAGCCACCATAGGCAGAAGAATGTGCCCCTTTTTTTAACCCGTTCTTGTTCACAGAAAATTATAGATAGATAGATAGATAGATAGATAGATAGATATTTCACTTGTACATAATAGTATACATCATGTTACAACATTCTATGTTTTAAAGATCAACAATAGTCAACAGTGACATACATTCGGAGAGAGAGAGAGAAAGAGAAAGGAAAACTTTGGCTAGATTTATATATCATAAGGTACTTACAGGAAGATGTAAAAAAAAAAAAAACATTTGAACCACAGGAGTGTCAAACAGAACTTTACTGACTTTTGCGGTCAGTGCAGAGTCAGATCAGACCTCATAACACGTGCAGTCTATCTTGGAACTGCACTTTCCGCTATTAATTTTGTTTAGCATTCCTTTTATAGAATGCAAACTTAATAAACGTACATGTTTTCAAAATGGTATTGTACTCCTCAGATTTCATAAGACTGGCAAATTTAAACATACTTGGTTTGACGTAGTATTTTTTATCTATATATTTCTTACGAAGACTATAATAAAAAGGACATTCAATAATGAAATGATATTCATCTTCTATGCAATTCATGTTACAAAATATACAAAATCTTTCATTCCTAGGGATTCGTATACGCCCGTGTCTTCCGGATTCAACTCGTAGAATATGGGAAGACGTGCGGATTTTAGTTAAACAAATTCTGAGACGTTTTGTTAAAATAATAGATAAGTAACTTTCAATTTTGAATTCTTCTTTCAAGTGGCCATATAAAGGAGAAAGAACAGCACTTGTTGATAAATCCGAATACCATTTCTGTAAAAATGAATCTTTCAATCGTTGTTTGAAAATTTCAATAAAATGATCAGGACTAACACTTTCGGGATTCTCCCAAACATATAAAAAACCATTTTCTTCTAATAGTGATTTAACACGTGATAACCAGTTTACCTTACCAACGGACATATCATTTAACATAACTTTAGTGATGGTTTTCATTAAGATGTTTTCTGTCTTTATTATTTTAAAAAAGTATTTTAACATAAGGACATATCTATTTATATACAATGGATAACGTCCTAATTCGCCATAAACGGCAGCATTGCAAGTGGACTGTTTGACCCCGAGAATCATTTTACAAAATTTTAGATGAATTCGCTCAAGTTCTTTGGATTTAGTGAACCCCCATATCTGACACCCAAAGTTGACAATTGGACTGACAAAGGCATCAAATAAATCTAACGAAATTTTTGGGTTTACAAAATGTTTACAAATGTTACTATATAAAACATGCATTGCCTTAAGAGCTTTTCCGACAGCATACTGATTGTTTAATATAAATGACCCAGTATAGTTCAGTATAACACCTAAATAATTGAAATTATCAACTACTTCTATTTCGTCATTATTGTAATACCATTTTTCATTTGACTTGATTCTGCCTCGCTTCCTGAAAACTACAATTTTAGTTTTGGCAATATTAACTTCCAGTCCCCATTTAGAACAATATTCATATAAAAGATCAAGACTATGTTGTAGGTCTTCCTTAGAGTTTCCAATAATTACCATGTCGTCTGCAAATAATAACACGATGAAACATATTTCATTTAATGTAAGACCGCAACTGTTACTATCCTGTAAAAAAAATTCTAAATCCTCCAAGAAGAGAGCGAAAAGTGCCGGTGAGCTCGTCTGGCCTTGGATTAACCCTATCGCAACATCGAAAAAGTCCGAAAATGTATTAAAATTTTTTACACATGATTTTACGGAAGCATACATGGAACGAAAAACATTTAAAATTTTACCACCTAGACCCATATTAAAAAGTTTATACCACAATGCTTCTCTGTTAACGGAGTCAAAAGCCTTTTTTCAGGTCGATAAACGCGCACGGAATGCGTAAATTGTAGTTTAGAATATGTTCAACAAGATTCGATAACACAAAAATTGCATCTGTCGTGCCGCGCTTTTTACGGAAGCCAAATTGCGAGTCTGAAATAAAATTATTGGATTCGAACCATGATTCGATTCTAGAAGTTAAAACACCAGAAAAAAGTTTACCCAGGTTACTTGTCAATGTGATTCCTCGATAATTTGTAGTTTGGTTAGTATCTCCCTTTTTATGAATAGGAACTATGTAACCTTTAGACCAACATTCTGGAAATATGCCAGTGTCAAATATAATATTACACATGTCTGTGAGATGACCGGAAATGATGTCACACGACTCTATGAAATATTCGTTCAATAAATTATCACTAGGACTGACGGCCTTGTTTCTCTTTAACTTTTTTATTGCTGACTGAACTTCTAGTATAGAAATGGGTCTGTCAGGTTCCCGATAGATGCAATCGTCTGAGTTAAAATCATGACTAGATATAAAATTATCTACTTCCGGTATGTCTACTCGTTTAATTTCGTTAAAGAGATCAGAAAAATAAGCTTGAAAATCATCTATACCTTTATCACAGTTAATATTCATTTTCTTTGTTCGGAAATAACTCCAAAAGTCTTTGGGTTGTTTTCTACACAGATTTTCAAATTCACGTGATTGTTTTATTTTAAACTGGTGCTTTTTAGCACGAATTAATTTTTTGTAAGTTAATCTATTACTGCATAGTGATTCTCTATTTTCATTAGATTTGTTGCTATTGAATAAATGCAAAGCTTCGAGATAATTACGTCGAGCTGAAATACAATCGCTATCAAACCATTGCTTATTTTTTGTCCGCTGTTGGTTCACGTTTGCACATTGTTTCACAGTGCGTTGAAAAAAGGGTTTTGCCGTATTACAAATAATTTCTGAAAAGGATACGACCATTTTTTCTACAGAACATCTACTTGTCTGATCAGTATCAAATATAACACGGTTTAAATTGCTTAGTTCAGAAATTAACTGGGCCCGAAATTCATCCTTTTTCCCATCGACCCATTTATAACAAAGACTCGAATTGTCATTTTTACGTTTTTCAAGGGGAGTAATAGGGAAGCTAAGATTAAATAATAACGGTGCATGATCACTATATATAGTAAAATCACCGACTCTGAAATCATCAATACAATGGAAATCGCACCTATTTAACAAAAGGTAGGCTATTGTACTACAAACATGTCTTGAATAATACGTAAACGCTCCTGTATTTTTGTCTGCCCCGAGTCTACCGTTAGCTATACTCAGCGATGTTGATTTACACAAATCTAAAAGTAATTTACCTCTACTATTACATGTATAATCTAAGGAGGCCCTGTCTAGGGGCTCATCAGAACAGTAATCGCTAGAATCGAGATCATCGACTCTTTTATCATGTAAAATATAATCTTTCATTTGACCAACACGCGCGTTAAAGTCTCCTGCCAACATAATGGAACCTAACTGATTAAAATGAAAAATATCTTGTTCGAGCAAATCAAACAAATTAACATTTAAAACATGATGAATTGGAGACTCGTCCGGCCATAAATATATGGAACATAGAAAAACATCTTTTTCACACTCAAAAAACCCATGATCTAATTTCAGCCAGATTATAGTGTCATGGTGGTTTCTAACAACAGATACTCCTTTTTGGATATTGTTTTTGACATAAATAACTGTACCGCCACTATTCCTTTTAGCGCGCCGGTGTCTGTATTTTCTGTAAAAGTTAAAACTCTTATAACGATCTATATCTATATTAGAATTAATGTCCGTCCATGCCTCACTTATAATGATTAATTCATTCTCTTTTAAAAAAGATGAAAAATGTTCGCTTTGTAGTTTGTCTTCCGTCAACCCATTACAGTTCCAGACTGACACGTTAATTCCTTTCTGTTTCACATCCTCCTCTAGATCCTATCCTTTCACTGGTTTCCCGTCTATGTACAAAGTATCATATGTCAACCAGGCCTTCTTTCCGCTCTTTTTGGCTTCTCGTAGCTTTACCATCAGTTTCTTTCTCTTTTCCACCACTTTGCTCGGGAACTGCTCTTGAATAAAGTAATCCGTACCCTTTAAGTTGTGGCTTCTTTTCCTTACTTCTTCTCTGTCTTTAAAGAAAGTAAATTTGCAGACAATGTTTCTACTTTTCCACTTCGGGTTTGGCGCTCCCATACGATGAACTCTTTCTAATTGTAATTTTTCCACAACATACTCTGCCATTTTGAGTCTATCAATCATGAATTGTCTCAACTTTGTCTCGGTACCTTCAGGTCTTTCATTATACTGATTGTTTTACCAAAATATCCTGTGACTTTTAGACACTGGAAAAGAAGCCATCAAATTTCGTCCTTTTCCAATCATTTGAGCCAGCATTCAATGTATCATCTGCAATTGCTTTCCATGTGGACGACACTAAATATGTTTTGGCTAGGACTATATTCACCAACCATTCTAAACTTTATTCCTAGTCTTAATCTAGATGTTGAAAGTAACATAACTTCTGATTGGCAAAACCATTTGGTTTATTGACTAAACCATTTGGTTAAGCCAGTCAGAAACTGTGCTACTTTCACATTTTGAATATTCTTGAAAATTAGACAAGAGTGATTTTAAAGAATGGTTGGAGAGTACATGACCTGTTAACTCTTTACCAAATCACAAAGTTGGAGACTTGTCCGAATTGAAAGTATTTGCCGACAATAACTTAAATGTGGCTCAAATGATGGGATATATTTCAGAAAGGATAGAAAACATTATGGGAAAAGGAGAAAATGCTGGTTACCAGTATTTTCTCCTTTTCCCACAATGTCTTCAATAGCCATCTTTCCCAAGGTTGTTAAAACTCGGGATTGTGGGGGTGAAGGGCGAAAGAGGTAAAACAAGTAACTAGCGAGTGGAGTTTCAATAAGCTAGCCACATACGGAAGCACATGCCACTATGACATATAAATAAATAAATTAATATTTTCCTGATCTCTACGCATATACTTGTTTTCTATCAACCACTCTATCTGTTCCTTGATCAGCTTTTTAGATGGTAAAACCATGTTTTTAAGGACAAAAATGTTATGAAACTTCATCTTTATGTTGTTTATCACAAGCCACAGACAATGGTTAGCCCTTTTTATTAGCTCACCTGAGCACGAAGTGCCGGGTGAGGTATTGTGATTCGTCGTTGTCCAGCGTTCGTCTTTCCACAATTCCTTTAAACATCTTCTCCTCCTAAACCAATCATGTTGAAACTTGACAGGCATATTCCTTGGGTGAAGTTCTACCAAAGTTGTTAAAAGAATTGAATTAACCCTTTAACTCCAGGGGTCTTGTTCTATTTAACCCTTTACCACACAATCCCAAGTTTTAATGCCTGTGAGAAATGAGGCTCTTGAAAATATTGTGGGAAAAAGAGGAAATACTTGTAACCAGCATGTTTTCCTTTACCACAATGTTTTCCAACCAACCAAAATCAAATTTAAATTTTTGAGTCACATTTATTTTGTTGTCAGCAAATGGTTTGAATTTGGACAAGTCTTAACCCTTTAAGCGCCTTTCACTACTATAGTTGCCTTTGTGTCTAGTGTAGATCAAGATCAGACTGCACGAAATGAGCAGTCTGATCATTGATCTATACTGTGTGCTTTGTTGAAACACTGCAGACAAAAGGCACCCACGCAGTTGTTATCATCTTGAACTCATTCTGGAAGGAAAATGGCCTTTGGGTTTAAGGATTAAATTTTGTTGTTTGTTAATGATTTGAGCCAAGCCTGTTAGCTCATTACCTATAGGGCTAGCTATGCAGGGATGTCAAGTTTAAATCTCAGTTGGGCCAAGCACTCGGGTAACCAGCATTTTTTTTTTTTTTTTTTTTTGACTTTTTCCACAATGTTCTCTACCCATCCCAAATCTAAGTTCATTTTTTGAGACAAATTTATTTTGTTGTCTGCAAATGCTTTGAATTATAGACCAGTCTAAAATTTTTGTTTGGTAAAGAGATAAAGATAGACCAAGTAATATGCATTTCAAGTCTGTCTTGTAGGCAATACTATCTTGCAGAATATAAGGCATATATATCCAAGACCCAACTGCAGTCTGATCTTTATCTACACTGTCTGATAAAGTATCCTGTCTTGCGTACCCCTAGCCTTGGTTCCCACCTGATAATTTTTTTCTTTTATCTATTCCGGATGGACAGATGCAGTTTAAATTTGACACGAAGTCCCCATTTTCCATGACACAGCAATAAATTCCAAAACCCTGACAATATGCGCTAGGTCACTTGAGGTGTGAAAATTTCATCCAAATCTGTTGAGATATGTCCGGTAATTAAAGAGATATTGGTGAAAAATGAAATATAACATGAAGACCCCTTTTTCCATGATGCAGCTATAAATTGCAGGGTCACATGATGAGAAACATTCTGTGAAAACTTTTGAAAACATTGTGGGAAAAGGAGAAAATGCTGGTAACCAGCATTTTCTCCTTTTTCCCACAAAGTTTTCTACCCTGTCAAAGAAATATTGTGTCACTTGAGCCAATATGAAAATGTTGTCTGCAAATGCTTTCAGTTTGGACAGATCTAAAATTTTGCCGTGCGGTAAAGGGTTAAAGGCCTTGACAGCATTTTTCTCTCTGGCTGTTAGGATGTATCTTTGAACATTGTGTTCATTGTATTTTGAGTTCATTTTTGTTCATTCATTTAACTCTGTAGTACAGATTTTATCTTGTAAATCTTAGAATTTATTATAATTTTTGTTCTACACTTTGTGGTGTTTGTCTTAATTTATAAATAAGTTTATGACCCCCCGCTCCGATAGATTTTGAGCATATACTCCACCATAAATTGAAGTACCATTTGAAAGATCTGTTCAGGTAAGGCCAAGGTCAATGTCACACTTGAAGGTCAAAGTTTTGTAAGCTGGACGCAAGTGTAAATACATTGTTTATGTGTTTACAATAGCAATTACCCATGAACATGTCCCTGGACAACCACTGTAGTTGTTGGTGTATTTAACAACATTATAATAGATAGATAGATAAATCCTTTATTAAAGATTTGATCTTTACAGATCTTCATCATCACAATCATTCACAATCATCTATTGTTTAAGTGTTAATACGGAAGGATTAATGTAAAGGTAAAGGTAGAGTGAGTAGATCGGAAAAGTAAAGAAAAATATTACGCTATAATTTACTGAAAGCTTATTGGATGTGACAAAAAGGGAAAATTTCCATATAAAAACATTTTCACTATCTGTCACAGCCTTCAACATATTAATGTACTGATTAGGACCAGTTATGCTTTAAAGTAATATGTAGATATAGAAAGATAGATATATGTATATGGAGGATGAACCCAAAAAACAACGATTTCTACCAGAATATTGCTATATGATAATAACAATAATACAAATTATAATATAACATTATCCGTTTAAAGAACTTCTACACTTGAAGGCTTCTAAGACAAACTTACTAAGGTTCTTTAATATTGAATTATTTTTTGTACTCATCAGTTCAATGAATTTATGCACACTTCGCTTCTTATAGAAATATTTCTTAATGTATTTTTTCCTTAAATCAGCGTATACTGGACAAACTAGTACAAAATGGTACTCGTCCTCTAGGTCATTCATGTCGCACAATGTACATTTACGTTCATTTCGTTCTAATCTTCTATTTGCGTATCGCCCGGTTTCAATCAATAACTTATGCGATGAAAGACGTAAACGTGATAAAGCAGCACGTTTGTTAATGGGAAGAATATCTAAATACTTTTCAAACTGAATATCGTTTTTATATTGCAAAAAGAGATTTAAACTACTTTTCGATTTAACACCATTAAACCGGGTTTGTTTAAACACATCGATGACCCTTTCCTTAAAAATAATATGAAATGTTTCAAGATTGATACTATGTGGGTTACTGAAAACATGGGAAAAGCCATAACTATCCAAAAGAAATTTAACATTGAAAAGCCAGTTTTGTTGTCCGCATAAACACTGCTTCAACATTTCTGTATATAAGCGCTGTATAATAAAGTTATCTGTCTGTATTACTTTAGCCCAATACTTAATAACGCGTGTATAGCGATTTACATATAAAGGAAAACGCCCTAATTCACTGTACACTGCTAAAGAACAGGTTGATTGTTTTACTTTTAATAAATTTTTACAGAATTTCAAATGTACTCTTTCTATTTCCTTACATTTACCAAATCCATTAACTTCAGCGGCATAGTTCATTGTGGAACCAACAAATGCGTCAAATAACTGGCATTGTATGGAAGGTTTTATAAATAGACTACCTAACTTATTCAGTAATACATTTAGGGCCTTTAGACCTTTTCCTGCTAAGGTCTCTTGGTTTACTGAAAACGACCCATTATAATTGAAAACAGTGCCGAGGTAATTGAAACAGTTTACAACTTCTAATTCTACGTTGCCATATGTCCAGTGGTACGTTATATTTGAATTAACTCGCTTTCGGAATACCATTACCTTGGTTTTTTCTGAATTCACCTGTAACCCCCATTTGTCACAATATTCCTTAAATAAATTAAGTCGACACTGCAAATCCGATTGGCTATTTCCTAATATGACCATGTCATCAGCAAATAAAAGTACTATCATAAGTAATTCATTAATTTCTATA
The DNA here is from genome assembly GCA_945859785.2 of Tridacna gigas. Taxonomy (NCBI): domain Eukaryota; kingdom Metazoa; phylum Mollusca; class Bivalvia; order Cardiida; family Cardiidae; genus Tridacna; species Tridacna gigas. The sequence goes on from OX244031.2 coordinate 16,640,471, forward strand.
CCACAGGTGGGGTCATCCTGTAAAAATAATTCCAAATCATCTATGAAAAGTGAAAACAAAACAGGGGAGATAACCTCTCCTTGCTTTAAACCAACTACGCACTCAAAATAATCCGAATACGAGTTACATCCCTTTACACAGGACTTTACCGTAGTATACATATTTTTTATAATTCTGAATAACTTTCCATTTAAACCTTTATGATAAATTTTGTAACATAAGTTATTAAGGTTAATACTATCAAATGCTTTTTTTAGGTCAACAAAACAACAAAATAACTTTTTTTTCTCATTGAGAACTATATCTACAATAGATTTAAGCATAAAAATTGCATCTACTGTGGATCTTCCCGAACGGAATCCACACTGTGCGTCACTCAGCATTTCATTGCTCTGAATCCATTTGGTAACCCTATTATTTATAATACCCGTAAATATCTTTGAAAAGCAACTTACTAGGGTTATAACGCGATAATTGCTAACACTGGATAGATCATTTTTTTTTTTTTTTTATGCAGTGGCACAATCACACCTTTTGTCCATAATTCTGGAAAATATCCAGAATCTAATATAGCGTTAAAAATGTCTACCATATAAGGACAAAGTATATCAATTGACTCAATGAAATATTCATTTAATAACCTATCTTGAGCACATGCTTTATTGGTCTTTAATGAACGAACAACTTTATAAACTTCATCTGCCGATATATCCGAGTTCAATTCTGGCCATTCATACTCGTCCAAATTAGGATCAAAATTTTCACAAAACTGATTAGCTTCCCTAACTCCAAGTGTAACTAATTCATCTTGTAATTTTGAAAAATAATCAAAAAACTCTGAAACATTAATATTTTGGCTGACAATGACTTTTTTCTTTGAGAACATTTGCCAGAAAGATTTTGGTTGAGCGTGACGCAAATTAATAAGTTCGGAGCACTTCTTCTTTTCATATAAACGCTTTTTGCGTTTAATAAGTTGCTTATAAAGTTTCTTCTTATCGCACATTTCTATTCTATTGATGCTATTCTTACACCTTGTGAAATTATTCCTAGAAGCTAAATACTCGGCTTGAGCTTTGCGACAATCATTATCAAACCAGTCATTCTTCTTTCCAAGGTTATTTTCCTCGGTGTAGATGTACTTTCTATTTGAACTTTTCGCGGGGAAAGCAAATAAGGACTCCGCGATATCTGTGATTAATGTAGAAAAACTATTAATACAAATATCAATTGTTTTGTATTCACTGCTATTTAGATCTGAAACTACCCTGTTAAAAACAGGAAGTTGACCGATTATTCGGCGCCGGAACTCATCTTTAAACTCTGCATTCCATTTTACGTGGGTCATTCCATTGCCACCTTCTATCTCACCATCCTGATTGACACAAATAATATTTATCGAAAGCAATGCATGATCGGACCATTCATTAAACGGGTGCACTTTAAAATCTCTAATGTGACACATATCATCTTGATTAATTAAAAAATAGTCTATCAAACTCGAACCATTACGACATGTGTATGTATATTCTGCAGTATCAAATAGACGCCCATTAGCAATACGTAGAGAGGTCGACTTACAAAGGTCAATAAGTCTATTCCCGAAATTGTTACAAACTAGATCGGGAGACTCACGTGACAATGGAATGTCCGCACAATAACTTTGTTCATCTATATATGTATTATAACGGTCATATTCTATATAATCTTTACGTTTACCCGTGCGCGCGTTAAAATCACCGCATATCAACACTTTACCCACTTTTGAATATTCATAAATGTCATTTTCCAATAAAGTATAAAAGTCTACATCATTAATATTATATAAAGGTGAATTTTCTGGCCAGATGTAAATACCTGCTAAATATATATCATTTTCCAGATGAAAAAAAGTTTTATCTAGTTTTAACCAAATAATACTTTCGAAATCTGATTTTACAATGGTAACACCTTCTACCACATTGTTTTTGATATAAAGACAGACACCTCCGCTACATCGTTTGGCACGCTTATGTAGTATTTTGCGGTAAAAATTATATGCTGTATAACCAGTAATATCTATTTTTGAATTTACATCTGTCCAACTTTCATATAGAAAACAATTATCATAAGAACTGATTAATTGAACAAAATTTTGGTCTTCAAGTTTATGACGAGTTAGCCCATGAATGTTCCAAGAGGCAATGTTCAGTCCAGCCTCCCTATAATGTTACTGGTTATCATCGCGCACCGGTTGTCCATTAACAAAAAGGGTATCATAGCTAATCCAGGCACGTTTTCCATCTTGAATTGCCTTTTTGAGTTTTGGGCGAAGGGTTTTACGACGATCAGCAATAATTTTTGGGTACTGCTCGAATATGAAGTGGTCGGTCCCTTTAAGATTAAATCTCGAGCGACGTATGATCTCACGATCTTTGAATGTGGAGAACTTGGCCACTATTTGTCTAGGTTAGCCGGGTCTCGAACTATCTATTTTTGCTCCAATTCTATGCACACGCTCGAATCTAAGTCTGTCAACAACATCCTGGGCCAGTTTCAATTTTTGAACCATAAACTGACGTAATACTCCTTCACAATCCTCGGTTTTTTCATGCATGCTCTCCTCGATGTTGGTAAATATCAAATTATCACGCATTGACTGACTTTGTACGTATAATAAATCGTCCTCCAAATTGACCCTGTCCTTTTTAAGTTAGTAGAGTATATATCGCCCGATCTAGCTCATCCCCATTAAGCTCACGATTCGCTTAACAAAATAACCCCCGGTTAAGTGAACCATAAAATTTAAATTACGCATGCAATTATGCAATTATTATCGTTATCAAAAATCAACCACACGTAAGCACACTATGTAAATTTATGCAATCCAACCATGATTAAGCATATAGCTAACCCTTACCCATTCAACCTACCCTTAAGCTTATGGCTAACCCTTACCAATCAACCCGTCCTTAAGATTATAGCCAGCTCTTAAACAATATAACAATTTTATGTAACATTAAGCATGCTCATAAAATTAACATAAAATGGGATTAACATATCAATCTAATTAAGGTCAGCAAACAAAATAGCATAACCTTTTTTAACAACATTTTTTACATAAATCAAATTTTTATATAAAAAAAAAAAAAAAAAAAAAAAAATTAAAAATTAAAAAAAAAAAAAAAAAAAAAAAAAAAAAAAAAAAAAAAAAAAAAAAAAAATTAAAAAAAATTTAATTAAGAAAAACCATCACGCATCATGCTAACCAACTAACACATCAGCCAGAAAATCACTTACATCAAACAATTGCATAACCTTTTATCCACCCATCAACCAACGCATCACGCTTCATGCTAACCAACTAACACATCAGCCAGACAATCACTTACATCAAACAATTGCTTAACCTTTTTCCCACCCCATCAACCAACGCATGACGCATCATGCTAACCGGCTTATGAGTTAGTGAGTGGGTTAAGATTTTGGTAAATATTGATTTTACTTTAAAAATATCTGTAAAGCTTTTAGGAAAAGATGAACAGAGGAAAAGCACTTGGAGATAATAAAAGAGCACAAGTAAGTTTTCAAAGGGATAATACTATGGTAAGACAAATAGAAACAGAAAATTTATCTGAACTTTCTAAATGTCTTCTTGAAAAAATAACTAAAGACCTTAATGAGAATTATGTAAGTAATAGTATTCTTAGCAAAGTTTTTAATTTTATAGATGAAAGGAAAGTTAAAGGTGAAAACAAAAATGAGAAAATGAAGCAAATAATTAATGCTCATGCTGAAAAAATACATGAGCAAGTTGATAAAAAAGTACAGAGATATAAAACAGCAAAACGAAAAATTTTATTAAGAAGAGAAATATTAAACACAATTGACATCCTATATATTATAAATGATATGTTAATAGATAACCTACTAGAAATGTAAAAACTTTTCTTTTCCAATTAGATAAATATTTAATCTTTTACTAGATTAAATATTTTAATATGTTTTTGGTCTTGCCCCTTGTGATTCATATATTTCTCTTTCTTCTTTTGTTAACTCTGATATTCTACAATGTCCATGTGATAAAGTTCTATAACTACCATCCAAGAGTATCACTCTTTTATCATCTTCAAAGCTTAATGCTCTTTTATTCATTTTTATAGTTGATAATTCATGATGTTTACTTCTTATTCCTCCCATATTTACACAAAAATCTTTTCCTGTATCTAAACACTCCTTGTAAGTTTCAAATCTTAGTTCATTTTTAATCACAGACTTATTAACTCCTTTACATTTTTTTGTTACCGATTTTTCGTTATATACATTATTACCATTTTTATCTTTTTTAACAGGCTCATCATAAATAAACTTACCATCTTTATCAGATAACGCATTACCATTTTCATCTTTTCTGAAGACTAATTTTTTCATAGCATAAGTTTTTGCTCCAGGACCTACAAATTCAATTAAAAGATCCCCCTTCATTTCATCCTTAAACATTCCTAGCACATTTCTATTTTTTTCACTAAACAATGGGTGATTAGGTGGATAATTACTAAAGTCAAACATTGCATTGGCATCCTCTTTTAAATCTTCATACAAGTCTTCAGTTACTATTATTAAAACATAACTATCTGTATCAGTATAGCACATAAAAACTTTATCTTCACCAAATTTGTTTTTAAAATATTCATAATAGTCTAATAACATTGTTGTTTTACTAATATCAAGTATGCTTACTCCTAAATAAATAGGTTTTTCATATTTTATCCATGTTTTTTTCATATGAACAGCAACTAAATTTTCATCGAATTTTGTACAATCATGAAAGTTATATTTTGCTGTTAACTTTTTAAAACGTTCACATTTTTCACCATTAACTAATTCTATATTTACTCTGTTTCTTATGTTTTCCATAGTCTTACCGAAAACTGAATTCATTGCTAACTTCCATAACTGATCTAAGAAATCATTTCCATCCTTCTTTGCCTGTGTTCTTAAATTTACACATTTATCAACATATTTTTTAATATCGGTACTTTCTTGGTATTTTATTCCACTATGTATTTTTTTAATCTTTAATCCTAATCTAAGGTAAGTTTTTAAAGCTTCATGATGAAGTATATATCTTTCCTTATCATATAAGTTTGGTATTAACTTTTCTACTTTACTAACTTTTAATTTTTCTGCTGCTAAAGGCATTTCGTTATGTAAATCATGTAAATCTTTAGGGTACTCTAAATCAACCTCCAGGGTACACGGGTAATCTTCCCAATTATCTAATTCTTCTCTTATCATCCATTTAAAATCACCTACAGGTAAAGGTTTGCTCATTGCCCAAGGATAAAGACTGTTTTTATCAATATAAATCCCATATATAGAAGGTTTTGTTGGATCATACTTATCACTCATATATTTATTGTTTGCCTTTGCGTATCTAATACTTGCCATGCATACACCACCCCTTTTTGATCCTTCAAAAAAGTTAAGCATATTAATATCATTAAGTTTTTCTAATTTTATTTCGGTTACCTTTAGCATAGCATCCCATCCATATCCAGGTAAAGTATAATACCAAGCAGGATCTAAACCAAATTCTTTATGCATAGAAAATCTAAAGTTTTCCATAACATCAGCTAAAAGTACAACATCTGTTTCATTATATAGTTGTAAATAATCCCCAATATTTTTACATTCAAAAAAATCAAACACCTTTAAAGCATGATTATAATCTTCAGTTTCAATATGCTCTCCTTTTAAGCTTGAATAAAATTCTTCTTTAGGCGGTAGTTGTGTTTCTTCTAATTTTTCAAAACTATCTAACCATTCATAAGGAAATATACCCTTTCTACTTAACAATTTTAATTTTTCTTCTGTATATCCACCACGATGTTTTTCTAAATAATACTTTAAATTTTTAAAATCATCATCTTTTAAATTTTCTACAATTTTATCTAAACTGCTTGATAAAAACTTAAAACTATCGAGAAATCTTAATTTTAAATGTTTATTTCCTACCATAAGATGTTTTGTAAAACTAATATATTTTTCTTCATTGATAGGAATACAATCAATTCTTCCATTAGTTTTACCAAGATATTTAATAAAAATATGTGCATCATAACCAGATAAATTATGAAAGATAACAGGTATAAAATTTGGAACTTTTGCTTTAAGATTACATTCATTATGTGCGGCTCCTCTATATTTGCCAGTAAAATGACAATGATCTCTTACTTTATAATTTTCATGAGTAAATTTACCACCACACATCCAACATTTTACTTCATTTTTATGTTTTCTAACTTCATCTTCAGTTATTTTTATTTCTACTGGGGTTTTTAAAAATTCATTATAAAGTTGTTTGGTATCCTTGGTTAAAGTATCTATAAAATGTTTTTCGGCATCTTTACCTACATATCCTCTTAATTTTGGTTTTAAAATATTACTATCAAAACTACAAATTGTGTAATTATAACTAACAGGTATATGCTTTTGTGTTTCAATGGTATTACTTTCTCGTTGTGTTTCTGATTTTATTTTTTGTAAAATACATTCAAAATCAGCAACTACAATAAAAGGTACCATAATTTTTCTACAATAGTTTTCAAACTTTATTAAATTATCTTCAGGCTTTTTAGGATTAAACTTAGGCATTATTAAATCAACCCCATCGTGATTTTCACAACGCTCCATATGCTTTTCTAAAAGTTTTTTACTTCCAAAATGGTTCATACAAAGCATACAATACCTTACATCACTATGATCACTTACTTGTGTTCTCATTAAAGCATTAAATTTTCCGTCTTTTATTAAAACATAATGAGATTTTTTTTCTTCTTCATCTTCAATATATAATAAATTTACATGATTTTCTTTTAATCTTTTTATAGCTCTAATACGTTTGATTTTTTTCTTACCTTTTACTATCCCAAAAACATTAACGCTAATTGTTGGATTTTGTCTTTCAAACTTATCTATATGAAGTAAAGAAACAGGATATTTAATTCCTTTCATATTTAAGCTATTTTTCTTAGATTTTAAATCACTATCAACTCTTCCCGCATTTTTTTCTTTCGGATTTAAATACCTTAAAATACAATCTGAAAAACATTCATCATTCTCACTTTTCATATTAATACATGCCTTTTTGTTTTCAATCCATTTAGGTAAAGGTAACCATCCACCTGCTCTTAATGTTTCATTAATAACACTATGTAATTTTAAATGAATTACACTATCAAATGCCCACCCACTACCCTTCATTAAAAAACTAACAAAATTTTCTAAAATTCTTTCAATCATTTCTAAGTATACTTCTGTTATATTAGTTCCTTCTAAAATATTTGCATAACCATCTTTAGAAGAAGAAGAAAAATTTGCTTTTACTCTTTCTTCATTTTCATCTTCTCCTCTTTTCATTAAACATTGAATATTTAATTTTACTTTAAACCCATGCATGCTGCTTAAAAGTTTTACGATTGTTGGTTGAACTAACTCTAAAAACTCTTGTGGTGTTCCAACAGGTATTCCTTCTATTTTATGTTCATTCACATTATTTAAGGCAGATCTATTTAATATTACTTTTATTTTATCCAGTTTATCAAATATACTTTTTATCTTCTTTTTTAAAGCATTAAGTTCAGGTGATATACTAGGTTGTTCCACTCTAACATTTTCTAAACTTTTTAACAAATCATTAACTGAAGTAGTTGGTCTTTGTCTTGTTGTTAATGGTAAAGGTTGTGCAATCGTTGGTTGTAATATTGGAGCATTTATATTTTCTACTCTTGTATCTAATATAGGATTACCCCCCAAATTTAAGAATTGAATTAATTCTTGTCGTCTTAAACGTGAATAACCCCTTAATCCTCTATTTCTTGCTAAAGCCTTTAATCCATTTACAGTATAATTTTCATAATTGATATCCATAATTACTTTTAATATTATAAATATAATCCTTAAGTCAAATTTTATCATTTTTTTAAAAAATAATAAAATTATTGAATATCAATTTTATATTTACCATTCCATACTCTACCATTCCAGTTTTCAATCGTTTGAGGGCAACGGTCAATGTATTTACTAGCCTTGTAAATTGATGGAAATGTTGTTTCTTCTTCAGTTTCAACATCCTTTAATATTACCGTTTTAGGATTTTTGCTAATATCTTTTAATCTATCATAATTTGGATTTTTTTTTAAATATTTTTTTTCTTCCTCTTCAGGATACAATCCATGCTCTTTTAAAACATCAATGTATTTTTTCTTGTTCCAATAGGAATACCACTTAATATTATTATCTGTTAATATCTTTTTAAAATCAGCAATCTTTAACATATTTTTTTATATTAAACAAAAAATTACTTAATATACAACTGTCATCTTATTTCCATCACTCTGAAAGTTAATTAACCTATCACTAAGTAAAACAGTAAATGCTTCAACATTTGCTCCTGGATTAGCTGTAAAGCTAGCTCTAATATGAATATCAGTTACAGAATACTTAATTCTTTCACTTTGCTTTGATACATCAGATACAAACAAGGGAAAAAGTTTTTTAAAATCATCAGGATTAATATTTGGGTTTGAAACTAGTTCATCCATGTTGTAAAACTTTTTTCTAAACGAAGCGGCTTCCTCATATATTCTTCCAATTAGGTTAGTATTAAAGTTTATATTATGTTCATTATGTGGATAATTTTTTGTGGATAACACAGCTTTAATATTTCTTACACCTAAGTGGTCAAATATAGCTGGGTTTTGGTCCTGATTATCACGCTTATTTGCTTGAAAACCAACAATGATAAAACGTGGTACCTCAGGTGATAATTTAGTTGCTAGTCTCCAAGCAAAGTTAGTATTGTTTGGCACCGCTATTGTATCTGATTGTATCATCCTATACCCAACAGGAAATCTTTCTTTCTTTTCAATAAATTTTAAAAGTTCTGATCTATTACCAAGTTCAGGTGTTACGTGTGGCATAAACCAAGTTATTTTACTTAAAACAACTTTTCCTCTAAAATTATTAGTTGGATTTCCGCCTACAATGTTTGATTCATGTTTAAAAATTGCGTTATCATCACCTATTCTTGTTAAGGTTAAAGTATGTTTCATACCATATACAACTTTGTTATAATCTTCACAAAAACCAAAGATATGTTTTAATGGTATGCAAACATTAAATGAACCAACTGGATTTGAACTAAAAATCCAATCTCTTCTTACTTTAAATCCATTATTAGTTTCACGACTTGCTCTAAGTCCGGTATCCTTATACCAAAGTTGGTTTAAACCTTGTGATTTAGAAAAATCATCAGGATATTTTAACAACCCCAACATCGTGCTAACATAACCAGGATAATTAATATACTCAATATCTTGCTCTTCAAGTTGGTATCTGATACTTTTAAACAAATACATTATTGCATTATTTGTTAGCGCTACCAAATTATCATTTGCATTATTAATATCATTATCATAAGGATTACCATTATCGTTTCTTACAAGTTGCCCCTCAAAACTTAAGTATGATTCAGAAGGATGAAGAAAAACATCCTTGTTTCCAATATCAATCCTAATATTACCCCCATTGTTGTTTAAATTGGTTCCTATGGTAGGTTCATACTCAAAGTATTCATATTCATCAATACTATCATCTTTTAAAATTGGTGCTTTAACATTTAAAATATCCATTTTTTTTATATACAATTATAATTTTTTAAGTTAAAATTATAATTGTGTTTTGTTTTTTAATTTTCTAACCATAGTTGAGGAAATGATTTATTCTCATCATTTACATAAACACCCTTTAGTTTAATAGTTTTAAGTTTTTCTACATTATTAACATATTTTCTTACTTTTGGATAAATTTCATTACCATAAAGTAAGGTTATCTTTGGTATATTATTTTCTTCTAGATATTGATTTACTTCATCTTCAAACTCCTTAACAACATCAGCCTTTTCAGGAGACAATCTTAAAACAACCTTTTTATAATCATAACTTGTATTATTTACTTCAACAATTTCATCTTCTTTATCAATTTTTAATTGCCCATAAAGTATTCCAATTCTCTTACTGTTATATTTTTCATATTCTGTTAATCTAAATTTTAGCTTTGTCATTTTTTTATTTAATGTAATAAATACTTAAGCTAAATTAAAAATTATATCGTTTTAATTCCTTTACCTCTTTTTTTATTTAACTTCTTAACCATTGTTTGTATATTTACGGCTCCACCATCAATCAATGAACTTACATTTTGTTCAACAGGTTGTATTGTTGGTATGGTTGGAACTTGACTATATTTTTCAATAATCTTTTTAGATTTAGGTGTTAAAGCCTTTTTAACTAATCTAGTTCCAGCATCAACAGCAGCTGTCTTACCTGCCTCTAAAGCTTTCTTTGCTCCTTCTTTAGCCACACTTTTACCAACATCAACTGCGGTACTAGCTATTTGCTTAACTGCCCCACTTGTAAATAATCTGCTTAAAAAATTAGCTAAGGTATCAAATATACCTGCTCCGCCATAAGCATAAGATCTTTTAACTCCTCTCTTTTGTGATGTAATCATTTTATATTATAGTCAATAACTTTTTATAACTTTTTGCGTTTAATACTTTTTGTCTTTTTAATTCATCACAAATACTTACCAACTCATTTTTTACACCAGTATTACCAGCTTCTTTACTAGACATTAAAAGATCAAACCTTTCTAATAGTGCGTTTGGGTCTGATGGTATAACAATGGTTGTTTTTTTCTTTTTTCTTAATCCTTTACCAGTTAATTGGGTTTTCTTTTTTTCTTCAAGAATAAATTTATGAACATCGCTAACTGCGTTTTTCCATTTTTTACCATGTATATAATAATTTTTAAATTCATTGTCTGGATCATTATCCATAAAAATAATATTACTTAAAAAAATCATACTTTGATAATTTTTTAAATCATTTTTGTTATATTTTTTTTCATCTGGATTTTTTGATAAAATCAATTCCCATAACCCATCACTAGCTGGAATTTTTTCTTTTATACCTTCAAAAGAAAAAGTATTATCGTCTAAATTATATGAAATTACTTTGTCACCAAATTTAAATTTTTCTAAGTCTGTATCAAAATGTATTCTTAAGATATCATCAAAATCATATTTATAATCTTTTAATTCTGTATTAAAAACTTTAACAAAATCATAAATTTCTTTGTTCTCTTCATAATTCTCTAGTTTTCCTAACTTCGGTATGGCCGGTAAAGAAATTTCACTACCTTCTTCTGTATGATAACTAGGTGGGGGTGAGGTAAAATAAGTTGGTAATTCTAATGGTGTAGCCTTTATTATTTCTTGAGAAAGTTGAGCAGGTAATTGTTCAACCCCCTCCCTAATAGGTGCCAATCCCTCAGTAATTCTTTTAGCTGTTTCTAGTTGGTACGTGCCAATCTTTTTAGTTGCCTCTTCTTGTATCTCCTTTTGTGAATTAGTTAAGGGTTTAAAAAACTTAGTTAGATTTTGTTGCAATTCGATATCCCCGGTTCTTTCAGCAAGTAACCTATCACGAACCAGTTTTTTCCTTAAAAGATAATCTTTTACCATCTTATCTCTTGTTTTATAATCAACATTTATAAAAGGCATTTTTTAAGTAAAAAATTATTTTAATTTATTCAGTATTACCTATCTCACAAGCACAAGAACACTTAAACTTAGGGCATTTAATACGGAAGGGAGCCCCCATGGTTCTTTTCAACCAACCTCCGAAAGGACTCACGTGCTTCTTGCCTACCCCTTTCAATTAAACTTTCTTGTTCCTCTAGCTTGCTTTTTTTCCTTGACTTAACTCTTATATCTTCCTTCATCGTTTTATATTTTTCAAGTTCTTCCATAATCAAAGTAAATTCAGAATGATCTACTTTGTTGTCACTAATAGCTTTAGAAATATGAGTAAATAACGTATTTAACTTTGCCTCAGCTAACATTTTTATCTGAAGATGTTTTTCTGACTTTGTTCTGGTTCTTCTAACTACAAATTTTCCAATTATAGCAGCTAAACCAACACCTAATGCACAAGCCTCTAAAGCTATTGTTGCTGGTATCGCAACCACAGTTGATAGTAAAGCGATACCTCCTGCTCCGGCTCCTAATGCTATGGTTGTTAATCCTGTTTCAACATTATCGGTACCCTTACTAATCTTTAAATATTTTTTACTTAACTGTTCTCTAACCTTAACTTCATTTTCAAGAAATGTTTGTACCTGAGATATTTTTTGCAACCTAAAAGATTGTCCATTATCTTCTACTCCTATTACTGGTTCTAATGAAGGTGCATTTGGTATATTTCGTGCTTCTGGTAATTCAGGATATATCTTTTCTCTTAGCTCCATTTTATTTACAGCAACTATTTTTTTAAATAGAATAGTAAAGACGGCATAAAAATTCATTTTCATTAATTTTTACTAGCTTACTTGAGTTGTTTGTAATTGTGGTAACCACATCTGGGGTTTCCTCCAACACTACCTCATTTGTTATACTTAATTGATTAGTTTTTAGAGCATAAGATAGAGAAATTAAAACGACACCCCTACTCATCATAAAACCAAAACCTAAAGCAATAGTTTTAGTTTCTTTTGGGTTTAATACAATAGGTTGTTGAGTAAAAACATCCCAAGTAACAGGATTAGCTTTTTTAGCTGGATATTTAAGTTCTACAGGGTTCCAAAAAATAGTTTTTGGTTGAACCATTTTAGGTTTATTTCCAAATTTATACACATTCATATTTTTAATATTATAATATTGCTCCTAATATAGGAATATTAGCAAATGGACTATTTGGTCCTAAAAGAAGACCTTTTCCATCATAAATTTTCCCACCTTGTTTTAAATACAATCCTTCACCTTTATTTTTTAACCCTTTACCTTTGTATGGTTTAAGATATAAACCTTCACCATCAGTTTCAACTTGACATATACAACCACCTTTCTTAAGATACAATCCGTTACCCATTGCTTTTTGAACTCCTGTTGAAGCTAAACCAGTTAAGGCACCAACTCCCAAAGCAGGTAACACAGTTTTTGCTAATACGGGTAACGCAGCTGATGCGAGACCCGCAATTAATGGTAAAAAACCACCTTCTACTTTCATGTTGTGTTTGAGTTGTTTAATTGTCATTCTAATGGTCACCCCTTTACCTCCCTCTAATGCTTTATTTAATTTGTTTAGTTGTGACCCGGTTACTGCTATTAAATCTTCACCTGTTAGATCATCATGATTTAATCTAATACTTACCGGACAACTTGATTTAACAGCATGTTGTAGCTTTTTCTTTTGCCCTTCTGTTATATTTACTTTAACTGTAATGTAATTTGTCATTTTATATTTAACGTGATTCTCTTATATGAAATCTAATTGTTAATGTTTCACCTCTTAAATTTAATATGTTTCCATCTTGGTCAGTTAGCGTTACGTTTAAATCATGTAATACATCTAATGTTAAAGGTAGATATACTAGATTAACTGGATTTTCTATTATTTTATAACCTGGTGCAACATTTGGAAAAAAGCTGTAAATTGTGTTTCTTTTAGAACCATTAACATAACTACCTGAGATTAAATCAATATTAACAAGTATGCTATTAATACTTAAGATATTAACTAAATTTTCGCTTTCATGAAACCCTCGAATATATTTTGCTCTGCTAAATCCTAATACCTTTCCAATACTGTTTTCATGATTAAAATCTACCTGATATCCATTTTCAAGAATTAAAACTGATTTTAATGTATTAGTGTTTGCTGATAAACAAATATAATATTCTTCATTAAATTGGTCATAATGTCCTTTTTTCTTCATTTCTTGTTGTATATAATCATTGATATCAACTATATCATAGCTACCTGTTGGTATCTTCATCTTTTCCCATGTTCTACCACTATCTTGTGAATAAATAAAAATGTTGTTGCTATCAGTAATATTAGGAAATGAATAGTAAGTTTCAAGATTGACTAAAGCTACTTCATATTTTTTATCACGTTCAAGTTGAATTGGTGGAGTAAATCTTGTTTTAAAATTTGATTTGTTATCACTTACAATAATTTGAAATGAAGATTTACAGTCTGTGTTTTTTACTATTTGTTTTAGTAATTCTTCTTGCATTTTATATTTTAAAATTAAAGTTTTTAATATGATTTAAATTATATCTTTTTGCTTAAGATATAATTTTAATATTCTCAACAATTTGATGGCATATAAAAATTATCAAAACCACGTCTGTATTTACCATTGTTTGCTTTACTTGTTAAGTCAATTACAACAAATCCATGTGGTTCATTCCAACATTTTTTACAAAAATTTCTAAATTCATTAAGATCCATATCTTCACTTACATAATCAGTATAAATATTTACTTGATCCTTTTTTGGTAATTTAAAAAGTATAATTAAGTTAGAATTTCCTCTTATGGTTCGTCTTGGTAATTCAAAAAAGCTTTGTGACAAATAGAAACAATCAGCGTTACTATGTCTTCCTCTTACATAGTAGTTTTCACATTTACCCTGACGCTCTAAAAGTAAGTCATCAAAAATCATTAAGTTTTTGTTTTGTGCATTTAGTTCTCTTGGGTCTGGAACATCACTTGCATTTTCAAAAAACCCACACTTAATATCTGATTTTTCCTTAATTGTTTTTGCCCATTCTTCAACTAATGCTAAAGGTGAAATGTCATTATTTTGTACTTCATCCTTAAATGAAAATAATCTTAATATATATTCTTTTGGTATTTCTTCTTCAAATGCTTTTTCTAATATACGATATTCTGGTTGAAATAAACTTTTACCAAAAACACATAAGTTATCATAATCTAGCCAATTGGGACGTAACAAAAGATTAAGTAATAGTGTAGTTTTACCACATCCTGATTTACCAACTATTAAACCTCTGATACTTTTTGGTAAAAGGGGATGGTTAAATCTTTTTGCTAATGCTTCATTCCATGATAAATTAACAATATCCATTTTATATTAAAAAATTTAATTTAATATAAAAAATGTATTGTGTTAAGTGTAAAAAACAAACTGAAACAACTGATTTAAATTATGGTGTAAGTAAAAATGGAAGAAATATGAAAAAGGGTAAATGTAGTGAATGTGGAACAACTAAAACTCAGTTTATTAAAAAAGATAAGGAGGGTGGTTCGTTGTTAAACAAGGTTATCAATAACTTACCTGTTGAAATGCACTTACCAGGTCATAATTTTACTGGTCCAGGTACCAAGTTAAAGAAAAGATTAAATCCTGATTTAACACCTAAAAAATGGTCAAAACCTGTAAATCGTGTTGATCGTGCAGCATATCATCATGATATATGTTATCTTAAGCATGATGATACAGCAACAAGAAATTCTGTTTGTGATGCTAATATGCTTAAAGAGTTAAAAGGTATTTATAATCCTACAATTAAGGAAAAAATGGAACGCGGTTTAGTTTCCTCATTAATTGGTACCAAGAAAAGATTTGGTATGGGAATTAAAAAAAAAATTCAGAAAATATAACGCTAGCAGAAGAATTACATAAACCTGTAAAAAGAAAATTTAAGAAAAGGAGGGTTAGAGTAGGGGGTGTCGATAGGATATGGGCTGTAGATTTAGTAGATATGCAAACATTTTCTAAACTTAATCGTGGTGTAAAATATCTTCTTGCGGTCATTGATATCTTTTCAAAATATGGATGGCTAATACCATTAAAAGATAAAACAGGAAAATCTGTTTCTATTGCATTAAAGAGTATTTTTAAGGAAAGAAAACCTGAGAAAATGTGGGTGGATAAAGGTAAAGAGTTTTATAACAAAGAGGTTAAAGATTTGATTGAATTATATTCCACTGAAAACGAGGAAAAATCAAGCGTTGTTGAGAGATGGATTAGAACAATGAAAGAAAAAATGTGGAAGTATTTCTCTGCTCACTCAACAAATGTTTATATTAACGTGTTACCAAATCTTGTTAAAGAATATAACAACACGAGGCATTCTTCTATTAAGATGACTCCAACTGAAGCAAGTAAGAAAAAGAATGAAAATAAAGTTTGGATAACATTGTATCCTGATTATAATCAAGTAAGGGAGGATATCGAACCAAAGTTTTCTGTTGGTGACAAAGTAAGGATAAGTAAAAAGAAAAA
The DNA here is from genome assembly GCA_945859785.2 of Tridacna gigas. Classification (NCBI taxonomy): domain Eukaryota; kingdom Metazoa; phylum Mollusca; class Bivalvia; order Cardiida; family Cardiidae; genus Tridacna; species Tridacna gigas. Next base: position 16,656,613 of record OX244031.2, read on the forward strand.
GACTTTTGAAAAAGGTTATACCACAAGATGGACTGAAGAGGTTTTTACAGTTTCAGAAGTAAAACATACATCACCTATAACATATAAAATTGAAGATTTAAATGGTGAAGAAATAAAAGGTTCCTTTTATGAACCTGAACTACAAAAAACGAGTCAAGAATTGTATAGAATAGAAAAGGTTATTAAAAAGGGAAAAAAGAAATCTCTTGTAAAGTGGAAAGGTTATTCTGATGAGTTTAATTCATGGGTTGATAATAGTGCTATTGTAAATATTTAAATATATAAAAAATGCATGATATTTTAATTGATAATATAACTTTACCAAATAAACCTTTAAGCAATTTTGAGCTTGAGGATGCCGCAAAAAAATTAAAAATAAAAAATTTTAGAGGAATATTTTTAAGAGATACCCTACCTAAAAAAGTAAAAAATAAAGAATGTGGTATATTAAACCTTGATGACACTGGTGGACCTGGTATTCTTTGGGTTGCCTGGTATAAAGATGGAAAAACTAAAATTTTTTTTGATAGTTATGGTATTCAACCACCTATTGAAATTATAGATTATTTAAAAAACCCTATACACTACAATACTGACCAATTACAACATGCAGGGGAAGTATTTTGTGGTCATTTATGTTTGTTCATTCTTAAAGAGTTGGGTTTAGGTAATAAATTTCAAGATGTTTTAAATAAACTTTTTTAGTAATATTAAAAACGATGCCTATTGATAAATTTGGAAGAATAGATGATGTTAAAACAAGTGGTGATGGTGATGGTGTGTCACTCGCTTACATAGGTAATAATTTTTTACGTAAAGATGGAACAACCCCCGTTACCGGTTCTATAAATATGGCGGGTAATTCAATAGTAAGGGTTAGTAATCCGGTAAATCCTCAGGATGTTGCAACAAAGAGTTACGTTGATGGTATCTCAGGGTTTTTAGATGAAAACGGTGGATACATTATGACGGGATATTTAAACATGAGTTTTAATAAAATAAGAAACGTGCCTGAACCTATGGAGCTAAGTGAAGCTGCTAATAAGTTTTACGTAGATAATGGTGGTGCTATTGTAAAAAAATCAGATGAAAGTTTTTCTGCTGTTGCAGATATAAATATGCAAGGTCATACTTTAACAGATGTTAAGACACCCTCAGAACCACAGGATGTTGCAAATAAGCTTTATGTAGATACAGTTGTGAATGAGGTTACCGCTGGTGAAAAAGCTTTAATAAAAAACCATGCTGGAGCTTTTTTAGCAGCTGGTAAAATAGTAATGAATGGTAACCAAATCACTGGTTTACCAAATCCAATAGACCGTGATGCTGCTGCTAATAAAAATTATGTTGATAATGGTGGAGCTATCGTAAAATATCCTGATGGAAGTTTTTCAGCTGTTGCGGATATAAATATGCAAGGTTTTTCTATAAAAAATGTTGGGACGCCTGTAGAAGAAAAAGATTTAGCAACAAAATCTTATGTGGATAAAAAAGTATCGCTCCCTAAACCTATTATAAGCGTGTGTGCCGAGGAACAAGGTGATTTAAAAAATGGTAATTATGAGTTTGCTTTTGATAATGGAAGCACCGGAGAAAGCCATGGGTTAGGAGGTTATTGTATGCCTGCTCCTGGTAGAATTTTAAGAGGAACTTTAATGATTGTTAAGGGAACCGGCATTCTAAAAGAAAAGGCAAAAGTCAATATAGTTGTAAATGGAGTTGAACAGGTTGATTACTCCATAGTAAAAAAAAGAGGGGAAGGTTGTAGTTGTATAGTTTTTCCACAACCTTTAGAAGTAGACCAATGTGATGTTATAAACTTTATAACAAGGTCAGATAACCCTAATGCAAAAAATGCATATTTGACAATACTGATAGAATTGGACTTGTAAAAATATTTAACCTAGTAAAAGGTTAAATATTAGACATGAGTGATCAAAACAAACTTACACATTCCCATTAGATGGTATTCATGGGAAATATAATTTTTTAAATAAATTATATTTCTCTAATGTTTACATTTTCAGTTTTACACACGGGGCATTTATTTTTGTTATAATTTTTAAAACATGTATCACACATACATAGATGGCCATAACTACAAAATAAAATATTTGGTTGATGTTCAACACATATTACGCATGTTTCGCTTTTGAATGTTTTATTTTTGTTTTCGCTATCTTCTATTTGACCTTCATATTTATAAATTTTTTCTATACCAAAATTACTATATTGTATTACATATTGGCCTGGGCAAAAATGATCTTCTGCATTATTTAACCAAAATTGACCAGCATCACTTTCTTGAAAGTCCTCATTATCTGTTGTTGTTATTTCACCTGGTAAAAATGAATGAGTATAAGTTGGTATATAAGATTGGTTTTCTTCATCTTCTGTTTCATCTTCTGTTTCTTCTGATTCACTTGTTCCATAATGTCTTTGTTGTTCCTCTTCATCTTCATCCACTAATTCACTTATAGTTGTAAAATTTATGTGATAATAACCAGCTTCATAACGTTCTGATTCTGAGCAAGAAGAGAAAAGAATAAATGTAGTTATTAATTCATTTTCTCTTAGTGTATGAAAAATATTTGTATCATAATCACAAGAGTCTAATACTTTTTTAAAAAATACACTTTCATTATAAATAACCTCCATCATATCATCAGGTCTACCTTCTGTTTTTTTAAATATATGGTCATTTATAAGTACTTTTTCACCACTATCATATTTAACACACTTAAAAAGCCGAATAAAACTATTTCCTTCTAATTCTTTTAAAAATTTACTATATTGATAATACATAGCTGCACCTAAACCATTTTTATTTTTTGTAAAAAAATAATCATAAATATTATTTGTTTTTAGCCAGTTAAAATATATTTCTTCATTACCATTTTCATCTAAAGTTATTTTAGTTTTTAGTTTTCTTTTATGTATATCATTTAACTCTTTTTTTAAGAAAAAAGTACTATCATCATCCTTAAAATATCTAAAACATTCTTTTCTTTCCGTTGGGAAAGGATCTAAATCACTATATGTAGATATATCACTTAGTTTAATAAAATTTTGGTAATTTTTATCTTCTGCAGTTATAAAATAAATAAATCTTTTTACAAAACCTTTTTCATAATCATAAATACATGTTGACCCTTCATTATCATCATATGTAATATAGCAAAAATTATTAATAATTTCTTCACTATACTTACTTGTTTTGCAATAAGCATCAAATATTTTTCTTAAAAAATATCTTCCATAATTAAATTTATAACAATATATTTTTGTTAATTCTAATCTTTTTATCCCAACACCTGGTATTCTAAATTCAATACATAAACTTAACCAAAAATCTTTTCCTGGGTTTTCATAAATAAACCTACTATACTCATAATAAATTTTAGCAAATTCTTCTATTCCATAGTAACTAGTGTATAAAGGTGAATCATAAATATAAGTAACTTTCTTCATATTTCCATTATAAATTGTTTGTTGTTTTCTTTCAATAACTTCTTTAAGTTCACTTAACACACTCATGTCTACATTTAACTTAAGTATCTTGGTAAGATAATTTCAATTTTTTATTTATCAATAGCTAGTTAAAAAAAATTTTTATTTGTTATACTCTAACAAATAAAAATATTTTTTTTTTTTTATTTATTTTATTTTATATAATTTTTCTTTGATATCAACCTCTATACATTCTTTACACAATTCTATAAAACTTTCTAAACATTTCTTTTTCTCATATTCAACCTTCCATAGTGGTTTATCATGTAAATTATCTTCATTTACAACTTCAGGTAAATGATAATTTCTAAAATCTTCTTCGGCCCCCTCAATAAATTTTTCAACTTCACCTATGAGATCAAGTTTAAGTTCTCTGAGCTCTTTTTCACATTCCTCCCCTATACGTTCATCTATTTGTTCAAATTGACACTCTCTTTCTTCTTTTTCTGGTAAAGGTTTACCATTTTCATCTTCATATCCTTCATCATATTGGTGTTCAAGGATATATTTTTCATAAAACTTTTTTTCCTCTTCATCAGCTGGTTCATAAGTATAAGTTTGTGTTGCTTTATCAGCTACATTATTATTTTCGTCTGCCATCATTCTCATGTATGGTATGTTATTTGCAGGATATTTTTAAGAAAAAATCAATTTTTATTTATATTAAATTTTTTTTAAAAAAAATATTTTATAAATTTTTTGTTATTTTAACATAATCATCATAAGTTTCTTTTATATTACTAAGGTAATCAACCATGATACCTTCAAATTTATCTTCTAGGTCAGTTAAAGTAAGTTTTAACAAATCCTCTTTTTCTTCATTTAAAATTTCTTCTACCAACCCATTATAGCCATCTTTAATAAAATTTATAAGATAATCACAAACTTCATCACTAACTTGCTTATATGATTTTTTAAATCTTTTATCTCTTAATCTCCTTTCTTCTGTGGTTATCCTATTATAATCATTTTCTGTTGCAAATATTTCAGGAATATTTTTACTTTCTTTATCCATTTTATTTATTTTATTTTATTTTTATCTTATTTTAAAAATAAAATACAAAAATTAAATTATGGAAAATTAAATTTTTATATAAATAATAATCTATCCCATTTGATGGTGTTCATGGGATATATAACCTGTTTAAAGGTTATATATCAATAAATTTTTTATAATTTACTATATTTTTTATATAAATCTTTCCTCCGTTTCATTTTCTCAAAATATTCTTGGTTATCTTCATGGTGCTTTATGAATTTTGTGCAAATACCAAAATCATCATAAGATAAAGTAAGCCTTTTATCATAGTCAAAAAGCAATAAAAACTCCTTCATACATTTTACATCCTTTTGTCTTTCTTTTATACGCTCTTTTTCATCATATCCTTGGTACCTACACCATTCTATTTCTTCTTTTAACATTTCATGCATTTCTAAGGGCAACCAAGACATGTCTATTTCTTCAATTCTATTTATGTTAGCCATATTTTTATCCTTTATGCGCTTACAATATTATTTTTATAACGAATAAAAATAATATCAATTTTTAAAATTTTTTTTTTTTTTTTTTTTTTTTTTTTTTTTTTTTTATTATTTTATTTTTTTAAATTTACCAACATCTTAACCCACCCACTAACTCATAAGCCGGTTAGCATGATGCGTCATGCGTTGGTTGATGGGGTGGGAAAAAGGTTAAGCAATTGTTTGATGTAAGTGATTGTCTGGCTGATGTGTTAGTTGGTTAGCATGAAGCGTGATGCGTTGGTTGATGGGTGGATAAAAGGTTAAGCAATTGTTTGATGTAAGTGATTGTCTGGCTGATGTGTTAGTTGGTTAGCATGATGCGTGATGGTTTTTCTTAATTAAATTTTTTTTTTATTTTTTTTTTTTATTTTTTATTTATTTTTTTAATTTTTTTATTTTTTTAATTTTTTTTTTTTTTTTTTTTTTTTTTTTTTTATAAAAATTTGATTTATGTAAAAAATGTTGTTAAAAAAGGTTATGCTATTTTGTTTGCTGACCTTAATTAGATTGATATGTTAATCCCATTTTATGTTAATTTTATGAGCATGCTTAATGTTACATAAAATTGTTATATTGTTTAAGAGCTGGCTATAATCTTAAGGACGGGTTGATTGGTAAGGGTTAGCCATAAGCTTAAGGGTAGGTTGAATGGGTAAGGGTTAGCTATATGCTTAATCATGGTTGGATTGCATAAATTTACATAGTGTGCTTACGTGTGGTTGATTTTTGATAACGATAATAATTGCATAATTGCATGCGTAATTTAAATTTTATGGTTCACTTAACCGGGGGTTATTTTGTTAAACGAATCGTGAGCTTAATGGGGATGAGCTAGATCGGGCGATATATACTCTACTTAAGTTTGGTGATTTCATCCTGAGCTTCATTCATAGTAAATTGTAAAGACTCTAACTCATCACTTAGCCTGTTCGTTTTTTCGTTTAATGATTTATTTTCAGAATTCACTTTGGCCCAAAGTTTTTTCATTTCACCGTCAAAAATGTCGACTTTCTTTTCAAGTGAGTCCAGTACACTTAACCTACCATCTATAGCCATGATTCGCTGATCCATTTGTTTAAGATAATTCAATATGTCAGCACTCGAAGGTGAATTACCGCTGGGCAAGGTATCTGCTGGTATCTGTTGGGTAGGGTTGGGGTTGGGGTTGGGTGGGATACACAACGAAGAACTATCACTTTCACCACCAGAGGCCATGATGTCAAAGTTTGTCTGGGTAGAGGTTATAAATACACTATCATTCAAAGAATTATTCTCTAAATTGTCATATAACACCGTGTTGGCTGCATGTAAAGTCTCACTGACACTTACCGCCTGAGCGCTACTCAATTTACATGGCCGGTCGTCACTCCCACCAGCCCCTCTTTTCCGTTTACGCGACTTTTTGGTTGATTTTTGTCTACCCATCTACAAATTCCACCAATAATATAAGTTATGAACATTAATAGTCCTTTGGGTAGCAGTTTAACTCCAATTATACTATTCGGATGGATATCTTAGGGATTTTTTACTGTTCCACTCACGTACTCAAAAAAAACATGTCCGACCTGTACAACACCGGAAGTCACGGATTCATGCTAACTTGTATAGAAAGTCTTGAATCGGCAAGGCGTTAAACACCATACAATCAATTGAATTGGCAAACATTCTCTACTAAGTTTGTTCAAATCAGGCAAACTTTTGCCACACACCAAAAGGCCTAGGGCTTTCTTATTATTCCTTTAAAACTCTGTTCTGGAGGTATATACGAGTCAGCTTGTCGGTCCATCCATCCATCCGTCTTTCTGTAGCATTTTCTTGTCAGAGCTAGTTCTCAACAACTACAGGACAGATTTCATTCAAACTTTAGAGAGACTCGGTGCCAAGCAAGAATGTGCATATTATATTTTGGTGACGGTTCATCGAATTTTTACAAAGTTATTTTCCTTTGATGAAATTTCTTGTTCTCCCTATTTTTCAACAACTATTGGATAAATATCATTCAAACTTCTCACAAATATTTATATAACCGGGTTTGGTTAAGAAAGATTATCTTCTTGTCTAAACCAAAAAGACCTAGAGCTTTGGCCTTGCACTTCGATATTTGGCATTTATCTTCATTGTAGACCTTTACTGCTTGGTACTCAGGTGAGCGATATAGGACCATCATGGTCCTCTTGTTTATTTTGTGTTTTTCCTTACTGTGAATGTCCACCGTTGTTTCTGTGTGTTTATTTTGGTTTTCCTAAACCCTTTGCCGTTCTTACCTTTATTGTAAGTCACAATACCCCACGTAACTGACTTAAACAGGTAAAAGAAACTACCTGCTCACTCCCTGGATTGCTGAGTTGATTGTAAACAGGTAAACCTCTGGTTAATCCCTCATTAACTGGTTGCTCATTGTTTTGTTTGTAAATGTCAAAGGTCAAACATGTGTACTGGTTATTTTTTAACCACCAGGTTTTTCCTGGATTATTGAACCAGGACTTTCTGCACATTTACAGGTATTGCTGTTGTTTTGTTTATACAGTGTCAAGGGTCATACTTCTGCACTGGTTATATTTAGCCACTGGGTTTTTCCTAGATTTATGCTGTATGCTAACTAATGTACATCCTTGTTCATTTTGGATTGAAACCAGTGCTATCACACATTGTGTTAACCTGTGCAACTGTCTTAATTGCTTTGAACCATTTAGCCATGGCATCTAAGGAGGAGACTTATGTTGATGAGCCAGAGGAAATGATTTCTATGACTGAGGATGAAATGTTGAGTGCTTTGAGCTACAGGTATGTTATTGTCCCAAAGGGAAATAGCACCCCTCAAGCGTCTTTGTTTTCAGATGCAGGTGCCAGACTTAAGACATCCAGAAGTCATGTTGAGCTGCTCACTCCTTCAAAAACTGAAGTTTTTAACCCTTCGCCCAATTACCCCCTCTTTGTTCCCAAATTACTTTTGTTTTCAGGTCATGACCCAGTCCCTAAAGGCGAAGTCTCATATACTGAATGGAGGTTTGAGGTTCATTGCCTAATGGCAGACCATAGTCTTCCATCCAGCCACCTTCTGCAGATTATTCGTAGCTCCTTGCGTGGCACTGCTCGCAGACTTTTGATACATTTAGGGGAGGGGTTTCAGTTGATATTATTTTGCACAAAGTAGAGTCTACCTTCGGAGATTTGGCTCCCAGGAATGTGACAATGTTGGAGTTCTTCGATATTCAACATTCAAATGAGAGTGTCACAGAATATGCTTGTCGCTTAGAGTCATTGCTTCACACAGCTATGGAAGGGAGTCATATGGGTCCAGCTGCCAAGAATGACATGCTTCGTCACAGATTTTGGACCGGCTTAGCTTCTTCCCAGCTCCGTGATAAAACTCGCAAGGACTATGATTCCATGTTAGACTATGGGGAACTTCTGCGAAAGGTTCATGTCAAGGAAAGAGAACTGTTGAGCTCCTCCACGACTACCTCCAAGAAGATGCAGCATAATCCTCTTTCTTCAAGTTCAGCTGGGGCTTCTTTCTTTGATTTAAAGTTGAAGGAGTTGGAGTCCAAGTTTTCATCACAGCTTTCAACTGTACAATCCAGACTTGATGGAATTGACAGCGAATTTGACGCCATCATGAAGAAGTTGGATACCAAACCCAATCAGCAGCAGCTTCATCAGCCTCAGCAGCAACCGTCAAATCACAACAGAGGAAATTGGAGGAGAAGGAAAAGGAGAAACTGGAATCAGACCTCTAAACAGAACAATAACCAGAGCCCCAACCGACAACCTGCACCAACCCAGCCAAAAGATTAACCGTTTCGACAACCTTTGAGGAGCATTTACAAAGGATTGAAGCTGTCTTCCAGCGATTTGATCAGCACCATCTTCGTCTTAAGCTCTCAAAGTGCGAATTCTTTCAGTCCACAGTCAAGTATCTGGGCCACATCATTTCTGAAAAAGGATATCAAATGTCAAAGAGTTGCGCCAATTCCTTGCTTTTACAGGATACTACCGCTGCTTTGTAAAGAACTATGCCCAGATAGTTCAGCCTCTTAATGCCCTTCTTGAAGGCCATCTTTCAGCTAAGCAGGCTAAGGCTTGCAAGTCCGAGAAGAATAAGAGAGCTGCACCTTGGATCTGGAGTCAAGACCAGCAGATAGCTTTTGACAGCATCAAAGACAAGTTAACATCGCCACCAGTACTTGCATACGCCAATTACTCTTTACCTTTCGAGCTTCATGTCGATGCCAGTTCTCAGGGTCTTGGGGCAGTGTTATACTAGACCCAGAATGAACAGAAAAATGTGATTGCTTATGCAAGTACAGGTTTGCGTCAGGAAGAGTGCAAATATCCAGCTCACAAGCTAGAATTTTTGGCTTTGAAGTGGTCTGTCACTGATAAATTCACAGACTATCTTTATGGCTCTTCATTCAAAGTGGTGACGGACAATAACCCATTGACATATGTCCTCACTACCGCCAAAGTGGATGCTACCGGCCATCGTTGGCTTGTAGAATTGAGTAGTAGAAAAGATTTTCATTCATCTTATTGTTACTTACCTTTTTTTTTTTTTATTGACATATGTCATGTATGGAAGAAATGCATACACATGTATCATTAAAACTACAATGAAGGAGAATTATTTGAACCATGCTCTGGCAAAAGGGGTCTTAATTCATCTTCGTGATGCATGACACCAATCAAGCCATCGCATGGTTATGGAACCACATAAGGCCTTTTTTTTTTTTTTTTTAATGATCGACTGAATCAAGAGGTAAACTGGTCCTTGGATATACAGAAAATTGACCTATCGCGAAAAGTTTCGGCCCAGGACAGCCTGTGCGGACTGTGCAGGCTTACCTAGGTCAATATTTTTCGCAGATGCATTAAGCCCCCTTTTCACAGGGCATGGCTCATTTATTTTTCCATATTGCTTGTGTTTCATGAAGCTTTGATGATGATGCTGATGACTTGGATGATGATGAACCTTTAGATGAACACAATCAGACTCAAGATGTGAGTATTTCATTATTTCAATTCTTCATCAGATGACAAAAATTCATTCTCTTTTGACCAAGATTTATTCTCTTCAAACTTTATAACATTTGCAGACGACATAATACACAAGGCTGTAATGATAGGATTTATATTTGATATTGTAGATCTTAACAATGTGGGAGAAGAAAATATTGATGGGAAAAGAAAAAAATACTGGTTACCAGTATTTTGGCCTATTCCCATGTTTTCATAAGTAGTTGTTAAAACATGGGATCATTGTTGGTTAAGGGTTAACCCAAAGTTTTAGTTCCAAAAGTGATATTCAGAGAGTATGAATGACCTAGTCATGATTATGATACCAAAGTCCAAAGCTACTTTGTAAAGAATATCTGGCAAAATATTTTATTGGACTTACTGCACACTCTGTGTGATTTGTTCTGTTCTACAGTGTCTGCATATTTTGCAACACATCCTGAGTTTTAAAAAATGCACAACCTTTTACCAAACAATATTGTATTTTTGTGACTCTGTGTTGAGAAAAATACTTTAAAAAAAAATATGGGAAAAGGGGAACATACTGGTACATGTAACCAGCATTTTCTCTCTTTAACAGGTTGAACTAGATTTTATATGTTGCCAAATTTTGTCATGTGTTAAAGCATCAATGTTAATCTCAAGAGGAGAGCAAAAGAGTCAGCTGTAAAGATAGGTTGATGAAAGTCAGTGCACCCATTTCAAGCTGAAAGTGTTTGTTTTTCTGTCTGCAAGTGTTATTGTTCATTGAAAAATGTCCTTGGTTTGTAATCCAGGTGATAGAAGTTTGATTCTTAGCATTGGTCAAATTTTTATCAAGGACTGATGATTTAAGTCTTTGCCACACAATCCCGAGTTTTAACGACCTTAAGGAAGAGGTCTTTTGAAAACATTGTGAGAAAAGGAGAAAATGCTGGTAACCAGCATTTTCTCCATTTCCCACAATGTTTTCTACTCTTTCAAAGACAAATTCCATTATTTGAGTCTCATTTAGTTTGTCACCTGGAAATGCTTTCAAATTGGACAAGTCTACATTTCTGTTGTCTGGTAGAGTTAACCCTATACCAAACAATGAAATTTTAGACTTGTCCAGAATTGAAGGCATCTGCAGACAACAAAGTGGCTCCATTGGCAAATTTTGCCGTTGATAGAGTAGAAAACATGGGAAAAGGAGAAAATGGGAAAAAGGTTACCTGCTCAATTTGTCTGAATGATGCTGATTATGGTGTGAACCAGGAAAGATACCAAACTTTAATACAATCCCATAGGACCGATTAAAAGTTACTCTCAATATATCTCTTCTTAATACGTGTATTGTATTACATAGTTTGTGCACTTTTATAAGGGATGATTTGTTTGATGAATGTATAACAAAATAAACAATCTTTTTATATTTAGTGGGAGCCAGCCAGGGTAGTTCGGTGGTTAGCGTAGCTGACATGTGACCTAGTGGTTGCTACGATACCCGGTTGAGGCAAACTTTCTTTGCGGCAATTTTTCGCCTCTCACCTCTGATGCATGTGAGAAGTAGTCAGTGGCTTTGGACAGAAAGTTGTGTCAGTACTGGTGTTTGAAAGCCAGGAAACACATGGGTGCATCATTGACTGCCATGATATGACCTATGCTGGTAAAATGGTGTTAAACTTCAATACAAACGAAACATTTAGTGGGACAATTTTTTTTTTTTTTTTCGACAGGGGGATGGTCAGCTTGGAATCCTGCCAGCAGATGCAGCCCAACCTACAGCCCCACAGAAACGGATAACAACATCATATATGACCAAATATGAAAGAGCGAAAGTACTTGGTGCAAGAGCACTGCAAATTGCGTAAGCTTTTAGTTATATTTATAAGTACATGTAGTGGTTTAGTGCCATTTTTGGCATTTTCATTTAACTCTTTACCAAAAGACAAAATTTTGGACTCGACCAAATTGAAAGCATTTGCAGATGACTCATTTCATGTAACTCAATTGATGATTTATGTCTTTGATAGGGTAGAAAATATTTTGGGAAGAGGAGAAAATGCTGTTTACCAACATTTTCTCCTTTTCCCACAGTGTTTTCAAAAGTCTTACACAGGATTTTGTGGTTTAAATGTAGTAATGGTGACAAAGTACATGTTAAGACAAGAACTTTTTCTTCCACCTAAAGCATTATGATAGCATAAATAGATAAAAGAAAAATTAATACTCAAAGTGCAGGCTTATTGAGAGTTGATAGTATTATTGAATTGCTTAAACCTTTATCAAACAGTCTTCTAAGACAGATGAATAGAGATTTTAAAAAAAACTTTTGGGAATAGGAGAAAATGATGGTAACAAGCATTTTCTCCTTTTCCTAGAATGTTTTTGCCCTTTCAACAACAAATCCCAGTAATGGAGCCATCTTGAATGTGTTGTATGAAACTGTTTTCATTTTGGACCAGTCTAAAATTTTGACTCCTGATAAGGAGTTAAATCAGTGCAGTATGAATCATAAAGCATTGTTTAACTCTTTACCACACAATCCCGAGTTTTAACGACCATGAAAAAGAAGCCCTTTGAAAACATTGTGGGAAATGGAGAAAATGCTGGAAATCAGCATTTTCTCCTTTTCCCACAATATTTTCAGCCCTTCCCAAAACAAGTTTTAAGTTTTCATTCTCATTTAATTTGTCGTCTGCAAATGCTTTCAATTTGGACCAGTCTAAAATGTTGTCATGTTGTAAAGAGTTAAGGGGCACTTAGTTAACATCCTTCCATTTAAAATGTGTGAAATGTAATTAGATGCTGAAGCAAAGGAAAACCTGTCAACAGGAATTTTGTCATGACTAGTGCATCAGTGGATACAGGAAAACTGAAATTATGAGATATTGCTATAGCCTTTTGCAGGATAATCTAGGATCATTTTTATTTCAGAATGTGTGCCCCTGTGATGGTGGAACTGGAGGGTGAAACAGATCCTTTGATCATAGCAATGAAAGAACTGAAGTAAGTGATTTAACTCTTTACCACATGACAAAAATCTAGACTGTCAAAACTGAAAGCATCTTCAGTTGACAATTTCAGTGGGGATTAAATGATGGAATTTGTCTGTATAAGGATAGAATACATTGTGAGAAAAGGAGAAAATGCTGGCTACCAACATTTTCTCCTTTTTCCCACAAGGTTTTCAAAAGGCTTTTTACTCACGGTTGTTAAAATTTGGGATTGTGTGGTAAAGGGTTAATTGTTTTATTGATGTCAAATTGTTAGACTCTGCCAAACCAGAGAGCATTTGCATAGGACAAACTAAATGTGGCCAAATTTTTTTCATGACTGAATTGAGGGGAAAGGAGAAACTCAGGATTGTGTGGTAAAGAGTTAACTGTTTGACTTTTGTAGATTCTGTTAAATACCAATTGAAATGTTCAGCCTTTCCTCTTCTCCAGTGTTATTTAAACACTAGAATATTTCAGTTCAGAAGGGTAAGGTTAATGCCCAATAAAACCTTTCTGAGCAAGCTATCTGTATCAAGCAAGGACATTTTAGTTTCCAGAGAAGGGAAACTTGTTAAATGTACCTTTGCTAAGCAAGCACATACTTAGTGTTCCCTTTTTGCTCGCTTGATACAGGTTGGACTTTAATTCTTTAGCTTTTAACTGAAGTTCCTACAGAAACATGAGCCATGCTCTGACTAAAGGGAGTTTAATGCATCTCCATGATTCATTATACCAAGAAGTCATCACATAATTATGGATCCAGACAATCAATTTTGTTTAACAACCAAATGAATTATGTGATAAAAGGGTAATTTGACATGCAGAAAAATTACCAAAAATAAATTGCGTGAAATGCGCTGACATGGTTGATACTCTTTGCAGATGCATTAAATGCCCTTTTCACATAGCATTGCTCATTTGTTTTTTTGGGGGGTATGAAATACATCTACATTGTCATGACTCTTTAACTGCAGCTGAAAGGGCGCTGTACAGATTTTTATAATCACTATTAACCTAAAAATGCCATATCACTGAAGTTAGTAAAGCAATAGTTAACAAACCATAAATGAATGTGAAAGAAAAGTATAGGAAAAAACTTTTTATGTTATATGTATGTCCTAGGTGGGATACATAGCCTTTGCAAAGATTCGTGGGAATACCACATTAGCAATTATGTCCATCTACTCTGGATCATATTCAAATAAGAATAAAGTCATCATCTGGTCTCATAGAAATGCAATACTGTTATTTAAACAGCATAATTTCATTTTTACTGAAGGCAACTGCTTTCAAAGAAAAATATATGAACCGTGGTCTGGCAAAAGGGGCTTAATGCATATCTGTGATCCATGATACCACTCAAGCCATCACATTCTTATGTATTCATAAGAGCCCCTTTTTTTAACAACCAACTCAATCATGAAGTAGAGTGCTCCTTGAACATACAGAAAATTGACCAATAGCAAAAAGTTTCTGCCCATTTCAGCCTGCGCACGCTGTCCTAGGTCAATACTTTTCGCAGATGTATTATGCCCTTTTTTCACAGAGCATGGCTCATATTTAGTGGTAATGATAACTTCTTTATAAGAAATGTTGATTTGTAGCAAAAAATCTGAATAGGCCTCTATAAATTTGGCTCAGTTCTTATACTTTAAAGCTATGTGACAAAATACATATGGTGTCGGAATCCCTTTTGTCTACTTCAGGGCCAGAAAAATACCGATTATCATCCGCCGCTATTTGCCTGATGGCAGTTTTGAGGACTGGGGTATTGATGAGCTTATAATGACAGAATGATTGGATGATGAGCAGTTTGTGATTGTCTTTAAGAATACCATTTGTGTTTGGGGAAAGAGTTGTGGAACTTAGTAAAGCTGTTTGGTGACTACAAGAGTTCTAAGTAAAGTGAATGGAGTGAGTGTCATCAGAGAGCTAAGCAGGACTCATGTTGCTTTTGCCTACAATGTAGGCAAATTCAGGCTGCACAAAATGTGCAGTTTGTCTTACTTCTACACTGTATTTTACTTTCTCGCCAAAATAGCCCTAGAATTGTAATAACTATGCTGTTTTTCTTGCGTGAAGATGTCCATTTCATTTATTCAGAGCTCTTAGGGCCTTGACAGATTTTGATCTGTCGTGGATGATCATGACTAATTGCGATAACGCTTTTTTTAAACTGTGGGCAGAAAAATTAAAATGTATAAGTGATCAAGAAGTAAAGGAAGATAAAGATTTGTATCTCTAGGCCACAAATTTACTTAACCCTTTACCACACAATCCCAGCTTTTAACGACCCTGAGAAAGGAAATTTTTGAAAACATTGTGGGAAAAGGAGAAAATGCTGGTATTTCCAGTGTTTCTACCCTTCCGAACACAAATTTCAAGTTTTGAGTCACCTTCATTTTGTCGTCTGCACATTTTTCCTATTTAGACAAGTCTAAAATTTTGTTTTTTGGTAAAGAGTTAACCCTTTGCCACATAACTTTTAACAACCCTAGGAAGAATGCTCTTCAAAACACTGTGGAAAAGGGGAAAATGCTGGTTAGCAGCATTTTTTTTTTTTCCTTTTCCCAGAATGCTTTCTACCCTTTCAGAAACAAATTTTAACTTTTCAGTCTTATTTATTTTGTTGCCTGTAAATGTTTTTGAATTTGATCAAGTCCAAAATTTTGTCATTTGGTAAAGTTATTTGGTGCCAAGTAGATAATGTAAAGGAAAAAGTGACTATGCTGTGTGTACTGCTAGTTATAAAAAGTTGATAGCCAAGACTGCCGTTTGTGGAAGGAAGAGTCTGAAAACCACATTGTAATGAAAGGCGTTCTTAGTAATTTTGTTCATGTTTGAATAAAAAATCTTCTCCATAGACACATCTTTCTTGTTTCTTTTTCTGTCGGAAGTACTATTTACACTGATGTTTAGGCTCATTGCCTCCTGAAAGGAATTTGAAGCAAAGAACTTTAGGAACACCCTTGTGAGCTACTGCCTGCCTGGGTAGCTCAGTGCTTAGCATGTTTGATTAGTGACCTGGTGGTTGCCAGTTCGATGCCCAGTTTAGGCAAACTTTTTTTCCAGCGATTTTTCACCTCTCACCTCTGATGCATGTGAGAAAAGTAGTCAGTGGCTTTGGAAAGAAACTTGTTTCAGTACTGGTGTAAGATATGGAATGCCATAGCAGAAAATATTCAAGATATAAAAACACTATCAAGATATTTAAAATATTCAATCAAGATAGTCGCAATTATACCAAAATGATATATAAATTTTGATATATGACAGCAAAATTATCATATCAAAACATAAAACCACTTCAAGACAAATAGATATACTTCAAGATGTAAAAACAGCATCAACATTTTAAAAACCACACCAAGACAAATAAATATACTTCAAGATGTAAAAAACAACATCAACATTTTAAAAACCACACAAAGACAAATAAATATACTTCAAGATGTAAAAACAGGATCAACATTTTAAAAACCACACCAAGACTCATGTGACCAATCAAGACTCACGTGACCACAAAATCCATGACGTCATCACTTGGCGAAAACAACGTACACACACTGCTGCTGCTTGACTGTTGACAGTCACACTGTCATTTTTTATTTGGCATATTAACGTTAATCATGGACCACCCAGACGAAGTTACACGGCTCTTTAGACATTCGCAGTTCCAAGATCTCATGAGAGACCTCAGGAGGAGTGTTTCAGATGCCCCTTCAAATGTCCGTGATGTTGTTTCATTCATTAAAGCATAAAATGTAAGATCATACTGCATGTTTGTGCAGCCTGAGCCTCCTAAAGATCAGATAGATGAACGGACACACAAAGGGCAGACAGACGGACGGACGAACAAACAGACAGTCATAGGGAATACCGACAGATAAACACAGACACACAAACAAAAAGAGAGATAGACGCACAGACCGACAGATAAACAGACCCACGGAGAAAAAGACAGACAGACGTGCACATGAACAGACGGACGGACGGACGGACGAAAAAACATGGGAAGACGGACAGAAAAACACTGTGCAGTCTGATCCTCCAAAAGATCCGAAAGGTTAACGGACCAACGAAAGGCAGACAGACACCCATACATATGGACAGACGAACACAAAGACACACATACATAATAGACGGACGGACCAACAGATAGACAGATATAGGGAAGACCAACAGAAAGAAAGACACAGACAGACAGCCAAAGAAAAGAAAGACGGACAGACGCACAGACCGACAGAGTAAGGGACACACAGTGGGCAAACGGGCACGATTACATATTGACAGACGGACAGACTAACATACATATAGACGGACGGACGGATGAGCAGACATAGGGAAGACCGACATAAAGATACAGGCAGGCAGGCAAAAAGACAAACGCACAGACCGACAGATGAATCGACCTACGGAGGGCAGACAGACACACATACATATACACGGACGGACGAACAGGCAGACAGACAGATAGGAAATGCAGAAAGAAAAGACACAGGCATTTGAAAAGATACTGAAGGCCTGCAGTCTGATCTTTTGCTACACAATCGTAACAATGCAATGGCAATGCCAGATACCCTATCGTATGTATGGTAGGCCTCTATTACTAGAAGTGCTGTGCATACATCGTCGAGTATCCTTATTCCGTTAGTGTCCTTGAACCGGTAATTTTTGTGTACATCTCGTAGAGCACATATTTTGATGGCGTTACACGGTATTTCTGCTCGTAACCCTTACCAATATTCGAATGTCTCATTGCCCTTGAATTTCAGACAAATACAAGACAAATACACCGGAAAATAAACTAATTATCTTATGTTAAAGAAATATACTTCTTTTTTCTTGATGTTAAGTAGTGTTACTTCTCAAAAAAAATGCAAAGATCATCGACTTTCTGCAGTAAATACTACCGAGCTACCGGAATCAGGTAACGCCATGTTTCCACAAGAAGGCCGACGGTATGTTCTTTATTTATGCACATTGAACATGAAAATAGTTATCTAAGTTATTCTTTTGATATGAGAGTGACCAGAAATGATTTTTTTATGAAGGCAAGTAATTTCTAGTTCATATTCTGGTCTCAATTCTTAATTTCATCAAGTTGTTTCCCTATCATCACGGAATACGGACACTTTTCGCCAAGTGATGACGTCGTGGATTTTGTGGTCACGTGAGTCTTGATTGGTCACGTGAGTCTTGGTGTGGTTTTTAAAATGTTGATGCTGTTTTTACATCTTGAAGTATAATTATTTGCCTTGAAGTGGTTTTATGTTTTGATATGATAATTTTGCTGTCATATATCAAATTTATATATCATTTTGGTATAATTGCGACTATCTTGATTGAATATTTTAAATATCTTGATAGTGTTTTTATATCTTGAATATTTTCTGCTATGGCATTCCATAGTAAGAAAGCCAGGAAATACACGGGTGTGTCACTGACCGCCATGATAAGACCTGAGCTATTAAAATGGCATTAAACGCAAATACAAATCAAACCAAACAAAAGAAACAACCTTGTAGAATAGGTTGAATAGGGATCATCATGATGAGCTAGGGTCAATTATGTGTATACATTTGAAAACGTTGTGGCAAAACGAGGATTTGCTCATATCTAGCCTTCATGTTTTAAAAAGTTGTAAGACATGTAAAAGTGGTCTGCGTGATTTAACCCTTATCCTGCTAAATAAAAGAAATTAAACTTTCAAACAGATAGTATAAACCCAAATTTTCCTAGTTCAAGGATATTTTTGGAGGAAAGATATGTCCTTATCGGACAGTGTAGATCCAAGATCAGACTGCACATTCTGTGCAGTCTGATCTTGATCTAAGCTGTCTGTAAAAGGTCAGTGAGTCACTTAGCAGCCTAGGTGTTAATGAGTTAACTCTTTACCACACAATCCTGAGTTTTAAAAACCCTGAAGAAGAAGGCTTTTGAAAACATTGTGGCAAAAGAAGAAAATGCTGGTGACCAGCATTTTCTTCTTTTCCCACAATGTTTTCAACAATCTTGAAGACATATACTGTTGTTTGTACCCCATTTTATTTGTCATCTGCAAACGCTTTCAATTCTAACAGGTCCAAAATTTTGTTTTGTGGTAATGAGTTAAACCTTCAACTCCTTACCAAACAACAAATCATTGGACTTGTCCAAATCCAAAGCATTTACAGACAGTAACTGACTAATGAAATGTGGCTCTATTGGTGAGATTGTCTTTGGATGGGTAGAAACTTGGTGGGAGAAGAGAAAATGATTCTTTCCAGCATTTTCTCTTTTTTGCACAATGTTTTCAAAAGCCTTTTCCTTACAGTTGTTCAAACTGAGGATTTTGTGGTAATCAGTAAACATACAATCTGGTGCTTTTATGACCCTGTGGAGGAAGGCTTTAAAAAACATGAGAAAAACAGAAAATCATGGAAACCAGCACAGAGCTTTTTCTTTTTCCATGATGCTAGCTTTCCTTCCAAATAAAAATTCAATCACTTTGGCCACAATAATTTGTGGCTTTGACTATGGACTTGTCTAAAATGTTGTAAGGTAGAGTTAAATCATCCTCCAAATTAACCTCTTTTTCATCCCAGGGGTCCTGCATTGCTCAGTGGTAAGGTGTAGGACTTGTGAACTGAAGGCCCTGGGTTCGAGCTGCACTGGATCCATTGGGTTTACCGTGGGAGTGTCCTTGGGCAAGACACGTAGGAGCCCTAGCCTAGTACTGGTGAAACCCAGGAAATACATGAATATGTGAGCTGTTGCCTTGATATGACTGAAATAATGTTGAAATGGAGCAACACACCACTGAATCAAATAATCAATCGATCTTTCTCATCACCATCACCATGGTTTCCCTGTCAGAATCCAATCAAATGAGAACCCTTTTCTAGCTAGACCCAATTGCAGATCACAATCTTGACCTAAGTCATACATTCAATGTGAGGTGAACTGAGTTATCAAGAGAGACAGCTATCTAATATCTCGTACATACACAACCGACTCTGGAATAACATTTTTGTCTTGCATTAAATTTTGTAATCTTTCAAAACATGGCAAAAGGAGAAATGACTTTTAATGATTGCTCGAGAATTTCTGTCATACTTCCACATGTGGACAGGTAAGCATCTTCACAAGCCAAGGTGATGATCACTACCTGGATCTTATGATCCACGTAGTGATCATCACCTTGGCTTGCGAAGATGACAGGTAAGACAAATGCTTTGGAAATTATTAGATCTAGGCAACTCACCAGACCCAAATTTAGACTCTACCAAATTTAAAGATTTGCAGACAAAAAGTCCAACATAGCTCAAAACATGTTAATTACCAGCATTTTCTCCTTTTCATTTTCAGCCCGATACCCATGAAACTTGGCCAGAATGTTTGTTCTGGATAAAATCCCAGACAAGTTGGAAATTGGGTCACTGGTCAAAAAGTAGGTCACAGGGCCATATCTTAGAAAAAGCTTGTGTGCACTCTAGAGGCCACATTTTCAGCCCGATACGCATGAAACTTGGTCAGAATGTTTGTCTGGATAAAATTTTAGACAAGTTTGAAATTGGGTCATGTCGGGTCAAATGCTGGTTGGGAAAAGGAGAAAATGCTGGTAATAAGCATGTTTTGAGCTATGTTGGACTTTTTGTCTGCAAATCTTTAAATTTGGTAGAGTCTAAATTTGGGTTCGGCACGTTGCCTAGATCTAATAACTTCCAAAGCAAGCACAGCCATCTAGGTTGACCCAAAGAACATGGGGCTTATATGAACAGCTTGGGACCAAGAACTTACTACTCAAAAAGTGCAGTATGACAGCAGATTCTTCACTATTGCATGTTTTCTCATTTTCCAAACCTGCATATTCTCCTACTCTGACATGCTTTCAAAAAGCCCATTTCTTCAGGATAGTTAAGCCTTTACCAAACAATTCCGAATTTTAACGACCCTTAGAAAGAAGTCTTTTGAAAACATCATGGGAAAAGGAGAAAATGCTGGTAACCAGCATTTTCTCCTTTCCCACAATGTTTCCTACCCTGTAAATTACAAAATCCAGTGTTTCGGCCACATTTAATTTTTCGTCTGCAGATGCTTTCAATTTGGACCAGTCTAAAGTTTTGTTGTTTGGTAAAGAGTTAAAAACATGGGATTGTTTCAAAATGGGTTACCGGTAATCTGGGAAAAAATTATTATTATACATGAAACATGAAAAAGATGCTATAATTAATCAATTACATGTGACTTGTTTCATGTTGATTGTCCACATTCTACTAGAATGCTTTCAAAGTTACTGGTTGCTTATTTGTTTACGGACTTTTGCTTTAGGTCTCTTTAACATTATTTCAGTCATTGTTTCAGCCATCTGTCTTAAATATATGTGTGCCCTAGGCAAGGGCTCTCATTTGTCTGACCAATGGACACGCCCACAAAAAAGCCAGGGCCTAGAATGAGGACCCACTGTTTACACTTTCACGACTGAGCCACACAGAAAACCTTGCTAATATGTCTCAGCAATATCACATCAGGGCCTAGTTTAATGAAACAAGAGGGCCATGATGGTCCTGTATCGCTCCACTGGCTTAGAAATATAAACCATAAATACTAAACATTTCAATTCTGAGCCAAACGGTTTCAAAATGAAGACTTACAAAGTTTTCTCTGTAAAAGCCCATGTGAATGTTGAGACCCGCAGGGCAAAGCCATTTTTGATCCCAGAGCTTTAATTACTTGAACCCTGGTTGAGGTCCACAAGATAAAGCCACATGCCAAAATAATACAAGTCTATGCTGTATGGTTATAAATAAGGTGATTTTCAAGTTTTGTCCATATGAAGCCTCTGTAAAACGTAAGACCCCTGATGCAAGGCTAATTTTGAAAAAAAAATCATAACTGGAAGATTTCTTAAGTTGTCACTATGTAAGCCCATGTAAAACTTGTTACCCCTGCTGCGGGGCCAATTTTGACCCCAGGGCTAAAATTTTGGCCTGCTTGGTAGAGGCCCACTAGATATAGCTACATGCAAAATTTGGTAGCTCTAGGCCTTATGGCTAGGTACAGGAAGATTTTTAAAGTTTTCTCTATATAAGCCCATGTAAAACTTGTGACCCCTGGGGCAGAGCCAATTTTGACCCCAGGGCTATAATTTGAAGAAACTTGATAGAGGTCTACTACATTAAGCTACATGCCAAATTTGGTAGCCCTATGCCTCATGGTTTCAGACAAGAAGATTTTTAAAGATTTCGAATATTTTTCAGTTTTGTTGCCATGGCAACCAGAGTTTTTGAAGGAATCAAATTCTTTCAAGAAATTCTGAAGAGGACCATGGCAGGATCATTTCTGTGAAGTTTCATGAAAACTGGATGGGTAGTTTCAGAGAAGATGTTTGAAATAAAAGTTAAAGCACGGACGGACGCACGGACGCACGACGGACACCGGGCCATGACATAAGCCCGCTGGCCTTTCGCCAGTGGAGCTAAAAACTTAAGTCTCTTATTTTACTTAAATGTGGAAACAGATTTGAGCCATGCTCTGTGAAAAGGGGGCTAAATGCATCTGCTAAGAGTATTGACCTAAGTGCAGGCTGACCTGGGCCCAAACGTTTCTCTAATGCATTCCAAAGGACCAGTCTACCTCATGATTCAGTTGGTTGTTAGACATAATGAATTTTACCGATCCATAAATATGTGAAGTCTTGCTTGGTATGATGCATCACAGAGATGCATTAAGCCACCTTTTGCCAGAGCACAGCTCATTTATTTTCCGACTTAAGTTAAGTTTGCTATTCCAGACACATTTCCCTAACATTAACAGACTTATGTAACATTCTCAAGTCCTATGTTGTCCCAATGTTCCAAACTCAACACGGCAAAATAACGGACTTACGTCTGTTCATTGACTTAAGTCCATTTATTTTGCTTAGTTCAGTCTGAAACACAGTGTCAAATCAAGATTTGAAGACGTTACTACAGTCTGTTAATATTGCTAAAATGTGTCTCAAATAACAAACTCAACAGTTTGTTGAACCTGGGACCATTAGTAGATTTGAGTAAAATAAAAGACTTAACCCTTAAAGTGCCTTTCACTACTATAGTTGCTTTTGTGGCCACTGTTGATCAAGATCAGGCAGCACAAAACGTGCAGCCTGATCTTTGATCTACACTGTCTGCTTAGCTGATGCACTGCAGACAAAAGGAACCATGAAATTGCGATTATTTAGGTCACATTTCTGGGATAAAACATTCTGTTAGGTTTATTCGGCGCTTTAAGAGTTAAGTTTGTTTGTGAAGCAGAGGCCAGATACCTAACTAAAGCCATGTCAAATTAAGGTCGTCAGATATTGAAAAGAAGGAAAAACTTGTTCATAAGAAAAAACATTGTGATGGAGAAAGGCAACAATTTCTTCATTTGCTTAGCCATAACTGTGCCGAAACTATTACATGTATAACTACAGAAAGGGCAAAACAAATAGAAGAAAAAAATTGAATCATGATAATTTTATTCCTTAAAAACCAATGTTAACAGGTACAAAAAATGTGATACATATGCAAGAATTGCATTCTTTTTACTTTCAGGTAAAAGATAATAACAGGAATAAAGATTAGACATTCATACAAAAATTACTACCAACTATGAATGCAGTTTACCACATCTAAAAATTACCTGCAAAGTGTTGAATTTTCCTTCTTCTAAAATAGAATAAAAAGGAAAAGAAGAAAATATTCTACAATGTTTTCATAATCCATTTGCAATACAAGTTGTTCACTGTAATCCATTTCCATGCAAGCTAGTGTCCAACCTGCTAAAGTTTGGATACAAGTGACATTGATACATTCCAAAATTTCATTTACTTTCTGAAACAAATTTCAAATTTGTTCAACCTGAAACCAATTTAAATGTGTTTTTTTCGATAATCTGCTTACTAAAAGGGTACAAAACATTGTGGAAAAGGAGAAAATGCTGGTTTGCAGTATTTCTCTTTTTCCAACAATGTTTTCAAAAGCATTCCAAGAGGTACAAAGGGATACAGAAAGGAAAATAATTGCCTGTCTTTTCCCAATTAAGTATTTTTCCATTGTTCACAATCTTCATCCTTATTTCCCATCAGAGATATAGATATGCAAATTGAATCCACATTTCTCCAGTAGCATGCACACACAAACATTATCTCAGAATGATCCTATGAATTGATGAATAGTTAAAATGCTATCAGAAAAACAATCCGAATTTAGATTCTGTTGAATATAATCAAGGGGTCAACAAAATACCTAAAACTCTCAACTGGCCATGAATTAACTCTTTACCAAATGACAAAATTTTAGACTGGTACAAATTCAAAGCATTTGCAGATGACAAAATAAATGTGACTGAAAAATTTAATTTTGTTTTGGGAAGGGTAGAAAACATTGTGGGAAAAGGAGAAAATGCTGGTTACCAGCATTTTCTCCTTTTCCCACAAGGTTTTCAAAAGGCTTCTTTCACAGGGTTGTTAGAAGTCGGAATTGTGTGGTAACGAGGAAATGAATACACTGAGTTGTCGCCATCTTATAAACAGGTAAATCAGATTGAAAATAAAGACTTTATTGTTTAGAAAAAATACCTATGGTCAGAGAGACACACAACAGGAATCCATCATTCTTTTGGCCATAAAAACCAGACAACAACCTTTAAGATTTCTCGAAAAAAGAAAGCATTTGTAGCCTACAAATATAAAATGCTGCTAATTTGTTTTTGACACGGCAAAAAATAGTGCGGGAAGAAAATGCTAGTTACCAGTATTTTGTCCTTTTCCCACACTGTTTTCAGGAGCTTACCTTTCTTTGGCCATAAAGGGTTGTTTGATACATGGCTGCAGAGTAATAAAAATCTTGAAGGCTGAAACTTTGACATTATCTTTGGTAATTTATAAAAGACTTTAGATTTTATTGCTTCAACAAGAAAATGGTGAAGTCGGATAGACACATTGATGGATACCTTACCTTAACTCTTTATCAAACAACATTTTGGCCTCTTTCAAACTGAAAGCATTTGTAGACATTTCCCCCAACTGATTAAATTTGACCTTGAAAGGGTAGAAAAAATTGCAGGAAAAGGAGAACACTCTGGTTAAAAGCATTTTTTTTCTCCTTTTTTTCCCCCAATCTTTCCAATAGCCCTCTTTCTCTGGGGTCATAAAATATGTGATTCTGTGGTAAGGGATTAAAATAACCTTTTCAGGCCTTTGGCCAGTACAGCTGAAATTGCATTAGAACATGACAAAAATCTGACCCCTTGAGATGCTGGGGACATAATAAGGTTTTGGATAATGGAGAGCATGATCAAACTGCTGAGCAAATACTGATTCTGCTCCTACAGTACCTGCACTGGTTGGTATTCAGCCAGAACAGCATAAAGGAATGATAACATACTAAAACTGACCTTGCTCAATTGCCATGAATGTAAGTTAACACCTTTTTGTCAGGAAAAAGCTCCTAAATCTTTTATAGACAGTGATATTTAAGACTTGTCCAAAATGAAAACATTTGAGGCATGCTCTGTGAAAAGAGGGCTTAATGCATCTGCAAAATGTATCAACCAAGGTCAGCCTGTGCAGTCCAAGCAGGCTGACTTGGGTGGAAACATTTTGCTTTTGATAAATTTTCTGCGTGTCAGAGAACCATTCTTTCTCATGATTTGGTCAGTACAAAATTGATTTTGTACACAATACTGTAACCACTTGCTTGGTGTCGTGCATCACAGAGATGCATTAAAACTCCTTTTCCAAGAGTATTGCTCACTTGGAGACAACAAATTAATTGTGGCTCTTGAGTGTTTAGTAAAGGGTTAATTAGGCAACTTCCAAATTATGCTAATGAATAGATAAGACTGTAAATTCTTGATCTATTTTATCTACCAAAGAATTTTGTAAGTTGAAGACACATATAAAAGGTTAATAAATTATCTTTCAGACGTGCCCTCGGAGTATTCAACATCCACTGTTAAAGAAAGAAATTTAATTAAAAAGAGCCTAAACAGACACATTTAAGTCTTTTTGAATTTCAGCTGAACACACATGTATACCAAAAAGTAGAACCATTAACCCTCTCCAAAACAACAAATTTCACACTATTCCAAATTCAAAAATTCCAATTTGATATTGGTATATGTGAGCTGTAGTTGTCTGAAAGGACAGAAAACAATCTGAGAATGGGAAATATTATTTGCTAAAAGCACTTTCTCCTCTTCCCACATTGTTTGCTAAAGACTTCCTTTGTAGACATGTGGTAACACTGGACTGTTTGTAGCCACCATAGGCAGAAGAATGTGCCCCTTTTTTTAACCCGTTCTTGTTCACAGAAAATTATACCGATTGTTTTACCAAAATATCCTGTGACTTTTAGACACTGGAAAAGAAACCAGCAAATTTCGTCCTTTTCCAATCATTTGAGCCAGCATTCAGTGTATCATCTGCAATTGCTTTCCATGTGGACGACACTAAATATGTTTTGGCTAGGACTATATTCACCAACCATTCTAAATTGCATTCCTAGTCTTAATCTAGATGTTGAAAGTAACATAACTTCTGATTGGCAAAACCATTTGGTTTATTGACTTAACCATTTGGTTAAGCCAGTCAGAAACTGTGTTACTTTCACATTTTGAATATTCTTGAAAATTAGACAAGAGTGATTTTAAAGAATGGTTGGAGAGTACATGACCTGTTAACTCTTTACCAAACCACAAAGTTGGAGACTTGTCTGAATTGAAAGTATTTGCCGACAATAACTTAAATGTGGCTCAAATGATGGGATATATTTCAGAAAGGATAGAACATATTGTGGGAAAAGGAGAAAATACTGGTTACCAGTATTTTCTCCTTTTCCCACAATGTCTTCAATAGCCATCTTTCCCAAGGTTGTTAAAACTCAGGATTGTGTGGTGAAGGGCAAAAGAAGTAAAATAACTAACTAGTGAGTGGAGTTTCAATAAGCTAGCCACATACGGAAGCACATGCCACTATGACATATAAATAAATAAATTAATATTTTCCTCATCTCTACGCATATACTTGTTTTCTATCAACCACTCTATCTGTTCCTTGATCAGCTTTTTAGATGGTAAAAACATGTTTTTAAGGATTTCTACAAGTTCTGTTTGTAAAGCTGCATTTGTTATCTTTTTTCGCATCTTCATTATTTTCACTATGGCCTCCTGAAATTGTAAGAAAAAAAAAGAAAATCATTCACCCATTACAAACCATTCCAAGTTGTAACGACCCCTGGCAATTAGACTTTTGAAACCATGGTGGGAAAAGGAGAAAATGCCGGTAACCAGTATTTTCTCCTTATTCCACAACATTTTTGAACTTTTAACAACAAATCCAATCATTTTAGCCATATTTTAAATTGTTGTCTGCAAATGCTTCCAATTTTGACAACAGTACCTTTTTGTTGTGTGGTAAAGAGATAAAGAATGAAAGTACTGAGAGCACTGGTGGGAAAAGGAGAAAATGCTGGTTAATGACATTTTTTCCTCTTTCCGCAATCTGTTTGAAAAATTCAATTCTCAGGGTCGTTAAAATTTCCAGATTGCTTGGTAAAAAATTAATATACAGAGAGAGAGAGAGAGAGAAACTGGAAAAACATGGATGGATGGATGGATGAATGGATATCAATCGATCGACTCAGAGAGAGAGAGAGAGAGAAAAAGAGAGGGGGGGGGGACTGGAAAAACATAGTTTCAAAAACTATTTGTATCAATGCATTGTATATTACAGATATGACTGCATCTGTCTTTTGGATGATGCCTCCATTTCAATACTACCTGTACTCTATCTTTACCATTTATAAGACAATATTCTTGCACTTTCATAACAAAAAAATCTTAGAAAATTGTATTGATTA
The DNA here is from genome assembly GCA_945859785.2 of Tridacna gigas. Lineage (NCBI taxonomy): Eukaryota > Metazoa > Mollusca > Bivalvia > Cardiida > Cardiidae > Tridacna > Tridacna gigas. Next base: position 16,684,490 of record OX244031.2, read on the forward strand.
TTGAAGCATATTAACCAAATCACTTCCCTGTCTGGTTGCTAAATGAATAAGTTTTTAAAGTTGTGATAAATTCAATCTATTTTCAACATTAAGAAGTTCTACAAATTTGAACATAATGGGGGGTTTGTTATAATAAGGTTTAGAGAATGTAGAAAATGGGTTTAAAAAACAGCTACACACAGGACAAATATAAAAAGTCACCAATTGAAAAATCAAGCATTTACTCATTCAAAGTGGCTTCCTAATAAAAGTTGGTACCTTTGGTATGGTAGATTTCTGTTACAGAATCGACAGCAGTCTGTTTTGGTGATACATTTATTCAATCATTCTAGTAGATTGTCTTCTATCCTGCGTAAAAACTATGAACCCTTGTCCTATTTAAAGACACCTTAAAATGATAGACTATGCTAAAATGAGGATTTATGCAGTGAGGGTTCTCTTATGTCTTTCTTGAGTTTCACCAGTGCAAAACTTAGGCTCTGTAGTGCCTTGCCCAAGGAAGCCCTGATATGACCAGCACTGCAACTTTAGAGATTGAATTTCCTGACTAAAGATCCAAAGTCTCAATCACAGAGTCACAACTCCCCCCCCCCCCAAAAAAAAAAAAAAAAAAAAAAAAACCAGAGAGAAAAAGCAGGCAAGATGAATTTTTAGTTCGTATTGGGAGTTTAACGCTGTTTTAACAGCTTAGGTCATATCGCATCTGCATTTTGTTTCCTAGCTTTCTCACACCAGTACTGAAACAACTTTCTTTCCAAGTCACTGACTACTTTTCTCACAAGCATCAGAGGTGAGAGGTGAAAAGTCACTGGAAAAAAGTTTACCTCAACAGGGTATTGAACCTGCAATCACCACATCATGAGTCAGATACGCTAACCACTAAGATACCTAGCTGGGCTCTGAATCTTTAGTCAAAATCTTACAGCCCCAAATATATAAACTCACCTCTTTTGATGAATGAAAATACAATCCACTGACACTCAGAAAGATGTTTATCTTGGGGGCTTGGCTAAAACTGAACAATCTGTGCAGTCTGATCTTGATCCATGCCATCCGCAAAAAGCCCCGTGTTTCTGTTCCAAAGGCTTGAAAGGGTTAAACTAAGAGATACCAGTTATCCTAGGTAACATACTGAAGACTGATAAGCTTTACCTGAACTCTCAATATTCTAAGCTCCATAATTCCTTCATTGTCTTCTTCTTTACTTTTCTCTGTTGATAACTGAAGGCGACCGATCAAGTTGATCTTTCCTCGCTTTTGCACCTTCCCATTTTTGCTGAGAGAAGAAGGATAGTAAGATGAACCACAGTGAAGTTTAATCATTTACCACACAATTGGATGTTTCAACAACCTAAGGCTTTTGAAAACGTGAGAAAAGGAGAAAATGCTGATGATCAGCATTTTCTCCTTTCCCAACACTGTTTTCCTATCCATGCAATCAGCATTTTCTCCTATTCCCACAAAGTTTCCTATCCATGCAATCAGCATTTTCTCCTATTCCCACAAAGTTTCCTATCCATGCAATCAGCATTTCCTCCTTTTCCCACAAAGTTTTCTTTCCATGTAAGGACAAATTCATCATTTCAGCAGTATTTGATTTTCTCATCTGCAAATGCTTTCAATTAGGACAAAGCTAAAATTTTCTGCAGTAAAGAGATAGCCCAACCTGACTCATATAAAGGGTATTTTAAGTAAGTTTTCTGTTTAAAACTTTAAATCTATTCTTTACAGAGGTCACTTTTATAAATGAGCCATGCTCTGTGAAAAGGGGATTTACCACATCTACATATCAACTCATGTCAGCCTGCGCAGTCAGTTAAGGCTGACATTGGTCAAAATTTTTTGTCATTGGTCAATTTTCTGTATGTCCAAGGACTATGCTACCTTATAATTCATGTCAGTTGCTAGACAAATTAGATTTTATGGATCCATAATTATGTGATTACTGGCTTGGTATAACGCATCATGAAGATGCATTAAATCCCCTTTTGCCATAGCATGGCTCATAATTATATTTAACTCCTAACCTTCTGCAGATGACATTTTTTATCCAGCCATAGACAGCTATTTAAAATCATAGTGGCAACATAGATATTGTTTGTTGTAACAACCAATGTCTTCCTCTCCCGCCATATTTTTTTTTTTACATATACAGAATGTTCTATGATTTCTACATGTTTACTCTTTACCACACAATCACTGGTTTTAGCGACCCTGAAGAAAAAGCCTTTTGAAAACATTGTGGGAAAAGGAGAAAATGCTGGTAACCAGCATTTTCTCCTTTTCCCATAACGTTGTCTAACTTTCCAAAAACAAAGTTCAATTTTGGGTCACATTTATTTTGTTGTCTGCATTGCTTTCAAGCCGGAAAAGTCTAAAATTTTGTCTTTTGGTAAAGAGTTAAACTTCGTAATCAGCCTCATTGTGCTAAAACCTCACAAGAAATCTGTAGCAGAACACAAGAGATTAGCACTCTACCTTCTTCAGTATCTCATGCTCTTTCTACCTGCCTTTTCAATGATTTTACGCTTTGTGAATATTTTTCTGCTACTTACATTAAAGCAAATTCCTGATTCACCCAAAATTCAGTGTTATCTCCGAAATCTTTTGGAGATTTCACATCACCAGGACAACACAAAACCTGTCGCCGTATTTTAGGAAATGCCACCAAAGACTGCAAAGAGAATACCTCTATTAACACTTAGGCTGCTAAGCATTACTTTCTGGGCTCTTGTGGACAGTGTAGATCAAGATCAGGCGGCACAGAACATGCAGTCTGATCTTGGATCTACACTGTCCGATAAGGTGAGATCTCTCCAAAGAGCAAAATTTTTATATCGTAAACTATGGTATTTCAAAATTGGCTGGAAACCTTTAGTTTGATCTATACTGCAGCTTAGGGGTTAATAAAGTTAAAGATAATGCCAATTTGATAAAATCATAATCAAAATATAGAGTATTTGTACCTCAAAGGGATTTTAAGAGTAAAACAAGAAATATTACGAAAAATGTACTCAAGGACTGCTTTTCCCTTGTCCATTTTACCTCATGCAAGTAACACTGTAAAATCACAACAATCCAACGATGAGCAAGACAGTCCTTAGGCTTGTAAAAATCAAATGAACATGAATTATCTACAGTAGTTATCAACATTACTGATAAAAAAAATTTTCTTGGATGGGACATATAAGGATCTGACATGAGTTGGCATTTGAGAAAAAAATTTCTTTGAATGAGTCTAGAAAAAAATGTAATTAACTCTTTACCAAAGAAAAAATTTTGGGCAAGTCCAAGTTGAAAGCATTTGCAGATGATGTGACTTAAAAAACTTAATTATGAGTTTTGGAGGAGAGAAAACATTGTGAGAAAAGGAGAAAATGCTGGTTACCGACATTTTATCCTTTACCCACAATGTTTTCAAAAGGGTTTGTCCTTAGGGTCGTTAAAATTCTGGATTGTGTGGTACAGGGTTACCTGTAAGAAAGCTTTTGGACAGCTAAATAACATTTTTTTGAATGACAAGTTTACTATAAAATTTTACCACAAAGCCAACGAATGTCAGACTGATTTTATCACATAACTAGAATGATAGTAAAAGATGTGTTATAAAACTGGTGTGTATGTACATGTGTACTGAAATTTACCTGCAAGCCTATTGGCTTCTTTAACCCTTTATGACACAATCCCAACTTTTAATGACCCTGAGAAAGAAGCCTTTTGAAAGCATTGTGGGAAAAGTATTCAGCATTTTCTCCTTTTTCCACAATGCATTCTACCCTTCCAAAAACAAATTTCAATTTTTCAGTCGCATTTATTTTGTCACCTGCAATTCCTTTCAATTTGGACTAGTCTAAAATTTGTTGTTTGGTAAAAAGTTAAAGGGTGTATACATCATAGACTAAAAATAGGCCCAAAGAAACTTGCATTTTATGATTTTTTTTTAATTGAAAGATGATAAAATTCACAGCTTTGTCACAATCATCACTTCTGACATTAGGGACTAGAAATCAGATGCACGATTACAGAGCTTTGCCCAAATGCAGCAATATTTGCTTATCTAAAACATGTATAACATAATTATTATGACAATTCATAACAGCTGTATATCAGAACAACTATGTGATAAAAACTTGTTTTGTCTTTATAGATACTGTTTTGTAAGTAAGACTTAACTATTTACCATGCAACAAAATTATAGATTTATCCAAGTTTAAAGCATTTGAAGACAAGTTAAATGTGGTTTAATGATATGATTCATCTATGGACAGGTAGAAAACACTGTTACCAGCATTTTTTCCCTTTTCCAAAATGTTTCAAAGGTCCTCTTTCTCAAGGTCGTTCAAAATTAGGATTATCTGGTAAAGACTTAAGACAGTTCCTTGCATTTCATAACAAAAATGAACATAGTAACCAGTGCTCCAGATAAGGTCCGTATTCACGTAATTTACGGATGACAATCTGATTGTTACGCATCTTTTTTTACAAAATTCCGTACTCAATACGGAACGTTTTTCCAGGTATGTAAAATATAGGGTACGAATCCGTACACAATGGAAGGAAGCTTACTCTTTTTCAGACAAACATTCAGATATCTTCTGGATTGCCGAGCAATTTTCCAATTTTTTTCCCGTTAAATAAAAAGGGAAAATCGGCTCGGACCGGAATTAGACCCTGCATCTCGGCTTTAGTCAAGTTTTTATCGATTACGGCGTGGGACCAGCGGATTGATCATACTATGTACATGTATGTTCCGAATGAATAGTTTGTGCTTTGAAAAAGTCGGGGAATTCACAGAAACGTCTGGCTAGGTTATTTCAATCCATCTCCAGAACCAAATAATCCTAACAAAACTGAGAATCGTTGAAGATAAAATCAGACTGGTCAAGACTTAAGCACTGTTCCCATTTATGTATAAATGTGCAATAAGTCACGCTCTAAATTGAATAATCACACACAGAAAATATGAAGCAAAAAGCGCATGCACCCAGATGGGCTCTCTGTTGATCGCCAGTGGTGCCAATTTGGGCCATGTTAGAAAAAAATGTCTCCAAAGCTGAAGCATTGGTGAATTCAAAAGTATTTATGATATCTGCTTTTCTAGCGTAAAATTACACGTTTTGAAGTTATTTGCGACCCTATTTGACAAATTTATGTCAAATCCTGCACAAATATTTTTCGAAAAATTAAATAGCATGAAAAAAAGATCGCTTAAAAAAAAATTATGAGTTGCATATTTGTTTCTACAAACCTGCTTTACACTTTGTACAGTAAACATCATACTGTTACTAGGTAAAATATTATGTAGTTTTACAGTAATGCTTATATAAAAGCAAATGCAAGAAAACCAATTTTGATTTTAATCAGTCTCATTAATTAAATGTTGGTACTGATCCCCATATGCTGGTACTGATTAATCTCGATTTTCATCAGTACTGTACGGATGGGATTGAAAATTATCTGGAGCACTGGTTAGTAACTATGAAGTGATACACACAAACAACAGTCAGAGAAGCCACCATGTCTAAGAATACAGACAGTACACCATCAACAGTTACAGGCCAAAAATTCAGTGTCCGGATAGTTTTAATTTTTACCTTTCTACTACCTGCAGGATTCACCTATTTAGATCCCTTTAACATCTTATTTACCTTATGAAGCAACTTTTCAACAAACAACTTAGAAAACAGCTTTGCAAAAAATAAATGATATCAGTTATGCTTTGATACAAGAGAAAGTATTGTGGCAAAAAGGAGAAGTTACCTGTTAGATGCATTTTTACTTTTTGACACAATGCTTACATAATAAGCCTACTACATGACAAAAAAATCATCAGGTGGAGGTACTATAATTATTTATGAATAAGGGCAAGACACTGCAAGTGACTTGCTGATGGCAAAATAAATGTGCCTGAAAATTTGAAATTTGTTTTTGGAAAGGTAGAATACATTGTGGAAAAAGGAGAAAATGCTGAATACCAGCATTTTCTCCTTTCCCCACAATGTTTTCAGAAGTCTTCTTGTTTTGGTGCCGTTAAACTCAGGATTGTCTGGTAAAGAGTTAAGGGTTTCCTGCATTTCTTTACATATGAATTTGATCAAGCCCCCGCTATCTGTCTATACGTCAGGTCAAGGCAGATAAAACAGGCACCAGCACAATTAGAAGGTGACTTATTTTGGCTTTTACCTAAGTCAATGTGACAAATGAATCTCACCCATAAAGTTCTTCTAAGTTCTGCATCAGGAAGCTCTGTCGCCAGCTTTACACTGTCATAAGAAATTCTATCCTTTGGCCTCTGGTTCCAGGCAAATAATACTGTCATTTGAAAGGTTGTGACCTCTAAATCATAACGACCAATGTCATTGCAAAATGTTATCTGTAAAAGTAGTATGATGCATGTCATTAGTTTTCATCAGAATCTTAGAGCCATTCTCCCTTGATATGTTTACACTTTATCATAGCAACATTCTACACTACCTTATTCTAAAGCTACATATCTGATCCTTGACATTCTTGTAGGAAGAAACTAAAATAATCTTACAGTTCCTAGGGCAAGCGAGCCAGGGTTTTCAATTTATAATTGAATAGAAAACATTATTGGAAAAGAAATAATGGCTTGCAACCAGCATTTGCTACTTTTCCCACGGTTTTCTACAGTTATCTAAAGCAATGGTGCAAAATATTGTATCTGTAAGCTGTCAGGTCAATCCAAATCAATGGAGACTTACCAATAATAATACAAGCCATACTCTGTGAACAGGAGGTTCATTGTGTTTGCAAAAAGTACTGCGCAGGCTGACCTGGGTCAAAACTTTTTGCTAATGGTCAATTTTCTGCATGTCAAAGGACCAGTCTAGCTTTTTCAAACAAAATGGATTTCATGGATCCATAATTATATGATGAATTGCTCGAAATAATGCGTCACGGAAATGCATAAAAACCCCCTTTTACCAGACAGCCTCTCATATAAAATTAGGCATTCTCGTTGAGATCTCCTATTTGTATGTTTTCTTTGCACTTTTCAACAGATTTTCAGTTATACCATGGTAATAACTTCTTTGTCAATGTTTATCTTGAGTGCCACAAATACCATACATGGACTCTGTGGTGTCTTGCCCAAGGACACTCCCATGAAGTCTGTACCACATGGGGAACTGAACTCAAAATCTCTGGGTGAAAAATCCAGGACAATAGCCAATTACCAACAAGCCCTGTAGATCTACCTGTGCCTAGATTTCTCATGACAGCTTTGATGAAAGATATTTACTCTCTCGCTACCAGCTAAATAAATCAGTTTTAGAACTATGTTGAAAAGTAGACATTTGCTGCATTTAAAGATGATTTTGGTCATAGTTTAGTATCAGATTACTGGTGCTGTAAATCCAAGATCACACTGCACACTCTGGTGTTGAACTATGCCATCTGCAAAACATGCTTAAATCTTTACCAAACGACAAAATGTTGGACTTGACCAAATTGATAGCATTTGCAGATGACAAATAAAATGATACTCAAATTTTCAGATTTGTCTTTGATAGGTAGAAAACATTGTGGGAAAAGGAGAAAATGCTGGTTTCCAGAAACCAACATTTTCTCCTGTTCCCACAATGTTTTCAAAAGGCTTCTTCCACAGGGTCGTTAACACCTGGGATTGTTTGGTAAAGGGTTAAGTTGCCATTGGCAGCAAAAGACTGAAACTTACAATTCCGTTGGACATAAGGTGGTGCCACTGTAGTTTACGTCCACTGTGTTTAAGTCTGTAGAACTCTTCTACCTGCGGGATATAGTCCTCCAGTTCCATAGGTAATGATACAGCCAGTCTATCACTGGATCTTGCCCAGGCACCAGCATTTAAAATCTTTATATTTATTGAATCTGCAAGGCAGAGTAAGATCAGAGAATCAATATTTCTTTCTTAGCATGTATAGTACAAAGTATTACAAGCAACAAAATTGTAAAAAATAAACCCTAAAACCATTTTGCAAAGATACTACATGTTTGACAAAGGTCTTCAAAATGTGCAGTATGATCTTTGATCTTCACTTGTTGCTTTTCTGAGACATTCTAACAAACTAATCTTGATGATTATTTCATTTATCTGGGTCTTATTTCTGGACTTAAAATGTCTGTCAGTCTTAATCACTGCTCCACAGGTTAGAGTTGCTCCCACCTGAACCAAACTTGCACTATACAACTTTGTAAAACACAGATAATTAATATTTATTATATACCTGAACATTTTCTGACTAAAATACATGTGTCACCATTCAGATAAATCATCACACATGACAGAAAAAATCCAAATCTACACACTGTCAGATAGGGCTCCAAGTATGGTATGATGACATACCTCACGCGCTGAAAACATGCATGTTGATTTGCGATTTGATTGGTCAAAATGTTATATAACATTCATCTGCCATTCATAAAAATGAAGTTACCACTTCACCATTTTTTCTTTTTTTACGTTTACAGTCATTGAATTGAATAAAATATCAAAAATTGCAAAATTTTGTCTTTGGAAGTAGTAAGTATATAATAAAAGGAATATCATGTTGTAGTAAGTTTCCTGGTGCTTACATTTACTTCTTGCTGTGTAACAAAATTTTGACATCTTCCGCTACCTATTGGGTGACTACATAAATACTGGTGAAAGCATCACGGCACTGGGCAGAATAGATTTCCTTGAGCACTTGATCCTTTTGTAACAATGTTATCAAAATCAATTTGCAACATGACACAAACAGCTGTCTGTAGGCTGTTAATCTAGATGTCTGAATAAGTAAACATGTCCTGTACATGTATAAAGACAGTTAACTGCTGAAAAGCTGAAGTGACAGGGTATTTTTTTTGAGCCATGCATCATGAAAATGGGGCTTAATGCATTTGCAAAAAGCATCGACCCAGGCCTGCCTGCCCAGTCCATGCAAGCTGACCTGGGCCAAAATATTTTGCTGTTGGTCAATTTTCTGCATGTCAAAGGACCTGTGTACCTCATTATCCAGCAAACTGTTATACAGTAAACTGTTATAAGGATGTATAATACTGTGATGACTGGCTTGGTTGATGCACCACAGAGATGCATTAGGCTCCCTTTTGCTAGTGCATGGCTCATTTATTTTTTCTATGACACGGAAAAGTTTCTACCCAGGTCAGTCAGCCTGCGCTGACTGCGCAAGCTGACATGGGTCAATACTTTTTGCAGATACAATAAGCCCTCTTTTCACAAAGGACGGCTTAATTATGAAAACTCACCTGCTATATATTCATTGTTATTTCTGTGAGCATCTTTGAATTCTTGATTTAGATCTTCACTGACTTTGATATCCTGGAACATCCGTGCTAGTTTATTCACATAGTCTGCTGGCATACCCACTTCCTGTTCAATTTAGATACATGATTGATTTATTTATTGCTTTAATAATGTTTTAAATTGCTTTCAACACTGTTTCAGTCAAATCACAGCAACAGCTGACATATTTGTGTATTTCCTGTGTTTTAACCAATACTAGACTAGGGCTCTGAAGTATCTTACCCAAGGACACTCACAGAAAGAGCCCAGTGGATCCAGTGAGGCTCAAACCTGGGGCCTCCAGGTCACGAGTCCAACACTTTACCACTGAGCCAGTCAGGACCCCTTTAGATACATGATCAGGGTAATAAAATTTAATGTTACAAAGGCCAAATAAATATCACAGAAACCAGTTTTATGGCAAATGATGATCCTTGACCAGATTATGCATGCTCACATGTATATAAAGATTACAGATGAGCCATGCTCTGGCAAAAGGGGGCTTAATGCATACCCCTGATGCATGATACCAAGAAAGTCATCACCCAATTAGGGATCCATAAAATCCATTTAGCCCAACAACTGACTGAATCATGAGATAGAATGGTCCTTGGACATGCAGAAAATTTACGAAAAGCAAAATGTTTTGACCCATGTCAGCCTGCGCAGACTGCTCAGGCTGACATGGGTCGATACTTATTGCAGATGTATTAAGCCCCCTTTTCACTGAAGATGGCTCAGATGTAAGCTACAACACACTATATAAATCAAACTACATGTAGTTTCAAGCAAAAGCATCCTTTTTGATAATTTTCTTCTATACTACAGCTGAGTGACAAACAGCCCTATTAAGGGCATTTCACCTTTTAGTATGAAATGCCCATGCCAAACAATTGCCTTTCAATTGTATAATCGAAAACAATTGTTGGTGTGTCTAAAAATAACCTGCATAGTTATGTTTTAGCCGTAATATTTTAGACTCGTCAAAATTAAAAGCATTTGCAGACGACAGATTAAATGTAGCTCATCAAATCTTTTCTGTCTTTGATAGGATAGAAAACACTGTGGGTACAACAGAAACCAGCATTTTCTCCTTTTTCCATTATGTTTTCAAACGGCTTTCTTCCTCAGTGTTGTCGAAACTCAGAATTGTGGGATAAAAGGTAAAAAGCTAACAGGACCTATTTCAACTCTTTACCACGCAACAAAATTTCAGACATGTCCAAAGTGAAAGAATTTGCAGATGACAAATTAAAGGTGGCTCAAGTGATAGAAATTGTCTTTGACAGGGTAGAAAACATTGTGGAAAAAGGAGAAAATGCTGGTAACCAGCATTTTCTCCATTTCCCACCATGTTTTCATAAGTCCTTTTCTTTAAAGTCATCAAAACTCAGGATTGTGGTAAAGACTTAAAGTTGAAAAGATCTTAATATAGACCAATCATGGCTATTTAGCCCGAAATAATTTACAAGATATTAAACATTTAAGGTCTGTAATGAAATTGTACATCTTATAGGTAGAAGAGACAATGAAAACATACCCTTAACCATTCCACCATATTTTCCTCTTTCTCATTGTCAGCTGAAGTGTCTAGTATAAGTCGGCGGGTGAGATGGGCCTTATGGTATCTCATAAATACATCTTTGTTCTGTACATACTTCAGCACCAATAGCTAGAGTAAAAAAAAACCATGTTTTAATCTTAAATCGTGCCAGTAATCAAAAAGACAGAGTAAAGGGTAGCCAACTATTTGGCGGAAACAAAATGTCTCCGTCATTCTGATGAATAATCTTGGAATTCAAGATGAGAGCAAGAATTGAGCAGCACTCTGGCATAAGGGGGTTTAGTGCATCTCCATGATGCATGGTACTAAGTGAGTTACCACGTAGATCCATTAAAATCCAGTGTGACTAACAACCGACTGAATCATGTAGTAGACAGGTCCTTTGACAGGCATAAAATTGACCAGTAGCAAAAGGTTTCAACCCAGGTTAGCCAGCGCAGGCTAATGCGGGTCGATACTTTTTGTAGATGCATGGAATACCCTTTTCACAGACCATGGCTCACCTATTAGTATCGACAGCTTAAGATACAGTGATCGTCACGGCTATGATTCTCATGATACCTCACAGAATTGTTGTTCTGTGCTAATGCGGGTCGATACTTTTTGTAGATGCATGGAATACCCTTTTCACAGACCATGGCTCACCTATTAGTATCGACAGCTTAAGATACAGTGATCGTCACGGCTATGATTCTCATGATACCTCACAGAATTGTTGTTCTGATAAAATATCATACTGCTTTTTTCTGTATAAAATCTGATCCTAATCTTAACGGTACACAAAGGAAACTAAAGTTATGCTGGGCTCCCTATGGATAAGTTCTTAGAAAGCAACCAGATAAAGATAGAGCACAAACAATTTTTGTATAAAATGTAAAAAAATAGCAATTGTTCTAGTTTAAGAATATAAGCATGCTCTAATGGTATATATATGTAAAACAAGCTTTTTCCTTGAAATGATATCCTCCGCTGAAAAAAAGCCCCCCTTTTCCATGACACAGCATTAAATAAAACAAGAGGGCCATGATGGCCCTGGGTCGCTCACCTTAGTAGAGTGCCTTTAAGGTTTTTCTTTAATTTGACCATGTGACCTAGTTTTTGACCGCAGGTGACCCAATTTCAAACTCATATTTCATGAATACAAACATTCTGACCAATTTTCAAGTCAATTGAGCAAATAATGTGGCCTCGAGTGCCCTAAAGATATTTCTTTAATTTGACCTAGTGATCTAGATTATGACCCCTGATGACCTAAATTTGAACTGGTCTTTGACTATATCAAAAGAAACATTTTAACCAATTTTCAAATCAAATGAATAATAAATGTGGCCTCTAGAGTGCCCACTAGCTATTTATTTAATTTGACCAAGTGACCTAGTTTATGACCCCAGTTGACCCAAATTCAGACTCATGTGAGATTTTACAAAGACAAACATTCTGACCAATTTTCAAGGCAATTAAGCAAAGAATGTGGCCTCTAAAGAGCCCACAAGGTATTTCTTTATTTTGACCTAGTGACCTAGTTTATGGTTCCAGGTGACCCAAATCCAAACTCATCCGGTATTTTATCAAGACAAACATTCTGGCCAAATTTCAGGTCATTTGAGCAATAAATGTGGCCTCCAGAGTGCAAACAAGGTATTTCTTTAATTTGAACCAGTGAACTAGTTTATGACCCAAGTTGACCCAAATTAATCTTACGTGAGACTTTATAAAGACAAACTTTCTAACTAATTTTCAAGGCAATTGAGCAAATAATGCGGCCTCGAGAGTGCCAACAAGGCATTTCTTTAATTTGACCTAGTGACCTAGTTTATGACCCAAGATGACCCAATTTTGAACTCAATGAACTTGTTGCGCTTAGATGGGCAAGCAAACTTAGAAGAGAATCACTACATACCAAATATCAAAGCTCTACGCCTTCCAGTTTTAAAGAAGAATTTTAAAGTTTTCCTTCTTTGTTCCTATGTTCAAACTTGTGACCCCCGGGGCTAGGCCAGTTTTGACCCAGGGGCATCATATGAACAAACTTGGTAGAGGTCCACTAGGAAATGCTACATACCAATTATCAAAGCTCTACACCTTCCCGTTTAAGAGAAAAAGAAATTTAAAGTTTTCCTTCTTTGTTCCTACCTCCGAACTTGTGACCTCCAGGGCGGGGCCAGTTTTGACCCAGGGGCATCATATGAACAAACTTGGTAGAGGTCCACTCTGAGATGCAACATACCAAATATCAAAGCTCCACACCTTTCGGTTTCAGAAAAGAAGAATTTTAAAGTTTTCCTTCTTTGTTCCTATGTTCGAACTTGTGACCCCAGGGGCTGGGCCAGTTTTGACCCAAGCAGCATCCTTGGAACAAACTTGGTAGAAGTCCACTAGGAGATGCTACATACCAAATATCAAAGCTCTATGCCTTCCCATTTAAGAGAAAAAAAAAATTTAAGTTTTCCTTCTTTTTTCCTATGTTTGAACTTGTGACCCCCGGGGCAGGGCCAATTTTGACCCCAAGGGCATCATATGAACAGACTTGGAAGAGGTCTACTAGGCGATGCTACATACCAAATATCAAAGCTCTATGCCTTCTAGTTTTACAGAAGAAGATTTTTAAAGTTTTCCTTCTTTGTTCCTATGTTGGAAATTGTGACCCCCGGGGCGGGGCCAGTTTTGACCCCAGGGGCATCATATGAACAAACTTGGTAGAGGTCCACTAGGAGATGCTACATGCCAAATATCAAAGCTCTACGCCTTCAAGTTTCAGAGAAGAAGATTTTTAAAGTTTTCCTTCTTTGTTACTATGCTCAAACTTGTGACCCCCGGGGTGGGGCCAGTTTTGACCCCAGGGGCATCATATGAACAAACTTGGTAGAGGTCAACTAGGCAATGCTACATACCAAATATCAAAGCTCTACGCCATCCAGTTTCAGAGAAGATGATTTTTAAAGTTTCCCCTCTTTGTTCCTATGTTTGAACTTGTGACCCCCGGGGCAGGGCCAATTTTGACCCCAAGGGCATCATATGAACAAACTTGGTAGAGGTCCACTAGGAGATGCTTCATGCCAAATATCAAAGCTCTATGCCTTCTAGTTTTACAGAAGAAGATTTTTAAAGTTTTCCTTCTTTGTTCCTATGTTGGAAATTGTGACCCCCGGGGCGGGGCCAGTTTTGACCCCAGGGACATCATATGAACAAACTTGGTAGAGGTCCACTAGGAGATGCTACATGCCAAATATCAAAGCTCTACACCTTCAAGTTTCAGAGAAGAAGATTTTTAAAGTTTTCCTTCTTTGTTACTATGCTCAAACTTGTGACCCCCGGGGCGGGGCCAGTTTTGACCCCAGGGGCATCAAATGAACAAACTTGGTAGAGGTCCACTAGGAGATGCTACATACCAAATATCAAAGCTCTGCGTCTTCTAGTTTCAAAGAAGAAGATTTTCAAAGATTTTGCTTTTTTTTCCTTTTTGTTGCCATGGCAACCAGAGTTGTGGGTGGAATTCAATTCTTTGAACAATTTTGGTAGAGCTTCACCCAAGGAACATCCCTGTGAAGTTTCATCAAGATTGGCCCAGTGGTTTAGGAGAAGAAGATGTTTAAAGAAATTGTTGACGGACGACGGACGACAGACGACGGACGCCGGACGCCGGACGCCGGACATAGGGCGATCACAATAGCTCACCTTTAGCACGTTGTGCTAAGGTGAGCTAACAAACAAAACACTATATTGGCAGACAATCATAAGGAACATGAGAAATATTTTAGAAGATATCTGTCTGGACGGATGAACAGACCCACAGACAGATGGACAGGCAGCACATAAACTATATACCCCTCACCTTCGGCGGGGGATTCTGATGTACTATCAAAATATTATTTACTAAGTGCACAACAATATTGACAGTTTCAAAAGATGCCAACCCCACAAGTAAGGAAAGTACTTACTACGTCTTTGAGTTTTTTCTCAACCTCCTCTGAAGTAAGTTTTTTACTAAGTGGTGTTTTTCTGAGTAACATATCACAGTAATTGGCGAGCAGCTCTGGGCATTTAGACTCTGGTTGGGTTTTGGTGCCAACACTGCAAACAGATATTAAAGCTGAAACATAAAGTCTTTACCACACTACAAAATCTGAGACTTATTAATGTTAAAGTATTCAAAGACAACAAAACATAAGATCCATGCTCTGTGAAAAGGGGGCTTAATGCATCTGTGAACCGTATCCACCCAGGTCAGCCTGCACAGCCACGCAGGCTGACCTGTGCCGAAACATTTCGCTAATTTTCTATTTTCTGTATGCCAAAGGACCAGTCCACCTCATGATTCAGTCGGTTGCTAAAAAAAGTGGGTATTACGGATCCATAATATTTGATGGCTTGATTGGTATGATGCATTACGCAAATGCATCAAGCTCCCTTTTGCCACAGCATGGCTCATAATAATGATTCAACTCTATTTCTAATAAAAACATTTTAGAATCATCTATATTGAGAGTATGTGCAGATGACATATCAAATTTAGTTCAAATGACTGAGTTTGTTCCCATAAAGGTACAGAACATGGTTCAAAAAGGAGAGCCAGCATGGTAACCAGCATTTTCTCCTTTTCTCATGGTGTTTTCAAACTTTCTGAGGACAAATACAGGTATCATCTTTGTACCACTTATAATTTGTCCTCTTCAAATGTGCCATGCTCTGACAAAAAGGGGCTTAATGCATCTCCGTGATGCATTATACTAATCAAGACATCACATAATTATGGATCCATAATAGCATTTTTTTTAAACAACCAAATTAATCATGAGGTAGACTGGTCCTTGGACATACAGAAAACTGACCAATAGCGAAAAGTTTCGGCTCAGGTCAGCCTGGGCGGACTGCACAGGCTGACCTGGGTCGATACTTTTCGCAGATGCATCAAGCTCCCTTTTCATAGAGCATGGTTCAAATGCTTTCAACTCGGACAAGTCTACAGTTTTGTTGTTTGGCAACTCTTTTGCTGCAAACAAAACTAGATTTGTCGCAAAGGGGACACCCCCCCACCAGCACCTTGTCACTGAGGCAGCATAATCAGAGAACGGAAACGATTTTCCAAACAAAGATCACCAGTGATCCTGACCCTACACATGTGACCCAAAAACAATAGGGCACCTACTTGGGTCATGAGCAACACTTGTGTAAAGTTTCAGGGTCCTAGGTCAAACAGCTATTGAGTTTGAGTACGAAAACAATTCTCAAACAAATTTCACCTGTGACCTTGACCTTGGACCCATGTGACCCAAAGACAATAGGGCGCCTCTTTTGGTCATGAGCAACACTTGTATAAAGTTTTAGGGTCCTAGGTCAAACGGCTTTCGAGTTAGAGCATGGAAACAAAAAAGCCTACGGACAGATGGAATGACAAAGACGGTGAAACCATTATACGAACCACCCTCTACTTCTTAGGTGGGAGGTATGATAAATTTGATTTTCTTCTTGGCCTAGAGGTAAATTTCCAGTGCAGATGAAGACAAATTCGATCTTAATTTAGCCTCAGGGTTGGATGGTATAGATCCAAGACCAAACTGCACATTCTGTGCAGTCTGATCTTGATCTCTGCCATCCGCAAAAGCTATTCATGTTCCAACGGCAGTAAATGCGTTAATGAGAAGTAACGAATCATACATACATACCCTTTATTTTTAAGAGGTATCTCAAGTTTAAAGACACTGGTGTCATTTACAACAGTCTTGTATGCCTTGTCTCGAGCGGTTAGAAATCTTGGATCATCATTAAAGGCATCCAACACCAGTTTGCTAAATCTATTGAATAACTCAAGTAGCTGTTCAACATACTTTTCAGAGTCCTGTAAAACCAGAAAAACAGTTTGTTTTTTATTGTTTTGTGTGTATTGCAGCAGCCAGTGCACCCATCCATATTTTCCTGGAGTTTCTTTAACCAGTGCTTCGCACACTACTCTTGCCAAGCCACTGGCAACTTTCCCACATAACCATTGTCAAAACAATGATCTACAGAGAAAAAGGAATGAATCCTGTCCCAATGACTATCATCGATCCTTTGAAAGAAATTTGCAGAGCTGGGGATTCCAACAAGCTTTCAAGTCCTATATCCCATAGACTGTGCTACCCTGCTCTGCCATGAAAAAGAGGTAATTATTGAAAGTATCGCATTTGAAATGAAACAAATGAAAAAAAAAAAGCTGATCTAAACTTCTGCGCCAAGCCCAGTTAGCTCAAAGGATGACATATTGGGCATGTAATCCATGGGTTGTGAGCTTGAATTCTGAGGGTTGATGTTACTCATTGCAAGAGCATTAATGCCTCTCTCATCACTGAACATTATTTTGACTTTGTGTAAATGGAAAAGCAGCCAGGAGTTTGGAAAGAATACTGGTACAGGGAAGTTCAAAGAAAGCATGGATAGGTGAACAGGGCAGTATGATAAAACTTTACTTGGAAATGGTGCCTAATACAAATGAAACAAATCTAACTTTAAGTGATGCATCCAACAGTTGTGATGTCTATTGATACATTTCTAGAGGCCATTTCATTATCTGAATTGATGTTCCGTATTTCCAATAATCTCACTAACTGTTTATTTATACATGTACCTTAAAAGAATGCTGGCCATGAGTAACAGCACCAAAATCCTTTCATTTTTGTTCACTTTTTTTTACGCTAGGAACCAGCATTTTTTTTCCCCCCAAAATTTCTATTTTTAGCTTGTCTCCTGAAACAAATTTGCAGCAGAAGGCTTTTGAAAACATTGTGGGAAAAGGATAAAATGCAGATGACCAACATTTTCTTCTTTTCCCAAAAAGGCTTTTTTACTCTGTTAAATGCAAGTTCCTGCATTTGAGCGACCTTTCATTTATCATCTGCAAATGCTTAGAATTTAGACAATTAAAAAAAAAAATCCCTCATCTGGTAAACATTCATTACATGTATACAAGTTATGTTGAAACATTGAGACAAAAGGAGCAAGTCTTTGACATAAGACAAAATAATGTGGTCTGTTCAAATTTATGCAAGGGGTACCCCATGCAGGTGCCAACCTTTGGCTGCAGTTGCTTCTAATATATATATAATATAATATAAATTCTAAGTCAAAAAGGGGCATAACTGTGTAAAAGATATCTTGATGGTTACCTGCCCCTGTTGTATGGGTTCCCCTTTTGATAGTTAACAATTAGAGTTTCTGAAGTAAATATCTTCAGTAATAACAGAGATATTAAAAAATGTCAAAGACTTTTGCATGACAGCATAGACAGCCACAATAACACCAAGGCCATGACAATACCTAGACGCTTTCTTTGAAAACATCCAAGCTAAAAAGGTGTCTGCAGGAGGTAATGACCTCAGCACAAACAAACTACGGTACTTACAGTTGTTATAATCTCTGCTGCAGATATCATATCAGCTAGGCCCTGATTGATAACATGTGCCTCCAGGGCATGTAACATAGGAGTAATTCCATCTGGAACTCTATCCATTAGATTGAACATTAAGCGTAACTCTGAAATAGAAGCACATTAACCCTTTACCACACAATCCCGACTTCTAACGACCCTGAGTAAAGAGCCTTTTGAAAACATTGGGGGAAAAGGAGAAAATGCTGGTTACCAGCATTTTCTCCTTTTCCCATAATGTTTTCTAACCTTTCAGAAACAAATGCAATCATTTTAGCCACATTTAATTTGTCGTCTGCAGATGCTTTCAGTTTGAACCAGTCTAAATTTTTGTCGTGTGGTAAAGGGTTAATAATGTATACATGTATCTTCAGAGTTTTTTTGAAGGACAGAGACAGCATGACTAACAAAGCATGTCATAGCTTTTAATGAAGCATTCATGCTAAAATATAGAAGCAGTACTCTCGCAAAAGGGGGTATAAGGCATCTCTGTAATGCATTATAAATACTGATCCATAAAATTTAATTTCGTCTTACAACTGACTGAATCATGTGGTAAAATGGTCTTTGGACACGCATAAAATTTACAGACAGCTAAAAATTTTAACCCACGTCAGCCTGCTTGGACTGCGCAGGCTGCAATGGGCCAAAACTCTTTGCAGATGCACTAAACCCCCTTTTCACAGAGCATGGTTCATTTGCATTACAGTCACTATTACTTGACTTTAAAATAAGTTACTGAAATTATATTCAGAGGGAGAACATGGCTTAAGTTCTAGATTTTTTCATTTTTCCTTTTCCAACCATGTACATTAAACCCTTTCCCAAACGACAAATTTTGGACTGGTCCAAATTGAAAGAGTTTGCAGACGACAATTTTAAATTTGATGAAAATGGCAGAAAGGTCTCAAAAAGGGTAGAAAACACTGTGGGAAAAGGAGAAATTGCTCGTAACGAGCAATTTCTCCTTTTACCACAGTGTTTTCAAAAGACTTGTCCTGCAGACACATAAAAACCAGGGCTTGTTTGGGAAAGGGTTAATTACTAATGGGATAAACAAGCAAGCCACATGCTAAATAAGCTTTTTATGTAGTCTCCAGTAATGAAGGTCCTGAGAAATTGAGTTACTCTAGAAACATACTTACTCTCTGTCTCATTGTTACGTATCATACCAGCACATTCCTGAAGGATTGTTTCTTTAAATACTGTAACAAGCACATTTACGCAGCATTCAGTTAGCTATAAAGAAAATTCAATCAAATGAGAATTTCAATGAATCACATAGAAAAGTCCTTTTTCCATTTCAAAGGGAGACAATTGTATTTATAGTAAACATTTTCATTGTTTTCAGTTAAGTTCTGATCTGTATTGAAAGTAGTAATGGATAGCTCTTTAACTCTTTCCCAAATGAAAAGATTTAAGACTTGTCCTAACATAAAGAGTTTGCAGACGAAAAACTAAATGTGGTTCAAATGGGCAAAAGTGTCTTTACAGGTGTAGAGACATTGTGGGAAAATTACCTGCATTTTCCCTTTCCCAAAACTTTTTCAAAAGTCTTATGTCTTAGGGTGGTTTAAACTTGGGATTGTGTGGTAAAGGGTTGGCAAGAAGTTAACACCAGTATGCAGTTACAGACACCTTTAACCCTTTACCAAAAGACAAAATTTTAGACTGGACCAAATTGAAAGCATTTGCAGACGACAAATTCAGTGAAACGTAAATGGTGTTTAATGTGTTGGATAGGGAAGGAAACATTGTGGGTAAAGAAGAAAATGCTTTCAAATGTTTTCAAAAGGTTTCTTTCTCAGGGTCGTTAAAAGTTGGGGTTGTGTGGTATGGAGTAAATAGTAAAATATGAAAAGGCTTGTGTTCCTTTATGTTCCTCATACACTCCATACACCTCTGAAGTATACAACTACCGGTAACTTAAGAAAGACTGGAGCCTGAAGACCTTACAACACACCTCTTCTGAGAACAGTATGGCAAAAGGAGATATTATTCGTAACAGTAATATCTCAATGTGCCATGATGTCTTCACATGTATTCTTACATTAAATCATAGTTCATGTTGTTTTTTCAAGGATGTTTTCATAGTTATCTATTTAAATTCCTTTAAGATGGTGAAGAGTAACAGTTAGAGAATAAAGATGCACAAAACAACTAATGTCAAGAAAAATGATATTACAACAAAGTGCCATGATAGACAAGACAAATGTTCAATTTGATGGATGTGCAAACTGGCTAAACCCTTTTAGACTTATCTATATTCAAAGCATTTGTAGAGGAGAAACTAAACATGGCTCAAATGATGTGGTTTGTTTTTGAAAGGGTGGAAAACATGGGAAACATGGAGACCAGCATGCTGGTAACCAGCATTTTCTCCTTTTCCCACAATATTTTCAAAAGCCTCCTTTCTTAAAGTCGTTAGAAGTCGGGATTGTGTGGTAAAGGGTTAATTCAAGAGGTGATAATTGTCCAATGCTTAAAAAGTAGACATCCAAAAATTTACAGCTTTAGTTAATATAGTTGAACAATATTTTGGACAGAGAATGGAATGTCGGACAAAAATATATGTTTACTGTAAGTGCTTTCCCGCAGACAGAAGAACTGATTTACTTTGCAGTGAACAACACTTTTAATAACAAATTTGGCAAATTGAGAAATTCAAAAGACTTACTGCACTGACAGAAACAAAGCCCCAGCCTGTTTCTAAATATCTCATTGCTCTTGTCTCCTCCTCCTTCAGTTTGGCATCAGCATATCTCATGTAGTTCTGAACACCATTGGCAGCGAGATATTGTGGGGCTTTTAACTTGTAGAATGATTTGGTGGCTTCAAGATATGCTTTCTCAAAGTTTTCTCTGTAGATCTTCAATTTGTCCTCAGCTTCTGAACTTAAATTTACTGGAAAGATATCAAGATGAATTATAAGTGTTGTAACCTTTCACCACACAATCCAAAAAGACCCTGAGAAAATTAAAAAAAAGTTTTTGAAAACATTGTGGAAAAATGAGAAAATGCTGGTTACCACCATTTTCTCCTTTTTCCACAATGTTTTCAACTCATCCAAAGACAAATTTCAATTTTTAAGTCACATTTATTTTTTCATGTGCAAATGCTTTAAATTCTTGATAAGTCTAAAATTTTGTCATTTCATACTGAGTTAAACCATTTATATATTTGTCTAAGCTGTACAGTCAGGTTTTGTTTAGTACTGTTGAACTTTCGAACTGCAAATAAGTTAAAATACCATTTTTATTCATATAAAGACTCAGACATTTTCATTTACAGGCCTGTTTCTTTCAGAATATCTCGCAAATTATTGAACAAAGTACATGTCGATCCTTTTCTCTGTGCAGTCTGATTCTGAAACACTCTCTTCAACCAAGAGGTCCATGACAGACACAGTAAGTCAGCCCATAGAAGTCATCTTTTTTTTCTTCCTATAATGAGTTGTAAAAAAAGTCTACATAAAGATACTTTATGCCAATTTGCAGAGAATATGAGCAGGTGGTCTTGGAGATTTATATAATATTTTCATTTCTTTTTTTTTTTTTTGCTTTTTTCAACAACAAAAGTTGATACTTGAAGATTCATACCATATGATTCTCTGACACCAATGACCAGTTGTGAATCGAAAGCCTCTCCATTCCTTTCAGCATGTACAAGTTTCATGGCACTGTCCTGCAGTCGCTGTTTTATGTTCATAAATATACTGTTGTTCCAACTGTCTAACATCAGCTGTAACAAAGTCAAGAGTATGAATAGAACGTAATCCATATGAGCCATGCTCTATGAAAAGGTGGCTTATGCATCTGCGAAAAGTATCAACCCAGGTCAGCATGCGCAGACTGCACAGGCTGATGACCTGGGCCCAAACTTTTCGCTATTGGTCAATTTTCTGTATGTCCAAGGACCAGTCTATCTCATGATTAAGTTGGTTGTTAAAAAAAAAGTAACTATTATGGATCCATAATTATGTGATGGCTTGATTGGAACAATGCAACACGAAGATGCATTAAGCTCCATTTTGCCAAAGCCTGGCTCATATTTAATTTGTCTAGGATAACTATGAATACATGAAAACATGGGAAAAATCGGGAGCAGAAGAGTCAGCCTCTTGTGCTGAAAATATCTCTGAGTTGTTGCTCGAAAACAGGGACAGGTTAAACTACAGTTGTTACAAAACTTAATCGTTTACCAAAGGGTTAACTGTAGAACGGTTGGCTAATACAGATCCCACAGTATTAACTAAACAGCAAAATTTAACCATGATTTCTCACTTACCTTTCTTACAATACTCTCTTCCCCTTGATTCTTCTTCTGCATAGGGGTGTGTGTTTTATTAGCTAGGGATGTTTCCAGCTGCATGAAAGGTTTTGGCAGGTAGTCACATTGTGTGAAGAATTTCCCCCACTCAGCTATGTATGCCTTCAGCAAAGCTGAATCCTCTTGGTTATGGAGAACTCTCTGCAGGAGAAAAGTTGATTTGTTCTAATATACCAGAAATTCTGCAGGGCTGCTTTCACAAACCATTCTTAATTCTTTACCAAACAACAAAATTTAGACCATTCCAAATTGAAAGCATCTGCAGACGACAAAATTAATGTGACAGAAAAATTTAAATTTGTTTTGGAAAGGATAGAAGAAGAAAATGCTGGTTACCAGCACTTTCTCCTTTTCCAACAATGTTTTCAAAAGGCTTCTATCTCAGGGTCATCAAAAGTCGGGATTGTGTGGTATAGAGTTATTTCTGAAACATTTTCTAAATTACAAAGTAACTCGATTTTTGATGGTTCAGCCAATCAAAAATTGTGTTACTTTCTAAATCTGGAATAAGATGCAGGACCGCATTGTTTGAGGAAAGAGTCAACCCTTTACCACATTCTTGCATAAATATGTATAATCAACATACCAGTATATTTCAGTTAAGTATTATACCTATATGGAACATGTGCAAACATTGTTGATTGTATGGTGTCTAACACCATTTTAAACATAATTTCAGTTATATGGCAGTTGCCAGTACACCAGTCCCATCATTGCTTTCCCTGTTTTCAACATAATCATCGTTGAAACAATAATCAGAGGTAAGAGAGGAATGAATAGGGCAAGAAATTGGCCAAGCCGGGGACTGAACCAGCAACCCCCTGGTTTCAACTCTTGTATGTTACCTATCAAGTTACCAGGCTCAGCAGCAACCATTTTAGCAGTTGGATAAACAGCTTGTTGTAAGCAGCTTTCGATTTTGTCATGTTTTCAACTGTGATCTACAACCACATCATGACAAAGTTATCTGGGAGACATGATGTGTTAATTCATTACAAAGCAACAAAATTTTAGACTCTTCATTAAAAGCACTAAATTTTGCAGACAGCAAATTAAATGGGTCACAAATCATTCATCTTTGAAAGGGTAGAGAACACTGTGGGCAAACAAAAAAATGCTAGTTACCAGTGTTTTCTCCTTTCCCCACAATGTTTTAGAAAGCTTTCTTCTTCGAAGTCATGACAACTCGGGACTGTTTTAAAATGTACTGCTCCCATTTCTTGGCCCAAAAAGAAGTCAATTTTTGTTCAGCATATATTTCTAAAGTTTCTTACATTTTGAGCATGTGTGATAAATTCTAATATATCATCTTCTAGAGCTTTGTAGACACTCTGAGGTCCTTTGTCATCCCATAGACATACTGAATGGACAGCCCTGAAAGTACAATAAGATTATTCACATGACAATAAATCCCAAAGCCCTTCAAATGAATTTAGTATAAAATAGGTGGACTTTTTTAAATTTTGTTTGGTGTTTAAAGCCATTTTCAAAAGTACATGAATGTGAGTTATATCAAAGTAACCAATGCACCTATCTAAGCTTTTCTTTAATAAGTGCTATGCATTCTGTGATAGCCATTAGCTGCTTCCCTGCTTACACAAAATTGAACAGTGTTATGCAGTGACAGTGGTCTGAATCCTGTTGCGATCAATTTTATAAACAATTTAATATGAGCCATGCTCTGGCAAAAGGGGGCTTAATGCATCTCCATGATGCATGGTACCAATTAAGCCATCACATAATTGTGGATGCACAATAGCCACTGTTTTTAACAAATCAACGGATTCATGAGGTAGATTGGTCCTTGGACATACAGGATACTGACCACTATTTTTAACAAACCGACTGGTTCATGAGGTAGATTGGTCCTTGGACATACAGGATACTGACCACTATTTTTAACAAACCGACTGGTTCATGAGGTAGGCTGGTCCTTGGACATACAGGATACTGACCACTATTTTTAACAAACCGACTGGTTCATGAGGTAGATTGGTCCTTGGACATACAGGATACTGACCACTATTTTTAACAAACCGACTGGTTCATGAGGTAGATTGGTCCTTGGACATACAGGATACTGACCACTATTTTTAACAAACCGACTGGTTCATGAGGTAGACTGGTCCTTGGACATACAGGATACTGACCACTATTTTTAACAAACCGACTGGTTCATGAGGTAGACTGGTCCTTGGACATACAGGATACTGACCACTATTTTTAACAAACCGACTGGTTCATGAGGTAGACTGGTCCTTGGACATACAGGATACTGACCACTATTTTTAACAAACCGACTGGTTCATGAGGTAGATTGGTCCTTGGACATACAGGATACTGACCACTATTTTTAACAAACCGACTGGTTCATGAGGTAGATTGGTCCTTGGACATACAGGATACTGACCACTATTTTTAACAAACCGACTGGTTCATGAGGTAGATTGGTCCTTGGACATACAGGATACTGACCACTATTTTTAACAAACCGACTGGTTCATGAGGTAGATTGGTCCTTGGACATACAGGATACTGACCACTATTTTTAACAAACCGACTGGTTCATGAGGTAGACTGGTCCTTGGACATACAGGATACTGACCACTATTTTTAACAAACCGACTGGTTCATGAGGTAGATTGGTCCTTGGACATACAGGATAATGACCACTATTTTTAACAAACTGACTGGTTCATGAGGTAGATTGGTCCTTGGACATACAGGATACCGACCACTATTTTTAACAAACTGACTGGTTCATGAGGTAGGCTGGTCCTTGGACATACAGGAAATTGACCAACTGCGAAAAGTTTTGGCCCAGGTCAGCCTGTGTGGACTGTGCAGGTTGGCCTGGTTATATACTTTTCGCAGATGCATTAAGCCCCCTTTTCTAAGAGCATGGCTAGTATAAATTTGACAAAGCTGAGGATTTACAACAGCTCTCCTGAATCAGGCATCAGTGAAATACTCGTGAAGGAGATCTGAGTAATGAGAAGTCTAATTTGAAATGAACCACACTCTGGCAAAAGGGACTTTAACCCTTTATCACAAATTCCCGACTTTTAACAACCCTGAAGAAAATGCCTCTTGAAAACATTGTGGGAAAGGAGAAAATGCTGGTTACCAGCATTTTCTCCTTTTCTCACAATGTTTTCTACCCTTGACAAATCGAATTTAATTTTTGAGCCATGTTTGATATGTCATCTGTAAATGCTTTCAAATTGGACCAGTTTAAAATGTTGTTATTTGGTTGTAATTTAATATCAGTTGTTTTCATGAATATTGGCGAGTTCTGATTGGCGGAAAAATTTTTTTCATAGCTCCATGGAAAAAAAAAATCACGTTGTGCCAGAACTACTTTAGCTGAAACTAATGTAAACAAACATGTATACAATATTCCACATTTTTTTTTTTAAAGAATTTTATACAGAGTCCCAAGTTTATTAGTTAGCTTTTTTTTTGCCCTGAAATCATTTTAAGAAGAAAAAAAAATAACGTAACAATTCAACAATAAAAGTTACGAGAGAAAAAATTTTCATCATGAATTCCCACTGCAATATTCATCATGCTTTTACTCAGAGTGAAGGTTACACATTATGGGTCCTACACACTGCCGTGTTAATTTACTTTCGTTTTAATTGCTTGATTTTCAGGACACGTTAGTACTGGGGATCTGAAATCTGCTTCCCTATTGTATTCTTGCACCATACAAATATGAGTGGAAGGGGCTTTTGAAACTCCAACATTATATTTAAAAATAAAGAAAATGAATGCAGTTTGAATTATTTCCGTGGGTGTATGTTGTCTGTAATATTAAATTATAAGGAATGAAGTGAATTTTTTTTTTTCATGGAGGTATGAAAAAAAAAACAACCTAATGATTAGGTTGTTTTTTTTTCATTACCTCCATGAAAAAAAAAATTCTCTTCATTTCTTAAAAGAGTTAACCCTTTCCCAAACAAGCCCTGGTTTTCATGTGTCTGCAGTACAAGTCTTTTGAAAACACTGTGGGAAAAGAAGAAATTGCTCGTAACGAGCAATTTCTCCTTTTCTCACAGTGTTTTCTACCCTTTCTGAGAACATTCTGCCATTTCCATCAAATTTAAAATTGTCATCTGCAAACTCTTTGAATTTGGACCAGTCCAAAATTTGTCATTTGGGAAAGGGTTAATGCATCTCTGTGATACATTATACCATGCAAGTCATTACATAATTATGGATCCATAAAAGCCATTTCATCTAACAACCAACAGTCCTGACGTAGAATGATCCTTTGACATGCAGAAAATTTCAAGATAGGAAAAAGTTTCCGCTGACATGGGTCGATACTTTTTTGCAGATGCATTAAATCCCCATTTCATAGAGTATGGCTCAAATGCTATAGATAATAAAAAATACTACAACAGCGAGATAAGCTGATACCACTCTTACCAAAACAGGTCATGCCACTCAGATCTGGAGACTGGTTCTTGCTTCAACAGCTTCAAAACAGACGGGCGCATTGAAGGCCATTTCTCATCAAACTGGAACTGCCCTTGCTGAAAAGAAAAAAAAAAAATCATGTTTTTTACTATATTCCTTTACCACAGAATCCTGAGTTTTAAAGACCCTGATAAGCGAAGGCTTTTGAAAACATTGTGGGAAAAGGAGGAAATGCTGGTAACCAGCTAATGTTTTTTATCCTATCAAAGACAGACATCATCATTTAACTCCTTACCAAACAAAAAAATTTTGGACAAGACCAAATTGAAGGTATCTGCAATGACAAAATAATTGCAGCTCAAATTATGATTTCTGTTTTTGATAGAGTAGAAAATATTGTGGAAAAAGAAGAAAATGCTGGTTACCAGCGTTTTCTCCTTTTTCCACAATGTTTTCAAAGACCTTCCTCTTCATGGTTGTTAAAAAGCGGGATTGTGTGGTATAGGGTTAAGCTACACTTAATCTGTCTTCTACAATTGCTTTCAGTTTGGTCAAGTCCAAAATTTCATAACTGGTAAAAGGTTAAGTGATTAAAGATGTCTATCCCTAAATTAATCCTTAATCATCCATGTGTCCACATTATCATAGATAAATCACAAATATAGTAACAAAACAAAGTCAATACAAAATCTATCTGTAGACCTTGTATTTCTAGATGAACATGTATTGAAAAGCTAGTTAAGTATAAAAATTTGCAAGATGTCAATACCACTAGCTCAAGCAGGTTTCAAGTATTTTACTACAAAATCAACCTGTAAATGATCTATCATTTAAAACCTCTTGGCATGCAATTATTCCTGTTCCCATCATACTTTCCAAGTTCTCGAAAACAATATTTTCTTTCCTTTAACCCTCTACCAGACAACAAAATTTCAGACAAATCCAAATTGAAAGCATCTGCAGATGACAAAATGCTGATAAAATCATTGAATCTGCTTCTGAAAATGCAGACAAATTTGTAAGAAAAGGTTACTGATTACCAGCATTTCCTCCTTTTTCCACAATGTTTTCAAAAGGCTTCTTTCTCCTAGTCGTTACAAATCTGGATAGTGTGATAAAGGGTTGAAAGTAAATTCCATGTATAATTTGGTAGGTGTGAAAATAACCTATTCAGAAATATGGTTCGCTCTGTCCACTGAACCCGGATTCAATTGCTATAAATGTGGAAAGTATATTTAGTGATCAGACTGCCCAGAACACTGTAATCTGAACATGGATTTACACTGTCTGCCTTTTTGCTAGGTATTCTTAGAAACTGCCTTGCGATTACAATATTGGTATCTTTAATACTGACTGCCCATGTCCTTTTCAATAATGTAGCACAGGCATCAAAAGTTTGGAGTTGCAAGATAGGTACATGTAAAAGCTGAAGTATTTATTCATCTTGATTTATTTCAGTGGTGTCTAACGTTGTATTCAACATTATATCAGATATATTGCAGCTGTGAGACTACAAGTGCACCTATCCATGCTTAATGGGAGGTCCTTCCAAAGTTTTACTAGATCTAGAATTTTTTAAATTTCTTCCCAAGCCACTGGCTGCTTTCCCACCCAACATCCAAAAAGATTATAATTAGTGAGAGAGGAATGAATCTTGTCGCAATGACTATCATCAATCCTCAGAAAGCAACTGGCCAAGCTGAGGAATCAGAGCAGCATCCTCTTGCAGGGTTTTCATTTAAAGCCGATTGCCGATCAAAAACATTGGTTGAAATCGGCCTTTAATCTGTTGTTTTTGCTGGATCTTTGAAAAATCGATCGCGTTGTTTATATCGAAAATATTTCATGCGTTGGTAACTGTACTGCGACACCGGTTCAATTTTACCACGATACCAGAAACAATTGGTTAATGAATGTTACGCGGTCATTCATTGGATACTTGCATCCAATTATCCAATCGTAGGCGACGATACGTTTCTCCGATCTCCATTTGGTAATCATGGACGCCAAAGCTTAGGCAGCCCCCTTGACCCCCAGCCTGTTGTTTTTGTCAATCAGTCTGTTGCTTCATTTCAAAATGAAAACCCTGCTCTTGATTTCGTGCCCTATACATTACTGACTGAGACACCAAACTGGGCTTATTCATCTTGAATAATAAATAACAGTTTAACAAACCAAACAGTCACCTGTTGCAATGACCATGTGAAAAAAAAAATTATAAAAACATTGTGGGAAAAGGAAATATGCTTGTGACCAGCATTTTCTTTTTTCCCCTGAACATTTTTCTTATGTATCCTTTCAAAGACAGTTCCCATCAATTGAGCAACATTTGTCATCTGCAAGTGCTTTTAACTTGTACACGATTTTGTCATATAGTATCCATGGCAAAGTGCATTTCAGTTTCCAGATTGTCTGCCTGATTTGGCTTTCCAATATAGTGTAACATCTCTATGATAAAATGGTTGCATGTATTATAAAATATAGTTAGTGGCAATAAAATTTTGTATATGCCAGAAATTTTGCCTAATGAAAATTATTGTCACCTGAACCCTTTTTTGGTCACTTTTGGCAAAAATGGCAAGAGGCAGTTAAAAACATACCCGGAAGGAAAAATTGCAGCTGAATGAGATCAACAGAGAAAAAGATCTATGAATATTATGACCAATACTGAAGACTGTGCCAAGTTCTAAGAGAGATATACGAGTAATGCAGCTCAGCTACGCCAAGGACGATCTTCAGATATGTATTTTTTATTGTGCAAATGAGATAAAATCATTCTCTTTATTTCTACACAGGTTACAGAGATCACTAAACCCTGTCGTAAGAAATTTGAAACCGAACCCTTTTTGTTTCCAGAATTGGAAAGGTTGACTATCATTGAGTAACAATAGCAGTTATTTCGGTTACAAGCTACATAATCTCGGTAGAAACGGTCTCCTATTGTAGATTGTGATCATTACATCGTCAAATATAACAAACAAACAAGCGTGAAATGATTTCAATAATTTTTTTTCCTTTGATATAAATGCCTTTTACCTTCAACATTTCGACAGCCAATTTATCCTAGGTACGCTCGATTCTCAAATTCGGCGTCGATCTAGGAAATCGAAAGTATGCGTAATCGAACAATGTTCTTAGAATTATGCAATATATTCCTGCGGTTAAAAAGTTAATATTTCTTTATGGCTGCTAGACTAATGTATAACTCTATATAACTCCACCCTTCAGTCTATGGAAAGCAAGCTTAAACTAGGAATAGATCTTGTCAGATTTTCTAACCTTAAGTCAAAACTCGTCACAAAATTTATATACTGTTATCAATAGATATACTAATTTATCCTTCGCTTCCCTTTCTTACAAAATTTATCGATGGCTTACCAGCTATTACTAGTACCTTACTTAAAGATGCACCCTTACTGCCAGATAGAGAGAGGAAAAAAAAAAAAAAAAACTGTTAAAATTTGGTAGACTGTAGAATGGGTCAGAATAAGTCAGTTGTGTTAAGAAAGAAAATGACCGATATATATGGTGTAAAGGATAAATACATTTATTAAATACCTGTAATTTTTCCGGCTAAGAATACATGCGTCTCAGACGGATGAAATAACACACACGACAGAATAAAAATCCTTATCTACACAGTGTCAAATACGGTTCCAAATATGGTATGATGGCGTATCTCGTGCAAGGAGTACAAATGCATTGATTTGCGATTTGATTTGTCAAAATGTTACTGGACCAGCCCACATATCTCAAGTAGTAGAGCGTAGGACATGTAACCAACAAGTCTTGGGTCACTTGAGGGTGTGGGTTCGAGGCCCACGGCTGGCCATCTAAAAAAAAAATCTCTCGAATGAGTCGTAAACCGAGGTCCCGTGGACAGTGCTATACACCCAGAGCACGTTAAAGAACCAAGCGTAACTTAAGATGTGTTTCGTCCTGTATCTTGAACTACCCCCGTAACAAAACTAGCAGCCTTCAGGGAGCGTCACCCATATAGGCAACCGATGGGGCCGATAAATAAACGGAAAAATCAATCTATCAAAATGTTACGCTATGATATTCATCCGCCATTCATAATTAACAAAGTTATTACCGACTTACCCATGATTTGTTTCATTTTTTCGGCATACATTAAGCCCCCTTTTCACAGAGCATGGCTCATATCTGATTATTCTTTTTCACTTTCTTGACTTGTTTGCTGAATTATCCTTTTACATGTAGAAAAACTATCGATAGCGAAAAGTTTTGGCCCAAGTCAGCCTTCGCAGACTGTACCGGCTGACATGGGTTGATCCTTTT
Source organism: Tridacna gigas (assembly GCA_945859785.2). NCBI lineage: Eukaryota > Metazoa > Mollusca > Bivalvia > Cardiida > Cardiidae > Tridacna > Tridacna gigas. The sequence continues at coordinate 16,715,798 of OX244031.2, forward strand.
TGGCAAATACATTAAGCCCCTTTTCACAGAGCATGGCTCATATAAAAGAATCTGATTATTCTTTTTCACATTCTTGACTTGTTTGCTGGTGATTTTTGTGATAAGCTTTTTGAGTCTATTATTACAGAGCTTGTGGATTACTTAACCGTTACTGACGGCAGAGATTAAGATCAAACCACACAGAACGTGCAGCCTGATCTTGGACCTATACCGTCCGCTTTTTTAGTCAAAGCTACAGGATAAAACTGTCTGTGTTTCTGTGGATTGTATTTTCAGGTGGCATTTTCTCTTTTTTTCCACAATGTTTTCAACATCCCTTTTTTCTCAGGGTCGTTAAAACTCAAAATTGTGTGGTAAAGGGTCAACTAGTTGAGCTTCCGGTTTTAGATGGGATGAATCATGCGATTATTATGATCCAAGGACTCGTACACTTCACTTAAGTTGCCTCTTGCTGAACCTAGTGGCTCAGTCGTTGACAGATCCATAGGGCCTAAAAACAAGGGGTCACTGGCTCTTGAAAACAATTTCAGCGATGTCTATGCGGGTAAGAAGCCAGTGGCTTGGACAGGGTTTTGCTCTATGCGCTGCAATAATATTGGACAAGTGTAAAATCTGGTTACACCAGGGACCATTTACACACATATATATGATCCCTGCTTACACATAAATTAAAACCCTTTTCCTTTTCAATATTTGGTATAGCGGCCCTTATCAAGGGGTAAAACTTAACTTTTTTAAGAGAGAGAGAGAGAGACAGACAGACAGTAACTTTCCTGGTGCTTGTATTTGTTTCATGCTTATCCAATTACAACATGTAGATCTAGCAGAGATCGTATTTCAAATATTGTACATGTAGGTTATAAATGTATAAGATCCCTGTCAATATACGATTACTTATCATACATTTAGGTGGGAAAGCTGCATTTTCTTTCTTAACAGAAAGAAAGATGGTAGTTCTGATACCGAAAATCTTCCTTACATGTTCGTTATTATGATGCAAAATGGAATCTCTGCATCATATTTAGAAATGCAGATTTTATATCCCAAATGAAAAACTAGTTAAAACTAGAATATCTTTAAACAAGGTAGACCGCGTAAGTTTGCCAGCAAATAGGTAGGGTAGTCTGGATTACCTGCCCCTACCACTACGTTATAGGGTCGTACTTTTGAAGTACGGCGGGATACCAGACTGATAGGTAGGTAAACTGGTACCCGTTGTACCTCCCGTAGCCGTCCGATAGACGCTGATAACAGGCTGCCAGTTTAATAGGTAGGGGTCCTTAGTGTAAACATGCCTACATTTTTTACCAATCACGAACTTCTATAAATTTATCCCTTTATTATCAGTACCAAAAAGTAGGTCAAAAGCCAGCACATTTAGCTACGCCAAAAAAAAAAACTATGTGATAAAAAGTCGTCGGTAGCCTATTTTGAGCTCTTTTTATCACAAAATTTCATCTTAGCTTCAAGCTAAGTTGTAAGACTTACGAGCAATCTTAAGGTAAAGTGACGTGAAAGTCTTTCTTGATGAGAGGACTTAAAATATGTGACAAATACCCGCATTTTAAACATTCCATACCTTATCTTAGGAAAATAAACGAAGCAATCCAAACGTCAAAAGAAATCCACATATTACACGTAACACAAATTATTTGAAAAAAAAAAAAATGCAGGGAATGTACAGCATGCGTAGTCCAGGTAAGCAGAAATAACTTTTGATTTATTTTCATACAATTTGTAGGCGAAAGCAATTCTGCATTTGGAATGTCAACTCGATCTATCCCAAGAAAGATCAGCAAAAGGATAATTGTTGTATAGCCGGACGAAACCTGGTTTTCGGATAGGTTGACTATGGTGGGTTAAAATGCTGGAGAAATCAACCCTTTACTCTTTACCAAACGACCGAATTTTAGATTGTTTCAAATTGTAAAGAATTTTCAGACTACATATTAAATGTAGCTAAAAGTATAGCTTTTGTCTATGAAAGTGTAGAAAACTGTACAAAGGAACAAATTGCTTGCAGTTACCAGCATTTCTCCTTTTCTCACAAGTTTTTCAAAAAGCTGTTTCTTCAGGGTTGTTAAAACTTGGAACTGAAAGGTAAATAGTTAACTTAATTGGCTAACTTGACTTGACCCTTTCCCAGTTGATAAAAATTTCTATTTCAGCATGCCCACTGGGTTTTCAAATTGGGGGTACATGCACCCTCCAGGTTTTGAATTGGGGGTACAAAGAAAAAACTGGGGGTACACTGTACCCCCTAGGCTTTGAATTGGGGGATACAAAGAAAAATTAGGGTGTACAGAGTAATTTTGGGCTGTTCCAGTTTTATTAATGAATTTTAACACCCTAGCTCCTTTACCATTATGAATGGGATCTTAATTGAATTGTGGAATTGTGCATTTGGTGATTATATGGATGCATCATATGTCTCTAGGGCATGCACATACTTGGATATAATCGCAACGGCAGTCAGGGTTTAAAAGCCGAACACGGCCATGAGTTTTGATAATCAAACGCCTTTTTGGAAGATTTTTCACCTTTATTCCTTTCTCAGAGTTATGAAGTAAATTAGAACTGTTTTAAAAAGGAAGCGTAGACAGATTGATGCTCGTTGTCCAAGATGATGTTCTGGCTATTTTAAAATCACAGAGGAGCAGGCAGATTGGTACATTATAAGCTCAAACTCTGCCAAATAAAGGCCATGCCGTGTTAGGACAAAATAAAATAAGATGTGTAATGGTAGAATCACTTGTGAAAACCTACCTTTCTCAAATCTTCACGCTGTAAAATATTTTAACAGCTTTTGTTGTGATGACATTTTTTTTCCGCAGCAGACACCATACCTACGAAAATTACACGTTTAATTTGCGGCTCGATTTTTCAGCTTTCATATATCAAAAAAATGTGTCTTTAACAATAACTGCGCATCATGATATAATTAAATGATTTCAATTTCTCACTGAAAAAAAATTTAACAAATTTCCAGCACACGTGGTAAATTTTGACACCTTAAAAAATCGTAGCGAAAATTATTCAGACGGATGAGGGAGCCGCAAAATACATATAGTGAAAATATTTGGTACCCCGCTCTATATTGAGCACAAAGCGTGGTACCCACTTACGAGGAAAACTACTTTCGTTTTGTTTATTTGGCATGCAATACTAAAATGGTAATTAATTTGTACGTGCAGTTTATGTAATTACTTTCCTTTTTGTACGTGCATACTTTTGACAGTGCATGCATGCACATAAGCACAAAAAATTTGTACGTGCAGAGTAGAATTTATACGTGAATTACGTACTGCAGTACGTGATTGGGCACCCTGTATTTACCATATTTTACCAATTTAATGTGCGGGGGTGCCATGCAAAACGCTGACAGGGCACTCATATCTCATAGTCAATATCTGGAAATTTAAGTGCTGTCATAAAGTAGAGTAAGCACAGTACTTTGATTCGGCTGTTAGTTGGTGCTGACTGCGAAGCAATTGCCATTTGAAAAACCCATTATGTTAATGCAGAATATCGATTTTAGCGCCGATCATGATTCGTTTAGACATTAATAGCATTCATGATTAATATGGGACACAAATCTTCGATACTTCGCTTTCTTAAAGTTTTCCAAGTTAAGTGACAAATTTTGTGTTACGAGAAGTTTATGTTGTTGGAAGTGTATGTATATTTAGATGTCAGGTGTTAATGACATTGATTTGTGAAGTAATTAGGATTGTGTCAATGCCAGGAAGTTTATTTATGAAATATCGGCAGGGCTTTAGTTAGACCCGTAAACCCGGGTTTTGATGCACAAAAATCTTCAAATACCCTTTTTTGACGCACAGAAAATTCTGAACAAGGGGTCATTTTGACCCCCAAAAATTTTCAGAGATGCATCAAAAATTATATAAAACAACAATCATATCAAAAGATAATCATGTTAAAGGCATGAAAATCATTAGAATGGTGTTGAACATCAATTAAACTGCTGCATATAATCAGCGAAGTGTGACCGGAAGGTAATAACAGGAGATACAATGGGTACCAGTTTATGGTTACCTATGATAATCATAGGTTTACAACTGGCACTGCCCTTGCTAAAAGTGATAGACAGGGCAATGAATTCAATATTGGTGTATTCTTTTGAAGCTTAACAGGGGTGTGGAAATACTATGCCCGACTCGTCCGACTCGGGAAAATTCAGCGTCGGACAAGTGACTTTTTTCAGTCTAGTAAGTAGTTGTCCATGGACAAGTAGAAAATATGGGAAAAATTTTGAAACAAAAATCTGTTGTACATACATATCTAGTGAAATACATTATGCTCTCACTTTGTACAAAATGACATTTCGAATGATAAACAGTGTCCTGAGATGATCCCTGATTTCTGGACACCCAAAATACACATTTGGTCCACCTCCGCTTTCACCGCATATGACAAGATCGGTAAAATATGCGGCTGTGTTTGTACATCAAGTTTTTTTTGAAAATGTGTAAACACCATCAAGATCATCATTATGGATTAAAATAATTTTATTAGTATCATTTTAATATCGATTCAGAGATCTTTGATGACAATGTCGCACACATGAAAATTTTAGCCCTTAATCTGATTTTAAACAGCTTCGATGCGAAATGGGCCGTGATTTAACACCTCTGCCGGAAGCTGTCTCAACATCCAAAAGTTTTCGATTCAGCGGTCAATTTGTGCGTAAAATCGGAGAAAATGTTTTTTTTTTAATCAAATTTGCAATGGAAACGGAAGTGGGAAGTCTGAGACTCCGAACCATTTGGAGGCTCCAAACGTAAAACGGACCATGACAAGAAATTTACATGACAAAAACTTTTTTTTTTAAACGACGCGTGCTTGAAAGAATTCCCGTGGTTGAATGCAGATGATTGTAACAATATTAATTTTTTTGAAGTTTCTCGAGAGTATCCCCATGTTGCGGATATGTCACTTTATGTGTACCTTTTAAAATTGTATTGTTTTGGACAAGTGAGCCACACTGGCGGACAAGTAGATTTTTGTAATTTACTTGTCTGCGGACAAGTAGAAATTTCTAAGATTTCCTCATCCCTGCTTAACCATTGATGTATGGATGTTGTAAAACATCTTCACTCGCCGATGTCCGCCATTTTGCTCAAAATTTGTACTCAGTAATGGGAAGATTTTTATTCATGAAGAAAAATATTTAATTGGCTTTTACCCAGGGTAACATACCGTTAGGTAAGAATCTAGCGCACTATTCGTGGGTTGACTAGGCAACTTGTGATGCTCATTATGCATCGTAATTTGATTGGTTAACCAGATAAGGCCTTTCACTTCTTATGCCAAATTGTCACAGTTTGATAAGTTTCGGACGTGTAAGGAAGTCATTTAAAGTCCCAATAAAGTCCAAATGTAAACAATGCGGGGTAAAAAATTAAGTTAAATTTTAATCATACCATTTAAAACTATGTAGATTAATATGACGATGACACACTCTTAATGTGCGATTGGTAAAAGTTCCATTCGCTGGCAGAAGAATTAATTTCAAAACTACAGAAAATACTACCAGGTATCTCTAACTTTTGTTTACATCAATAACGATGACGTAGGTACACCACGTGATACCTAGGAGCTAAGGTAAACGAAAAACAAAATGGAGGACGGTGTGACGGTGTGAGAATCATATTCGACAGAAAACCAAGTTCGTTTACCGAATTTGCCGAAGAGCGACACACAAAGAACAAACGGGTGTCTATTTTAGGATTTGTTTCTTTTGTTTTGAACAAGAAGCTCCGTGTAAATATACAGAATGAGCGAACTGTCTGAAAACAGATGCGGATTTCAGTTCGCATTCTTGAATCGGTAAGCCGCACGTTCATCTTATATTTATTGTGTTAAAAACAGATTTATCGCTATATCTGTATTGATTTCCCCATTTACTGTTGGAACAGGATACGTAAGCACTTTTTGATTAACCCTTTGAGTGCTGAAATTAAGATTTGGACCTTTTTAATCTGGAAAAACAGTCCGAAATTTTGCTATTTTAAGGTTTCTCCATTAGAAAATGTAACATATTAGCAGACAGTGTAGATCCAAGATCAGACTGCACATTTTGTGCAGTCTGATCTTGATCTACACTGTCTGTAAAAACAACTTGGAGTCGGTTCCAGGGCTTTAAGGGTTAATGAATATCGGCTAGTAAGATGAAACACAGGTGAACGGCGAGCGACAGTATAAATCATATATTACACACTAATTTACTATTACTCAGTGTGTAATATATGAATTATACTGTCGCTCGCCGTTCACCTGTGAGATGAAAATGATCTTTCATTTTTGCGCAGCACCCGATTGACCCATTTTCTATGCAAAGAATGCAGATAATGATTAAATGTGCATGAATGTAGTCTGAACCTCGGATATACGCGACGCATATTTATTCAGAGATTGGCCATTTACCTAGCAATCCCTAGTTTTTACGACATTGAAAAAATGCTTTTGAAAACATGGTGGAAATAGGAGAGAAAGTTGGAAGCCGATATTTTCTCCTATTTCCACAGTATTTTTCTTGTATCACAGACAAATTTCATTATTTGAGAAATATTTGTTTTTCCACAAATGCCTTAGTGTTGGACAAGGCTAAGTATTTGTTATTTGTGTGTATGTGTGTGTGTGTGTGTTTATAACTTTAGAAATGCAACTGAAACTCAATGTGCTGAATTAAATCTGCACCATTTTTTAAAAAATTTGGCTGAATTTCTTGGGTGTCACAAATTTGAACGTAGAACCCAATTATCTTTCCCTAATCTGGTCAGTGCACATATCAATGGAATCCTGGTGATTTTTTTTTTTTTTGGCAGATGACAAAATTTTGGATCTGTCTAGATTGAAGCCATTTGCAGACGACATGGCTTGTATTGGATCTACATGATTTGTATTTGAAACAGGAGAAATAATTGTTGAATTAAAGGTAAATACTAGTCACCAGCAGCATTTTCTCCTTTTCCTACAATGTTCTCAAAAGTTTTATGCCTCTGGGTCATTACAGCACTGGATTGTATCTTAACCCTTTATTACACAATCCTGTGTTTTAACAACCCTGAGAAATAAGCCTTTTGAAAACATTGTAGGAAAAGGAGAAAATGCTGGTAACCAGCATTTTCTTCTTTTCCCACAATATTTTCTCCCCTATCAAAACCCTATTCTATCATTTGGCCCACATTAAATTGCCGTCTGCAAATGCTTTCAATTTGGACAAGTCTAAATTTTTGTCATTGGGTAAAAAGTTAAAGTGGGAATTTGCACATTATTAGGTCTGGGGTTCGATTGGCTGGTATTTTCGTGGGTGTGTATTCGGGCAAGACACTTCAGAGCCCTAGCCTAGTACTGGTGAATCCCAGTAAATACATGAATTTGTGTGATGTCGCCATGATATGACTGAAATACTGTTGAAAGTGGAGTAAAACACCACTATATTTCTAGCACAGTATGTTAAATGATATGTAAATGATATTCCAGAGTATGGAGAGAATTACTTTACACATCTCTGGCCAATGTGAATGGATCCTCCTACATGATGATACACATACTGAATTATACCGACTATGCAGATGCAGATGAGCCTTGGTTTCTGACTCTGTCATGATTGTGAATCCATTCCAGTAGATTCAGAATTTGGCGACCTCTTTTCAGGTACATGTGTCTCAATCAGATAAAACAACTTTTATTTTCAGTAGCCAAATTCCAAAATTTACATGATTGGTAAAGTCATGAAAATTCAAAACAATTTACTGCAGTTTCAGGGATTCACCTCTACCCACCACCTGGGCTATACCTATAAAGAAGCAGTGTAGATTCAATATTACTGGTATACTGCAAGAAATTTTTGCTGTCTCATCTAGATCTTGAATGAAACCCTTATTATAGGCCAGGATGAAAATGAAGCAGAATTCTTGAAAATATGCTGTTGGACAAAATACCGGTAGACAGTTGATTAAGCTACTGCTTTGCTTATGCAACTGAATTTTGTTTTTGTCACTTAGGGCATCACAGTTCTCCTGTATTATACAGCTCTTACATAGACAGATATGTTTCATGCAACAAGCAAGGCAATATGGTGTAATATTATTTTATTATTTTAAATACATGTACATCACAATAGTCTTACAAGAAGAATTTGTGGACAAAATAAAATATATATTCATACATACATAGCAATGTTAGAAGCTATTGCTTGCCCTCAACCCTTACTCTTTACCAAACAACAATATTTTGGACATTTCCAAATTTAAAGCATTTGAAGATGACAAAATAAATGGGACTCAAAAACTGAAATTTGTTTTGGGAAAGGTAGGAAACATAGTGGGAAAAGGAGAAAATGCTGGTTACCAGCATTTTCTCCTTTTTCCACAATGTTTTCAAAAGGCTTCTTTCCCAGGGTCGTTAAAAGTTGGGATTGTGTGGTAAAGGGTTAACCAAAACATCCAAGTTGTTATGTAAAGCACTATTTAATCATTTTAACAAAGAAAAATGCTTTTGAAACATTTTGGAAATAGCAGAATTGCTGATAACCAGTATTTTTTCCTTTTCTCATAATGTATACTATTCTTCTTGAAGCAAAGCTTTTCATTTGAGCTACCACGTCCAATTTTCCATCTGCAATTGTTTCCAATTTGAACAATTTCTAAAATTTTACCAACTGGTAAAGGGCTGCGTACCTGCTTGGAAAGTAAGAAAACGGTAGGGGCTTTGCTTTATTTTGACAAAACTTGTTTCATAGTAGTAGACAGTATAGATCTAAGATCAGACTGCATGTTACACGTATGTGCAGTCTGATCTTTATCTACACTGTCTGCAAACACAACTTTTGTCTGCAAAAACAACTTAAGTTGGTTCCAGGGCTTTAAGCAGCACCCTGTAGTTCAGTCTGTAGCGTAAGGGACTTGAGAATAGGAGGTTGCTGGTTCGATCCCCAACGCGGCCCATTTCTTTCCGCTGATTGATGATAGTCATTGCGACAGGATTCACCCCTGACCATTGTTTTGACAATGGCTATGTGGGAAAAGCAGCCAGTGGCTTGGAAAGAATACTGTGTGAAGCACTGCTGAAAGAAACGCTAGGAAAGTATGGATAGGTGCACTGGCCTCCACGATGTAACTGAAATAATGTTGAAAATGGCATTAAACACCATAGAATCAATCAATCCAGGGCTTTAAGGGTTAAGGAATGTCCTTAGGCAAGACATTGCAGAGCCCCAGCTTTGTGCTGGTGAAATACAGAAAAGACAGTAATAAGTTGTCACACTGACATGAATAAAAATCTGAAATAATGTTCAAAGTGGTGCAAAATGCTCCAACAAATAAACACCCAATCTTTACAAGAGAAGAACATTTTAGTCTTGTCTAACTTGAAACTATTTGCAGATGAAAAAGTACATGTAACTCAACACAATAAATGTCTCTCTGGAAGGGTAGAAAACGGTGTGGGGAAAAAAGAAAAAAATGCAGGCTACCAACATTTTCTGCTTTTTCTACAGGCTATATTGTACCAAAATTTTCTCTTTATCCCACAATATTTGCAGAGGCTGTCTTGCTAAGAGTTGTTAAAACTTGGATTGTTTGAAAAAGGTTTAAATTTAATAATGCGCCTTTTACCTCTATTTCATATACTAGTAATTCTCAGCAAATTCTCTAAAATTCACTGGCTGTTTTCCCCCATGAGCAAACCCAAATCATGTTCAGGAGTTTGTGAGGATCAAATTCTGTTGCAATGACACTCAACTCTTTACCACACAGCAATATTTCAGATTGGTCCAAATTGAAAGCATTTACAGACGACAAAATAAATGTGACTCAAAATTTGGATTTGTTTCTGGTAGGGTAGAAAACACAGTGGGAAAAGGAGAAAATGCTAGTAACGAGCATTTTCTCCTTTTCCCGGAATGTTTTCAGAAGGCATCTTCCATAGATTCGTTTAAATCTGGAATTGTGTGGTTAAGAGTTAATAAACAAGGACGTGAAAATGCTTGCAAGCCCACCATGGCCTTTTGGTTGATATGATTTGTAAAACGTGTTCAAAATTCAACTGTAGCTGGAGCTTGATAGGTAGTTTCCTACAAAAAGTGACCTCCCCCAGCTTTATTGCCAGTAATATCTCTTTACCAAACGACAAAATTGTAGACTGGTCCAAATTGAAAGCAGTTGCAGACGACAAAATAAATGTGACTGAAAAATGGAAATTTGTTTTGGGAAGGGTAGAAAACATTGTGGGAAAAGAAGAAAATGCTGGTTACCAGCATTTTCTCCTTTTCCCACAATGTTTTCAAAAGGCTTCTTTCTCAGGGTTGTTAAAAGTTGTGTGGTAAAGGGATATCAGTTATTGACCCAGTGAACATGAGTAAGTGTACAGCAACTGCTATACAGTTGAAATACTGTTGAAAATAGATTTATTGCATTGTGACATATATCAGTCAAATACATTTACTTGTTTCTGTTTCTCTTCCTACGTTAGGTGCTCTATGATGGAAAGTTTTACGTGAACAGTATTTTTGCCCAAGATACAGATAGCCAGTATTAAGTTTTTACACCAGTCATGAAGAATTTTGAATTAAGATTACCAAAATGATTAACTCTTTACCAAACAACAAAATTTTAGACTGGTCCAAATTGAAAGCACTTGCAGACGACAAAATAAATATGATGGAAAAATTGAAATTTGTTTTGGAAAGAATAGAAAACATTGTGGGAAAAGGAGAAAATGCTGGTTACCAGCATTTTCTCCTTTTCCCACAATGTTTACAAAAGCCCTCTTCTTTTTAGGGTCATTAAAACCCGGGATTGTGTGGTAAAGAGTTGAGTGTGATATTTTTGTGACCATTGTTTTTTATTACTAAAAGGAAAATTATTGAAAGATACTAAACTCTATTTCCAGTTTAAGCCTTTACCACACACTCACGGCTTTTAACAGCCCTGAGAGAGAAGCCCTTTGAAAACATTGTAGGAAAAGGAGAAAATGCTGGTAACCAGCATTTTCTCCTTTTCCCACAGTGTTTTCTTCCCTTCCCAAAAAGAATCTTAATTTTTGAGTCACATTTATTTTGTCAACTGCAAATGCTTTCAATATGGACTAGCATAAAATTTTGTCATTTGGTAAAGGGTTACAGTTTTAATTCATGTTTATGAATTTTAAAATAAAACCATATCTTACAAAGTTCGAGACCAGTAAAAAGTATATTTGAGCAAACTGCAATTGTTTTCACTATCTACTTATTTTCAAGCTTTTAAATCAAGCATACAATGGTCCTTTAGCAGACAGTCTCGTCTTTTAATGACCCCCAGGGAGATAGCTTTAGAAACTTCGTGGGTGAAGGAGAAAATGTTGGTAACCAGCATTTTCTTCTATTCTCTCAATGATTTCTACCATTTCAAAGACAAATCTAATCCTTTACCCACACTGAATTACAGTAGTTGTCTAAAAACACTTCCAATTTGGACTTGTCCAAAATCTGTCATCTGGTAAATGGTTAACCCATTTCTGCACATAGTTTTTAACTCTTGACAAACAACAAAATCTTAGACTTGAAAGTATTTGCAGATGATAAATGGGACTCAAGTATTGAAATTTGTCTTTGAAAGGATAGAAAACATTATGGGAAAAATGAAAAAAAAATGCTGGTAACCAGAGAGTTTCAACAATGGTTTCAAAAGTCTTCATCTCTAGGGTCGTGAAAACTCAAGATTGTTTAGTAAAGGGTTGAACCGACAAAAGCACTTTTTAAAGTACCTCACACAATAATCTTTTCAAGCCACTGGCTGCTCACTCAAATTGTTCCAAAAGAAACCTCCAAAATCCACAATTTTGATCCAAAATTTCTAAAATTACAATCACCAATCACTGCAATAGTCCATTCCGATGTTACTGGTATATTTTTACGTTAGTAGATGCACTAATATTGTCCATATTTGTCTATAAACTGAGAGTGATTTTTTCCCTGTCCACACTGTTCAAATGTCACGTCACTCTGTCCAGAATGAGATACTGAAATGACAAGAACATATTTCTTTTTAACTCTTTACCACACAATCCCGACTTTTAACGACCCAGAAAGAAAAGGCTTTCGAAAAAATTGTGGGAAAAGAAGAAAATGCTGGTAACCAGCATTTTCTCCTTTTCCCACAATGTTTACTACCCTATCAAAAAGAGAAATCATCAGTTTAGCAATGCTTAATTTGTCGTCTGCAAAATTAATGCTTTCAATTTGGTTCAGTCTAAAATTTTGTTGTTTGGTAAATAGTTAAATAATGCAAAGTATGTCTGGGCCATGCTTGGGCAAAAGGGGGCTTAATGCATCTCCAGGCATTTTGGAAACATTGTGAGAAAAGGAGAAAATGCAGGTAACCAGCATTTTCTTGATTCCACACTATGTTTTCTACCCTATTAAAAACAAATTCCATCATTTGAGCCACAGTTAAATTTTTGGATGCAAATACTTTGAATTTGGACTAGTCCAAAATTTTGTTGTTTGGTAGAGTTAAATGAACTCCTAAAGAGGCCATTTAACAACTATGTCCTTGTATCTTACACAGCCATTGAGACTGCATTCGTATTCTGAGTCTGAAATACAAATTTATACAAGGTCTCCCTGGCTCAGTGGTAAAGTGTAGCACTCATAACCCGGAGGTCCAAGCTTTGATCCTCACTGGAAGCAATGGGTTTTTCATAAGAGTGTCCTTGGGCATGACACTACAGAGCCATAGCCTTGTACCATTAAAACCCAGGGTATACATGAACAAGCAAGCTGATGCAATGAAATGACTGATATAATGTTGAATGCGGCATTAAACACCATTCAATCAATCAAGTAAATTTAGATTGAAAAACATGTATTTTTAATCTACTACTCTCAGATTGTATCTCTAGAACTATTTTACAAGATGTGTTCATTTCTTTATACAGTAAACCCTGCCCTGGTGGCCACCTTTATACTAATTCTTTTCAAGCTGATAAAATTTCCAACTTGTCCAGATTGAAAGCATTTGCAAACAACAAATTGAATGTGGCTCAAATGACGGAACTTGTCTAAAAAGATAAAATCACCTTTTGAAGTAGAAAATGTTGGTTTTCACCTTTTTTCATTATGTTCAAAAGCCTTCTTTTTCAGGGTAAAAAAACAACACAATTTGAGAGTCTCTTTGGCGCTGGCTTAATTCAAAACAACTTTTTTGAGTGTACCTTTTGTGCTTGCTTACTAAAAGTTGGACTTTAATTTGGTTTAGCCCCAAGGCATGCCTTTTTCTCTCTCAAGAGTACATTACTTTTACGAAATACTACTGCAAAGCCCTGGTGGTGCAGCTAGTCGCATACAGGACTTGAGATTGGGGGATTGCTACTTCAAATCCCTAGCTCAGCCAATTTCTTTCCCAGGATTGATGATAGTCCTTGTAACAGGATACATTCCTCTCTCAATGCTAATCATTGTATTTACAATGATTATGTGGAAAAACAGCCAGTGGGATATTATGCAAAGTACTGGAAACAGAAACTCTTGATAAGGATGGACAGGTGCACTGGCTGCCGTGATAAAACTGAAATAATGTTGAAAATGGCCTTAAACAACCGACAACTGGGGAATATTCCCCCCCCCCCAAAAAAAAAATCATCTAAATGGAGAAATGTGAGAAAGGAGCAGTTGCTTGTAGCAAACAATTGCTCCTTTCAAAAATTTATGGCAAGGGTGTAAAAAAGTTGTATTTGATCAATTATCCCTTCAGCAGCTGATCCTTTCTAAGCTTGAAATATAATAGACTTCAAAGTTCTAACATTAATGTGTAATAGATGTAGATCTAAATATCATTCAAATACCTGTTGACATGGACTGTGCTAAAATCTGTGAAAAAATAAAAATGTCGTACAGCAGAGATATAACACCAGACTGGGATATCTATTTGTCAGTTAACAAACATCTTGGTCTCTCTGTATCACACCCTAAAAAGATATACTGTTTTTAGATTGGAAAGAAAAGAGATCAGTAAAAAATGACATAAAAAATATTTTTCTTAATCACAATGTGGTAGATAAATATTACGTGAGTACTAGTAAACTTCTACTTTTGTCTTCAATTGTCTTGAACTCCAACAACTTGAAATACATGTATTTATCAGCTTTGGAATATGTATCTATAATTTTGAAAAGTAAATTAGTATGGTTCATCTGCATGCAATAACTTGATTGATGAAGTAACATCAACTCTGTCTTCAAAAACTAGCAGTAAAAATATCTATAAGCGATGTGTTTTACTAAACTCTTGAAAGTTGAGAAATATCCTTTGTTGACAGCATAGATCGAGATCAGATTGCACCTAGTAAGAGGTCTGACCTTCCATATAAAACGTCCACCACCTGATGCTAAACTCGGGTCAAAATTCGCTAGTAATTACAGACCAAAAAACACCACAAAGTTCTTAACTTTTTCATTACCTACAAAGATCAAGATCAGATCGCACATAATGTAAAGTCTGATCTTCGTTATAAAATGTCCACATTTTGTTTGACTTATTCTCCATGGCTCATATTACAAACCTTTATACCCTGTGTAGTCATTCGATTTTGTATATGCGTCGAATTTCTTACTAGTCGAAATTGTAATAGGCCGAAAGTGTTATAGGCCGAGATGTCATTCGATGTTTGGACGACTCTTGACAAGAAGAAATAGGCATATCATGATCGAAATAAAGATAACACAACTCCGATTTACCAGTCAAATGCATACAAATAACTTAGATACGATGAGCGCTGGTAATTTAACGAAAATTAAAGACTTACCGAAGTTTCGCAACGTTTTTTAAGGAGAGAAAGTACATCGTCTGTGTAATACGTCATCGGTCACATGGTGTCTACAAATAGGACACTAGAATGATTCCGAATAGTGCGTGGCAACGTCACTTGGGAGAATTGATAAAAAATATTAGGATTTTTTGTATGGTTCTGTGACATGAACCGATGTTGCAATGAACGCCCCTATCCCCTTGGCGACAAAATAAGAGTAAATCTAACAGATTCGTGCCTTTTTTTAAGCATAAAAAAATTCTAATTTTGGACTTTATTGGGACTTTAAAAGATTTCTAAAAAATTGAAAAAATACGTCTAACAATTAATTAAAAGGATAATTTGTGAAGAGTCCGAATCGATCTTTACTGTGGTCGAAAAATTAAGATACTGTCTAAAATTAAAGAAAATTCACACAGTTCTAAGTGAAAAGAAATGGATTTGTAAAAGTGGTATGGAATGCTCTCCTCGAAGACTGAGAACAAAGCAACCCAAAAATTATAAAAAGATGGCAGAAGGACTCGATATCCAGGAATTACAAAGGATAACAGACGATCAGGCTGATTATACCCCTGTAGGAGCTCCGTCGACGTCGAAACAACAACAACGGGTCAAACAACAACAACAACTTCAGGTTCCGGTTGTAGTTACACATGAAAGACTGCCCAAATTGCTTAGTGACGATGAAGAAGATGAGGACATTAAGCTAATGAAACAAGAGATGATTGAATTGCAGAGCGAAGAAAGACGTATTAAAAAACAACTGGAAGCAGACAAATTACGCAGAGAGTTGGAGGCTCAAAGACAGAAGGTGAAAGAACTAAGAGGTAAACAATCGGTTGATAGATCGATACCACAGGATGAGATTGACAATAGCAAAACTAAAAATGTTAGCAATGACAGTGTAACAATACATGATTTAAGGAAAGACAACAATTTAAAAAAGCTAGTACAAAAGGAGTTAAAAAAGTTTGGTTTGTCTCAATACTTGGACCGTAATATTACTTCATCTTCTGAGGACGAGTCTGAAATCGAGCAGAGCTCAGATTCAGAATCGGTCAGAAGAGGAGGTACAAAAATTAAAAAGTCCAGTAAAACAAAGTTAAAGTCTGGAATAAACGCAAGATCCTCTGATAAAGTTAAATTCCCGCAATATTGGCCACATGCACATTTACAATTTGAATATGTAAATCGACAACTGAATTATGATGACTTGGATTTCAAAATGTTCATTGCCGGAGAGCTTGAAATTATAACTATTGGAGAATTGTCAGAGACAGAAAAGTTAGGTAGGCTAGAACTTTTGAAGAAAATAGTATACTATAGCAGTACATATGAGTTTACAGGTTTAAAAGCATTCTATGCTGCATGGTTGAGGGAAATAGAACTCTGTAAAAAGAGTTGGACAGATGATCCTCAACAAATTGAATCTGTTATTTTATCCAAATATTTGCTAAAGAACAAACCCTTTACAAAGATCGCGTCGGGAAAAATAGTATCTGATGATCGTGTTTGGTTTTGTTCTGATTATCAGAGAAACAAATGTCTTCACAAATCAAATCACCTGGTTGTTATTAAAGGGAAACAAAGATTAGCCAACCACATATGTGCATCATGTTGGCTCAAGGATAAAAAGAAGCTGGATCATCCGGAGAGTTCTACATGTTGCCCACATCTGAGTATGTGACTCAGAAGTGGTATGCATAGAGAACTTGAAAAATGTCAGTCGTTCAGTTTAGTAGATATGTTTTTGCCAACATTTGTATTAAAACAAAATAAAATCAAAGTAGATACCACATTTGAAGAAAATTCAGAAAATGATAGCACAGGTGAAGTCATTCAAAATAAGTCTACAGATTTTGAAAATTATAATAAACACCTGTGTAAACATTCAAAAAAATGTGAGATCTGTAAAATAACAAAAAGTAACTTGCCAGTTAAAGACATTAATTTCCTCCTAGAGACACATCATAAAGTTAAACAGTCAGGTAAATTTAATTTTCAAGCTTGTAGAATACCAGTAAACCAAAAATTGAACATTCATTATTTAAGGGAACTTCTGGCAGATTATAGCGATAGAGTAATTTGTGATTTACTGGAATTTGGATTTCCAATAGAATTTTCAGGAATCATTAACAACAACAACAATTTAAGAGTAAAGAATCATCAAGGAGTAACAGAATTTGAATCCAGTATGTTGCCTTACTTAGAAAAAGAAAGCAGTAATAGAGCCATAATAGGGCCATAATCAGGGATAATCCTTTCAGTTCAGGTATTAAAATTTCCCCCTTAAATTCATTACCAAAAAAGGACAAAGATGAAAGAAGAGTAATTTTAGACTTAAGTCATCCCAAAGGAAATTCAATAAATGATTTTATTTCAAAAGATTTTTATCTTGGTGAAAAAGTCGGGCTAATTTACCCAAAAGTGGATGATTTTATTCAAATAATTAAGCAAAAAGGCAAAGGCTGTCTTTTGTTTAAGACAGATTTAAGTAGGGCATATAGGCAGTTGCACATTTGTCCATCCTCTTATAATTTGGTAGCATTTAATTGGAAAAAACACATTTTTTGTGACACCGTTTTAACCATGGGTAGTCGATCATCTGCATTATACTGTCAACGCTTCACAAATGCTCTTTCTTTTATAATGTTCAAGTTTGGAATTTATGTTTTAAATTATTTAGATGACTTGGCATCAGCGGAAAGAGTAAGAAATGCTCAATTTGCCTTTCAGTTGTTACAAACAATTTTACACAAATGCGGAGTTGAAGAAGCAGTTAGCAAAGCAAGTCCGCCTTCTCCAATAATGTCGTTTCTAGGTGTCTTATTTAATACACTAAAGATGACTATGGAAATTACACCGGAAAGAATGATTGAAATAAGGAATCTTGTGCAGGATTGGCTTTCTATGGAAACTGCTTCATTAAAACAGGTACAATCTTTAGTAGGAAAACTCAAATTTGTATCAGCTTGAGTAAGGCCAGGTAGAATTTTCATTTCAAGGTTGTTAAAATGGATGAAAGATCTGTACAAAACAGATAAGAAAGAGAATATAATTCCTGGATATGTGAAGAAGGATATTCAATGGTGGAATTCTTTCCTCTCACATTACAACGGAGTGTTAATGATGCTGTACGAACAATGGTCAAAGCCAGATGAAGTATTCTCTTCAGATGCTAGTCTTGAAGGCTGTGGGGGATTCTGGCAAGGAAGCTATTTCCATGCCAGTTATCCTTCTGAATTTATGGAAAACAATTACAGTATAAACATTCTAGAGATGTATGCAATAATTCTATGTTTAAAACTTTGGGGGGAGGAATTCAGGGGCAAAAGGATAAAAATCTTTTGCGACAATGAGTCAGTATGTTTAGTTTTGAATTCAGGGAGAAGTCAAAACGAAATGCTGCAGTCATGTTTGAGAGAAGTAGCCTTTATTTCGGCTCAGTATGAATTTCAAATTAAAGCAGTGCATTTGAGCGGAAAAGCTAATAGGGTGGCTGATCATTTATCTAGATGGGATGATAATATTGTACATAGGGAATTATATTCAGTACTCAGTAATGATTGTACTTCGAATTTTATTAAAAACAGTCAGTTGAAAAAAGTAACATATGAAACATTATATCTGATCTCATTTCACAAAAAAAAGATACCTTAAACTGTCCTTATGAATAAAAATAAATTTAATTATTCAGACCCAAGAAAATTATTATACTTTACATATTTCTGGATGGTACTAGAAATTGGATAAATAAATCTTATCTTTATTTCAGCAAAGTTTTAAAAAGGAATTCTGAGTGTAATTTATAAACCATAATTTTCTTATTGATTGCTTAGGTTGAAAAGGTTTGAAATTATTGTGTGAGTGTGTGTGTGTGGGGGGGTCCTCTTTGAAATGTAAAACTTTACAAAATGATTATTAACTTCACATCTTTATTGCAATATTAATAATAAATCCAACAACAACAACAAATTGTTGAGTAAAGATTCTTAAATTTTCCATTTTGACTCTTTAATTTTTTTGGTGTGACCCTTGAAAAATTAGATTAGAAAATACTCTTCAGTATTCCGAGAGCAATGAAAGGGGTGGACAAATGTCACTACATCTACTGACACTCTCAGTTTGATTTTAAAAAAGTGCTCATTCATAAATGAGTGAATGAAATAGGTATTGAAGTTCAGAATCTTGTCATATTATTTCAGTATGGTGACATGACTTTTTCCCTTCCTATTTCACATGTTGAAAACTTTTCAGGGTTGAAGTAAAACATAAGAAAAAGATTTAAAAAGATTGCACATATTTGGTCAGAAAAGGTAATAAGAAATGTGTCAATAAAGACAATCTTTCCCTAAGAAAAATGAATTCTATCTTGTTTTTTATCATATTTCGTAAATTAAGAGCAATGAGATTGTTGTTTACAATCAGTTTTAAATCAAATCACAAAAAATGATGACATCATTGATAGCTTTGTTTACAAGAAAACTTGGATACCTTTTGTGAGAGAAAGGAGAGAAGATGTATCAAACCCTTGCACTGTAGTATGTTATAATGTGGTGGATAACAATTTATCTATTAGCTCTTCACCATCAAAAATGTAGACTGGTCCAAATTGAAAGCATGTGCAGACGACAAAATAAATGTGATTGAAAAACTGAAATTTATTATGGGAAGGCTAGAAAACATTATGGGAAAAGGAGAAAATGCTGGTTGCTAGCATTTTCTCCTTTCCCCACAATGTTTTCAAAAGGCTTCTTTCACAGGGTCGTTAAAAGTCAGGATTGTGTAGTAAAGGATTAATCCATGTCTGTTTTCATTGTGGATAAATAGAATAAAGACACATGCAGCTAGCTGAAAAATGATAAGTAAGATTATGAAAGTCTGGGAATTAGGTAAAGAAGGGTCCTCATTGGATGCAATGATCAATGATTAAAAGATATTTTTGGGGCTACCCTGCAACAGTGGGTCAGAAATCGTTGTGAACGTAGTTATTCCTCTCTTGAAAAGTGTGTACATGTGGGAAAGCAGTCATCGACAATGTTGTGAACAGTACTAAATCTTTTGAATGAAACCAGGAATGTATGTATATTCGAATTATATATATAAATACATTGTTTAATTTCATATGAAATAACCCAATAACACAAAACACACACATAATACCTAGCCTGAGTTGAATGTTTTATTTATTTAGCTGTCAAGAGGCTGATGAAAGAAGCGCAAGAATTGAGTGAGCCAACAGAGCAGTACTACTGCCAACCACTGGAGGTAACAAGTAATGCTTTCTGTTTAACCCTTTTCCACACAGTCCCGAGTTTTAACGGCCCTGAGGAAGAAACCTTTTGAAAACATTGTGGAAAAAGGAGAAAATGGTGGCAACCAGCATTTTCTCCTTTTTCCACAATGTTTTCCGCCCTATCAGATACAAAAATCACCATTTAAGCGTTAATTTGTCGTCTGCAAATCCTTTCAATTAGGACAAGTCTGAATTTTTGTCGTTTGGTAAAGGGTTAACCCTATTATACCAAACCATCCCATGTTCTTACCCTTAAACCTTTACCACACAATGCCGACTTTTAATGCCCCTGAGAAAGAAGGCTTTTGAAAACATTGTGGAAAAAGGAGAAAATGCTGGTAAACAGCATTTTCCTCCTTTTCCCCACAATGTTTTCTATCCCAGTGAAAGACAAATTTTATATTTTGAGTTTAATTAACATATAATTTGTCATCTGCAAATGCTTTGAATTTGGGCAAGTCTACATTTTTGTCATGTGGTTAAGAGTAAACCTTTCATACCAAACCATTCTATGTTTTTTACCCTCAACTCTTTACCCAGTGTCAAATTTCTAGAGTGGTCCAGTTTGGAAGCATTTGCAGACAACAAATTAAATATGGCTCAAATGATGACATATGTCTCTGAAAGGGTAGGAAACAGTGTGGGAACAGAAGAAAATGGTGGTCACCAGCATTTTCCTCTTTTCCCACATTGTTTTCCAAAGGCTTTTCCTCAGGGTCATTAAAACTCGAGATTGTATGGTAAAGGGTTAAAAGGCTAAATAAACCCAACATACATTCTCAGACTAGAAATAAAATCCAAATAATTGCAATTTCATCTTTTCTAATTTAACTCTTTACCAAAGGACAAATTTTTGGACTGGACCAAATTCAAGCATTAGCAGATGACAAGTTAAATGTTGCCAAAATGATAATTTTGTAGGATAGAAAACATTGTGGGAAAAGGAGAAAATGCTGGTTACCAGCATTTTCTCCTTTTCTCACAATGTTTTCAAAAGCCTTCTCTTTTAGGATCGTTAAAAGACGGGATTATGTGGTACAGAGTTAAACAGATTTTATTGCCATCTTTATACAAATCACACAATATAATGTACAGTACATGAAAAGAAATACAAGTCAGGCAAAAGGATCAATCCACAAGTTCTCGCAATATAGATTTGGTCATTCCTCTTTTCTTTGGTCTATGTTGCTTCAGCTAAGCGGACAGTGTGGATCAAACATCAGACTGCACATTCTGTGCGATCTGATGTTGATCTACACTGGCTGCAAAGGCAACTTTAGCTGTAAAAACAACGGTTTAACATCTCTGACAAACAGTGCTTTTAAAAAAATAGGTGGAAAAGAAAATGCTAGTAGCTAGCAAAATTTTCAAATATTAGCTCTAGGTTTTTCAAGCTACCCCTTTCCAATTGCAGAAAAAATGTATGTGTTGCCAAAATGTATAACTTCTCCTGGGGGATAGATTGGCATTATTATGCCCCCCTTCGAAGAAACGGGGGTATATTGCTTTGCACTTGTTGGTCGGTCTGTCGGTCGGTCCGTCGGTCGGTCGGTCCGTCCGTCGGTCAGTCGGTCCGTAGACCACATTTTTGTCCGGAGCATAACTCAAAAAGTATTTCAGGTATCATCTTGAAACTACATAGGTGGATAGATCTCATTAAGGAGAAGTGCAGTGCACAAGAACCATAACTCTGCCCATCATATTTTTGGAGTTATTGCCCTTTGTTGATTTTCATACTTAATTTTTGTCCGGAGCATAACTCAAAAGGTTTTTCAGATATCATCTTGAAACTTTACATGTGGATAGATCTTATTCAGGAGAAGTGCATTGCACAAGAACCATAACTCTGGCCATTATATTTTTGCAGTTATTGCCCTTTGTTGATTTTCGTACTTAATTTTTTTCCGGAGCATAACTCAAAAAGTATGTGAGGTAAAATCATGAAACCTTATAAGTTGATAGTTCACATAAATGGGAAGTGCAGTGCCCAAGAATTGTTAATTTATCATTAATAATTTTTGAGTAATTACCCTTTGTTCGTTTTTACACTTTGAACTTAACAGTTTATAATCACATGTTATATGTAGAATTGGATGCCATTAGGGGGGCATACATGTTTTACAAACATCTCTTGTTCATATAGAGTTTGCTTAGTTTTTCACTGCCGTGGCTAAAGCAGAGATTATCATTTATATAGGCATATATGTGTATGTGATCTCTGTCCGGAGTTAATCTTTATCAAGTCTTT
This sequence comes from Tridacna gigas, assembly GCA_945859785.2. Lineage (NCBI taxonomy): Eukaryota > Metazoa > Mollusca > Bivalvia > Cardiida > Cardiidae > Tridacna > Tridacna gigas. The sequence goes on from OX244031.2 coordinate 16,738,152, forward strand.
ACCACACAATCTTGACTTTTAACAACCACTAGAAAGAAATATTTTGAAAACAGTGTGGGAAAAGGAGAAAATGCTGGTAACCAGCATTTTCTCCTTTTCCCACAATGTTTTCTACTCTATGAAAGACACATTTTATGTTTTGAGAGATATTTTAATTTGTGGTCTGCAAGTGCTTTCAGTTTGGACAAGGCTAGAATTTTGTCATTTGGTAAAGATTCAAAGTTGAATAAGGAAGTATGAATCTGCAATGAATGCAGGGACTTGCCCTTTTCCATGCAATAGTGCAGCTCTTGCTTATCCCTTAATAAAAAGATGGAGCTGTATTCACTTTCAGGATAACTTGTTTGAATGGCATTTCACAATAAGAGGACCAGCTGACACTGAGTTTGACGGCGGTTTGTACCATGGGCGTATCGTACTTCCACCAGAATATCCCATGAAACCACCAAGTATCATTCTTTTAACAGTATGTATGATTTTTACACACAATCCTGAGTTTTAATGACCCTGAGAAAGAATCCTTTTGAAAACATTGTGGGAAAAGGAGAAAATGCTGGTAACCAGCATTTTCTCCTTTTCCCACAATGTTTTCTACCCTTTTAAAGAAAAATTTCCTAATTTTTGCAGCCATTTGATTTGTCATCTGCAAATGCTTTCAATTTGTACCAGTCAAACATTTTGTCGTTTGATAAAGAGTTAAGTCTTTACCAATCAACAGTGCTTTAGACTCATCCAGATTAAACCCTTTACGAGATGACAAAATTTTAGACTGATCCAAAATAAAAGCATTTGCAGACGACAAATTAAATGTGGCTCAGATAGTGAAATTTGTCCTTAATAGGGTTAGAAACCATTGTGGGAAATGGAGAAAATGCTGGCTACCAGCATTTTCTCCTTTTCCCACAATGTTTTCAAAAGCCTTCCCTTTCAGGGTTGTTAAAAGGCGGGATTGTGTGGTGAAGGGTTAAAAGCAGATGCAGTTGAAATATGATGAAATATTTGGCTCTGATAATGAGGTTTGTCTCTATTCTCTGAAGTAGAAAACACTGTTGGAAAAGGGGGAAAATTCAGGTTTTTTTTATACCCCCCAAAACTCTGTTTGGGGGGTATATAGGAGTCAGCTTGTCGGTCGGTCCGTCGGTCCGTCCGTCCGTCGGTCCGTCCGTCCGTCGGTCGGTCGGTCTGTAGCTTTTTGTCCGCTCTATTTCTCATAAACTACTGGACGAATTTTATTCAAACTTCACAGGTAGACTCAGTATCAAGCAGAGATGTGCATATGAAATGTTGCTTATGGTTCATTGATTTTTCACTGAGTTATGGCCCTTTCATGAAATTTCTTGTCCGCTCTTTTTCTCATCAACTATTGGACAGATTTGGTTCAAACTACACAAGTAGACTCAGTATCAAGCAGAGATGTGCATATCCTATTTTGGTTATGGTTTATTTAGGTTTCATGGAGTTATGGCCCTTTGATGATTCTGGACAAATTTCTTTCAAACTTCATGGATAGACTTTGCACTCAGCAAAGATGTGCATATCATAAATTGTTCTTAGTTAATTACATAAAATTTCCAAGAGCTAAGCCCTTTTTTGTCGTTCTCTTATGATAGATTCCTACACCTGTAGATAGTTAACAGTAGACTTACCATCACTAACCATCACTAGTAAGTTTTCATGTCACTTCACTTATGTCATGTCATGTCAATTTCATCTTTTCATCGGAAGTTTACTCAAATATAAGACAGATTAATCTTTCAGATATGTTTGGAAAAGGAGAAAATGCTGATTACCAGCACTTGCTACTTTCTACACAAAATTGGAAAGATTAATCTTTGCAGTTACTTGGGAAAAAAATGAAATGATGATTACAAGCATTTACTACGTTCTCCACAACTATTCCAAGTCTTCAACTTGTGATGTGTTAAAATAGATACCAATACCGTACGGAAACTAACGAAAGCAACATTTTTTGCGGTTCCGCTTTGGCTTCGCTGCGGTTTCAGTGCATTCCGTATTATATGACTAAAAAGGAAAACATTGTAAACATCGTGAGCAATGGCTTCTGTATTTACAATGTTTTCTTAAGTTTATTACTTTCGGTTCAGTTCACTTACTATTACGGTTCCGATTCGGTTCGGAGGTTGCTTTCGTTAGTTTCCGTACTGTATAAGTAAGATGTAGAGTCTGGTCAAAAACATTGTATGAAAAGACATTTGTTGTCTGCAAAACCTTTTCATTTAAACCAATCTCAATTTGTCCAGCTGGTCAAAAAAAATGTATCAAGTAAGTTTTATTCTCTCCAAGTCTTTAGTCTGTAACAAAGAGTAATTCTTTGGCAAGAAGCCATTGCAGGATATTCATCACCTTCAGTGATAGCTCTGGTATAATTGACTCTCCAGTCACTTATTTTGCATTCCTGTGACATTAATCTGTTTTGTGACAAGGAGCTGTTGGGGGGTATGATCACGTTTAGTGATAGCTCTAGTTTTTCCAACAATGGTTTCAAAAGTTCTCTTCCTCAGGATGTTAAAAGCATGGAATCATTAAATTTTTGTTAAAAGGTTGAAAATAACTATATAGAATGTGAAAGAAGATTATCTAGATACATAATTTTGCAATGCTTCAAGTGCTTGAATAACAGCGAAAGGGCTGTAACAATCCATATAGGCAATATTCTTTCATTACAAGGCTTTCACAGGTATTTAGAGCTGCATGATGAAAGAAGTGTCTTGTAGGTGGTTAACTGTATGAGCCATGCTCTGGCAAAAGGGAGCTTAATGCATCTCTGTGATGTTTACCAAGCAAGCCATAACAGCCAATTTAATCATGAGGTAGACTGGTCCTTGGACATAGAGAAAATTGATCAATAGTGAAAAGTTTCGGCCCAGGTTAGCCTGTGCAGAATGCCCAGGATGACCTGGGTTGATACTTTCGGCAGATGCATTAAGCCCCCTTTTCGAAGAGCATGGCTGACATGTTAAACTAATATCTGTCTCTTACAGCATAATGGTAGATTTGAAACAAACAAGAAGATTTGTTTGAGTATATCAGGCCATCACCCTGAATCCTGGCAGCCATCTTGGTCAAGTAAGTCAATCATATTTTATGTAAGTATTGTATGTTTTTAGGATCTTTCTGGATTATTTTTGGTCAAAAACTAGGTCACTAGCTTATAGTAGTGAAAACCTCTTGTTATCCCTTTATCAAATCATCCTGCTGTTCCTACAGCCTTGAAGAAGAAAACGTTTGAAAATGTTTTTGGGGAAAAAAAGAAAAAGCTGGAACCCAGCAATTTTTTTCCAGTTCGCACAATGTTTTCTACTCCAAAACCAGCACTGGTAATCAGCATTTTCTTCTTTTTCCACAATGTTTTTTCCACTGTCAAAAGCAGACGTAATTATGTGAGTCACATTTACTTTATTATCTGCAAATGCTATCAATTTGGACATGTCACATCAAAATTTTGTCATTTGGTAAAGAGTTAAACCAGCAACATTATTTCCTTTGTAGTTCGCACAGCGCTTCTTGCCATTATTGGGTTTATGCCTACTCACGGAGCTGGGGCCCTGGGATCCTTAGATTATACACCTGATGAGAGGAAGGTCTTGGCAAGGAAGTAGGTCTTTACTAAACTGTCCATATACTGGTACCCATTGTATCTCCCATAACCATCTGATAGACAACAGGCAACACCTGATTTATCAAGGGCAGCCATTGGTTTTCATATTTACCAAATTCACCAATTGGGCATCACGTAAGAGAAAGCCTCAAGTTATTTTGCAAAGCAATATTCTATCTTCAGCTAAAATTTTCATGACAGAGATTTTTCCGACCACGATCAATTTTTCAAACTCGCTTAAGGATTTAATCTTTATCGATAATGTCTATAAATTAATATCACAATTTAAATTTCCAAGTCTTGCATTATCTCAGGAAATCTCTAAACAGGCAGATTTACGTCTTGTAGCATCGGATGTTACCTGTTGCTGATACGAAGATAGATAAATGGCTACCAGTTTATATTGTGGAGTTATGTGAAAACAAAAATTACTTTAACCCTGTACCAGTCAACAAAATTTTAGTCTGGACCAATTGAAAGCATTTGCAGATGACAAATGTTAGTCAAAACATAATGTCTTTAAAAAGGTAGAAAATACTGTGGGAGAAGGAGAAAATGCTGGTGACCAGCATACCCATAATGTTTCCCATAAAGGCTTCTTTCCCAGTGTCGTTAAAAACCCAACACTGTTTAATAAAGATTTAAAGTCGAGTTTGAACAGATTTAATACAGGTTATTTTTAGGCTTGTCAGTTACTGGTACAAGTGACTCAGATGAGAAATATGTGAAGGAAAGCAAACTGATTCTTGAAATCATTTGTTTAAAGTGAGCTATAGGTTTTTACAAGCCATTGGTCCTTTGTCCACCATCTTTTCCGTACTGACTTGAAAAGTTGTTTTATATACAAGACTGGTTCAGGGTTTTTGCTTATCTGTGAAAGCAGCCAGTAGCTTGGACTGCTGTTGTACATGTTGTACATGGCACTGGTTTGAGAAACCAAATGAAGGCATGGAGAGTTACAACTAAAATACTGTTGAGAAGAGTGTTTACTCTTTACTAGATGACAAAACTTTAGACTTGTCCAGATTGGAAGCATTTTTAGATTACATAACAAATGCACCTCTAATGATGACATTTATCCGTCAAAACATAGAAAACGCTGTCGGAAAAGGAGGAAAAAATGCTGGTTACTAGCATTTTCTCTTTTTCTCACAATGTTTTCTAAAGCCTTTTTCCTCGCAGGATTTTTTTGTTAAGTGTATTTTAAACAGCAAACTGGTAAAGTACTTTAGTGTTCTTATTTCAGGTCTATAGATTTTAAATGTTCAGAATGTGGGCCCATAAACCACACCCTAAAAGCAGTGACTGAGGCCTCGTTGAAAACAAGGGAAGAGGCAAAGCAGCTAGCTGCTCAGATGGACTTTAAGGTGAGAATAGGGTTTTCTTCATATATTGCTTCATCAGGGCCAGTATTCACCAAACATTCATACAAAATTTTCGTAGCCTTATTCTCCAGAATTTTCTAAACTGGAAAGTAACACAACTCCTGATTGGCTAAACCATTTGGTTTAGCCAATTGGAAGTTCTGTTTCTTTCAAATTTAGAAAATGTTTTAAAATAGGACAAAGACGATTTTTAACCCTTTACCACACAACCCGGAGTTTTAACGACCCAAAGGAAAAGGATTTTTGAAAACATTGTTAAAAAAGGAGAAAATGCTGCTAACCAGCATTTTCTCCATTTTCCACAATGTTTTCTACTTATCAAGGCCAAATATCATCATTTGGGCCACCTTTGATTTGTCGTTTGCAAATGCCTTCAATTTGGATAAGTGTAAAAATTTTGTCATTTGGTAAAGAGTTAAGGTTGGTGAATATGGACCCAGTGAAGCATTTCAAGGACCCATTCTGATATTGATGAAGTCCAGCTGGTTGGAAAAGCAAGGACAAGTAAGCTGTTGCTTTGATCGTACCGAAACACTTTTCATGTAAACAATCAGATCTCCAACAGGAGAATGATATCCTGAAACATTAGAAACATTGGACCTATTTTAAAATTGGGATTGTTGAAATACAGATGTTGAAAGAGACACGAAAGCATTTACCCTTAGAATGCCATAGGTGAAAACAGGGACTTTGCTGACTGTATAGATCAAGATCAGACTGAATGATGTGCACTAATAGCATGTTTGTCAAACCCATAAGATGAAAATCTTTCTGATCTTCAATGCAATGCATTTTCAGTCATTGAAATACATGTAGATTAAGTTAATTAACTCGGCACTGAAACAGTTAACTCCCTTACCATATGACAAAACTACAAAATTTTAGACCTGTGCAAATTGGAACCATTTGCAGACGACAAATTAAATGACACTCAAAACATAAAATTTGTCTTTAATCAGGTTGAAAACATTGTGTCTAACAATGTGAGCCATATTTACTTTGTCATCTGCAAATGCTTTCAATTTGGACAAGTGTAAATTTTTTTCATGTGGTATAGAGTTGAACAGGGGATTGTTTGGTATAGAGTTAACACTACACACTGAATGTTATGTTATAATAATTTCCTGGAGCTTGTAATTATTTCGAGTTGCATTCATTAGAAAATTTGGTATCTAGCAAGACTGAAATTTTGTGCTAAAGGATGAAAAAGCTGTCAAATGTTGAAGAGTTGCTTCATGTAGGCACTAGTTTGACTTAACCCTTTACCAACGTTTCTAGCAACCCTGTGTAAAGAGACTCTGAAAACATTGTGGGAAAGGGAGAAAATCCTTTTTCTACAGCGGTTTTATACCTTTTCAAAACCATTTTCCTTATTCAATCAACATTTATTTTATTGTCGCTTCATGAAATTGCTTTTAAGTCTAAAGAGTTGGGTGTGACATCACACAGGTTTTTTCTTGCCTCATTGGAAAAAAAAAAAGAATTTTGCTGGAGCATCTTCCCTTTAGACCTGTCTTTAACCTTTTACCACACAACCTGGACTTTGGACGATCCTGAAAGAAAAGGCTTCTGAAAACATTGAGGGAAAAGGATAAAATTGCTGGTAACCAGCATTTTCTCCTTTTCCCACATTGTTTTCTACCAAATCAAAGACTGAAATCTATGTAGCAACTTTTATTTTGTAGTCTGAAAATGCTTTCAATTTGGACCAGTCCAAAATTTTGCTGTTTGGTAGAGAACTAAGTGAATACACAGTAAAGATGACTTAGCTTAGAAAACATAGTTGCCCAAAGAGAAATTGTTGATATACGATTTATGGATCATATGAGCAATGCTCTGTGAAAAGGGGGCTGAATACATCTGCGAAAAGTATCGACCCAGGTCAGCCTGAGCAATGTGCACAGTTTGACTTGGGCCGAAACTTTTCACTATTGGTCAATTTTCTGTATGTTCAAGGACCAGTCTGCCTAATGATTAACCCTTTCCCAAACAAGCCCTGGTTTTCACATGTCTGCAGTACAAGTCTTTTGAAAACACTGTGGGAAAAGGAGAAATTGCTCGTAACAGGCAATTTCTCCTTTTCCCACAGTGTTTTCTACCCTTTTGGAGAACTTTCTGTCATTTTCATCAAATTCAAAGTTGTCATCTGCAAACTCTTTCAAATTGGACCAGTCTAAAATTTATCATTTGGGAAAGGGTTAAGTGGCTTGTTAAAAAAAGTGTGGGTATTATTGATCCATAATTAAGTGATAGCTTTATTGATACAATGCATTACAGAATGCATTAACCCCACTTTTGCCAGAGCATGACTCATATATTTGTATTTTCCACGACTTTGTGCAGGATGAGAAAGAAAAGACAGCTGCACTTAAAAAAGAAACCATGGCAGAGACAAAGCAAACTACAAATACTGAGAACTCCGATACAACTGAAGGTACATCACAGTCAGCCACAGGAGCCATTCCAAAAGTGAAAACAAATCAACCCTTTCCACAACCAATGCAGTTTGGACAGTTTCCTATGCCTGTGCCATTTTTACCGCCATTTCCTATACCTGGACACACTCAAAATGGTCAGCAGCAAGGAAATAATGTTTTAAATCAAGTCCCAAGATTTCCTCTTCCTTTTGCTGCACCATTTACCCCACCATTTCCCCCATTCATGCCTCCTGTGCCTATGGTGCCTGGTATGAGCTTTCCAACTGTTCCCACAGGAAATAGAATTAGCAGAACTTCAGAAAGTGGTGGTGAAACAGTAAACAGTCAAACTGCAACAGAATCTACAAACCAGTCTGACCAAATACAATCTGCACACTCTAGTCCTTTATCCAGCGCCCAACCCAGTGAAAGTTTACCGTCAACCACGTCATCACCTTCCACATCATCACAACCGACAACTCAGACAACCGATGAAGGACTACGCCAGAGACATGTGACAGAAACAACCAATGTGACATCACAAAGGACTGTTACGTCTATTCAACGACAGACACATGCAGAAATGCCTAGAAGTGGTCCAAGAGAATCCCTTGCATTTGTAGTGTTTGCTGTGATAATCATATCTTTGATAGCAATGCTTCTTTTGCGAAGGTTATACATGATGAAATATTTATCTGGACTTATATAGCTGTCAGTGATGAGTAGATTTTATTAGCAAACTCACACAAGTAACTTACACTATTTCAAAGTAAATATAATGTGCTTCAGCATCACATAGATATCTGATGCATTAAGTCTTTACCACACGAAAAAATGTTAGACTTGTCCAAAGTGAAAGTATTTGTAGAAGAAAATTCAGTGTTTTTTAAAGGGTTTTTGAATTTTTTCCTCTTTTTAGCTAACCTCAGCACAAAGTGCTCAAGGTGAGATTTTGTCATAGTGCTGTGTCTGTCATCCAGGCCTCAACAAATACCTTGTGTGCACTCTAAGATTCCACTTTTTCAGTCAAATACTTACAAAACTTGGGCAGAATGTTTGTCTTGATAATATCTTGGACAAGTTCGAAATAGGGGCATGTTGGGTCAAAAAGGAGGTCACCAGGTCAAATCTTAGAAAAACCTTGTGTGCGCTCTTGTGGCCACATTTTTAGTCCAATACTCATGAAACTTAGTTTGAACTCCTTTTCTCACAATGTTTTCCTCGTCGCAAAAGACACTTCCCATCATTTGAGTCACATTTGTTGTCTGCAGATGCTTTCAATTTGGACAAGACCAAAATGTTGTCATTTGGTAAAGCGTCAAATCCTGATCACTTAATTCCATATAAGTGAGTAAAGGGCTTTTTACTGTATGCGGTTACGATCATAACATCATGAAGGATATTGTTACGTCATGAACCTTACCTTTGCCCATGAAAAAAAAACGCTGTATTGAAGGATGGCAAATGTTTGCTTTTCTACTGTTTTAACATGTACATAAAGAAAAAATGTATGTATGTATTAACGTTATTAACTTTTAACTTTATATATATTTTTCAGCGACAGTTGTCAATGGCAATACTTTCTTTCAATAATTGAGAGGATTGTTTAAAAAAAGTCGCAGTTGACAGGTGCGGACTTCTGCCATCAGATGACCAACTGATGGATAACAAAAAAATATATATGGCAACCTGTTATCAGGTGGAAATTATTGCAAGTAACAGGATGAACTATTACTGGTTGCCATCCCTAGAAATATTGTTTCATTCTTAAATGTCCGAGTTTTTTCAGCTTGGTTTGGGCCATTGCGCAAACTTGTTGCTGTAGTTTTCAACAATAAATTTCTTTAAGCAAACTGTTCTTTTTCTTGAATAGCTGTATGTGATGTTTTTTTGGGGGGTCTTCCCTCTTTCACAGCAGTGGCAACTAATGGCTGAAGGCTCATCTTCTGAAGTTCTGTCCACTTTTTCTTGAAATCTGAGGTGAAAATATCAATAAATGTACTGAAAAGTCAGTTTCAAACTGATCTTTCAGCTGTATGGTTTAAACATAAGGAGTCAAAATAAAAGAACAATTTGCTTGCTTGACACAAATTGCCCGCTTAATAGAAGTGGTCACTAAGACAAGTTTTACTGGTAACTTACATATTTGAGAATTGTCTTGTTCAGACAACTCTAAAGAGTATTAGCTTTCATTTTTGAGCCATAACCAACCCGATATTTACCTCTGGTTTCCATATCCATCACCCTGTTGCCAAGCCCTGGTAGCGCAGTTGGTAGCTATCAGGACTTAAGAATAGGGGGGTCACTGGTTCGATCCCCAGCTAGTCCTATTTGTCGAGGATTGATAATGTTCATTGCGATGGGATTCATTCCTTTGTCACAGCTTATTATAAATAAATACCTATGAATTATTGTGTATCGCATGTTGATATGAACTGTACATGGAAGTTACGGGCTTATAAGTTATGTAATTTTTTTTTTCATGCTTTTTCTGCATTCATTTTGTTGTGTATAACCCTTCACCAGTTAATCCGTTTTTACATGTCTTCTAAAAAAGGCTTATGAAAATGTTGTGGGAAAAGGAGAAACCTGCATTTTCTCCTTTTCCCACAATGTTTCTTACCATTTCAAAGGCAAATCCAATTGTTTGTGGTATATATACCTTGCCATCTGCAGGTGCTTTGAACCTTGACAGGTCTAACATTTTGTTGTTTGGTAAAAAGTTGAACATGTAAAACTGATAAATGAGCCATGTTTTGGCAAAAGGGGGCTTAGTGCATCTCCATGATTCATGATAGCAAGCTAGACATCACGTAACTAGGGATCTATTAACCCTTTCCCAAACAAGCCCTGGTTTTCACATGTCTGCAGTACACGTCTTTTGAAAACACTGGGGGAAAAGGAGAAATTGCTCGTAACGAGCAATTTCTCCTTTTCCCACAGTGTTTTCTACCCTTTTTGAGACCTGTCTGCCATTTTCACCAAATTCAAAATTGTCGTCTGCAAACTCTTTCAATTTGGACCAGTCCAAAATTTGTCGTTTGGGAAAGGGTTATCTATTAAATCCACTTTGTCTAACAATCTACTAAATCAAGAGGTAGAATGGTCCTTTGACATGCAGAAAATTGACCAATAGCAAAAAAAAAGTTTCTGCCCAGGTCAGCTTGCGTGGACTGCACAGGCTGACCTGGAATGATAATTTTTGCAGATGCATTAAGCCCCCTTTTCACAGAGCATGGCTCATTTTTATAGTGACCATAGATCAAATGCTGGGCTCATTTCTCATTATCTTCACTTTTATTTTTAGTCTGTTATATTAAAGTATAGCAAATGATTGAAATCCTTTCTTATTTGTAAAAGAGCCCTGGTCTGTGGAAAGATGGTTTAATGCATCAGCTTAACCCTTTCCCAAACAAGCCCTGGTTTTCACGTGTCTGCAGTACAAGTCTTTTGAAAACACTGTGGGAAAAGGAGAAATTGCTCGTAACGAGCAATTTCTCCTTTTTCCACAGTGTTTTCTACCCTTTTTGAGAACTTTTGGTCATTTTCATCAAATTTAAAATTGTCGTCTGCAAACTCTCTCAATTTGGACCAGTCCAAAATTTGTCGTTTGGAAAAGGGTTGAGCAACACACCCAGGTCAGCCAGAGCAGTCCAGGTATGTGCTACCTGGGTCGAAACATTTTGCTTTTGGTAAATTTTTTTTACATATCTAAGGACCATTCTACCTTCAGATTTAGTTTTGTTAGACTAAATTGATTTTATGGATCCATATTTATGTGATGATTTGCTTGGTATAATGCATTATGGAGATGCATTAAACACCCTTTTCACAGAGCATGGCTTATACATTATTGGAGTAACTCTTTGTGGTTATAGATTTCCTCAACCTTCATAATGTAACAAACACACATATATTTTCTAGTTGAAAGCATTAGTAGACAAAATCAGTATGCCTTATTGATAGAATTTGTCTTTGAAAGAGTAAAAGTCATTGGGAAAAGGAGGAAATGTTAATTACCAGCATTTTTCTTCCCATTACCCACACTGCTTTTCAAAAGCTGTCTTTCTCGGGGTCATAAAGGCTTGGGATCATTCAAGTTAAGTCTATTTTGAACTACGAGAGACTACATGTATTTGAGCCATGCTCAGAGAAAAAGGGAATTTGATGCATCTCCCCTGTGCATGATACCAGGCAAGTGATCACATAATTATGGATCCATAAAATCCATTGAATAGTCCTTTGACATGTAGAAAATTAACCCTTTCCCAAACGACAAATTTTGGACTGGTCCAAATTGAAAGAGTTTGCAGACGACAATTTTAAATTTGATGAAAATGGCAGAAAGTTCTCAAAATGGGTAGAAAACACTGGGGGAAAAGGAGAAATTGCTCGTTACGAGCAATTTCTCCTTTTCCCACAGTGTTTTCAAAAGACTTGTACTGCAGACACGTGAAAACCAGGGCTTGTTTGGGAAAGGGTTAACCAGTAACAAAAAGTATCAGCCTGGGCCGAAACTTTTTGTGAATGCATTAATAACCTCTCTTTTCACAGAGAAAGGCTCATTTGTGTATTTTTGTTATTGTTTATTTGGTGACTTGTATTTTTGTTTTGGATGTTTTCTTACACTTTGTTGTGCTATCCAAATAAAGGGAATCCATTGTTATTTATTCCTTGTTGTTAGTTTGTTGGGTGTTTGTGTCATTTTTCCAACATCATGTGAGTCGTAATATGGCTGCCAGTGTTTAGAGTTTATTTTACCAGTACTTTGCATAATACTTTAACCAGTACTTCAAATAATACTTTGCACAAAAGCCACTGGCTGCTTTCCCATATGAACGTTTCCTGAGGCTATGTTCAGTGTCAAAAGAGGAATAAATTTTACGCCAATGAATGTCATCAATCCTCAGAAAGAGTCTGGCTGATTTGGGGTTTGATCTTATGATTCCCGGTCATCAATGACTGAACAGAACTCTGCAGACCCAGAAAAAAATTTGAATGCACACTGTTAAATTCAAGGATAGCAAAACCTATATCAGTTGTTGTTTATTGAGAGCATTTGCAGACAACCAAATAAATGTGGCTAAAATTTTGAAATTTGTGTTGATAAGGGTTGAAAACATTGTGGGAAAAGGAGAAAATGCTGGTCACCAGCATTTTATCCTTTGCCCGCAATGTTTTCAAAAGGCTTCTTTCTCAGGGTCGTTAAAAGTCGGGATTGTATGGTAAAGGATTATTTATTACTTCCTAAACAGCTTTTTAGCTCTACTGGCTGTAAGCCAGCAGAGCTTGTCATGGTGTGGTTTCCGTCATCCGTCCGTCTGTCTGTCCATCCGTCTATCTTGTTTATGGGATAAAGTCTGCATTTATAGTCGGATTTTCACGAAACTTGCACAGTTTGTTCATCTCATCAGTAGCTTGAACCCTATTGATTTTGAGAAAAATCTGACTATCAGTGTGGGAAAAGTAGCCATTTAAATTTCAAAATTTCAGTTTCTTGTTTATCTCATTGACAGCTTGAACCCTATTGATTTTGAAAAACATCTGACAATCAGTATGGGCACAGTAGCTATTTAAAGATCAAAATTTCATTTTCTTGTTTACGCAATTAGGTCTGTATTTGTGGTCAGATTTTCATGAAACTTGCACAGTTGCTTTGTATCATCAACAGCTTGAACCCCAATGATTTGGAAAAAAATTCGACAATTAGTATGGGAAAAGTAGCCATTTAAATTTAAAAATTTACAATTCTAGTTAATGCGATAATGTCGGCATTTGTGGTTGAATTTTCATGAAACTTGCATAGTTGCTTTATATTATCAATAGCTTGAACCCTATGGATTTAAAAAAAAAAAAATTCAAAATCAGTATAGGAAAAGGAGACATTTAAAGTTGAAAATTTACATTTCTTGTTTTCACAATTAAGTCGCATTTTTTATTCAATCTTTTGAAACTTGCAAAGATTATTTTTATCATCAAGGGATTGAATTCTATCAAGAATGAAGAAAATCTAGCAATTGGTAAAGGAAAAGCAACAGGATTCATTCATCTCTCACAGCTGATCATTGCTTCAATGATGGTTATGAGGGAAATCAGCCAATGACTTAGAATATTGTGTAAAGTACTGGTAAAAGAAATCCCATAAAAGTATGGATAGGTACACTGGCTGCTGCTATATAACTGAATGCTAAAAACGGCATTTAACCCAATACAAAGAAACAAAATTACTGATAATCCTATACAAAACAGAGATATCAGAAAAAGTCGAAGTAATCACATGACAATGCAGATGATATGAGGGCCATTACAATACCTCAACATTTACTTCAAAAACAGCTTAGCTAAAAATTGGCAAACTCGATCAAAAAACAGCTTCATAGCTAAAAAGTGACGAAACAAAAAGAAAGTACCATAGGGTGAGGAGATCTGGAACAGGACTACGGCAGTAAAAACATAGATATCATGTCAGTTATTATCACTTCATTTTATTCATAAGAATAAATAACAGCTGTTAACTCTCTCCCAGATGATTAAGTTTTATAACTCCATATGGAAAGCATTGGAAGATAAGTGAATAGTATGGCTCAGATGAAAGGAGTTATCTTAGAAAGGATAGAAAACACTGTGGGAAAAGGAGAAAATGCTGGTCACCAGAATTTTCTCCTTTTCCCACAATGTTTTCAAAAGCCTTTTTCCAGATCGTACATTTACCTAATCATTTGGTCCAGAGTTACACAATAGTAGATGCTACCTATTTCAACCCTTTGAGTGCCAAAAAAACTTAACTCTTTACCAACGACAAAATTTTGGAATGGACCAAATTGAAAGCATTTGCAGACGACAAATTAAATGTTGCTAAAATGATGATTTCTGCCTGTGATAGGTTAGAAAAACATTGTGGGAAACGGAGAAAATGCTGGTTACCAGCATTTTCTCCTTTTCCCACAATGTTTTCAAAAGGCCCACAATGTTTTCAAAAGGCTTCTATTTCAGGGTTGTTAAAAGTCAGGATTGTGTGGTAAAGTGTTAACTGACATTTTCAGTCTAGAAATTAGACCAAAATGATTGCAGCATGCTCTGTGAAAAGGGGGGCTTATTGCATCTGCAAAAAGTTGGGGACCCAGTTCAGCCTGTGCAGACCTAACCTGGGAGGAAACTTTTTGCTATTAGTCAATTTCTGCATGTTTGTTTGTATTGGAGTTTAACTCTGTTTTAGTGGCTTAGATAAGTGCACCTACCATGTGTTTCCTGGCTTTCTCACACCAGTACTGACACAACTTTCTTTCCAAGCCACTGGCTACTTTTCTCACAAGCATTAGATGTGAGAGGTGAAAAATCATTGGAAAGAAGGTTTGCCTCAACCGGATATTGAACTCTCAACCACCAGGTCACTAGACAGATTTTCTGCATGTCAATGGACATTTTACCTCATGACCCAATAGGTTGTTATACAAAAAGGATTTTATGGATCCACCATGAGTTGTTTGGTTTAATGCATTACAGAGATGCACTAATCTCCCTTTTCACAGAGCATGGCTCAATAGTAATGTCAAGGTTGCCACTGTCCAGGATGTCTCAGCAAAGCTGCCAATGTGGATCAAAGACCAGACTTCATGTTTATTGCTGTTGTCTTATCTTGATCTACACTGACCACAGAGGCAAGCACAGTTGCCAGAGGCGCTAAAGGGTGAACTTAACGATGAAAATCTTCAGTATTTCTCTCTTTCTTTGCTGATAATTCATTTAAAAATTCAACATACATGAATATTTATTATCACAATGAAAATGCTTTACAAATTGAATAAAAGGAAATTTTCAGGTAGACAAAGTCATTAAATTATTTTATGTACACACATTGTTATTTCTTTACAGACAACATTCTAATACCAAGACTGATACCAACAATTAATCCTTTCCCAAACGACAAATTTTGGACTGGAAGAGTTTGCAGACAACAACTTTAAATTTGATGAAAATGGCAGAAAGGTCTCAAAAAGGGTAGAAAACGCTGTGGGAAAATTAGAAATTGCTTGTTACGAGCAATTTCTCCTTTTCCCACAGTGTTTTCAAAAGACTTATACTGCAGACACATGAAAACCAGGGCTTGTTTGGGAAAGGGTTAAAAGATAGGCCTTTAACCCTTTACCACACAATCCCGATTTTTAACGACCCCGAAGAAAAGCCTTTTGAAAACATTGTGGGAAAAGGACAAAATCCTGGTAACCAGCATTTTCTCCATTTCCCACAATGTTTTCTACCCTTCCAAAATCAAATTTCAATTTTTGAGCCACGTGCGATTTGTTGTCTGCAAATCCTTTCAATTCAGACCAATCTAAAATTTTGTCGTTTGGTAAAGAGTTAACCCTTTGCTAGAGAATCAGGAATTTCAGTGACCCTAAGAGACACGGCTTTCTCAAAACATTGTGGTAAAAGGAGAAAATGCTGGTATTCTCGCCCTTTCCCACAATGCTTTCTACCCTTTAAAGAGAAATCCCATCATGTGATTTATCCATGTTTCCTTTGTTCAATGCCAATGCTTTCAAATTGAAGATGTCCAAAATTTAGATGTTTGGTAAATGGTTAGCTGGTTCAATTTTTTTCTCCTTTTTTGACCTTTTTGGCACCAAAGGCAAGATGAGACTGCATTTTCTGTGCCAGCCATAAAAGCTTTTTTGGCTGGCACAGAAAATGCAGTCTTATCTTGCATCTATAAATGTTAGTTCAGTCAAGCCTATCACTTAAAATCTTTTCTGAGTTTTAGTGGATTGTACTTTCAGCAGCCTTCCATGTTAACCTTTCATCAAATGATAAAATAAAAGATTCGTCCATTTTAAAAACAAGAGGTCCATGATGGCCCTGTATCGCTCCACTGCCTTGTAAATAAATGTATCATACACTTAATTGGCATTGACAAAGACATAAATCATAAGAAAAACAAAAAGTAGCCTACACCCCCTCACCCCCTCAAAAAAAGGTCATTTCTTCTTCAAAGGCAAAGATTATGTCAGTAAATGCAAGCAGATCTTCTGGAACAAAAAAACTGAATGATAGAAACTTTACTTTATATTGAACTCATCTGAGCATAACTATTAACATCAAAATAAATCACTCTCACTGAAAACTGAACATATTCTTTCCAAAAAAACTTGAATATTTACCTGAATCTTAAAATAGAGCAGTTCAATAATCATGGGAGGTAAATAATAACAAATTATATATCTGTTATAGCAGGAGTAATTTCCCTTGATCAGTACCCCTGCCCATATATACTTCAGTCATATTGCCTTCATGCACAACAAGAAGATTTTTAAAGTTTTCACTACTTAAGCCTTTGTGAAAGGCTATAGTTTTAACAATCCTGCTATGGGTCCACTAGATGAGGCTACATGCAAAATTTGGTAAATCTAGACCTTACGGTTAGGAACCACACCATTCTTTTAGTTTCCAGTTTATTAGCCCATGTAAAAACTTGTGACCCCTTCGGTGGGGCTGGTTTTGACCAAAGGTTTATAAATAGGACATTCTTGGTAGAAGTCTACTATATGAAGCACCAGGCCAAATTTGGTAGCCCTAGGCCTTGCACGAAGGCTAAAAAAGATTTTTAAAGTTTTCACTTTATAAGCCCATGCAAAACTTGTGACCTCTGGGGTAGGGCCAATTTTGAACCAGGGCTATAATTTGGACAAAATTAAAGTTGTCCACTAGATGAAGCTACATACAAAATTTGGTAGCCCTATGCTCTATGGTTAGGAACAAGAACAAAACTTATGACCCTTGAGGCGGGGCCAATGTTGACTCCTGAGCTATAATCTTAAAAACTTTTTCCAGGTCTATTAGATGAAACTTCATGCCAAATTTGGTGGCCCTAGGTATTATTGTTCAGACAAGAAAATTTTTAAAGATAATCAATATTTTTCAGTTTTGTTGCCATGGTAACCAGAGTTTTAATTGGAATAACACTTATTGAAGAAATTCTGAACAGGGCTATAGCAGGATCATTTCTGTGAAGTTTCATCAAAATTGGATAGGTAGTTTCAGAGTTGTTTGAAATAAAAGTTAATGCATACATGGATGCATGCAGGCATAGATGGATGCACACATAACAGACAACTGGCCCTTGACATAAGCTCACTAGCCTTTGGCCATTGGAGCTAAAAATACTAAAAGTCATCTTAAATGTAGCTAAAGTAGCAGGATTTGTCTTTGGATGGGCAGGAAACATTGTGGGAAAAGGCTAAAATGCGGGTAACAAGAAGTGTTCTTCTGGGTAGTTAAAAATCTGGATTGTTTGGTGAAGGGCTGAGAAAAAAAAAAAAGGTAGCTGAAGCTGTGCTTAATGCTCTTATCTGAACCTATTTATAATTCATTGATTGAGAAATTTATAATTCATTGATTGAGAAATAAGACCTACAATTGCTATTGGTCACTCTGAATGAGTACTTCCTGGAAACATAACTAGTACTCATGGCATGATGCAGGCAATTCCATTACTCTGATCATCACATGATTAGCTCATTTACCACATGAGAAAATATAGAGTCCAATCTGAAAGCATTTGCAGAATATGAATGTGGCTCAAATAATGGTATTTGTCTTTGATAGGATAGAAAACATTGTGGGAATAGGAGAAAATGCTGGTTACCAGCAATGTTTTTCAAAGGCTTCATCTTCAGGGCTGTTTAAACTCGGGATTGTGTGGTAAAGGATTAAAACCTGGCACCTTTGTTATGAGAGACTGATGCTCTACCACCAATGTCTCTCACAACTTAAGATCTTGATGTTCCTAGCGGGCTACTTACAGGACAGTTTGGTTTGCTCAGTTCATACCATGTTTACAATTGGATAAACACTTCACACACATGCTTTCAATTTTGTGCAAGATATTTCATTTACTTGGCTAAGTGACCTAGATATTTCAGGGACAAAGTTTCATGAAGATTTATTGAAAGCAGAGACTTCTTGCATCTCAATATACCAACTGCTGATGATACATGATGCTACATAGCAGACTCTCTAAAACCTCACCTTGAATATTTTGTGTTCAAGTGACATTAAAATGAATCATAAAAAGCTGTAATTAAAAAATCTTTAACAATGTCTAAGATATACAGATTTCCGTCAAAATGGATATGTTTTAAAGTCACTATAACTGGTAATTACAAATTATGTATAAAAGAACCAGAAATAAAGAAATGGACCGTAAGATCAATTAACAAGAGCACCACATGCTGGTGCCCACACTCCAGCCTGAGTGCTGTTTCAAAGAAAAATCCAAGCCAAAAGGGGGCAAAACGTCAAAAATGTGTTGAGAGATACCTGCTCATTGTTGCATGGGTTCCTCATTTGATGCCTAAACGCAAGCCAATTTGAACCAAATAACTTCAGTTCTAACAGAGATATGAGAAAATGTCAAAGTTTTTCCTTAATGACAGGGCTATGACAATACCTTGGTCTTTTCTTTCAGAGAGCCAACCTAAAACTATGGATATCTAAGATATACAGATTTCCGTCATTGTGGATACATTTTAAGTCACTATAACTGGTTATTAAAAGTTATGTATAAAACAACCAGAAATAAAGAAATGGACCATATATATGATCAATTAACAAGAGCACCACATGCTGGTGCAAACACTCCACCCGGAGTGCTGTTTCAAAGCAAAATCCAAGCACAAATGGGGCATAGCGTCAAAAATGTGTTGAGAGATACCTGCTCATTGTTGCATAGGTTCCTCATTTGATGCCTAAAACATAAGCCAAATTTGAACCAAATAACTTCAATTGTAACAGAGATATGAGAAAATGTCAGTCTTTCCTTAACAACTGGGTTATGACAAACCTTGACCTTTTCTTTGAGACAGCCAACCTAAAACTATGGATATCATTCCTCACTCAGTAAAAATTTCAGTATAAAAAACTTCAATCAAGGCTGTAGTGAAAATATTAGTTGATCGTTACCTACAAGAAGCAAATTCTAATCTATCCCAAAAGGATAATTTTCAATAAAAATGTTCTTGAACTTCAACAAGGAAATGTATCGAAATGTGTTTGTTTTTCCACACGAGGAAAATGTAGACCAGTCCAAATTGAAAACATTTGCAGACGACACTTTAAATATGACTCAAATGAAAATTTTTGCCTTTGATAGAGAAAATGTTGGTTACCAGCATTTTCTCCTTTTCTCACAATGTTTTAAAAAGGTTTCTTCCTGAAGGTCATTAAAAGTTGGGATTGTGTGGTACAGAGTTAAACCTGTGACCAGACGACAGCAATTCAATTTTTTAAACTGAAAACATTTGCAGACGACAAATCAATTGTGGCTCCAAATGATGGGGTTTGTCTTTGATAGGATACAAAGCAATGTGGGAAAAGGAGAAAATGCTGGTTATCAGCATTCTTTCCTTCTCCTATAATATTTTCATGAGCTCTTTTTCTTGGGATCATTTTCTCCTTTTCATACAATGTTTCCAATTGCCTTTTTCCTCAAAGTCATTCAAACAAAGGATTTTTGAAAAGGGCTAACCCTGCAAGTACTTGAATGTGAATTCCTAAGAACAGAAAAGACCATAAGACCATATTACTTCTTGGTCAAAGGCAGTTGCCAATACTTGAGCCACATTTATCACTTATGCTGCTAAGCGCGACTCACTGACCCTTTGCGGACAGTGTAGATCAAGATCACAGAACGTGCAGTCTGATCTTGGATCTACACTGTCCGATAAGGAGATATTTTTTTCCTAAAAATAAGTTTGAAATAGCATTATTCAGGTTTTTACTACCGGTTTCAAAATTTCATTTATTTAGCAGGAAATGGGTTAATTACCCACCTGCAAAAATATTCAATGTGGACAAGTCTAAAGTTGGGTCATCTGGTAAAAAATCAAGCTAGATCCTTATAAAAAAAAAATTTATCGTCACAAATCTAAACAGCTAAATATGTGATCAAAATACCAGCAAAATAATGCTTATGTCAGTAACTAAGTGGGATATAAGGTTACAAGAAATAAGTCTGGAATCTTAACAATAAATGAACAAATATGAGGTTCAACTAAATGGCACATCTGACAGTTTGCGTTATGTTACTAATGTTTTTAATGTTTTATGTTACTTATGTTTTTAATGTTTTATGTTACTTATGTTTTTAATGTTTTATGTTACTAATGATTCAATTCATTACATGAAACAATTAAAAGCTTATGTGATATTGCGGGACATTGTGACAGCAGCAAAAAATGCTACTCACCCTACATCTTATCACTACCATGCTGGATTTTTTACCAGATGACAAACTTTTAGACTTGTTCAGATTGAAACCATTTGCAGATAACAAATTAGACGTTGCTCAAATGATGGAATTAGTTTTGAAAAGGATAGAAAACAATGTTGAAAAAAATAGAAAAATGCTGGTTACCATCATTTTCTCTTTTTCCCCACAATACTTTCCTAGACGTTTCTCTTCAGGGTTGATAATGTTCAGGAAAGTTTGGTAAAGTGTTGATAGCTGTATTAGCATCTATCATCATTTTCATAATCAAATTGCTTAACATTTGAGAATCGATGTCACTGCCCCACTTTCAAAAAGATTTTTAGCACAATAATGCATGTAATGTACAGAGTAATAGTTTCAATGGTTTCCATAGACTACACAATATTTCTTATGATGGAACCCAATGATTTTCTAAACCCCTGCAAAAGCAAGTTTGTGAAAATACCATGGGAAAAGGAGCAATTACTTGTAATAAGCTATTGCTACATTTGCTTCATATCTTTTGGCTCACAGTACTTCAAGAATCAGCCTCACCTGCATGATTAACCCTTTACCACACTATCACGAGTTTTAATGGCCCTGAAAAAGAAAGCTTTAGAAAACATTTTAGGAAAAGGAGAAAATGCTGGTAACCAGCATTTTCTCCTTTTCAAATAATGTTTTGTACTTGAATGCAAGTTTCATCAGTTGAGCCATATTGAAACTGTCGTCTGCAAATGCTTTCAATTTGGGCAAGTCTATATTTTTTTTCATGTAGTAAAATGTTACAGGGACATTTAACTCTTTACCACACAATCACACGTTTTAATGACCCTGAACAAAAAGCCTTTTGAAAACATTAAGGGAAAAGGAGAAAATGCTGGTAACCAGCATTTCCTCCTTTTCCCACAACATTTCCTACCCTTCCCAACACAAATTTCAGTTTTTGAGTCACATTTATTTTGTCGTCTGCAAATGCTTTCAATTTGGACAAGGCTTAAATTTTGTCGTTTGGTAAAGAGTTAAGCACCAATACTGATAACCCACTTAAATGTAAATCAAAAGTAAACTATGGCCATGAAGGCTCTGATGGCAATCACAGAATAATTCAACATCTGATATTCAACATAAATATGTAAATGATCTAATCCCAGGGGTGGGCAATTCTTGAAACCAGGGTCTGTATTCACCAACCATTCTTAAGAATATTCATAGACTTATTCTCCAAGATTTTCTACATTTGAAAGTAACACAACTCCTGATTGGCTAAACCAAATGGTTTAGCCAATCAGGAGTTGTGTTACTTTTAAATGTAGAAAATTCTGGAGAACAAGAGAAAGAACGTTCTTAAGAATGGTTGGTGAATACGGACCCTGGACTCTCAGTTTAAACCAAGACTATTATCTTAACAATCCAAACAAGGGTAAGTATTCAATACCAGCAGTCATTTAATTGTACACAATTATTTTTTGAAGCTCTGCATTGTAGAAATATATATTTTGCATGTTAAACATAAACTTTTAAACCAGTTCATAATGGCTGAAACAGTAATCTAATCACATGTGCTTAAAATCCTTGGTGAAAGCAGAAATGAGATGGAAGAAATGAGTCGAACAGAAGCAAAAATGTAATTTTCAGCAATAGTATTTTCAATATTTGTATGGGTTTGGCAAGGCAAATTACTGTTCAGTTCAGTTATGTATAAATAAACAACATAGCTGTCTGTTTTACAAGCATGGAATCTCGAAGTTTAGGGCCCATCAATCACTGGATATGAAGCTAGCTGTGTCCAGCACTATATCATGCCGTGTCTTCTCCTCCTTCAGGATCATGTATCTAATAATTAAGTAGAATAGAATAATAAGAAAAATATTTCAACTGTTGTATCTTTGCTGTTGCTGCATGAAATAAATACCTCTGGGCATCTCATTCAGCAGAGAAGGTTCTAGACACTGCAATTCTGAAGATGTCTGTGCCTCAGAAAATCTCACAAAACAAGATGTCTGTTCGTAAAACAGTCATGCTCCCCTACTGCCACATTGATACAGGAAGTGGCACAGTTCATAAACTGATATAAAAAGAATTGATTGGGAAATATCGATGTCATCTCAGGAAAGGATTAAGGTAATTGTAAGTGAAGCTAGAATCTGTGTGTATTAGTTCTAGGTATTTAAGTTTATAGGAGAACAGTCAGTGTAGACCCCAATTAAACTGCATGTATACATGCGAAAAAATCATTGTGTACACTGTTTGCAACTACTATTTGAGTCGACATCTGGATGGCAAGAGTTAAGACAAAGCATTAAAGAGTATCATATTTAGTAGACAAGAGGGCCATGATGGCCCTGGATTGCTCACCTGAGTCAATAGGCCAAACATTCTGACCAAATTTCACAAGTATCTGACTGAAAGTGTGGCCTCTATAGCGTAAACAAGGTTTTTTGATGATTTGACCTAGTGACCTAGTTTTTGACCCCACATGACCCAATTTTGAACTCGTGTGAGATTTTATCAAGCCAAACATTCTGACCAAGTTTCATAAGTATTTGACTAAAAATGTGGCCTCTAGAGTGTACACAAGTTTTTTCGAAGATCTGACCTAGTGACCTAGTTTTTGACCCCAAATGACCCAATTTCGAACTCTTCCGAGATTTTATCAAGACAAACATTCTGACCAAATTTCACAAGTATCTGACTGAAAATGTGGCCTCTAGAGCACACACAAGGTTTTTCGAAGATTTGACCTAGTGACCTAGTTTTTGACTCCACAAGACCCAATTTCGAACTCGTCCGAGATTTTATCAAGACAAACATTCTGACCAAGTTTCATGAGGATTGGACTGAAAATGTGGCCTCTAGAGCGTAAACAAGGTTTTTCTAAGATTTGACCTAGTGACCTAGTTTTAGACCCCACATGACCAGATTTCAAACTCGTCTCAGATTTTATCAAGACGAACATTCTGACCAAATTTCACAAATATCTGACTGAAAATGTGGCCTCTAGAGCGTACACAAGGTTTTTCAAAGATTTGACCTAGTGACCTAGTTTTTGATCCCACATGACCCAATTTCCAACTCGTCCGAGATTTTATCAAGACAAACATTCTGACTAAGTTTCATGAGGATTGGACTGAAAATGTGGCCTCTAGAGCGTACACAAGGTTTTTCTAAGATTTGACCTAGTGACCTAGTTTTTGACCCCACATGACCCAATTTCAAACTCGTCCGAGATTTTATCAAGACAAGCAATCTGACCAAGTTTCATGAAGATTGGACTGAAAATGTGGCCTCTAGAGCGTACACAAGGTAAAAAGTTGACGACGCACGACAGACACAGCACGATCACAATAGCTCACCATGAACACTTTGTGCTCAGGTGAGCTAAAAAATAGTACATTGTACCTTAAATACTGAAGATAGTGATGGTCTTCGGAGGATCTAATGGGTTGTCTGTATATATAATACCAATACTGAATATCATTTGGTGAAGATGGAATACTGATAATATCACTATAAGTAGTCTTGTGACATGTAGCCTATGTAGGATAATAAACCGGACAAGGTTTGGTCTATATATCAACATGCTGATGGTCACTGTGACCTTGACATTTGACCGATTGACCTCAAAATCAATAGGGATCATCTACACTCCGAGAAGAATGTCTGTGCCAAATTTGACGAACTTAGGTCAATTCTGTGTCTAGTTATCATCCAGACAAGGTTTGGTCTATATATCAACATGTTGACGGTCACTGTGACCCAACATTTGACTGATTGACCTCAAAATCAATAGGGATCATCTACACTGCGAGATGCATGTCTGTGCCAAATTTGACGAACCTAGGTCAATTCTGTGTCTAGTTATTATCCGGACAAGGTAAGGTCTACCGATGGACCGACGGACCGACCGACGGACCGACCGACATGTGGAAAGCAATATACCCCCACTTCGTTGAAGGGGGCATAAATATCAGAAATAATGAATCCAAGTCAGACTACAGTTTGATCTACGCTATCCTTGAAAGCAACTTCAGTTGCACTTGGTGCTAAAATGCTTGAAATACAACATATTTCCATGATAACTTGACTGATCAATTGTATGGTGTTTTATGCTGTTTTCAACATTATTTCAGTTATATTGCTGTGGCCAGTGCACCTATCCATGTTTTCCTGCAGTTCCTTATAGTTTAGCCAAGCAGGAGTTTTGTTACTTTCAAATGTAGAAAATTCTGGAGAACAAGACAAAGAATGTTCTTAAGAATGGCTGGTGAATACGGACCCTGGTGACTTATGTTTCGAACAAATGTGATCCAATTTCAAACATGTTCTAGATATTATCAAGACAAATTTTCTAACAAACTTTCACAACTATTAGACTGAAAATGTGGCCTCTACAGCATACACAAAGTTTTTCAGCTATTTGACCTTATGATCTAGTTTTTGACCGGACAAGACGCATTTTTGAACTTGTCCAAGACATTATCAAGATGAACATTCTAACCAAGTTTCATGCATATTAGACTGAAAAACTAGCCTCTAGAGTGTACACAAGGTAAAATTTCCTGAGTATGATCACAAAAGCTCACCTTTACTGGTTTTTGACCGGACAAGATGCATTTTCGAACTCGTCCACGACATTATCAAGATGAACATTCTGACCAAGTTTCATGCATATCAGACTGAAAAACTAACCTCTAGAGTGTACACAAGGTAAAATTTCCTGAGCATGATCACAAAAGCTCACCTTTACCACTTCGTGCTAAGATGAGCTAAAACAAATCCCCCGTTTTAAAGAGGCCAGGAAAAATACTTTTGAAACATTGTGGGAAAAGAAGAAATGCTGGAAACCAGCATTTTTTTCTTAATATTTATTCTTTACACAGGAGTCTGAGTTAGACACTGGCATTTAATGTTTATAACAAACATGACTGAATGACTTACATTGTCTGAAATTAACCCTTAACCTGACAACAAAATTTTAGACTTGTCCAAAATTGCAAGCATTTTGCAGACAACAAATTAACTGTCATTCAAATACATGAGATTTGCCTATGAAAAGATGCAAAACATAGTGGGAAAAGGAGAAAATGCTTGTAACCAGCATTTTCTCCTTTACCCACCATGTTTTCATAAGCCTTCTCTGTCAGGCTGGCTCAAACTCAGGATTTAGTGGTAAAGTGTTAATTAATATGTAAGGGAAAAAGATGGAATATTTTGTCCGCTTGATTTCATGCAATAAAATGCAAAAACCAAAAATTACCTTTGCGAATGGATGATCCCTTAACTGACTTGCAGTCCACCTATCCTCAGGTTCTATTTCCAAACAGTGTGACAGAAAATTCTTTCCTTCGTCCACTAGATTTTCAGGAATAGGTGGTTTTTCACCCATACCAAGTTTGAACATTATCTGGAAATTCGACTCTAACTCGTGCCAGGGTCTCTGTAAAATGATTTTATCATTTTCCATCACATTATGTGGCATATATATATAGTATATTTGGCAAATTTCAAACTTTGCCAGCCTTTTGCCTCTGCAATGGTACATCTTTTATGTACCAACAACTGAGATCAACCCTACCTGCTATACATGAGCCATGCTCTGTGGAAAGGGGGCTTACTGCATCTATAAAAAGTATCGACCCAGGTCAGCCTGCACAGTCCACGCAGGCTGACCGAGGACAATACTTTCTGCTATTGGTCAAATTTTCTGCATGTCCAAGGACCATTCTACCTCATGATTCAGATGGTTGTTAGACAAAGTGGATTTTATGGATCTATGGCTATGTGCTGACTTGCATGGCATAATGCATCATTGAGATTTATTAAGCCCCCTTTTGCCAGAGCACAGCTTGTATGTATTTTTCTACTCAAGAAAGACATGACAAGACACAAAAAAAGAGCCATGCTCTCTGAAAAGGGGGCTGACCTGGGTCAAAACTTTTTTACTTTTCTTCAATTTTCTGCATGTCTAATAATTAATTTACCTCCAGATCCAGTCAACTGTTAGACTAAATGGATTTTATGGATCACTAATTATGTGATAACTTGCTGGATATAATGCATCATAGAGATGCATAAGCCCCTTTTTGCCAGAGTATGGCCTCATTTCATAATGGTGGCTCCTCTCCTCAAGTTTGCAACATGTTTGCCAGTATCAATCAAATTTACAGGCTGCTTGGCTAAAAGTTGAGACGGGATTTTCATCCATCACCATGTATTCCAAGACTGTAACCCTTCCACACACCAAGTGAATTAGTTTCATTTTACATGTTGTTTTCAAGATTATAGCCCTTATATCAGAGCAGCAAGAGAATCTATCCATGCTTTCTTTGAAATTTTTTTTAACCCTTTACCACACAATGCCAACTTTTAAAGGCCCCGAGGAAGAAGCCTTTTGAAAACATTGTGGGAAAAGGAGAAAATGCTGGTCATCAGCATTTTCTCCTTTTCCCACAATGTTTTCTACCCTATCGAAGAAAAACCGCATCATTTGAGCCACATTGAAATTGTCCTCTGCAAATGCTTTCAACTTGGACGGGTCTAAAATTTTGTCGAGTGGTAAAGGATTTACCATACTTAATACAACACTCTTTCAAAGCCACTGCATGCTTTCCAACATAAACATTTAATGTTGAGTGGTGAGAGAGGAATGAATCCTGTTGCAATGGATATCATCAATCCTTGAAAAGAAACTTGGCCTAGGTGGGAATCAGACCTACAACGCCCTTGATTAAATGCCCTGTATGTAATCAAGCAAAGATTCTGCAATGTAAGGGAGGCTTTTTCATTGAACTGTCTTTTATGCTGTTTTCAACATTATTTCAGTTATATTATGGCAACTGTTCACATTCACCTACATCCTGGATTTCAGAAATACTAGGTTAGGAAATGAAGTGTCTTGCCAAAGGACACTCCAGTGACAAACTGAGTGCTAACAGTGAGGCTCTAACCTGGGGCATCCAAGTTACGAGTTTTAACCCTTTACCAAACAATCCCGGATTTTCACGACCCTGAGAAAGAAGACTTTTGAAAACATTGTGGGAAAAGGAGGAAATGCTGATAACCAGCATTTTCTCCTTTTAACACAAGATTTTCTACCCTTCCCAAAACAAAATTCAATTTTTGAGTCACATTAACTTTGTCGTCTACAAATGCTTTCAATTTGGACGAGTCTAAAATTTTGCCATTTGGTAAAGAGTTAAACTATAACACTGAGCCATGCAGGACCCATGGGAGGATTTTCTTAACTCTTTCCGTGCCAAATAAACAAACTTGGCTTCTTTTGATGGCTGTAAATACAATCCTCTGAGTCTCCGTACGACTTTTATCATATAGGCATGACCAAACAAGCGGAGGGCATAGATCAAAGATCAGACTGCACATTCTGTGCAGTCTGATCTTGATCTATGCCGTCCGCGAAAGTCCCCGTTTTCGCCTATGGCGCTGAAAGGGTTAATTAGTTGTCAGCAAATGCTTTCAATTTGGACTGGCCCACAATTGTGGTCGTATTGTATATTGTTAAACCCAAACACACCTTTCCAGATGCCATTTCTATCACCACACAGCCTATGCTCCAGATATCAGCACCTCTACCATGTCCTTCTCTGTCACTTCTTGTGATGACTTCTGGAGCCATAAAAGCTGTAAAAGGAAAGTACTCATATTAAGGGAGGTACTGTATTTTTAATATCTTAACCAAATATCTTAACCCTTTATTGAATAAAGAGTTTAACAAATCTGAGGAATAAAGCTTTTGAAAACATCATGGGAAAAGGAGAAAATGCTGGTAACCAGCATTTTCTCCTTTTCCCACAATGTTTTCTATCCTTCTTAAGACAAATATCTTCATTGCAGCCACACTTTCTTTGTTGTTTGTATTTTTAAATACTTTTATTATGAATGAGCCAAAAATTTAAAATGAGTAAAGGTAAAAGGAAATGTATCATTTTCAGTTTGACATCTAAAACTATCTAAGAATCTGAAAACCACAAAATGGCATTTCATTTACAGCCTTCACATAATAGGTTCTCTTTGATCTTCTGTCTAATAGGCAAACTTGATGCATTTGTCTACAGGTATTTTTAGATTTCACAAGGGTAATGTCACATGATTAATCAAAATCTTTGATTATCTGGGATTGCATTCAAATCATATGATGATCTCAAATCTGGTCTCACAAATCTTGTCAGCATTTTCTCCTTTTTCCACAATGTTTTCAAAAGCCCTCATCCTGGGGGTCATTAAAAGTTGGGATTGTGTGGTACAGAGTTAAATGCTAAAAACTGATAGCTGGGGTAGTACCAATCAGTGCTTTAGAAGAAATTTTAGGTCTACAGACACAAAAAAAATCTATGTATGCCCCTTACATGACCCTCCATCCAAGGGTTGTTAAAGATAATAACTAGAGGTCCTTGAGGGCCTGAATTGCTCTACTGGCAGTGATTTTGCCTATCTTCTAGCATACATCATTAACCCTTTATCACACAATCCCAAGTTTTAATGAACCTTATGAAGAAGCCTTTTGAAAACATTATGGGAAAGGGAGAAAATGCTGGTAACCAGCATTTTCTCCTTTTCCCACAATGTTTTCTACCCTACCAAAGACAATTTACATCATTTGATTCACATTTCAATCTTCGTCTGCAAATGCTTTCAATTTGGACCTGTCTGGATTTTTATCGTTTGGTAAAGAGTTAATTCATGATGCAAATAGACAAACACACAAGAAAAATCAGAGGGGGAGGGGTTTGTTGCAACTGGGCTTGAACCCACTAAGACAGCATAAGTTGATTGATTGATTGATTGATTGATTGTATGGTGTTTAACGCTGTTTTCAACATTATTTCAGTTATATCGCGGTGGCCAGTGCACCTATCCATGCTTTCATGGAGTTTCTTTTACCAGTACCACGCACAATATTCTTTCCAAGCCACTGGCTGCTTTCCCACATAACTATCATTGAAACAATGATCATCGGTGAGAGAGGAATGAATCCTGTCGCAATGACTATCATCAATCCCCGGAAAGAAATTGGCAGAGCCGGGGATCAAACCAGCGTTTTTTCAAAATCAATAGGGTTCAAACTATTGATAATATAAAGCAATTGTGCAACAAGTTTCAATTCTTCTGAGTATGATCCTGGCCCTGACAATGCAGATGTAATTTCTCTCAACATCTTTCACAGCAGAAGTGAAGTTACCAGAAACTATTTAGTTTTGAATTCCAAACATAAATACATTTTTAGATGGACCCTCACTCCACAGAATGTAAATAAAAAATTTGAATATTTCAAAGATTTCCCCCAACCCCCCAATTCTACAGACTACTGATTGATTTAGCTTTATACCTCTTTTTCCTGGAACAGCCCTTAAATCTTTACCAAATGACTTAATTTTAGACTGATCCAAATTAAAAGCATGTACAGATGACAAAATAAGTGTGACTCAAAAATTAAAGAGAGTTTTTGAAAGGATAGAAAATACTGTGGGAAAGGGAGAAATTGCTGGTTACCAGCAATTTCTCCTTTTACCAAAATGTTTTCAAAAGCCATCTTACTCAAGGTTGTTAAAACTTGGGATTGTATGGTGAAAAAATAAAAAAAGACTTATTTTTAGTTCAATTATCATTAAAACACGTTTATTGCATAAAGCCTCCCCCTGCCATGTATTAAACCCATGACTTATTTTTGATGATACACTAGTGTATTATCGTTTTTTGGGTCCCAGTTCTGATCAGTTTTTAGACATGAGCGCCTGAAGCCAGAGAAACAAGCCACAGTATGTGCTGGAATTTGTACTACTACGCTGTTTTGCAGAAAAATAACATCATTGTTGCTAAGACATACACACGTGGAAAGCTTTTGATTTTCATGTTGAATAAAAACCAAGAAATGCAATAAATTTTTTTTTAAAACCAACAAAATTGCGGAAATATGTGGACTTACCCCCTCTAGAAACTGCTTCATCCTACTTTCGGAGTAAATGTCAAAGATCTATCTATTTGTGTATGTACACATTTTAAACAAAACAACAACTATAAACATGGACCTGTGAATGCTGTATATGCTAAAGGTGATGATGCAGGATATTCTTTATCTGTCATTTGTTTTATATGATAAATAGAATCTCAATTCCTGTTTATCATGTATTATCATTTTTATCAAACTTCTTGTCTAAAATGTATTTCACGCTCGCCAAGGCTCGTGTCATACATTTTAGTCAACTCGTTTAATAAAAATTATAATACATTTATAAACACTCATGTAAGATCTTCTATTTAATCCACACTCCAATGGAACAAACATTCATCCCACAGTATGCTATCTACAATGGCTTTGAACTTATGTCCCCTATGATGACTACAGGGTCCGTATTCACCAACCATTCTTAAGAACGTTCTTGGACTTATTCTTCAAGATTTTCCAAATATGAAAGTAACACACCTTCTGATTGGCTAAACTGTGCGGTTTAGCCAATCAGAAGGTGTGTTACTTTCAAATTTGGAAAATTTTGAAGAACAAGACCAAGAATGTTCTTAAGAATGGTTGGTGAATACGGACCCAGGGCTAGCTGTTCTCAAAAACAAGAAAAGGACAAGATTTGAGGAAAAAATGACCTACCAGTTGTTCCAACAAGCTTATTAACTTCACCAACCATGGTTGTGTGATTCTTCAGTTTGACTGAGCAGCCAAAATCACCCAATTTTAAACAACCACTGGATGTCAAAAAAATATTTGCCCCTGAAATAAATAGTGTCTGCATTAGAAGTAATAGGAAATACCAATTCCTAACTCTGTGATGATTATTTTTTACCCATTACCACACCATGAATCTCGACATTCCTACAGATTGCAGCCGCTGAAAATATTTAGAGAAAAAAAAAATACCTGCTTATTCCAAACAAGTGCACCTTTTCCTTCCATGTTTCCATACAAATTGTAGGAAAACAAAAAAAAAAAGACTTCAATGTAATCTCTCAAACTACCATTTCTACCACAGCTTTTTGAAGAAAATTTTGGAAACAAGAGGGCCATTGGCCCTAAAGCGCTCACCTGAGTAAAGTCATCTACAGTTGATAAAGCTGAAGAGATCCTGGTTTTAATGATATAAAACACATGTGTGTAAGTGACCTACTTTTTGAATCAGTGTGACTAAATTCCAAACTTGTCCAAGATATCATTAAAACAAACATTCTGACCAAGTTTCAGGAGTATCAGACTGAAAATGTGGCCTCTACAGTGCACACAAGATTTCTCTAAGATTTGGTCAAGTGACCTACTTTTTGACCAGATGTGACCCACTTTGAAACTTGTCCAAGATATCATCAAGGCAAGCTTTCTGACCAAGTTTCATGAGAATCAGGCTGAATATGTGGCCTCTGCAGTGCACACAAGGTTTATCAAAGATCTGACCATGTGACCTACATGTACTTTTTGCCCGACATGACCCACTTTTAAACTTGTCTGAGATATCAACAAGATAAACATTTGGACCAATCTTTATCAGTATAAGGCTGAAAATGTGGCCTCTAATGATAATGAGTACCCAAGGTTTTCCTAAGATTTGGCCCAGTACGTACTCTTTCAGCTGGCATGACCCAATTTCAAACTTGTCTGAGATATCATCAAGATAGACAATCTGACCTAGTTTCATCAGTATCCAACTATAAATGTGGCCTCTAAAGGACACACATGGTTTTTCTAAGATTTGGCCCAGTGACCTACCTTTTGACCCGACATGACCTAATTTCGAAATTGTCCAAGATATTATCAGGACAAACATTCTGACCAAGTTTAATAAGTTTCAGGCTAAAAATGTGGCCTCTAGAGTGCACACAAGGTTTTTCTAAGATTTGGTCTAGTGACCTACTTTTTGACCCGACATGATCACAACACACATTCTGACCAAGTTTCATTAGTATATCACTGAAAATGTAGCCTTTAGAGTGCACACAAGGTAAGTGTTGAAGCCTGGATGCCGGACACAGCACAATCACAAAAGCTCACCTTGAGCACTTCGTGCTCAGGTGAGAGCACTTTGTGCTCAGGTGAGCTAAAAAGAACAAAATTCCAAACTATTACTGTTGTCCTTGGCCAGTTGATTTTGGCACACAGGTCACAAACTGTTTAAAATTTTACAGGGGAAATTCCAGCATTTTCTCCTTTTCCAACGATTATTTCTACAATATCAGTGTCAAATTCCATAATTGGAGCTACATTCAAATTGTCGTCTGCAAATGCTTTCAGTCTGGACAAGTCTACCATGGGGTAAAGACTTAACCCTTTCCCAAACAAGCCCTGGTTTTCACGTGTCTGCAGTACAAGTCTTTTGAAAACACTGTGGGAAAAGGAGAAATTGCTCGTAACGAGCAATTTCTCCTTTTCCCACAGTGTTTTCTACCCTTTTTGAGAACCTTCTGCCATTTTCATCAAATTTAAAATTGTCGTCTGTAAACTCTTTCAATTTGGACCAGTCCAAAATTTGTCGTTTGGGAAAGGGTTAAGCAATCTTTAATATCTGATAAAGATGTTATTTAAGCTTAAATGATGAATGGGTCCAACTCCTTTACCTATACATGAACTTTCTTGACCTTTTACCACACAAACCCCACTTTTAACAACCTGAGGATTGATTGATTGAATAGTGTTTTATGCCGCTCTCAACATTATTTCAGTCATATCATGGCGACAGCTCACATATTCATGTATTTCCTGGGTTTCATCAGTACTAGGTTAGGGCTCTGAAGTGTCTTGCCGAGGACACTCCCATGAAAAACCCAGTAGATCCAGTGAGGCTCAAACCTGGGGCTTCCAGGTTACAAGTCCTACACTTTACCACTGAGCCATGCAGGACCCTAACAACCTGAGGAAGAAAACTCTTGAAAACATTGTGGAAAAAGGAGAAAATGCTGGAAACCAGAATTTTTTCCTTTTCCAACAATGTTTTCTATCCTTTCACAGCCAAAAAGAATAGTTCCAGCCACATTCAAATTGTCTTCTGAGAATCCTCTTTATTTGGATGACTCCAAATATTAGCTGTTTGGTAAAGAGTTAAATCTGAAGACAGGCTTCATAAGAAAGTTTTAGAATATCCAAAGCCTTTAGCCCTTATCTCCTTACCAAGCAAGAACATTTCAGATTCATCCAAATTGAGAGTACTTTCAGACAACAAGTTAAATGTAGGGTAAATTATGGAATTTGTCTTTGAAAGGACAGAAAACTTTCTGGGAAAACGAGATTTTGCTGGTTACCAGCTTTTCTTTTGTTTCCACAATGTTTTCAAAAGCCTTCTCTCTCAGGGTCATTTAAACTCGTGATTGTGTTGTAAAGAGTGAAAGAACATTTTACAGCTACAGTTAGCATTGTGGCCAGTGTAGATCAAGATCAGACTGCACAAACTGTGCTGCATGATCTTTGATTTATAATGTCCACTTTGTTGAAGCACTATAGACTAAAGCAACCATGAATATGCAGGTGCTTGGGTATATTCTGCATGCAAAGGATTAATATCAATACTGAAGGGAAGTGAGAGAGAGAAAGACAGGAAAGTAAGGTTTATCAACAGTCTGAAAGCACTTCTTAGATTCAAAAAAGTAGCTTATTACAGGTTCTTTTCTGTATAATTTTTAAACCTGTCAAATGCAAGGGCATCAAACAGAAATAGGCTTTGTACCTTTTATATCGCGGTGCACAATGGCATGTTCATGTATCACCTGTACTGCGAGCAACAGCTCTCTGGTGTACAGTCGGATCAGATCCTCTGTCAGCCCTATCCTAGACACTTCATCTATCGTCCCTCTATCACAGTATTCCATGAACACCAACATCTCAGACTGAAAATAGCCAATTAAAAAATATTTCACCTAAAAATCTTCATAAACTAAATTTATGTGGTATGAAAAACTATGTAATAAAGTATATGTTTTTCAAATAATAAGATCTGCCTTCAAAATGGTTAAAAAAAAAAATTGTAGGAAAATATACTAGCAATTTCTCCTTTTCCAATAATGTTCTCGAAACCATTTTAATTCTGGGTCATTTGACTCTTTACCACTTTACAAAAATGTAGACATGTCTAAATCAAAAGTTGTTGCTGATGGCAATTGAAATGTGGCTCAAATAATGTAATTTGTCCTTGAAAGAAAAGAAAGCATTGTGGGAAAAGGAGAAAACGCTGGTTTCCAGCATTTTCTCATTTTTGTACTATGTTTTGAAAAGCTGTCTTTGTCTCAAAAAGTCTTTCCAACCCTAGTCCTGCATGGACATAAAAAGCCATTTGTTCAATAAGCAGTAATGGTGTAACTCTTTACCAAACGAAAAGTATAGACTTTTCCAAAATCAAAGCATTTGCAGACAACAAAACCAAAGGTGTCCTAAATTACGATACTTGTCCTTGATGAAGTAAAAATCATTGTGGGAAAAGGAGAAAATGCTGGCTACCACCATTTTCTTCTGTTCCTGCAATGTTTTCGAAAGTATTTTTCCTTAGGGTCGTTATAAGTTGAGATCGTGTGGTAAAGGGTTAAAGAAACTCAAACTTTATGAAAAATAAGATTATGTGAAAGAGTGCCACAGAAACTTGATAACTGCTTACCCTGTGAACTTCAACGCCATAGTACTTCACCAGGTTAGGGTGGTTGATGCCCTCAAATATTTTGATTTCATCAATGATCTCTTTAAAGTGGTACTGCATATCGGCAGATGGAAATTTCATCTGAAAAATTAACCCCAAAAAATGTCATTCTTTCATCTATCTGCACTACTATGAAACAATAAACCAGGTAAATGTGCACATTCCAGGCAAGCTGACCTGGGTTGATACTAAGTCAATTTTTTGCATGTGTAAAGATCAATATGTTGTTTGACAAAATGCACTCTGGGAAAAAGGGGGTTGAATGCATCTCCATGATGCAATATTCTAACCAAGTCATCTCATAACTATAGTTCCATAAAATCCCTACCTCTTTCATGGCCATCAGTTCTCCAGTGTCCATGTTAACAGCAGAATAAACTTTTCCAAACTGCCCCTCCCCTGTTGAAGAAAGATGAGGAAAAACTATCTGAATAAATTTTTTGTAACTTTATACTAAACAGACTACAAATATTAGTGATGTAGAAATATGTGGCAATATATTAACCCATAAAGTGCTGGAACCAATTTAAGTTGTTTATGCAAACTGTGTAGATCAAGATCTTGGATCCACACCGTCAGCTACTTTGTTTCATGTTCTTGCTAAAACAAGCATTAAATGACATTTTTTTTCATGTTTTTCCTAATTGAAAAAGGTCCATTTTCTTAACCCCCTTACCACACAATCTCCACTATCAACGACCTTGTGAAAGAAGGCATTTGAAAACATTGAGGGAAAAGGAGAAAATGCTGGTAACCTTCTACCCTTCCCAAAACAATTTCCTTTTTTTCAGCCACATTTATGTTGTTGTAGCAAATGCTTTCATTTTGAGCCAGTCCAAAATTTTGTCGATTTTGTCATTTGCTAAAGAGTTAATTCAGCCCTCCAAGGGTTACCTGTCACCCATAAAGCTTATGAACCCAAGATTACTTTCTAGGATTTAAACACTAACTCTTTACCAAATGATAAAATTTTAGACTGGTCCAAATTGTAAGCATTTGCAGATGACAATTCAAATGTGGCTCAAATAATGGAAATTGGCTCTGATAGGGTTGAAAACATTCTGGGAAAAGGCAAAAATGCTGGTTACCAGCATTTTCTCCTTTTCCCACAATGTTTTCAAAAGGCTTTGTCCTCAGGGTCGTTAAAAGTTGGGATTATGTAGTACATTTACAAAGACTACTTTTCATGCACAAAGTTCAAATTGATACATTGTGTATTGATAAAGCTTGCATCCCTATCTCCCTTTAAAGGCCCAGCTGTGGCCAAAAGTAAACAACATGGTTGTTAGAATGTATAGAAATTTAAATCATACCATTTACAAGTATGGAAATTATTCGGATAATGACAATCTGTTATTGTACTGTTGGTCCAAACATTACTTGCTCACAGAAACATGAATTTCAAAACCAGATAAAAACTAAACGAAAGACAGAGCGACTTGACAACTTTTTAAATAGTTTTACAATTAATTTTTATGCCAAGAACTAACACTTGAACCAACTGTACATAAAAAGCCAGAATTTCTAGTCTTTCAAATGGTATAATTTATACTTAACCCTTTACCACATAATCCGAGTTTTAGCAACCCTGAAGAAGACGGCTCTCGAAAACATTGTGGGAAGAGGAGAAAATGCAGGTAATCAACATTTTTTCCTTTTCCCACGTTTTATTTTTTTTAACCCTATCAAAGACAGAAATCATCATTTGAACTACATTTGCTTTGTTGTCTGCAAATGCTTTCAATTTGGTTGAGTCCACAGTTTGGCACCTGGTAAAGAATTAAATGCAATTTAATACCTGCATTGTTTACTTTTCGCCTTTACTGGGCCTTTCATGAATGCAAATGCAATAGTTTGGCAAAGTGTTGGGGTGCTTGTGTAGGTACATCAGTGGCTAAGTGTGACTCACTGACCTTTTGCAGAGAGTGTAGATCAAGATCAGACTGTACAGAACATGCAGTCTGACCTTGGATCTACGCTGTCTGATTAGGAGATATTTTTCTCCCCCCAAAAATAGGAAGTTGCATTATTGGGGTGTTACTATCAGCTTGAAAGTCTAATGTAAGTTATTCAGCAGAGAAAAGGGTTAAAAAATGTCTAATGTCTTCTTTCCTTGGTCAGTATTAACTTTTTACCACAAAATAAACTTTCAGGCATGTCCAAAATGAAAGCATTTGCAGATGACAAAAAAATGTAACTGAAAATTTAAATTGGTATTTGGTAGGGTAGAAAACATTGTGGGAAAAGGAGAAAATGGTGGTTACTAGCATTTTCTCCTTTTCCCACAAAGTTTTCAAAAGCCTTATTCCTCAAGATCATAAAAACTGGGAATCATGTGGTAAAAGGTTACGTGCCCAATTTAGGCGCCTTCCCTATTTTTCTAGCTCACAAGTGTCACTTGCTCTTCATTCTGACTTGCTAGTCAGAACAGTATACATAACAAGCACAAGTTTTATACACCAACTTTTCGTCTTTGGCATCTGACTTAACTCTTTACCAAACGACAAAATTTTAGACTACTCCGAATTGAAAGCAATTGCAGACGACAAAATAAATGTGACAGTAAAAATTGAAATTTGTTTTAGGAAGAGTAGAAAACATTGTGGGAAAAGGAGAAAATGCTGGTTACCAGCATTTTCTCCTTTTCCCACAATGTTTTCAGAAGGCTGCTTTCTCAGGGTCGTTAAAAGTCAGGATTGCCTGGTAAAGAGATAAAAATAAACCTAAGTATGTATGCACCATAATTATGTACCATTTGTATGCATACCTCGGGTGGTAGAGCGTAAGACTTGTAAACATCAAGTCTTGGGTCACTTGAGGGTGTGGGTTCGAGCCCCATGGCTGGCCATCTAAAATCACTAATAGTCCTTCCGATGAGACGTTAAACTGAGGTCCCGTGTGACGATGCTATACACAGAGTGCGGTAAAGAACCAGGCATAACTGAAGATGGGTTTTGTCTTATATTTTGCACTATCCCCCATAACAAAACTAACAGTCTTAAGGGGGCATAGCCCACATGGGCAACTGGTGGAGATGATAAATAAACGTGAATTCAGTCATATGCACCATACACCTACCTATCTTATTGCCTTTCTGCCAATGAAAGTTCACCTTTCTTGTGTTGATATGGTAGCCTATTTCTCTCTTACGACTGGTCACACGGCCAATCGCTCTACCCTCCTGCAACTTGGCATTTCTCTCTTTTTCTAGTTTCAATATACTTTGCTCTATCCGAGTTGTTGGCTTGTAACTGAACACATTTTGGTTGGTTAAACTGTCTCCTAAATTAGAGAAGAAAACATTTCGCCCTTTATAGATTATCTAGTACGGTGGAAGCGATTGTTGGAACAGTTCAGGTCAAAATGAGACTACCGACAGTGTGAAACCTGATCTTAAATCAACACTAGCCAATACTTTTTTGACAAGATATTTTGCCTAAATCAGCTTCTGATCCTTTACCCCCACAGTGACGACTTTTATTGACCTTGAGAAAGAAGACTTTTGAAAACATTGTGGGAAAAAGGAGAGAATGCTGGTAACCAGCATTTTCTCCATTTGCTACAGAATTTTCCATCCTTTCTCCCATCATCAGCTTTTCCCATTTGATGCACATTTAATTTGTTGTCTATAAATGCATTCATTTTGGACAAGTCCAAAATTTTTTTATTTGGTAAGAAACCCTCAGGCATATTTCAATTGCAGTAAATCTAAGACAAGAGGGCCATGATGGCCCTGGATCACTCACCTGAGTCAATAGGCCAAACATTCTGACCAAATTTCACAAGTATCTGACTGAAAATGTGGCCTCTATAGCATGCACAAGGTTTTTCAATGTTTTGACCTAGTGACCTAGTTTTTGACCACACATGACCCAATTTTGAACTCATGTGAGATTTTATCAAGCCAAACATTCTGACCAAGTTTCCTAAGTATTTGACTGAAAACGTGGCCTCTAGAGCGTACACAAGGTTTTTTGAAGATCTGACCTAGTGAGCTAATTTTTGGCCTCACATGACCCAATTTCGAACTCGTCCGAGATTTTATCAAGACAAACATTCTGACCAAATTTGACAAGTATCTGACTGAAAATGTGGCCTCTAGAGCACACACAAGGTTTTTCGAATATTTGACCTAGTGACCTAGTTTTTGACTCCACAAGACCCTATTTCAAACTCGTCCGAGATTTTATCAAGATGCACATTCTGACCAAGTTTCATGAGGATCCAACTGAAAATGTGACCTCTAGAGCGTACACAAGGTTTTTTGAAGATTTGACCTAGTGACCTAGTTTTTGACTCTAAATGACCCAATTTCAAACTCGTCCCAGATTTTATCAAGACAAACATTCTGACCAAGTTTCATGAGTATCTGACTGAAAATGTGGCCTCTAGAGCGTAAACATAGTTTTTCGAAGATTTGACCTAGTGACCTAGTTTTTGACCCCACATGACCCAATTTCGAACTCGTCCAAGATTTTATCAAGACAAACATTCTGACCAAATTTGTCAAGTATCTGACTCAAAATGTGGCCTCTAGAGCACACACAAGGTTTTTTGAAGATTTGACCTAGTGACCTAGTTTTTGACTCCAAAAGACCCAATTTCAAACTCGTCCCAGATTTTATCAAGACGCACATTCTGACCAAGTTTCATGAGGATCCAACTGAAAATGTGGCCTCTAGAGCGTACACAAGGTTTTTCTAAGATTTGACCTAGTGACCTGGTTTTTGACTCCACTTGACCCAATTTCAAACTCCTATCAGATTTTATCAAGACAAACATTCTGACCAAGTTTCACGAGTATCTGACTGAAAATGTGGCCTCTAGAGCGTACACATAGTTTTTCGAAGATTTGACCTAGTGACCTAGTTTTTGACCCCACATGACCCAATTTCGAACTCGTCCGAGATTTTATCAAGACAAACTTTCTGACAAAATTTGACAAGTATCTGACTGAAAATGTGGCCTCTAGAGCACACACAAGGTTTATCAAAGATTTGACCTAGTGACCTAGTTTTTGACCCCACATGACCCAATTTCAAAGTCGTGCGAGATTTTATCAAGACAAACATTCTGACCAAGTTTCATGAGGATTGGACTGAAAATGTGGCCTCTAGAGTGTACACAAGGTTTTTCTAAGATTTGACCTAGTGACCTAGTTTTTGACCCCAAATGACCCAATTTCGAACTCGTCCCAGATTTTATCAAGACAAACATTCTGACCAAGTTTCATGAGGATCGGACTGAAAATGTGGCCTCTAGAGCGTACACAAGGTTTTTCGAAGATTTAACCTAGTGACCTAGTTTTTGACTCCACATGACCCAATTTCGAGCTCGTCCCAGATTTTATCAAGACAAACATTCTGACCAAGTTTCACGAGTATCTGACTGAAAATGTGGCCTGTACAGCGTACATAAGGTTTTTCGAAGATTTGACCTAGTGACCTCGTTTTTGACCCCACATGACCCAATTTCGAACTCCTCCGAGATTTATCAAGACAAACTTTCTGACAAAATTTGACAAGTATCTGACTCAAAATGTGGCCTCTAGAGCGTACACAAGGTTTTTCTAAGATTTGACCTAGTGACCTAGTTTTTGACCCCACATGACCCAATTTCAAAGTCGTGCAAGCTTTTATCAAGACAAACATTCTGACCAAGTTTCATGAGGATTGGACTGAAAATGTGGCCTCTAGAGTGTACACAAGGTTTTTCTAAGATTTGACCTTGTGACCTAGTTTTTGACCCCACATGACCCAATTTCAAACTCGTCCCAGATTTTATCAAGACAACTATTCTGACCAAGTTTTATGAGGATCGGACTGAAAATGTGGCCTCCAGAACGTACACAAGCTTTTTCGAAGATTTGACCTAGTGACCTAGTTTTAGACCCCACATGACCCAATTTCGAACTCGTCCCAGATTTTATCAAGACAAACATTCTGACCAAGTTTCACGAGTATCTGACTGAAAATGTGGCGTGTAGAGCGTACACAAGGTTTTTCGAAGATTTGACCTAGTGACCTAGTTTTTGACCCCACATGACCCAATTTCGAACTCGTCCGAGATTTTATCAAGACAAACTTTCTGACCAAATTTGACAAGTATCTGACTCAAAATGTGGCCTGTAGAGCGTACACAAGGTTTTTCTAAGATTTGACCTAGTGACCTAGTTTTTGACCCCACATGACCCAATTTCGAACTCATCTGAGATTTTATCAAGACAAACATTCTGACCAAGTTTCATGAGGATTGGACTGAAAATGTGGCCTCTAGAGCATACACAAGGTAAAAAGTTGACGACGCACGACGGACGCCGGACACAGCACGATCACAATAGCTCAACATGAGCACTGTGTGCTCAGGTGAGCTAAAAAGCAGACAGCATGTAAATATTTCAGCACAGAGGTATTGTAACAGTAAACTAGCATAGTACTAAACAGACAATCTACCCCTATAGGGCCAATTTCTCCTTTCAACACTGTGCTTTCAACAGTAAGGTTCTTTGGATACGTCGATGCATTTGAACTGAGTGAACCCATTTTCCAAACAGCATATTGTTAATTTTTCCAAACTGAAAGTAGTTGCAGACAATGAATTCAAAATTGATACAAATGTGGTGCAGTTCTCTGACAGGGTAGAACACTGGAAACAGGTTGAAATTCTGGTAACCAACATTTTCTCCTTTTCCCACAATGTTTTCGACAATCTTCTTTCTCATGTGGTTAAGACTTGGAAATGTGTGGTAAAGGGTTAAACCATTGTTGTTAACTTTTAACCAGAGGGGAAAAAAAACATTGATTGTATGGTGTTTAACCCTTTCCCAAACGACAAATTTTGGACTGGTCCAAATTGAAAGAGTTTGCAGACGACAATTTTAAATTTGATGAAAATGGCAGAAAGTTATCAAAAAGGGCAGAAAACACTGTGGGAAAAGGAGAAATTGCTCGTTACGAGCAATTTCTCCTTTTCCCACAGTGTTTTCAAAAGACTTGTACTGCAGACATGTGAAAACCAGGGCTTGTTTGGGAAAGGGTTAATACTGTTTTCAACATTATTTCAGTTATATAATGCCTACCAATGCACCTGTCCATGCTTTCCTGGAGTTTCTTGTACCAGTACATAGCACAATTTACATTCACATATAACCACCATCAAAACAATGATCAGCTCTGAGAAGGAACTGCATCCTGTTGCCCTGACTATTATCAATCCTCAGAAAGATATTGGCCGAGCTGGGGATTTGAACCAGCAACCCCTTGGTTTCAAGTCCTTCACCCTTCAGACTGCGCTACCTGGGGCTCAGAAGGAAAAAAAGAAATTGTAGACTTGTCAAAACTGAAAGCATTTGCAAACAACAAATTAAACCTAGCTGTAATGATGAGATGTGTGTCTACAGGGGAATAAAACATGGTGGAAAAGGGAAAAACATAAAGAAATCTATAAACTAAAGAGAAAACTGTAAAAAAAAACACCTTGACTATAGATATACCATAAACATTAAGACACAAATGCACTCACTATAAGTAATTGACTCATCCAAAGCACAAGGCGTAAAGCATATGATGGGGCCCAAAATTTGCGATTTTTTAATCTAAAACACAAGGTTATTATTTATCCTAACAAGGTCATTTGTCTAGAATGACTGACTCAAACATTTCATGCTGAAAGATTAACCCCTTACCACACAACCCTGAGTTTTAATGACCCAAAGGAGGAAAGCTTTGGAAACATTGTAGAAAAAAGAGAAAATACTGGCGACCAGGATTTTCTCCTTTCCCCACAATGTTTTCTATCCTTTCTGAGACAAATTTCATCATTTGAGCCACATTCGATGCATCATCTGCAAATGCTTTGAATTTGGACTTGTCCAAACTTTAGCAGTTTGGTAGAGTCATGTTTGATTCCTGCATAGGTAATTCAACACACACCTGTTTTACCTGTTTAGTCATGCATTTATGTTTAGTCTTTGTGGCATATCTATAGACTGGTTAACCCTTTACCCAACAAAAAAAGTTTAGACCATTCCAAATTCAAATCAATTACAGACAACAAATAAAATGTAATTAATATTTTTCTATTCGTCCTTGAAAGGGTACAAAATATTGCGAGAAAAGGAGAAAATGCTGGTAACCAGCATTTTCTCCTTTTCCCACTATGTTTTCAAAAGTCCTTTTCCTTGGGTGTCATTACAAGTCGGGATTGTGTGGTAAAGCGTTAAAGGCTACACTTTCTTCTTTCTTTTAATTATAAAACATACCCATACACAACACTTCTTGCATAATTAATGGACACACACAGAAAAAGGGGTGCACCACGTTACCAAACAATTAGAATTACTAGCATTTGACATAAACACATGCATCACACAAGACATAATAAATTGGTAAAAGATAAACAGAAATCAGTTCACCATCATGTTTTATACAGAAGAAAAACATAATGGTATATCCCGCTTCACCCTTTACCAAATGACAAAATTCTGGACTGGACCAAATTGAGAGCAATTGCAGACGACAAATTAAATGATGCTGAAATGATGATTTTTGTTTTTGATAGGGTAGAAAATATTGTGGGAAAAGGAGAAAATGCTGGTTACCAGCATTTTCTCCTTTTCCCACAATGTTTTCAGAAGCCTCTTCCTTCAGGGTCAATAAAACTTGGGATTATGTGGTAGAGAGTGAAACAAGAAGTATAACTTAAGATCAGCTCGTGTTAATTCTATAAATTAACTTAATAAAAATGAAATAAAAGAGTATTTCCTAAATAGGTCTGTATTTTAACATTCCAAAGAAAAATGACTTTGAAAACATTGTGGAAAAAGGAGAAAATGCTAGTAATCTCCTTTTGCAACACTGTTTTCTAACTTTTCTATGATAGCTACCATCATTTCAGTCACATCTAGTTTTTCATCTGCAAATGTAGCTTTATAAAACACTGTGGCAGAAGGAAAAAATGCTTGTAATCCTTTTCCAACATGTGTTCTATTCTTTCAAAGATTACTGTCTACATATATATATATGTGTGTATCGAAAAATTTACGAATTACCAATTACAGA
The DNA here is from genome assembly GCA_945859785.2 of Tridacna gigas. Lineage (NCBI taxonomy): Eukaryota > Metazoa > Mollusca > Bivalvia > Cardiida > Cardiidae > Tridacna > Tridacna gigas. The sequence continues at coordinate 16,782,508 of OX244031.2, forward strand.
CATTTTGCATACGTAAATGTTTGCGAATTCAAGACAGTTGTTATTTTTTGGTATACTTGTGGTAATGCATGCAAACAGAAAATTTTGCGAATTTCTCAAATTCGTGAAATTGCAAAAATTTCCATATTGTAAAAATTTCCACTCATACAGTACTCTCTGCATTTGAACCACAATTAAATTGTGGTCGGTAAATGCTCTGGACCTTTTTGAACATTTTTTTTGTATGGTAAAGTACTAAAATGAAATCATCTGATTGTCACAATATGTAATTCCCACTTTCAACCAATTTCGCCCTTTCAAGAACTTCGACTCTATTCCAAACACAACATACATTCAGTCAGAATGATATAAAGCTTTTTTGTGAAAAAACCCTAAAAACTCATTTTACAATGAACTGTGCAAATGAGAAAACTGAAAAATGAAAAGGCACAAGAGATGAAAAAAAAAAAAAAAAACAGATGTTTGTAGAAATAGGTACCTCGACTTCGCCGATGAACATCCATGACAATCCCTCCGTCCTCCCCATCATGAATATCTACCTCCATACCCCCATCTGAGGATCTTTTCTTCATACCTACAGGAGGACCAGGATCTGAGTTCACCAACCGCTCTAGATTGCCTTCCTAGTCTAACTCTCAATTGTGAAAGTATTGCAACTTCTGCTTGGTTACATCATTTGAGCCATGCTCTGGCAAAAGGGGGCTTAATGTATCTCCGTAATGCATGCTACCAAATGAGCTATCACATAATAAAGGATCCAGAAAATCCAGTATGTCTAACAACCAACTGCATCATAAGGTAGACTGGTCCTTTGACATACAGAAAACTGACCAATAGTGAAAAGCTTTGGCCCAGGTCAGCCTGCGCAGTCCGCGCAGGCTGACCTGGGCCAATACTTTTTGCAGATGCATTAAGCCCCCTTTTCACAGAGCATGGCTCATTTGGTTTAAAGTTTTGCCAATTAGAAATCACGTTACTTTGAAATTCATGAAATTCTTGAGAATTAGTCTAAGAATGTTATTAAGAATGGTTGGTGATTGTGGGTCCAGGAATGTCTCATTCATAAAGAAATTTGTTTATTATTGCAGAAAAGAAAATTCAAACTTTACCTTTATTTCAGCAATCATGGGGTGAATTGCACTAAATGGCCATTGGAAAAAAAGTACCCAACAGGAACTGATGAAACTTAAATGTTGTGGGGAAAATGAGGACAAGAAGACCGTAATGGTCGTGGCATTGCTTACCTGAGGGCTAAGCATCCGAAGGTAAAGAAATAGTTTATTCCAGGTCTGCAAGGTCTGATTCTTTACTGGACCACAAAATTTTACACTTGTCCAAATTGAAAGAATTTGCAGACAACAAATTATGAGATTTGCCCTTGATACGGTAAGAACAGTGTAGAAAAGGGAGAATTTTCTGGTTACCAGCATTTTCTCCCTTTCAATATGATCAATATGACGTGAGAGATAAAATAAGACTACAGAATCAAACCGACTGTATCTAATTAACCGTTAGAGTGCAAAATGTACCAAACTGACAATTTCACTTAAGAGATGATAGATATTTCATGCTTGCTTGTGTTTGAATTGTTTCAGTAAAACTGGCAATGTAGATCAAAGACTACACTACATGTTTTGTGTGATCTGATCTTGATCTTCACCAGGTTTGTAGAATCGATCTGAAAGTTACATTTCTTTCAATTAGCAGGATAATGGTTAAAGATATTTACAAGATGGATTTTGACAGTAAAACATGCCTCACATCTTACTTCCTTTTTGCTTGCAATACAGACATGACAGAATTGTCAACCTTTATATATTTGTGGCAACTTCTCCAAATAAATAAAACAGACAAGATATTCTCCTAACAGCAGAGAGGAGTAAACATTGTGACAAATGGGAGAAAATGCATCAAGTGGTACAATGATTCTTTGTTTGACCAGTCTAAAGTTCTGTGTTTAACCCTTTACCACACATTCCCGACTTTTAACGACCCTGAAAAAGAAGGCTTTTGAAACCATTGTGGGAAAAGGAGAAAATGCTGGTAATCAGCATTTTCTCCTTTTCCCACAACGTTTTCTACCCTATCACAGACGGAGACCAACACTAAGTCTTGAGCTATTTTCATTTTTTCATCTGCAAACACCTTCAATTTGACAGCTTCCAAAATTTTGTCGGCTGGTAAAGTGTTAAGTAAATGAATCAAATAACTAGTACTTCCCTAATCTCCACACATGTGTACATCAATCATCTAAAACTGATGTATGACAGATTCCTACCCAAGAAAAAGATTTCCAGATTTTATCATAGGCATAACACCATATTTGTAGCTGAATTTGAAATCAATCTTAGAAATAACTACTGTCTGCTGACTGGCTTATGAAAAACTAAGTTTTCAATGATAGATTAATGATTAGTAAAAGAGCAGCATAGACAAGACATTTTCAAAATAGGCTCTAGATATTAATGGACAGGGACAAAAACACGTCTGACATTAATGTAGCACAAATCAGCTTTAGTAGACATAACTATAAATCAATCCATAAAATGCTGAAATAGAAATTGAGATGCATAGTAGACTGAGATCAGGCTGCATAAAATGTAGTCAGAAGCTGAAGTACACTCAAGAGTTCCAGATAAGAGAAAGTGATAATATTCTAAATCCATTATTTCTCTTCCAAACCCTATGTTGTGGGTATTCATTAGAATCGTCTCGGTGAGACGATTCTAATGAGTACCCATAACATAGGGTTTGGTGGAGAATAATTAATATTTTCAATTTTGAAATCAAAATCACTCCCTCTGTCTGGTGCTCTGACACTCTTCAGTAGTTCGTAAGATATTCCTGTAACTAGAGGCCCTAGAGGGCCTGAATCGCTCTACTGGCACAGATTTTGGTGATTTTCTACCACAGATCATGAATTTGAGCTGCAAATAGGAAAAAGACAAACACACACACAAAAAAGATGGAAAGGGGTGGGGGTTGTTGCAACTTGGCTTTAACCCACAAAGACAGCATAATAAGTAGGAATGGTGAAATGAACAGCTTTGTGAATTAAACAAAGTAGAATTTTTCAAAACCAGTTGTTTAGAATCCAGTCAGATTTGATATGGTTTTAGTACTCATTCTATTAAATAACATCTGCAAGTTTCAAACAGATGGGACCAAAAATAATTTGAACTTTATTGAGTGAACAAGACTGAGTCATCAAATGGCTGCTTTTCCTAAACCCATGGCTGGATTTTCTCCATTTTCAACAAGGTTCAATCCCTTGATGGTAAAATTTATCTATACAAGTTTCTAAAGAATTGGATAAAAAATACTGACTTTACTGTGTACACAAGAAATGTAAATTTCAACTTCAATAGGCTACTTTTCCCATACTATTTGTCCAATTTAAAAAAAAAAAAAAAAAAAAAAACTGAGGTTCAAGCTATTGATAACATTAAGAAATTGTGCAAGTTTCAAAACAATTTGACCACAAATGGCAACTTTATCACAATAAATAGGAAATGTAAATTTTCAACCAAAAATTACTTCTCTTCCCCTTCTAATTGTTGATTTTCTTTCAAAATCAATAGGGTTCAAGATGATGATGATATAAAGCAACTGTGCAAGGTTCATGAAAATCTGATCACAAATGCTGACTTTACTGCTTTAACAAGAAATGTAAAATTTTAACTTTAAACGGCTACTTTTCCCTTACTGATTGTCAGATTTTTTTCAAAATCAATAGGGTTCAAGTGATTGATGAGATACTCAAATTATGCAAGTTTCATGAAAATCTGACTACAAATGCAGACTTTATTGCGTAAACAAGAAAAAGGACGGACAGACAGAAGGACAGACAACAGAAACCATGCCACGACATAAGCTCTGCTGGCTTCCAGCCAGAGAGCTAAAAACTAACACACACATGTGGGTAGTTTTCATGCATTAACAGAGTAACAAGGACTGACAAACAGCTGACAAAGCTGAACACATTTGAAGCACTTCAGTCCAAAAATAAGCATGCATTCAGCGTGTCTACCTTTACTTAAACAGCTACTATTCTCATTCACCCATTTTCCAGCTAAAAGGAGAGAAAGAAATATTATCTGTTGACATTGTTTATAAAAGAGTTCAGTGACTGGTTAACCCCTTACTACAGAGCAAAATTTTAGCCTTATCTGTCAAAATTGAATGCAACTGCAGACCATAATTGAAATACGACTCAAATGATGACACTTTCTGTAAAAGACTTAGGGTAGAAAACATTGTGGGAAAAGGAGAAAATGCTGATAATAAAAATTTTCTCCTTTTCTCAGAATGTTTTCAAAAGCCTTCATCTTCAGGATCATTGAAACTCATGATTGTGTGATATTATAAAGGCCTTTTTTCACTGGAAAACCAAACGGTTTAACCAATCAGACGTTGTTTTACTTTCAAATGTACAAGATTCTGGAGAATAAGACTAAGAATGTTCTCAGGAACATTCCTTGTCTTATTCTCAAATATTCTCTATACTTGAAAATAACACAACTTTGGATTGGCTAAACCAAATGGTTTAGCCAATCAGAAGTTGTGTAACTTTCAAATGTAGAAGATTCTGGAGAATAAGACTAAGAATGTTCTTAAGAATGGTTGGTGAATACAGACCCTGATCTTGACCTACTCTGTCTACAAACACGTGGGGGGGGGGGGGGGGGGGGGGGGCACTTTCCAGCCAAAAGATTTATACAAAATTCAGTATGTGATTTATACAAAATTCAGTATGTCAGCAGACAAAAGAAAAACTTGTTATAATTCTGTCCATAGTTTTAAGGGGTGTATGACAAGTTAAAATTAGTTGGGGTACTTGATTACACTAATGCCAAATATGCATGCCCCTCAAATTAAAAAAAAAAAAAAAATTACTAGTATCTTATTACTAAAAACCATAAAAATGAAAATGAGGACTTTGATTAAGATGACAAAAACACTCTGCAAATGGACAAAGTACTAAACAAACTTGTCAAAATGTTTCAAATGTTCCTTTAACAGATCCATGAAAACATGCCATCCTATGAACAGAAATGACATACCTTGTCTGTTAGTCCAGGTAAAATGCATATGACATTTAACCCTTTACCAAACAATCCCGGGTTTTCACGAGCCTGAGAAAGAAGCCTTTTGAAAACATTGTGGGAAAAGGAGAAAATGCTCGTAACCATCATTTTCTCCTTTTCCCACAATGTTTTCTTCTCTTCCCAAAACAAATTTGAATTTTTGAGTCACACTGATTTTGTCGTCTGCAAATGCTTTCAATTTGGACGAGTCTAAAATTTTGTTGTTTGCTAAAGAGTTAATTTCTTGTTTCATAAATTGATTTACTGTATGGTATTTAACACTGTTTTCAACAGTATTTAAGTAATATCTTGCTTCCAGCACAGCTATCCATGCTTTCCTGGAGTTTCTTTTTACCAGCACTTTGCACAATATTCTTCCCAAGCCACTGGCTGCTTTCCCACTAAGACATCATTGAAATAATGATCAGCAGTGGAAGAGGACTGAATCCCGTCAAAATGACTATCATCAATTCTCAGAAAGAAATTTGTCAAGCTGGGGATTCAAACTAGCAACTCCATGGTCTAAAGTCCTGTTTGTTACCAACTGTGCTACAGAGGCTCTGCTTCTCTTTCAAATCTTACCCTAAGTTCATTTTCTGTTAGCACCCCAAGTTCAGTTCACTCAATACCTCCTGTACCTTTCAGTTTACCAATTCTTTTACAAAAAGCATTATAGCTTCAGGAGGCAGAGCTCATAGTGCACAATTTCTTTATTGGCTACAATGTTTTCTCATGTATTCAGACCTCCAGATAAAAGGGAGTGATAGTATTCTAAATCCATTATTTCTCTTCCAAACCCTATGTTGTGGGTACTCATTAGAATCGTCTCAATGAGACGATTCTAATGAGTACCCATGACATATGGTTTAGTGGAGAGTGATTGGCTAAAATGTTTTCTCATGTATTGATGTTGTAAATTGTGAATCTTTACCAGACAATCCTGTGCATTAACATACCTGTAGAATAAAGCTTTAGAAAACACTGTACAACCAGGAGAAAATGCTGGTGACAAGACAAATATACAAAAGATTAGATCACTTACGTCCAACAGGTGCAGAATGTGGGGTTGTAGGAGTGTCTTGCATTGATTTTGTAGACTGTGAACGAGATATCTTGCTATCATATCCATGGGCCGGCCATGACATGTTTCTGTTATATGAAGATGTTCGGAGGGAATTTTCTGATCCAACAGTATGCATCACACCTGTAAACGTAGATTGTTAACCTATTTTAATACGAATATTACTTTTTTATGCCCCTAACGTAGAGTTTTAGAAATTATTGAGAGTGGTACTTTTCCAGCAATGTTTTCCATACTGTCAAAAGCAGTGTTTCATTTCCTCCAAATGTCTGTCTTTAACTCTTTCCAAAACGACAAAATTTTAGACTGGTCCAAATTGAAAGCATTTGCAGACGACAAATCATGAGGTTGCACAAATTATGAAATATGTCTTTAAAAGGGTAGAAAACATCATTGGAAAAGGAGAAAATGCTGGTTACCAGCATTTTCTTCTTTTGTAACAATGTTTTCAAAAGTCCTTTTCCTTGGGATTGTGTGGTAAAGGGTTAATGTATTTTTTGTCACATTCTTTGCTGAATCACAAAAAAAGCCTGAATAAATACAAGGGCTCACTCCTTCATTCACCCCCACCCCATTTTGAATTGTTTAAAACACCAACATACTATGTCAATGATAAGGTCGAAGTCTAAGTGAAAATTAAAATTGTCACATGCCAACATATGCATATATCCCATACTAGATGCCTTGTCACTGGCCCAGTGGCAATTTAAAATCAAAGTACTGAAAGTACTAACAAACTAGCTAATGAGAAAATAAGTAGCCTTGGTAAAGATAAAATTTGGTCGGTCCATTCATAATTGAACAAAAATGGTCCAATTTGGTAATTAAGTCTGTTTCGATTCGATCCGGTCCAATCCTTTTATTAAGTCTGATCCAGTTTGGCCTGGTCCAATCCCGTTATCAAGTCTGATCTAATTTGACTTAGTGACTTTACTGACCTCTCATAGCCATTTACAAAGTAGGAAGTGCTATGATAAATTTCTCGTAACTGATCTTTAATTGGAAAAAGCAAGTAAATAACATATCAATTTGATGATTTGGTATTTAAATACTTTCTGTAATTCACTTTTAAATGAAATTTCCATGCTTTTTCCTGTCTTGTTGGATTAACCAACTCTTAGCTAGACAAAACCTACAACACCTACAAAAACTGGGGAGGATGAAGATTGCATTGGGACAAGATGGGCCTGATTTGCATAGGTCACTGACCTAATTAAACATAAAAGCAAACATCATGTACCTTACCAATGACACATTTGAATCTGGGTCACTATCGATGGCAATAGACTAACAATCTTAGGATCCTAAGTCTAGAAATGAAAATGCTATGTGCAAAACATCCTATGGTTGGAGGATTTCCATACAAATAGTCAAATAGACTGAAAATTGTAGGAGGAGAAGCTGGCTTTAGATGGACAGTCCAACAATCTGATTGCAGTATAAACCCCTCTCCCACATTTCAGTGTGAGTGTGCGTAATAAATATCAAAGTATATGAGTCATGCTCTGTAAAAAGGGGGGTTAAATGCATCTGCAAAAAATATTGACCCATGACATCCTGTGTGGCCCCCACAAGCTGACATGGGTTGCGACTTTTAGCTATCTGTAACTTTCTGCATGTTCAAGGGCCATCCTACCTCATGATTCAGTCTGTTGTTTGACAAAGTGAATTTAAGGACCTATCACTATGTAATGACTTCTTTCGTATAATGCATCATAGAGATGCATTAAAATGCATTTTCCCAGAGCGTGGCTTATATACTTTTGGCAAGATTATCTCAAAAGTATTGGACAGAGTGCATCAAATCCAGACCCTCTGAATAACAACAACTTTGCCTTAAATCTTTACTAGTAAATCTTTACAATATTCTAGTCCACATGGGAAGCATCTGCAGACAATAAATTATGTGTCTGAAATGACAGGTTTGTCTTTGAATGGGTAGAAAACATTGCTGGAAAAGGAGAAAATGCTGGTACAACGCTTTCTCCTTTTCTGACAAAGTTTTCGAAAGCTTTCTTCCACAGGGTCCTTAACTCTTTACCAAACAACAAAATTGTAGTCTGGTCTAAATTCAAAGCATTTGCAGATGACAAAATCATTGTAACTCAAAAATTGAAATTTGTTTTGGGAAGGCTAGAAAACATTGTGGGAAAAGGCAAAACAACACTAGTTACCAGCATTTCCTTCTTTTTCCACAATGTTTTCAAAGGGCTTCTTCTTCAGGCTTGTTAAAACCTGGGATTGTGTGGTAAAGGGTTAAAAAACACATGATTTGTAAAGATTTAACCCTTAGATCCCTGAATTGATGACATCCACCTTTTTTATTTGAAAGAAATAAAATAAAAACTGCCAATATATATAATTTAAAAAAACAAAAAAAGGGGTGCTTTGGCCAAAATATGTGACAGAGAGTGGCAGACTATTTAGATCCAACATCAGACTGATTGTTTTGTGCAGTCTGAACTTGACCTAAACTGCCTGCAAAGCAACTAAAGTTTGGTTCTGTGGTTAATGAGGTGATCACTGAGCCAAGAAGAACCTGTTTGGTATTCTGTATCATGTGTAATTACCTGTAGAGGTGTTTAAGATGTGTGATTTTTCAGCATTTCCAATGAGATGAGAGATGCAATCATTGATGATTTCTTGCAGATTTTGGTACTCCTGCTCTGAGAGCAGGGCAAGTACTTTAGGTTCAACAGCCAGTAGTAAGAAGTCCAAACCTTGATTTGCCCACCTGAAAAAAAACAAGAGCACAGCATGCAGGGGCCAATGCTCGGATGCAGATGCTCCATTTTCGTTGAAAATTGTAAGTCAAAAAAGGGGCATAACCCTATCAAAAAAAACTTTGATGGTTACCTGCCTTTGTTTTATAGGTTCCCCTATTGATAAAAAACAACTTATCCAAGTTTGAAGCAAATATCTTCAGAAATAACAGACATATTATAAAATGTCAAAAATTTCGCACGACAACACGGGCAACAACACCAGGACCATGACAATACCCAAACATTGTCTTCGAAAACAGCCAAGCTAACAAATGGAAAGTTAAGTAGTATGGTCACTTGACCTGTCTCTCTAAGATTTAGAACAAATTAAACACAGAACATGCAGTCTGATCTTGGATCTACACCGTTTGCTTATTTAGTCAACCCTATAAGTTGAAGATATTTCTGATTTTCAGTTGATTGTATTTTAAGCCATCACAAGGGGGTCAAGTTTGTATTTGAGGCATTGAAGATTTAAAGGTTTAATCAATACACGCAAGCGTGCACAAGGGAGAGAGAGAGAGACAGACAGAGAGAGAGAGAGAGAGAAATTTGCCTACTATAAGTTGTAATAGTATGATATATCCAATTAAAGTCCAATAAAATTTTCTTTGAATTTCCTGGGGACAAGGTTGGGGTTCTGCAGTGCCTAGCCAAAGGCCACTCCCATGTCAGTAGGTGGTGTCAAACAAACATGTTCTGATTACAAATTCAACACTTCGCCACAGTAGATACCTAAAAGATAAACAAGCAAATTGTTCCACACTCAAAAACAGATCAATTTTAACACTGACCTTGGTCTCATGCCACGGCCCCTTTCACACTTTTCCGACACAAACTTCATCCAGTATTTGGCAAATTGCATCAAACCACGTCCAAGTTTCAACCGTGCCTCTCCAGACACTAAACGGGTAACCTCTTTCATATACTACAATAAAACAGCTTAGATAAAGGAACAGAAAAATTAGGTGTTCTTCATTTAATGAATCTTGGAAATATATCAAAATATATCAAACTTCACTGCATGAATCAATTCCCATTTCAGTGAAAAAAGGTGTAATTTTCTAAAGAAAATTTAAATAGAAACATTATCTCCTAATTACAAAAAACATATATCCATAGTAATTGTCAGTCTTTCATTACCTCATGCTCAGGTGTCTGCATATGAAATGTGATATAACTTGTTCCAACTGTTTCCAGGGAGAAGTTGCATGAAGCAACTGTTATCAATAAACAAGTTAATGATTTTGACAATAAATGCAGACACTGAACCATAACAAGCTCTCATCAGCTCTTTTTCTTTTGGTGTGTTATATAGGATCTGATGTAAGTTGGCATTTGAGATAAAATTTTATAAATTCTTTACTGAACGAAAAAATACTGAATTTGTCTAAACTGAAAGCATTTGCAGACGACAATTGAAATATAGCTCAAATTATGTTATATGTGTCTGAAAGAGTAGAAAACATTGTGGGAAAAGGAGAAAATGCTGGTTTCCAGCATTTTCTCCTTTTCCCATAATGTTTTCAAAACGCCTTTTTCTTGGGGTCGTTAAAATTTGGGATTGTGTGGTAATGGGCTAAATGAGTCTAAAATAATGTTAATAAATGAGTCTCTGGCCCATCTAATAACATTTCTGTAAACAAGTTTACTGAAATTTTATCTGAAAAGCTAATAAATATCAGTTTCTTTTCATCACATTACGAAATTTCGCGAATTATATATGCAAAAGAGTACATGCACATATGATAATTTCCATAAAAAGATTCACTTCTCTGATAGATTACTTGATTTTGAATGGCATTTTACGCCACTTTCAACATTATTTCAGCCATATCACAGTGACAGCTCACATACTCGTGTATTTCCTGGGTTCAACCAGAACTAAGCTAGGGCTCTAAAGTGTCTTGCCCAAGGATGCTCCCATGAAAAATCCAGTGGGTCCAGTGCGGCTCAAACCAGGGGCCTCCAGGTCACAAGTCTTACACTTTACCACTGAGCCACGCAGGACCCCTTACTTCTCTGATAGAAGTACAAAACGATCTCACATGTGATGTCACACAATGCTTATTTCAAACATGAGCCATGCTCTGTGAAAAGGGCACTTAATGCATCTGTTAAAAACTATCGACCCAGGTCAGCCTGCCAAGTCTGCAAAGCTGACCTGGGACAAAACTTTTCGCTATTGGTCAATTTTCTGAATGTCCAAGGACCAGTCAACCTCATGATAATGTTGGTTTTTAAAAAAAGTAGCTATTATGGATCTGTAATTATGTAATGGCTTGATTGGTATCATGGATCACAGAGATGCATTAAGCCCCATTTTGCAAGCATGCCTCATATGTAAGATAAGAAAATTTAGACAACAAGGGTTGATTGATTGTATGGTGCTTAACCCTTTACCAAACAACAAAAATTTAGACCAGTCCAAATTGAAAGAATATGCAGACAACAAATTTAAGGTGGCTCAAATGATGAGACTTGTCTTTGATAGGATAGAAAACATTGTGGCCAAAGGAGGAAATGCTGGTTACCAGCATTTTCTCCTTTTCCCACAATGCTTTCAAAAGGCCTCTTCCTCAGGGTTGTTAAAAGACGGGATGGTGTGGTAAAGAGTTAACGCCATTTTCAACATCATTTCAGTTATATCACAGTGGCAAGTACTCCTGGAGTTTCTATTACCAGTATTTTGCACAATATTCTTCTCAAGCTACAGGCTGCTTTCCCCTACAATCATTGTTGAAACAATGATCAGTGGTGAGAGAGGAATAAATCCTGTCGCAATGACTACGGTCAATCCTTGGAAAGAAATGTGCCAAGGTGGGGATTTGAACCATCAACCCACTGTTCTAAAGTCCTGTATGCTACTGACTCTGCAACCTGGGCTCAGCTGAAAACAAGTGGGGCTATGTGATAAATTAATATAACTTAACCCTTAACCACACAGTCCCGTGTTTGAACGATCCTGAGGACGAAGCCTTTAGAAAACGTAGGAAAAGGAGCAAATGCTGGTAACCAGCGTTTTCTCCTTTTCTCACAATGTTTTCTACCCTTCCCATAACAAATTTAACTTTTTCAGTCCCATTTTTTTTGTTGTCTGCAAACGCTTTCAATTTGGACTATGATGAAATTTTGTCATTTGGTAAAGGGTTATGGGACAGATAAGGAATTCATATAGCAAGAAGGGTTGTAGCTAACACCAGGAATTGCTGTCTGTGTCACAGGTTTGTTTTTTTAGTTCATTTCAAAAGGATTAAATCAAACAGTTCAATTCTCTTAATTAGTAAGAAATTTCAGTAAAATGAACCACACAAATAAATCTAAACCAAAATTTACCTCAAATCCAAAATTAAAAGCTTGCAGCATTGTTTCCCGGTACAGTTTCAGAATGTGTATCTTTTCACTTTCCTCCATATCTAAATCACAGTTCCAATGTTCCTCAACCTCTCTGATGGAATGTGCAACCTTTTCTTGCAGCAAAATAGCAGCATCCTTTAAAGTTAAGAGTTTCAAAAATGAATTTTAAATGTATAGTTAAAATTTCTTGTGAAAAAAGATACTTGGAGTGAGTTTGATTTTCCAAGAAAACTGGCACAATGTTGAATGCCTTGTTTTCTTTTTTCCACTTATTGTTCTATTGGAGTACACAAACAGAAATCTGTGATAAATTACAAATTATGATGCATTACAGGTATAATTTGCTTAAAGCCCCAAAAGTAGCCAAAAGAAAACAACAGGGTTGATAGGATGTATTCAATTTTAAATCATACCAACTTAAAGTATGGAAATTATTGTTTATATAACAATCTGTTATTGTGCGTTGAGTCCAAGTTTTCATCACTGGTAGAAAAATGAATTATAAAACTGGTCAAAAGTTGCCAAGTTCGTCTATCTTTTGTTTACTTTTTACCTTTTTAAATTTGTTTTTTCTGCCAACAAATAACACAAATGGACTGACCATATAATGACAGATTGTCATCTTCACAATAGTTTTAATACTTTTAAATGGCATTATTTAAATTAAAATGCATTTTATCACCCACATTGTTTATATCTGGCTGCATTTGGGCCTTTAAGTGATTTTTGGTATTTCTGAAAACAGAATCTGTTAAAAATTCATCTGTTAAACAACCCCGATTAAATTCAAATGTTCTTTCAATGACACCGATTTTTAACTTTTTTCCTCCAATTTAGCACCACAATGGGAGCTTCCACCAAAATCCATGTAATATTGCCCACAGAATAAGCATCAACACCTAACTCTTTACCAAACGACAAAATTTTATACCAGTCAAAATTGAGAGCTTTTGCAGACGACAAAATAAATGTGACGCAAAATTGAAATATGTTTTGGGAAGAGAAGAAAACACTGTGCAAAAAGGAGAAAATGCTAGTTACCAGCATTTTCTCCTTTTCCCACAATGTTTTCCCCAGCGTCATTTTAGGTCGGGATTGTGTGGTAAAAAGTTAAAGAGCCTTTCACAACTGGGGCTGCCTTTGTGCAAGTGTTAATCAAGATCAGACTGAGAAAAAATGCAGTCTAATCTTTGATCAACACTGTCCACATAGTTGTAACACCATAAACAAAAGCAACCTTGAAATTGCAATTATTTGGGTTATATTTCTAGGCTGAAAATGATGGACTTACGTGGCGCTTTGAGGGTTAAAGCAATGAATGCCTTTAAAGTAATAAACAAATGGAGAGAAACTTCAATACATAAATATTATTATAGGCGTCCTCGAAGCTGACAATACTCACACCAATATACATAAAAGGAAAATACTGAAAAACAGGATGTGAACCTTATATGCAGGTAAATAAGATGGTTAGAAAACAGAAATTGCTAGATGTAGGCATTTTCTCCATTAAATTTCAATAATATTACAACACAGAAAATATACTGTCTACAAATGACACCAAACTAGGTCTTCATATCATGGTAAGGGTGAGTTACCTTAAGTTCAACCAAGGATTCTGCTATCACCCGATGGCAAGATGTCTGTTCATTGACAAGCTCCACAGTTTGGCCAAGCTGTCTTTCAAATTCCTTTCTCTGACTAGAAAGGTAAGACGAGTTGGTCACCACTAACAGCAGTGACTCTACCTGTAAACATAAATTATCTAATGCAGTTAACCCTTTACCACACAATCCCGAGTTTAAACGACCCTGAGATAAAGCCCTTTTGAAATCATTGTGGGAAAAGGAGAAAATGCTGGTAACCAGCATTTTCTCCTTTTCACACAATGCTTTCTACTCTAGCAAAGACAGAAATCATTGTTTGAGCTACATTTCATTTGTTGTCTGCAACTGCTTTCAATTTGGACCAGTCTAAAATTTTGTCGTTTGGTAAAGAGTTAAACTCGTTACTAAACGACAAAATTTTGGACTTGACTAAATCAAAACATATGATGACGACAAATTAAGAGTACCTCAAAAGATGATTTCTGTCTTTGAAATGACTGCTTACCAGCATTTTCTCCTTTTCCCACAATGTTTTCAAGAGACTCCTTCAGCAGGGTCGTTTAACCTCGGGATTGTGCAGTTAAGGGTTAGAGGACAACATTATCTTGAAATTACCACCCCTCTCGTCTTAAAAACACAATGTCATCTGGTAAAGGCTTAATGACCCATCATTACCTCGTTTAACCCTTTCCCAAACAAGCCCTGGTTTTCACGTGTCTGCAGTACAAGTCTTTTGAAAACCCTGTGGGAAAAGGAGAAATTGCTCGTAACGAGCAATTTCTCCTTTTCCGACAGTGTTTTCTACCCTTTTTGAGACCTTTCTGCCATTTTCACCAAATTTAAAATTGTCGTCTGAAAACTCTTTCAATTTGGACCAGTCCAAAATTTGTCGTTTGGGAAAGGGTTAATTTGTTGTCTGAAAATGCATCAAAAATGGGCGCAATTTTGTCATCTAGTAAAGTTAAATATTATACACTTGCAATGAGCTAATCAGAATTACCTGGATATGAGAAAGAGCTATGGCAGTTTCTGCTGTGGGCTCAACTTTGATACTGGACCCTGTCCACAGTGGACACTCTGGTTGGTTATCTACCCCTCCCCCACACCTGACCATCAGCAAGTACCCTTCCTCCTTAATGTCCGTGGGTACAGATGATATATCTTCACGACCACAAGTCACATTCAGCAGCTGGATTATCTGACTTCGATGATCGGCTATCTTCCGTGGAATAAACATCATGTAACCTGCACTTAAAGGTGCTATCACCTGTGCATAAACAATAAATGAAATCATTATTTTTATCTACCAATTTTCTTGCTGCACTATCATCCTTTTTCTCCCCAGAGTCCTTACTTATCAATATGTGATACATATCAATACCTCTTGAACCTTTTTGCATATATGGCCCACAACATGCGAAATGAGACCTTCAGATATTTGCTTAAAGTTTCGTCCTGGATTAGCCTGCGCATTCCATGCAGGCCAATCTGGGATGGCACTTTATGACTACATATGATTATTTCATACAGTAGACTCTTGTGAAACAGAAAATCACACAAAAACGGGAAGTGTCATCTCGGATTAGTCACAGACTGCACAGGCTGATCTCAGACGATACACTTTTACGCATATGTCCGAAGGCCCCTTTTCGTGTGTTGCATGCCATATCATCTTCTACAAAGTCAGTTTGCTGTTTTTGATAAAGATCAAACTTTTTTGATCAAGATCAAACTGTTTCTGAGTGAGATAAGCTAACCACTGAGCTACCCGGGTGGGCCAACAGAGAAAAAAACAGAAGAGATTTGAGTAAAGCTCCATGACAAGGTGGTTCAATAAATCTACAAAATAATTTCGACTCATGTCAGCCCGCCAAGCCAATGCAGGCTGACCTGGGTCTAACCATTTTGCTATTGGTAAATTTTCTGCACGTAAAAGGACCATTCTACCTCAAGTTTCAGTCAGTTTTTATGATGATATGAATACATACAGTGTGACTCCTCACTTGGTATAGTGCATTACTAGGATATATTCAACCCCTTTTTCTTAGAGCCCTACTCATGGTATTTGTTTGTTTGTATGGTGTTTAATGCCTATTTCCACATCATTAGTTATATTGTGGTGGCACAGTGCAACTATCAATGCTTTCTTGAGTTTCTCTTACCCGTATTTAGAACAAAATTCTTTCAAAGCCACTGGCTGCTTTTCCACAAAACCACGATCCAAACAGTAATCAGTAGTGAGAGAGAAATGCATCCCATCACAATGACTATCATCAATACAGTAAAGAGAAAGACCTAAACGCTTATTTTGCTTACATTTAAATGATTTGTTTCCTTGAGTTTCAGTAACAGTTCTACCGTTGTAACAGCAATATTGAAGTCTGCAGCTATCTCTAGATCCTAAATTAGAAAAAAAAAAAAATGTGATAAATACATAGAAAACTTTGTAGTATCTAAATCTGAACAGTAAATGAATTACAGCATAAAGCTGATACGGTTTCACAGATGAGCCTTTACCCCTTTCCCAAACGACAAATTTTGGACTGGTCCAAATTGAAAGAGTTTGCAGACGACAATTCTAAATTTGATGAAAATGGCAGAAAGTTATCAAAAAGGGTAGAAAACACTGTGGGAAAAGGAGAAATTGCTCGTTACGAGCACTTTCTCCTTTTCCCACAGTGTTTTCAAAAGACTTGTACTGCAGACACATGAAAACTAGGGCTTGTTTGGGAAAGGGTTAACAATACTGACTGACTTTTGTTATGGATGAAATAAGATCAGTCATACCTAGCAATATTGAGTTCAATAGTGATTTCAAACAAGGAAAAGACAATCAATAAGAAAGAACTCTACTGTCATATGACATTCAACCAGGGCCATATACTTTTAACCATTTCTTGAATATTGGTGCCTTTATATGGCTTTACATGACAGACTGCACAGGCAGACAGACCTGAAAAGTTTTTTTTTTCTTTTGTACTATATGTAGTCTCCCCTGAAAGAAGCTTTACCAAACTCCTAACAACATAGGTAAGTTCTAATCTTAATCCTTTCCCAAACAAGCCCTGGTTTTCACGTGTCTGCAGTACAAGTCTTTTGTAAACACTGTGGGAAAAGGAGAAATTGCTCGTAATGAGCAATTTCTCCTTTTCCCACAGTGTTTTCTACCATTTCTGCCATCTACCTTTCTGCCATTTTCATCAAATTTAAAATTGTCGTCTGAAAACTCTTTCAATTTGGACCAGTCCAAAATTTGTTGTTTTGGAAAGGGTTAAACATCTATATGTGAAATTGGTTTCAAATTTTGTACATTATTTGAAAATTGTTTTAGATCAAATTTCTGTTAAAATATCTATAGAAGGAAATTAACCAAATTGTTAAGTGTCTCTGCTTCCTGAAAATGAGTAAATACAATACCAGACAAGAGAAACACATGCAGGTGCAAACACACGGGCGCAGTTGCTTGATTTTCAGAGAAAACTTTAAGTCAAGAAAGGGGCACAGCCCTGTCAAAATACTTTGATAGTTATCTGCCCCTGTTGGATGTGTTCCCCTTTTGATAGTGAAAAAATTATCAAAGCTTACAGCAAATATCTTCAGTAATAACAAAGATCTACTAAAACGTTAAGTTTTTGTACAACAATACAGATGACAATGAAGACGGCGCCAGGGCTGTGACCAAAACTCAACACTTTCTTCCTAAACAGCCAAGCTAAAAACTGCACAAAACCAGTCTAAAGCACATGATGATTTTTTAGCTTTTCTTTCATCTTTCTATTTATAGAAAATTGCTGCAGCATAAAAAAAGTTCCAAACAGATCTTTCCGATAAAATAAAATTGTAAAATAAACACTTAGCACTATTTCATTAAACAGGTCCCCAAAAATTTTAACTTCAAATGATAACAGATCAGATAAATACCTTGCGAAGAAGCTTAGCAAAACCTAAAGCTTTTGACGCTCTTTCTCTTGCTTCATGGAATAAATTTTTGAAGTTTCTACAGGTTTTCTGGAATGCAATTCTGAAATAAAAATCGACAGATCTCACAACCCTTTACCACACAATCCTGACTTTTAACGACCCTGAGAAAGAAGCCTTTTGAAAACATTGTAGGAAAAGGAGAAAATGCTGGTAACCAGCATTTTCTCCTTTTCCCACAATGTTTTCTACCCTATCAAAGAAAAATTGCACCATTTGAGCCACACTGAAATTGTCATCTGCAAATGCTTTCAATTTGGACTAGTGTAAAATTTTGTTGTATGGTAAAGGGATAAGCTAGAAATTCTACTTTAACTTACCTGATGACAGAATTCTACACATGTCCAAATCAAAAGCATCTGCAGGCGACAAATTAAATATACGTGGCTCAAAAAGGAAAAATCATCTTTGGAAGACTAGAAAACATTGTGGGAAAAGGAGGAAATGCTGGGGTGAAGTCAAGCATTAACAGGAAGATAACTGTTGTCAAAATGACTCTCTACAAACAAAGGAGGAGGCTGCAGCCCTCAGAAACTTTTTATTTGTGCTATTCTGGGCAAATCTCCTGTTTAACTCTTTACCAAATGACAAAAATTGAGACTGGTCTAAATTGAAAGCATTTGCAGGCGACAAAATAAATGTGACTGAAAAATTGAAGTTTGTTGTGGGAAAGGTAGAAAACATTGTGGCACTGTGGGAAAAGGAGAAAATGCTGGTGACCAGCATTTTCTCCTTTTCCAACGATGTTTTCAATAGGCTTCTTTCTCGGAGTCGTTAAAAGTCGGGATTGTGTGATAAAGTGTTTTCAGTAGCTATCTGAGAAATATATAAATACATGTAATAAGAAACTTAGACAGAAACCATGTGATGATATTGCAAACTTACTTGTGATATCTAGATTTGTTATAAACAGACGAGGTGTCATCATCCTCACTTTCCCCATCTTCCGGCCCTGACAACTCATTGGTTGTCCAGTCCTGCAGCTTTGTTGTGTGTTCATCTATACCAGTTTCCAGGAAGTCAGAGATGGAGTTGAGCAAACTGATAGCCATTGTACTGTAAACAAATAACAAACATGTGATATAGTGGAATCTGTGACTTTTTTTTTTGTCACATGACAAAATCTTAGACTCATCTGTAAAAAAAGCATTTGTAGAATTGTTGATTGACTGTATGGTGTTTAACACCTTCTAAACACTATTTCAGTTTTATCATAATGGCCAGTGCACCTATCCATGCTTTCCTGAAGTTTCTTTTACCAGTACTATGTGCAATATTCTTTCCAAGCCACTGGCTGCTTGCCCACATAACCATCAATGAAACAATGGTCACTTGTGAGAGAAGAATGAATCCTGTCTCAGTGTTTATCATCAATCCTCTGAAAGATATTGGCCCAGCCTGCTCTTCTCAAGTCCTGTATGCTACCCACTGAGCTATCTGGACTCAGCACATTTGCACAGACTGAGTAAACAATTTGCAGAAGGCTGTTAATGAAGCATTTGCAGAAGACTGTAATTCAAATATTTGCAAAAGACTAAATAACAGAATTTGCAGCTGACTGTACACATAATAAAAGCATTTGCTGCTGACTGTAATAGAAGCTGCAGAAGACTGTGACAGAAACTGCAGAAGACTGCAATATAAGCAATTGCAGCTGACTGTAATAGAGCATTATCAGCTGACTGTAACATAAGTATTTGCAGAAGACTGTAATAAAAACATTTGCAGACGACTGCGATAAAAGCATAATGTAGCAGAACGTAACAGACACTTTTGCAGAAGACTAATAAAAGCTGCAAACGATTTTGATACAAGCATTCGTGGAAAAAAATCATTTGCAGAAGACTGTAATAAAAGCATTTGCAGAAGACTGTAATTAAAGCATTTGAGGCTGCCGGTAATTAATGCATTTGTGGATAAAGCATTTGCAATGGAATGTGATTAGGGCATTTGCAAAAGACTGTGATAAAAGCATTTGCAGAAGACTGTAACTAAAGCATTGGCAGCTCACTGTGACACAAGCATGTGCAGAACGCTGTGATAAAAACATTTGTATAAGACTGTAATAAAACCATTTGCAGAAAACTTTAACAAAAGTGGACTCTGTAACTCTTTATCACATGACAAAATCTTCGACTCATCTGTAATAAAAGTATTTGTAGAAGACTGTAATAATAACATTTGTAAAAGACTGTAATTAAAGCATGTGCAGAAGACTGTAATAAATGCATCTGGCGATGGCTGTGATAAATGCATTTGAGCCGTGCTCTGTGAAAAGGGGGCTTAATGCATCTGTGAAAAGTATTGACTCACGTCAGCCTGCACAGTCTGCGCAGGCTGAACTGGGCCCAAACTTTTCGCTATCAGTCACTTTTCTGAATGTCCAAGGACCAGTCTACCTCATGATTTAGTCAGTTTGTGGTAAAAAATGACCATTATGGATCCATAATTATGTAATGACTTGGTTGGTAAATGCATCACAGAGATGCATTAAGCCCCCTTTTGTCAGAGCATGGCTCATTTGTAAGAGATGTAACAGATGCACTTTTAGAAGAGTATAATAAAAGTATTTGCAGACAACTGTAATAAAAGCATTTGCAGAAGAATGGAAGAAAGCATTTGCTGAGACTGTAATACAAGCATTTGCAGAAGACTGCAATACAAGCATTTGCAGAAGACTGCAATACAAGCATTTGTAGACAACTGTAATAAAAGCATTTGCAGAGACAGTAATAAAAGCACTTGAAGAAGACCACTATAAAAGCATTTGCTGAAGACTGTGATTAAATGCATTGCAGAAGACTGTGATGGAAAGCATATGCAGAAGACTGTGATAAAATGCATTTGCAGAAGACTGTGATGAAAAGCATTTGCAGAAGACTGTAATAAAAGCACTTGTAGAAGAGTGTGATTAAAAGCATTTGCAGATACTTTAACTCTTTACCAAACAAAAAAATCTTAGATTAAACCAAACTGAAAGCATTTGCAAATGACAAAATAAATATCACCTAAAAATTGAAATTCGTTTTTGGAAGGGCTGAAAACGTTGTGGGAAAAGGAGAAAATGCTGGTTACCAGCATTTTCTCCATTTCCCACAATGTTTTCAAAAGGCTTCTTTCTCAGGGTCGTTAAAAGTCGGGACTGTGTGGTAAAGAGTTAATAAAAACATTTGCAGGGGACAAGTTATATGTGGCTAAAATGATAGGAGTTGTCTTCGGACAGGTTTACAACATTGTGTAGAAAGGACAGAATGCTGGTTACTAGCATTTTCTCTTTTTCCCACAAGGTTTTCAGATTACTGCATTCTCAGGTTGTTAAAACAAATGACTGTTTGGCGAAGGGATAATTTTGACCTGTGATTATGTAGTAGGGATTGGCATTGCAACTGACTGTTCACATGTAAATTTATCTCCTGATGAAATAAGACTTGTTGCAAACAAATGTGCAAGCATCCATTGTTAAATATAGATTTCAACATGTGTTAAGATTATAGTATGGGCACATGCACAAACAATATTACAATATGCAACATTGCTGCTTCCAGGTAATAAAGTCAACTATAAATATAGGAAAACCATAGACAATATTTTTAAATCTAACTAAACTTACCTGAACCGTTTTCCAGCCTCTATTTCACCACCTATGATATGTGGACAGATTTTCTTTGTAAAACTCCATTCTTCTTCAAGAGGATTTTTCAGGCTTCGAGATGCCTCAGGTAGAGTTTGTAAACGATACAGCCAAGTTTGTAGGTATTGGAAGTATATCTGTAGACAAAAAAGAATGATTACCTTATTAACCCTCTAAAGCCAATATATCTGTTTATAATCCTGATAAAGCTTTTAAGACCACAGTTGGGAAAAATACAAAATGCTAATAATCAGGATTTCTTCTTTTTCTATACTGTTTTTCTACCTTTTCACCATTTACCACACAATCCCAGGTTTTAAAGGGCCCTAAGGAAGAATTTTGAAAACATTGTACGAAAAGAAGAAAATGCAGGCAAACTTTGGGAAGATGAAGATAGGTGCCTAGGTCAATGTGATGCAACTTCAACACTGTTGAAACAAGAAATATCATTAAAAAAAGACAGACAGTGTAAGAGATGCTGGAATAGGAATACTGATACTAATTTGTGGCTCAGTATGAAGTAAAACAATGAAAGGTAACCTCAAGAGCAACTGCCTCTTTTTCCTCACCGATTTTGTTGAATGGTAGTATTGGGTAACTCTTATAAAAATATTTAATTTCAAAATAGCACAAGGAAAGAATCATTCTCTACTACATCATTTTGCTTTAGTATGAATCAAGGCCCTGGTATGCACCAGCAGTAGGAAGGCTTGTTAATCAATAGTGGTTTCATAAATGTGTGAGCATATATGCCAGCAGGGGAGCGCTGAATGGACGTCTGCACATTTCTGAGTAATCACAAATTACCATCTATTCATTCTTTATTAGTGTCAAAAAGTAGGTCACAAGCCAAAAATATGTCAAACAATAATAAAGAATCAAAATTACCTTAAACATACTTGACATGTCATTGTCAAATAGCTCGAGATCTAATGGTGAATTCTCAGCATTGGCTTCACTATCCTCTAATACAGCTTGGACCATCCATTGATAGTCTTGTTTCACTAATACAGCTTTAGCCAACACATCTTTGCACTCTATGATAAGCTGCAACATTTTCATGAAATGTATAAGCATAAAATGGATTTCCCCCTTCAACTCTTTACCAAATGACAAAAATGTACACTTGTTTAAATTGAAAGCATCCTAAGATGACAATTTAAATGTGACTCAAATGATAGAACTAGTCTATAACAGGGTATGAAACATTGTGGGAAAAGGAGAAAATGTTGGTTACCAGCATTTTCTCCTTTTCCCACAATATTTTCAAAAGGCTTCTTCCTCCGGGTCATTAAAACTCAGAATTGTGTGGAAGACAAAACCCAAAGAAATCACTGTTAACTTGTTCAACCTATTACTACACAATCCTGAGTTTTTACGACCCTAGAAAATCGGACCTTTGAAAGCATTGTGGAAAAAGGCGAAAATGCTGGAAACCAGCATTTTCTCCTTTTCCCACACTGTTTTCTAACCATTCAGAGACAAATCCAATCATTTGAACAACATTTAATTTGTCGTCTGCAAATGCTTTCAATTTGCACTAGTCTAAAATATTGTCATGTGGTAAAGAGTAATTAAACTGATAATGAACTATGAAGTATAGCCCACATTAATTAACCTGACCCAGTTCAACATCATTTACATTAATTAAAATTCTATTTTTACTCTCGGCATCGCACAGGGCCGCCTTTGGCACATGCCCCCAATGGTCAAGGAAATATTTTGTATGGTATGCGTGTATTAAATTGCTCACCAGTGTATATAAGTACCTAACAGAGAACTAGCTTCCGTAACATCAGCGAATGAAAACTTAACTTTCCGATAATAGTCGGAGTTCTATTTATATGCCTACTGATATAGTCAGCATAAAGGTCAGGATCAGGTTAAATGAAGTAGACAATAACACTCAAGTCAGATCCTCTGTGTATCATACCTGTCTTATACTGAGGAAGGATGGCTCTCCAATTGGGTTCTGAAGCTGTTCCAGTCGTATTTTCATGGCTTCATGTATCACATCTAGTAACACTTGTAACAAAAATATATAGGTAGGTCTATATGACGGAAGTCCTATATCAATGATTTCACTTCTATAGGCTTTGTATTGTTCCGGTGGATGTCCTGTTACTTGTATAGTCTGTTTGGCCTTGTCTAGTAAATCTAGAGAGGATGAATGGGCCGCATAAACATCTTCAGATGGGGACTGAAAGGCAAACATTTATCATGTGTTATTGAGTACTCATTATAACTATTGATCCATAAAACCCATTTTGTCTAACAAGCAACTGAATCATGAGGTAAACTGATCCGCTGACATGAAGAAAACTGACCGACAGCAATAGGTTTTCGGATAGCACTGTGCAGGCTGACCTTGGTCGATTATTTCTGCAGATGTATTGAACTCCCTTTTCAAAGGGCATGGATCATATATATTCACCATGGTATCAAAATTTCCATCTCAAAGAGATGGGAAGAGAAAACTCTGGCAGTCGCCTAAGTTTCCACCTTTATTTATAAATGTCTTTAACTCCTTACCATACAGTCCCAAGTTTTAATGACCCTGAAGAAATAGCCTTTTAAAAACCTTATGAGAAAAGGAGAAAATGCTGGTAACCAGCATTTTCTCCTTTTCCCACAAGGTTTTCTACACTTTCACAAACAATTACTATCATTAAAGCTATTATCAAATTTTTCGTCTGCAAATGCTTTCAATTTAGACAAGTCTAAAATTTGTCGGTTGGTAAAGAGTTAATACTTATCCATTTGTACCATTCTACATGTGCATACCAATTAAACATAAAGTATCACAGAACACGGACAAAGTAACCACTTTTTCAATTCCAGAATGAAATATAACTCTAGGTTGTTTTCCACAGGTATACCAATGGACATCAAGGTTGTCTTGTCCATATTAGGTTACAGAGGGAAAAAGTTGTGCAACTCTTTACACACAATCACGGGTTTTGACGACCATGAACAAAAAGCCTTTTGAAAACATCATGGGAAAAGGAGAAAATGCTGGTAATCAGCATTTTCTCAATTTCCCACAATGTTTTCTACACTTCCCAAAACCAATTTCAATTTTTGAGTCACATTTATTTTGTCGTCTGCAAATGCTTTCAATCTGGACAAGTCTAAAATTTTGTTGTGTGGTAAAGAGGTAAAAAACATAACTGCCTATGCTTTAAGCATCAGAACCAACCCTTTCAAAGACAACTCTTATCATATGAGCCACATTTTTAATTTGTAATGCTTCCAATTAGGAACAATTTATAATTTTATTAGAGCCATGCTCTGGAAAAAGGGGGCTTAATGCATCTCCATAATGCATTATACTAAGCAAGTCATTATGTAAGTATGGGTCCATAACACCGATTTTGTCTAACAATTGACTGGATGTTGCGGTGGAATGATCCTTAGACATGCAGAAAATCAATGGCAAAATATTTTGACCAATATCAGCCTGCGTGGACTGCACAGTCTGACATGGGTCGATACCCCCCCCCCACCACACAATCCATTAAGCCCCCTTTTCACAGAGCATGGCTCATAGGGTGTGGTCTGGTAAAGTGTGTTATGGTTTACTCTTTACCAAACAACACAACTTTAGAATTATCCAGTTTGAAAGCACTTGCAGAAAACTTAATTAACCCTTTCCCAAACGACAAATTTTGGACTGGTCCAAATTGAAAGCGTTTGCAGACGACAATTTTAAATTTGATGAAAATGGCAGAAAGTTATCAAAAAAGGTAGAAAACACTGTGGGAAAAGGAGAAATTGCTCGTTACGAGCAATTTCTCCTTTTCCCACAGTGTTTTCAAAAGACTTGTACTGCAGACACGTGAAAACCAGGGCTTGTTTGGGAAAGGGTTAAATGCGACTCAAATGATTGGATTTTCTTTGAAAGGATAGAAAACATTGTTGGAAAAGGGGAAAATGCTGGTTACCAGAATTCTCTCCTTTTCCTACCATGTTTTCGAAAGTCCATTTCTCCAGGGTCATTACAACATGGGACTGTTTGGTAAAGGATTAAGACACACTAGGTAATTACCTTGCATACTGTTTCTGGACTGTGGGCATCACTGTGTGGCTGTTCCAGGGACTCTCTTGCTCTGTGTAACGACCGATAAACAATGTCCCGCAGTCTTATCAACATCTTATTTAGGCCAACCTTTTTAAGACCCTTGTCCACAAAGTTTCTATAAATAGATGCCTTTGACTGCAGTTCATCAATACTTGTTTCACTAGAAGCTCTTGACAAAGATGTGTTAAAAAAAGCACTCTTTAATGGTGTGGATGCATCAGGTGGGCTACCAATATTTACTGGACTTTTTGCCCCATGGGACAATCTTGCCCCATCTGTCTGATTCTGATCATTACTGATGGCAAAGCTTACTTTCTTGTCTCTAGTATCAGGTTCCACTTCCGAATCACTTTCAGGCTCTGCTTCATTTCCTCCATTCTTGTCACTGTCCTCTTCTTCTGTCTCAATTTCTGGTATACTCTGGGACAAAAGTTGACCTAGCTCTCGTTGACGTGATTCTCTATCGAAGTCTATTGATGGCCAGTTAGCTCCACTAACTGACTGGATATTCAATACCTGCTCAAGAACTTTTAACTTTTCACATAGATCTTTTGTAATATTCAACCATAAATACAAGGCCTCAGTTCGAAGTATGAACGATTGGTCAATATACAATGGGTGTTCTTGAGCAAAAGCTAATGAAGTTGGATAAAGCTGCTCACACTGGTCTAACTTATCCAAAATTTTCTTCACTTGTATCACAGCTTCTTGCTGTTGTTCTATTATAACATGTGTAAGATACATTGATTGGTATGTTTCTTCAATAATACCCAGGGCAGATGCTTCAATATCGCTGCAACTATTATTATAACTTTTTCCCTGTTCTATCACACATGGATTTGCACGGCCCTCTGGGTGTAACTCATTTCCTTCAAACTGGACCCTAAAATTAAGAATTTCTTTCAGTATACTTTCCACTTGTTCTCGTTTCTCCTGCACAATCTGTTCTTGTTCATTTACACTTATACCATTTAGAACTGCCTGAAGGCCAATCCATATATATTTCATATACCACTTTTCTTCTGAGCTTTTCTGTCTTTGCGTAAGGAGACTAGATCTTTCTTTTTCTCTCTGTTCTTTCTGTTTCTTGCCTTGAGATCCCATGTTTATCAATGCAGAGAATGTTTTATAAAATATCAACCTTTCTTTGGGACATTCTGATTTGTAATTAGATGTGGGACGTCTTTCTGCTCGGTCAACAGGAATGGACATGGGTACAGAAACTGTACCCACAGCAGTTCTGTTGACACCACCTGCTAGAGCGAGGTATCTTCCAGATCCTTCCAGTTTTACAACAGGGGTCTGTATATCCATGGGGGCAGTTCCTCCACCAACTGCAGATATCTCATCAGAAAGTCTTTTATTAAATATCTCATTTTGTCTAGACTTGGTCAACACCTTTTGTTTTTCTTCTCTCTCTTTTTTGCGCTTCTCCTTACCTTCTCTTGAAAGTTCTTTGTCCAAATCAGCATCAGAATCTACTCCAGCAAGACCACCAAAAAGGGCATTACTTTCACTGTACCTTTCCTTAATAACATTGATAGGTGTTTTCTTAAGCTTTTCCATACTGGCACTTCTTCTACATTCCTTATTTGATGTTTTTTTGGATCTATTTTTTTCTCTCCTCAAAAGCCTTGAGTTGTGAACAGGAGGACTAAAGGGAATACCTTCTGGAGAGAAGAAAGAATTCTCTATGTCAGCATCTATTGAAGGGTAGTACTGATCATCAACATTGCCTTTGAAATCTTCATCTTCACTTAAATCTGCATCCTCTCCTGGGCCTTGATCATGTGCTTTGTCAACATTTGGAAAACTTGGACTGTAAAAGAAAAATAACAACTGTTACACAGAGCTCCAGATAAGAGGGAGTGATGGTATTCTAAATCCATTATTTCTCTTCCAAACCCTATGTTGTGGGTACTCATTAGAATCGTCTCGATGAGACAATTCTAATGAGGACCCATAACATAGGGTTTAGTGGAGAATAACTAATATTTTCAATTTTGAAATCAAAATCACTCCCTCTATCTGGAACTCTGGTTACACAACATAAGGGGTGGTGTATTAACCCTTTACCCAGTGTTCCAGATAAGATCCTTATGCATGCAATTTACAGATGACAATCTGATGTTATGCATCTTTTTTCTATAAAATTCCTTACTCGACACAGAGTGCTTTTCCTAGTATGTAAAATATATGGTATAAACCCATAAACAATGAAAGGGAGCCGACTCCTTCAGACTAAACATTCAGATATTTCTGCAATTGACGACCTATTCTCCACATGCTCTCCGTTAAAAAAGAATGGGAAATCAGCTCGGACTGGAAATGGACCGTGCATCACGACTTTAGTCAAATTACAGTGAGGGACTGGTGGATAATGGTATTACATAATTATGTTCCGAATGAATAGATCGCACTTTGAAAATGTCAGAGAAAAGACAGAAATCTTTGACTAGTTTCTTTTATTTAACCCCAGAACCAAATAACCCTTTACCACACAATCCCAACTTTTAAGACCCCGAGAAAGAAGCCTTTTGAAAACATTGTGGGAAAAGGAGAAAATGCTGGTAACCAGAAGGATTACTGGCACTCCCCGTATCAGACAGTGCTTTCTGTATCTGGATTTATCATTTTTCTTTGCAAAAATAAACAAGGACCATTCGGTCATTTATACCAACATAATTCCTTTTAGGTGCCTCATACTAAATTATTGTTATTAGTAACTTATTATGTGAAATATTTAAACAAGAGGACCATGATGGTCCTATATCGCTCACCTGAGTACTAAGCAGTACAGGTTAACAATGAAGATAAATACCTAATACTGAAGTTCAAGGCCAAATGATTATGAAAGAGAGACAACTCACAACTTTAACAGAGGTCTAGGCCTTTGGTTACCCAGAAAATTTTCTTATAATTGCACGAAAGATACCTAAGTACAAACATCTAAGCCCCGCGGCTGGACCTGTAATGATCCCAGGGGCATCTTGTGTGCGAAATTTCTTGAGGTCCACAAGGTGATGCTTCATGCAAAGTATCATAGCTCTAGGCATTTTGGGTTTAAACATAAAGATTTTTCAGTTTGCATTATATATACATGTAGATGCTACAGAATAAACCAAGTCAAATACAGCAACTCTAATTGAAGGGCAAATAACTCATGTTGTTTGGGTCTAATAAGACCCATAATCAAAACCCATCCAAGATCTTATGGTCATATAAATTTTTACCAAGTTTGGTACTGATTGGTATATATTTGTAGATGCTAGAGTGTAAACAAAGTCAAATATGGAAATTTTGTCCAATTCAAGGGCAAATAACTCTGGATGTTCCGGTTCAATTTGACCCATAACTGAACTCTTCCGAGACCTTATGGGAATATATATTTTGACCAAGTTTGGTACTGATTGGTCAATATTTTCAGATGCTAGAGTGTAAACAAAGTCAAATATGGCACATTTTCTAATTCAAGGGCAGACAACTCAGACAGTTCTGGTTCGATTAGATCCATAAATGAACTAATCCGAGATCTTATGATCACACACACTTTGACAATGGTTGGTGCTGATTGAGTAATATTTGTAGATGCTAGAGTGTAAACAAAGTCAGATTCAGTAATTTTTGCAAATTCAAGGGCAAATAACTCCTGATGTTCTGATTGGATTTGATCCAAAATCGAACTCATCCGAGACCTTATGGGCATATACATTGTGGCCAAGTTTGGTACTGATTGGTTAATAGTTGTTGATGCTAGAGTGTAAACAAGAAGATTTTTAAAGATTTCCCTCTTTATCTCTATGTAAAATCCGAGAACCCACAACATTGGGCCAATTTCAACAACAGCGCCATAATTTGAAGTATTTTGGTAGAGGGCTATTAGATGATGCTACATGCCAAATATGAAAGCTCTAGCCCTTACGGTTTGGGACAAGAAGATTTTTAAAGTTTTTTCTTTCGGTTGCCATGGCAACCAGAGTTCTTCATGGAATTCAAATCTTTGAAGTATTCTGAAAGTGCATCACCTAAGGATCATTTCTGTGAAGTTTCATTGAAATCTGTTGGGCGGTTTCAGAGGAGAAGATTTTTTAAGTAATTGTTCACGGACGGACGGACGGACACACGGACAGACGGACGGACGCCGGACAACGATTGATCACAATAGCTCACCCTGAGCACTATGTGCTCAGGTGAGCTAAAAAAAAAAAAAAACATTTCATGAAATGAAAATGCTGCTTAATTAAAGTGAAACATTTTGCAGCTTATGCAATATTTTTAAACATTGTGGAAAATTGAACCTCATAGCCATTTTGGGCCAATCTGCATGGACGCTGGACAGCTCAAATTTGTCACATTTGTCCATTCTCACAGTTTAACACACAATTCAATAATAGATATTTTTTCAAAGTGTTAATAATAATTAATCATTAAGCCAGCATTAATCACCTTTAATCCTTTTATCATAATAGTAATTGTTGAATTTTTCAAGTACACACTGTGTGAAAGTGTGATAATGTGGCTGTTGTGTAGGTGTCATAAACAGTCACTTTATTCCAATTAAGCTATGTACCCACAAATTTTTCTGTGTACCCCCAATTCAAAACCTAGGGGGTACAGTGTACCCCCCATTTTTTCTTTGTACCCCCAATTCAAAACCTAAAGGGTGCATGTAATCCCAAATTGAAAATCCAGTGGGTATGCTGATTTGGAGGAATTTAACGATGATAAAGAAGGATAAATTTCAGCACTGGAGATAGCATACGAACCAACACATAGCTTCGAACAAGCGATGTGCAAGCTAACAAAATTCTACTGTATTTTTTATTTTTAATGAAGCATGTTTTCTATTGATCAAGATATGTAACAAATCATAAACAAAAGTGATAAACCTTTCCTCATGTTTATCCATCAAGAGAAGCCATATTGGAAACTGTCAGAATTTGATGGCCCTGGAAATACACAACCTAAAGTTGTCCATATATGGTAACTATACAGCCGAGCCCCGCAGCTCAGTCAGTAGCGTACAAGACTTGAGAACAGGAGGTCGCTGGTTCGATCCCAGCTTGGACAATTTCTTTCCGAGGATTGATGATAGTCTTTGCGACAGGATTCATTCCTCTCTCACCGCTGACCAATGTTTCGATGATGGTTATGTGGGAAAGCAGCCAGTGGCTTGGAAAGAATACTGTGCAGGGTACTGGTAACAGAAACTCCAGGAAAGCATGGATAGGTGGACTGGCCGCCGCGACATTACTGAAATAATGTTGAAATAGGCTTTAAACACCCTACAATTGGTAACTATACTGTTCACGAAAGTCAAAGTATCAAATGACACACTATCAATATCATCAAAGAGAAAACTTAACTCTTTAAACAAGAATTA
Source organism: Tridacna gigas (assembly GCA_945859785.2). Taxonomy (NCBI): domain Eukaryota; kingdom Metazoa; phylum Mollusca; class Bivalvia; order Cardiida; family Cardiidae; genus Tridacna; species Tridacna gigas. Next base: position 16,813,478 of record OX244031.2, read on the forward strand.
ACCATAGAAAATCTAATTCAAGGTATTAACTCTTTACCAAACGACAAAATTGAAAGCATTTGCAGATGACAAAATTAATGTGACTCAAAAATTAAGATTTATTTTGGGAAGGGAAGAAAACATTGTGGGAATAGGAGAAAATACTGGTTACCAGCATTTTCTCCTTTTCCCACAATGTTTTCAAAAGGTTTCTTTCTCAAGGTGAAAACCAGGGACTGTTTGGTAAAGGGTTAACAGTATTTTATCCTATTTAAGGTTCAATCGCAGTGGGTAGTGGGATCACACAAGAAAGTGTCACCCTTTTGAATAACCTTTACACAACAGCAAAAAGAGAAATTAACCCACCTGATCTGTATTCAAATTTCAATGATTCCTGTTCAGGCAAGTGAAATTTATTAACAAAAATGGTTTAAATCATCCTTACAAACTTTTCAGATAAAACAAATTAACTCCCAATTAGATAAAAATTGATGACTAACAATTAAGAATGGTAATTACAAAATAGTGCTTTATTTATCATGAGCAGAATACTTTGACAGCTTAGTGCATGCGCATCTGGAGACAAATACTTAGGTAGAGCTGACGCAGTCTAAATATTGACTGATCTTTCATGCATGCACGATCTACTGTGATCCAAACTTTAAAGTTATACTACATTAGGCAAATTACACCAAAATCGCGTCTTTGATCCAGGGTGCCCCATCACGTACTGCAGTACATAATTCACGTATAAATTCTACTCTGCGCGTACAAATTTTTTGTGCTTACGTGCATGCACGCACTGTCAAAAGTATGCATGTACAAAAAGGAAAGTAATTACGTAAACTGCACATACAAATTAAATACCATTTTAATATTGCATACCAAATAAACAAAACGAAAGTAGTTTTCCTCGTAAGTGGGTACCAAGCTTTGTCCTCAATATAGAGCGGGGTAACAAATATTTTCACTATATATATTTTGTGGCTCCCTCGTCCGTCTGAATAATTTTCGCTACAATTTTTTAAGGTGTCAAAATTTACCATGTGAGCTGGAAATCTGGTAATTATTTTTCAGTGAGAAATTAAAATCATTTAATTACATCATGATGCACAGTTATTGTTAAAAACACATTTTTTTGACAAATGAAAGCTGAAAAATCGAGCCACAAATTAAACATGTAATTTTCGTAGTTATGGCGTCTGCTGCGGAAAAAAAATGTCGTCACAACAAAAGCTGTTAAAATATTTTACAGCGTGAAGATTTGAGAAAGGCAGGTTTACACAAGTGATTCTACCATTACACATTTTATTTTATTTTGTCCTAACACGGCATGGCCTTTATTTGACAGAGTTTGAGCTTATAATGTACCAATCTGCCTGCTCCTCTGTGATTTTAAATTAGCCAGAATATCATCTTGGACAACGAGCATCAATCTTTCTACACTTCCTTTTTAAAACAGTTCTAATGTACTTCACAACTCTGAGAAAGGAATAAAGGTGAAAAATCTTCCATAAAGGCGTTTGATTATCAAAACTCATGGCTGTGTTCGGCTTTTAAACCGCCGTTGCGATTATATCCAAGTATGTGCATGCCCTGGAGACATATGATGCATCCATATAATCACCAAATGCACAATTCCATGATTTAATTAAGATCCCATCCATAATGGTAAAGGAGCTAGGGTGTTAAAATTCATTAATAAAACTGAAACAGCCCAAAATTACTCTGCACCCCCTAATTTTTCTTTGTACTCCCAATTCAAAACCTAGGGGGTACAGTGTACCCCCAATTTTTTCTTTGTACCCCTAATTCAAAACCTGGAGGGTGCATTCGTGATTCTTACCCTACGTCATATCCGGCGAATTCGGAATACCACGGATTCTATTTCTGCTTAGTAACGCCTTAGCAACGCGTTACTCGGTGGACGCTACCCGAAATGGACAATTGGCTACTGTAAAAAAAGAAGCTGCATTCGACAGCAAATCGTTATTTGCGAGTCAAAATTTTATTTGAACATGATGTACGATTATCATGGCCGTCTTCCGGATGTAGTTCAAGCGCGGTGTAATTGAATTTGATGATTGTTAATGAACAATTCTATTGTCTACCCTCTGAATAATCAAAGGTTTCACTGATATTTCTCTAAACTACTTCAGATTTATATCAAAGCCAAAACCATAGAAATTATTACAATAGCAACGCCGGGCATCCGAGCATTTTAGAGAATCATTTTAGGGGGTCATAATCAAATAGATCGACACTGAATTTGGTAGATCTACGGAGAATAAGAACGAACATACCTCTGTGACTTGTGTAAAATTCCAAATCCTATTCACAAATAATCAACATAAGGGTGAATTAAGATCAAGAACTGATAAGAAGTAACAATTTAAAGTGACACGTGTGCGTTAAATTGTGTGAATCAGTCAACCACATTACAGCTGTAAGGTCTGCCACCCAGCTGTGCGATACCGAGATGAAAGGAGCACCGAGTTAACCCTTCATCCAATTTTCATGAAAAATAATATGACACATGTTTCCTGTATATATGCTTCTGAAAAATATAGATAGAATATAAATATCTTGGAATGGAAGGTTTAAAATTTGAGCTCAAGCTTCTTTTCCTATGTTCATGATCTAGACTCTATTACAGCTATTCGTCTGTAGGAATATGACTAAAGTTGCAACAAAGAAGGTTCTTTTTTTTTTATCGGAATTTTCTTAAAGGCCAAATTAGGACTCGTCCATATCCAAAGAATGTGGGCGAAATGGTGGAAATTGTTATAATATGCATATAGTGCTGTAAGTTTAGTTGAGAAGATAAACAGTCCCGAGTTTTAATGACCCTAAGAAAGAAGGTGTTAGAAAATATTGGAAAACGAGGAAATGTTTGTAACTAGAGTTTTTACCTTTTCCCACAATACTTTCTACTTGTTCAAAGACAATTTCCTCCATTTAACCCACATTTAATCTGTCGGCTTAACATTCTTTGCATTTGGACGAGTCCTAATTTGGCCATTTGGTAAAAGGTTTTAATCGAATAAGCTCTCACTTTTACTGTTTAACTTATGAAGGTCCAATGTCGTGAAAAAAAGGGCGAACCTGGTAGCTAAGTCGGTAACGCACCTGTAGGTCTCGATACCATAGGATCGTTGGTTCAATTTATTTAGGCCTATATAAAGCTATCGATATGATAATTTTTTTTTTATTAAAAATGTCAGTGTCTGCAAAAAGACGGACAGTCCATTTACAAAAAAAAAAAAAACTTTAACACCATATTATTGAGAAAATCCCGACCCAAAAAATATCTTTTTTGTCACGTTCCTGTTTAAACTACCTTAAGATGACGATCGTAAAAAAAAAAAAAAGAAAGTCAGGTCAAATTAAAAACCTTCCTTTCATCCTCCAAAAAATGTAATTTCAGCTTCATTTTGAGTCGGGAAATATCTGCTATAGTTGTTTTCGTTGAAAAGCTGATAAAGGGTTAGCCGAGTGTTCTTTTGATCTCGGTATTTCACTGCCAAAGTGGGCGACATGTAGAAGCGCCGTGATGTACTTGCTAGGGGCAGATTAATACGCTCGTGTCATGGTAAAGTTTCTATCCTGTTCAATCGAATTATGATCATTTGCAAAAATAGGATCTGGAATTGTTAAAATCTGTTACTGAGGGTAAGTCCATTTTAATTTCTGACCCGAAAGTTAAAGATGCATTTTTTTTTTTTTTTTTGTCCGAACACTTTTTTCTTTCAAATGCAAAGGTATGGATAACTGGGTTTCAATATTTTTCTCAATTCTTGCCCTGTACAACCAAGGCAGTATGCCGTGATGTTTAATGCTTCTATCTGGATGCTTCATTTTGACTCCATAATAATGTAGTCTGCACACGAAAACTTTTATCATACCGCCCAACAGGAGACAGGGCTTGTCTTAAACTTGTATATGACTCCTCATTCTGTAGGCTATACCGTGATACTGATAATATGACATTTCTTTTTTGTCTCTTCGAAAGTGATAGTATTCATAACTGGAAAAGGTTTTAGAAATCTTTATCACAATTGCCCGAGAAATCCAACAGAACTTTACTGAAAAAATATGACGCTGACAGTGTCCGATTACATGCAGTGTCCGATTATATGTGTACACAGTAAGTTTATCACCGAGTAAAAATTTCTGAGTGCGAGATATTGCGATTTAGCGAAAGTGCCCGGATGACAAGAATCACGAATCCCCAAATTGAAAACCCAGTGGGCATGCTGTTGATCTTTAGGAAAACTTTTATCGCCTTTTTTATCTCCATATTTTGACTTTGATATTTCCATCTCCAATGTAGACAAAGGCGCATGGGCAACACAAAAGTATCGCGAACATTATGATTTTAATTTATCCATTTGCGGTACCGGACGAAAACATGTTGTGGACGAAAACTTGTGCGGCTATACAACAAAATATTTGGACTAATAATCAGGAAGGAGTGATAGCTTTGTTCATTGTCTTTGCATTTGTAACATTTTGAGTTAACATATCTTTTCTATAGCAGATTCAAAGCCCCTTTTCACCATTCAGTCTTTGGGTTTCTAACATTCACCTGGCATTCCAGGAATAGCTTGTATCATACCCCACCCACTTATGGCCCGGTCAGTTTTGCAAGAACACAATGCAAGTTTGCATCGAAATAGACAATGCAATCTCTGATGTTTCTTCTTAAAATGTATTTAGTGTTTGTTTTACGTGAATACAATACCTAAGAGACTTACTTTACATCCGCTAATGGGTTAAAATCTTCTTTTGGCGACCTAGAGAGATCTTTGCCGTCTTCATCCTCCATTGTCGGATTCAGGCATAGACTAAAATCTTAACATGAATTGCTATTGTAGGCCATGTTGTGATGTTGTGACGTTATAAAGATTTAAAAGCCAAAAAAAAAAAATTGTTGTATTTATTACTCCAGAAATTATTTTCAAAGGAAAAATAACGAATGGTGAAAAAGAATACCAACAGCTGACCAGGAGCCATCCAGAAAATTCGGACTACTCTTGAACTGGCCGTAGACAGACGAATGGGTGGATCAGACGAAAAGGAGGGAGGACCGAACAGATGAAAGAGAGAACAGATTGATGATGGCACGGATTTAGTAATTAAATGTTTGAATAGTTGACTGATAAGCTGATGGATGAATGGATGGATGGATGGATGATTGACTTGCTGGTTGGCTGACTTGCTGATTTGCCAGCTGACCGACCAACTGACCAGCAGAATGATTATGGAGTTGGCCGAGTTAAGTAGATAAATAAATAGTGTTTCGTGTTTTCTAATCAAAAGTTTGACCTCAGATCGCTTGAGCACAAGTATCAAATAACGAGCAACCAAAAAAAAAAAAACTAATGTTTCAGTTTTCTTTTTTGAAATGATGATGATGATGATGATTATTATTATTATTATTATTAATATTATTAAGTGATGATGATCACCATCATCATCGTCATGTGGTGATGAAACCTAAATGCCACTGCTATTCAAATGATAATAGAAGTATTGTTGTATTAATTAATTAAGAAAAATGACAGGTGGATTTCTGGTTGGTTTTGAAGTTACATCAAATAGGATTAAGTTGTTACCAAACGACAAAATTTTAGACTCAACCAAATTCAAAGCATATGCAGACGACAAATTAAATTGTGATTTCTGTCTTTGGTAGGACAGAAAATATTGTGGAAAAAGGAGAAAATGCCGATTACCAGCCTTCTTCTTCAGGGTCGTTAAAACTCGTGATTGTGAGATAAAGGGTTGAAATTTTATAACGGCAGCCTGTCTTCCCGACGCCTTTTCGGAGTTTCTTAACTTCAGGCATTCCAGGGGTAACTTTCACTGAACTGAGTAGATTTACGCAATTATTTTTGGATTTAATATACATGTATACGATCCCTGCTTTATCCATAGCTATGAGCTGATGCAAAGTTATGCAAATATTTACTAAAATCGTAATGTTATGCAGTTCAGTGAAACTTGTTTTCAGAGTTGATGCTTGCTTGCCTAAACTTCATACTCACTTAATATTGTGCGTACGCAGTTTAGAGAACGGTACACCTGGTCAGAGAGTGCTCTTCCATACAACCAGGGTACAGAAGTACTACACTGTGCAGGGTTTTCCCTTAGCAACAAAAATAGGGGGTCATTGTGACCCCTTAGTCATAAATAATGGGGGTCATTCTGGACTTTGAGGGGGTCACAAAAAATGTTATTAGGTTAAACATTAAAGACTACTATGTATGAAACATTGTGTGTTTTTGTGTTTCTAATTCATCCCAAAGCTTTAATATAACCTATTTATGAATTACTGAATGATGTAAGAAAAATTGTAACAGTAGGGATTATCTGTATAGAGGGGCTTACAGTCTAGATAACATCTTTTTCATAGAGTATCTTGTGTATACTTTATCAAAAGCCTGGTCTTAACAGGCAAAGAAATGCTCTAGCTGCAGACAAGCTGTCATTTATTTATGTAATTTCAATTTTTTAAGGGCATCAATGTGGCCACAGTGTTTTGGTGACGCACGTTAGAGTTGAATTGCGCAAGTTTGTGCAGCCACTCTCTGTGGTAAAAGGGTTATTGTGTTTTGTTTTTGTCACAGGAATCAATCGTTTAATTGATACAAACAGCTTGTTGTCCGCCGGATTTGATAACCTCTTTTTGTGGGTTTTTTTTTTTTTTAAATACGGAGTATCCATCCGACAACAAACTATTTTCACCAATTAAACGGCCGATTCCCGAGTTTTGATACGCGGGTCGCATTGATGCCGCCGTTTTCGACGAACAATTAAGCATAGATCTAGGTCTTTCGCCAATTTTCACTAGACCCTCGAGGCCTTCAAATAATTTTCTCGTTACTCGAACCAGGCGATCATCACCCGATCGTTGTTCAAGGTCTCTTTTCCTTGCAGACAGCATGAATGACGCTAATTTTGACTGAGCCATATTGTTTTCATTAGAGATCGACTGGTTTTGTTTAGACGAGTTTAAAGACCGACCGTATTCTCGTAAAATCGATACACAGTCTAGAGTTTCGTCCCATTTTCTTCTCGTACTTAAGCTTTCTAATGTACTCGCGATGTAACTTTGTCGGTAGCAAAGACGATCGTGAGTAACCTTTATATTGAATTTGTGCGTCCACAGTGACGCACTATTGAAAAAAATACGGGTCATTTTCCTTAAAAATGCGTCAAAACGCACAAAATCGTGCGTCAAGGAAAACCCTGACTATGTCTCACAATATTTACAGAAATAGTTGGATACACTGCTTATTGCATCCGGGATGCATGTTTTGCACATTATAATTAGTGCTAAATTCTCAAAAAAGATTGATTGATTGATTGTATGGTGTTTAACGCCGTTTTTCAACATTATTTCAGTTATTTTGCGGCGGCCAGTGCACCTATCCATGCTTTCCTGCTCCTATACCAGTAATCCGCACGATATTTATTCCAAGCCACTGGCTGCTTTCCCACATAACCATCGTCGAAACAATAGTCAGCGGTGAGAGAGAAATGAATTTTGTCGCAATGACTATCATCATTCCTCGGAAAGAAATTGTCGGAGCCGGGGATCGAACCAGCGACCCCCTGTTCTCCAGTCCTGTACGCTACCGACTCAGCTAACTGTTTATCTGTTCCGTACTTGTTATTGGAGAGGTCATCAGACCTCTCCAACAGTGGTGAGTTTAAAAGGCAGACTGCCACAGAAATCACTGTCTAAATCCATTTGTTTTTGCGAAATTGTTCTGAAACACAGTCTGTTTCGTCATGGTTTTATAAACAAACCGAAATCAAAAAACTGAAATAGGAAATAAACGTTTTTTTTTTTTATATGACGGATTTCCAAAAAGATTTATTATACTATATTGATTGTAAATGATCTCTCCAATAAATGCAATAAATCTGAGCAAAGAGAAACAAATTTCGTTAAAAAAAAAAAGAGAAACAACACCGTGGGAAAAGATCACGTGACTTGATACTGTCTGGAGAATTCGTACCCTGGAGAACTCATACCCTAATCGCGAAAGCACAAGTTCTCTGGAGAACTCGTACCCCACAAATAGATATAAATAGGTTGATCAGTATGTCTTCAAGTTCTATTTTTCAAAACTGACCAGACTCTTGCATTTTCCTCAGTTTTATACAAAAATTCTATGGATTTATAATGATTATAGATTTGATGAAATAACAACAGAGTTGCCTCTATTATGCGGGATTCCGAGAATCCCGTGAAAATCAACTTATGAGCAGGAAAAAAGACCTGCCCAATGTACCCTACACCTCAAAAGAGTCTGTGGTCCTTTGGTTTTGGGCGGATTGCGCAGGCTAACATGGGTCAATACTTTCTGCAGATGCATTAAGCACCCTCTTCTCAGAGCATGGCTCATTTATCTACTTTCTTAAATTTTTAACGTTTAGACAAACAGCCTCTTCGTTTTACATGTCTGCAGCAGACAACTTTTCAAAATATTGTGGGAAGTGGAGAAGCTGCTATTCACTGCAGTTTCTTCCTTTGTCACAATGGTTTCCATCGCATCAAAGCACCATCTTCCACATTAATTATCAAAGTTTGAATTGTCGTCTGCATGCCTTTTCTGTTTGGGACAGTCCAAAAATTGCTGTTTGTTAAAGGATTAAAAAATGTTACATTTATTTTTAACAAGGCTGGTACTAGCATTATGTATAGGCCACCTTTATTTATTGTCATCAGGTAAGATTCTTGCATATTCAGTGGAATTAGCATATCGTATCAAATTTTAATTGAACGACTTCTCCTTTCCAAAAATATTTTGGCTTATCTGAGCACATATTACATCCATTTATTAGAGGTTTGTTCCTTTTGAAAAAGAACCAAATGGGTCATCATATTAAGTTTTGTGTCCTTGAATTTTGAAAAAAAAAAAAAAAATGCATTTCTGAGCATGTTAATAGCATATGGCCTACAATTCCGAGAATATCATAACAATATGGAACATGTACTGTTTTGTGCCTTTACACCAGCAAAATTGAAAAAAAAAAGATGTTTTTTTTTTTCATTCATTTAATTCCTAACTTGTTTGTTTACATCTACCAAAATATATTGAAATCAAAAGCTAATAAACTATTTGAAAACATTGATGCTGACCTCTCCTGGCTTCTTTTTTAAAGAAGCCAACTTGTTTTTGACAAAGTAACGTCAGAATAATATAAAGGGAAAAACGATCAGAGTGGTACATGGGCTACAACGATCCGTGTGTTTGAGGATTGAACATTAGGTGCCGTATTCACCGACCATTCTCTTTCGACACCAAAATTATAAGCTCAACCTCTGTCGAAAACTGTTGAAAATACAATCCACTGCTTGTACCAGAAAGAACGAATAAATAAGCGAACGGTATAGATCAAAGATCAGACTGCACGTTCTGTGCAGTCTGATTTTGATTTATGCCGTTCGCAAAAGCCCATGTGCTCTGATATGAATGCTAATGCCTGATCCTGATAGTCTACCAACATGGAGCTAAGAACGCCTTCGTGCTGGCCAGAAAGCTTAGTTGCACAGACGTTCTAAGAAATCTAACTCCTGAAAGACTGTGTCACCCTCTCCCAGTTGTTTCCCTTGTCAAAAAAATGAAACTCATTTCTTCTAGGTTCGGCCAATCGTAAACAATTTAACGTGTGATATTGTAGGCAAATTGAATTCATTTAAAAGTATGAATAGCATTACGAGTCTGACGTTTTATTTAAGTTTCAGTAGCTGGCAGAAAAAAAAAAAAAAATAAATAAATAAATAAATAAATTGTAAACCTACAGGTAGATCTAAAGTTACCTTTTTTAATTAAGTCGTATTAAAAATCCTAAAATATTACAATTTAAGGCCAATTTGACATGAAAAAAGATTACACAGTGTAGATTCTAGGTTCGTCTGTACTTTTTGTGCAATGTGATCAATGTATCATTCTGCGAAATCAAATCAATATTTTACTTAAAGGCACAATAGCTGCCAATCGTAAACAAATCTGGGTCATTCATTCTCTGCCAGCGACTAACACTTGGACCAACCGTGCAACAACAGATTGTCATCTTTACAATGATTTCCGTTCTTTTAAATGGTACCATTTAAATCAAAATGTATTTTAACACCCGTATTGTTTACTTTTGGCAGCTATAGGGCCTTTGAAAGTTCTATGACTTAATTCTCTACCACACAACCCGAGTTTTAACGATCACGACGGACAGGGCATTTGAAAACATTGTTGGAAATGGAGAGCATGCTCATTTCATCCTTTTCCCACAATGTTTTCTACCCCTCCACAGACAAATCCAATAACTCTAGCCACATGATAATTCGTTGTCAGCAAGTGTGTTCGGTACAGACGAGTCTAAAACGTCAGCTAAAGGATTAAGGAATAAATGATACATGCTCTGTGAAAAGGGGGCTTAATGCATCTGCGATAAGTATCGACCCAGGTCAGCCTGCGCAGTCCGCGCAGGCTGACCTGGGCCGAAACTTTTCGCTATCGGTCAATTTTCTGTATGTCCAAGGACCAGTCTACCTCATGATTCAGTCGGTTGTTAAATCAAGTGGCTGTTATTTACATAATCATATGATGACTTGATTGGTACAAGGCATCACCGAAACGCACTAAGTCCCTTTTTGCCAGAGCATGGCTCAAATGATAAACTGAAAAATAACGTGGAAGTGCCGTTTGACATAAATTCAAATAAATGTTTGTTTCGCCGGGGTAGGGTATAACCTCGCCGTCTATCATCCACTGCAAAATTTTGACAAAATGACAGGAAGGTCGAGGTCACGAGTTCCTGTAATCCATTCACAGCTGATTGATAAACATTTATTCTGAATTGGCTGCGATATTTCTCTATATTTCACCATAATTTTGCGTAATTTATCTCTAGATGCAAAACGCTAATTTTTTTTTTTCTTCATGAAATATGGCGTCAATAGGGCATTATTTTGATGTAAACATCCCCTTCCAAGCAATGTGGCGATTCACCTTTGACTTTAAACAACTCTTTACAAAATCATAAAATTTTAAAGGTTCGTCCAAATTGGAAGCATCTGCAAGATAACAATTTTGATATTATTCAAAAGCTGTGATTTGTCTTCATTGTGGGGAAAAGGAGAAAATGCTCAGAGGTTAGTGTATCTAACTCGTGACCTGGTGGCGGCGGATTCGATAACCGGTTGAGGCAAACTTTCTTTCCGGCGATTTTTCGCCTCTCACCTCTGACGGCTTGTGAGAAAAGTAGTCAGTATCTTGGAAAGAAAGTTTTATCAGTACTGGTGTAAGACAGCTAGGAAACATGTGCATAGGTGCACTGAGCGCCGTGATATGATCTAAGCTGTTAAAACAGCATTAAACTACAAACAAACAAACAAACAAAAGTACGTTTTCATCAGTTACAGATTGTATCTGTGAAGTGTTACATGGGTGCAAATATTTATGAGCCATGCTATGGCAAAAGGGGGCTTTATGCATCGGCGAAAAGTATCGACTCAGATCAGCCTGTGCAGTCCGCGCAAGCTGATCTGGGCCGAAACTTTTCGCTTCTGGTCAATTTTCCGAATGTTCAAGGATCTGTCTACCTCATGATTCACTCGGTTGTTAAGAAAAGTGGCTATTATGGATCCATAATTATGTGATGACTTGCATGGTATAATGCATCACGGAGATGCAGTAAGCCTCCTGTTTCCACAAAATGGCCCATATAAGCCATGCTCTGGCAAAAGGGGTTTAATTCATCTCCGTGATGCATTATACCAAGCAAGTCATCACATAATTATGGATCCATAAAGACCATTTTGTCTAACAACTGTCTGAATCATGAGGTAGAATGGTCCTTGGATACGCTGAAAATTGACTCATAGCAAAATGTTTCGACCCAGGTTATCCTGCACGGACTGCACAGGCTGACCTGGGTCGGTACTTTTCACAGAGGCATTAAGTCCTCTTTTCACAGAGCATGGCTCATATGTATATTTGCACTCATGCAACACTTCACAAACACGTGGACTGAATTGGCAGACCTGCGTCGATAATTTTCGCAGATACATTAAACCCCTTTTTTCACAGAGCATGGCTCATTTGCGTTGAATATGATAAGCTCAAACTTTCAAATCTTTGCCAGGATCTTTCAAAGCCTCTTCCTAAATGAAATGAAATCAATGCCTTTTAAATAGCAAGTATACTCAAATAGGGAATGCAACTTTACGAAATAACCTGAGAAGAAATCGTACAAATTTATCCGTATCACCCTATAGTTAACGTAAAACAGTAAAATATCGAATTTGCATTTTTCTTTCTTTTTTATTATGATTATTATTCAATAAGATAATATCCCTTAAAGCTGCTAATCGCGACTCAAGGACCTTTTTCGGACAGTGTAGGTTAAGATCAGACTGCACAGTTTTATCTTGGAAATACTCTCCCCGCCTAAGGATTTCTTTTTTCTCCCAAAATAACTTTGAAATACCGACATTTGAGTTCTTACTATCAGCTTGAACGTTTTATTTAACTTGTTCAGCAGGTTTAGGATTAACTCTTCCAGAGCTTAATTTCTAAATTCGACCTCTTTCGACAGCTAAAAATTCAGTCCACTGACATTCAGACTCATCCATATCTTACAGGCTTGACTAAACTAGCGGACGACATAGATCAATGATCAGGCTGCACGTTCTGTGCAGCCTGATCTTGATCTATGCCGTCCGCAAAAGATCAATGATCAGACTGCACATTCTGTGCAGCCTGATCTTGATCTATGCTGTCCGCAAAAGATCAATGATCAGGCTGCACATTCTGTGCAGCCTGATCTTGATCTATGCTGTCCGCAAAAGATCAGTGATCAGGCTGCACGTTCTGTGCAGCCTGATCTTGATCTATGCCGTCCGCAAAAGATCAATAATCAGGCTGCACGTTCTGTGCAGCCTGATCTTGATCTATGCCGTCCGCAAAATCCCCAGTTTTCGCCTGTGGCGCTGAAAGGGTTAATATATACAAAGTAAAAATAGTGTTCCACCCCCCTATGTTTTTACCTAGTTTTATTTGCTGGTCTGTTGCCTCTGAAATGAACCGTACCGGTGTATCTCTTGACCTCATGGCAGCGGCCACTGATCGAGCTGTTTCACCCTCATAGGAGAGGTATGAGGCGAAGACTGCAAGCTCTTCTGCAAGCTCTGGGCGGAAGTACGCAATACTGACTGATTGTGTATGCCTATTCTCCGCGGGACACTTTCAACCTGTCGTAAGTTTTATTTCGATATTCAATTCACATTTTTAACCAAACGTAAAAGATTCTCCTTTTTTCTAAAATTTGAAAGCAATCTCTACGCAAAAAAAATCATACCAACCATGAGGTCAAGGGATACTTCAGTTCATGTCATTTCACAGGCAAAAAATTGGTCTGTAGGTGTATGCAGCAGCCGGATTCTAATTCCTACCCAATTTTATTCACGCCAGAAAATCAAAGTTGGTAAAAAACACAGGGGGGTGCAGGACTTTTTTTTTTTACACATGTAAAACTTTAAAGGGATTATCCGACGTAAGTATGAAAACAATAATGCAAAAAAGAAAAACTGTGCAAGCACAATGAATATTCCATAAACAAATGTCTGTATAGTTTATCTGATAATTTACATTCTACGTGAGAAATTATAGGAGAAAATTACTCCTATCCTCATACTGAGTTTGTATTCCTACGCACTATGTACAACTACCCGGCAAGATTGTGGTGCAGGTCTCTGCTGTTCACTTAACTCCATGTACTTCAAAACGAAAGCACTGGGCTTCTTTTCTTACTTGGGAAACCGACTTGCCAAAGTATATGAGCCAAGCTGTATCAAAAGGAGGCTAAATGTATCTGCGAAAAGTATCGACCGGGTCAGCCTGCGCAGTGCGCGCAGGCTGACCCGGGCCGAAACTTTTCGCTATTGGTCAATTTTCTGTTTGACCAAGGACCAGTCTGCCTCATCATTAAATAGGTTGTAAAAAAGTGGCTATTGTGGATCCATAATTATCTGATGTCTTGCTTGGTATAATGGATCACGGAAATGCATTAAGCCTCCTTTCCACAGAGCAACGCTCAGTCATGTATTACAATCAAATGACCGAATAAATACATTGACAGGACGGCCCTAAAAGCACGAACGGTTACCTACAGTATGCTATGGATGAAACCAACGACATACCGGTATGGTATGCACATGGTCTTTTAACTCCTTACCAAACGACAAAGGTGTAGACTTTTCCAAATGGAAAGCCTTTGCAGACGAAAATTAAAATGTGGCTCAAATTAAAGAGTTTGTCTTTGATAAAGTTGAAAACACTGAGGAAAAGGAGAAAATGCTGGTTACCAGCATTTTCTCCTTTTCCCACAATGTTTTCAAAAGACTTCTTTCGTAGGGTCGTGAAAACCTGGGATTGTGCGGGAAAGGGTTAATTACGCAATCCGGAGTTATAACGATCCCTTGAAAACATTGTTTCCCGCAATGTTTTCTATCATCTCAAAGACACATCATGTCATTTTGAGCTACATTTAACTTGTCATCTACAAATGTTTCCGCCCGGGTAGTTCAGTGCTTAGCGTATCTGACTCGTGACCTGGTGGTTGCGAGTTCGATACCCGGTTGAGACAAACTTTCTTTCCGGCGATTTTTCGCCCCTCACCCTTTGATGCATGTGAGAAAAGTAGTCAGTGGCTTCTGAGAGAAAGTTGCGTCAGTACTGGTGTGAGAAAGCCAGGAAACACATGGGTGCGTCAATGACTGCCATGATATAACATGAGCTGTTAAAATGGCGTTAAACTCCGATAAAACTCAAACAAACGCTTTAAACTATGGATGTGCCGAAAAGCTTGTCGCCCGGTCAAGAGTTATACTTGCTAATCGCGAGCTCTATTGCCTTATACGAAGAGAACAGACATTTGTTCACTCTGTAACACGTGGGGTTTGGAGGTCAATGCAGACAAGACGAAAACTATGGTATTTAGAAAAAGGGGGACACTAAAAAATAACGAGAGGTGGACATATAACGGGCAGATCCTAGAATCAGTTGACAATTTTAACTATTTAGGGACCGTTTTTAATTATAGTGGGACATTTACTTTAAACCAAGAATATTTATCTGGCAAAGCTTTGAAAGCGCTTAATGTATTATTTAGTAACTGTCTAAAATACAAATTTAAAACAAGTATTCTTTGTCAGTTATTTGATGCATTCGTTGGATCTATCTTAAACTACTCAAGCGAAACATGGGGGTTTAGTAAATCTAAAGTTATCGAAAGAATCCATCTTAAGTTTTGTAAACGCATTTTGCAAGTACGAACTAGTACAAGTACGATGGCAGTTTATGGTGAGCTCGGTCGATTTCCGATGTATATACTAAGATATCATAAGATAATCAAATATTGGTTTAAAGTGTTGCATACCAACAATATTATATTGAAAAGTGTTTATCTGCAGTCGTTACATGATTTTACATGTGGCAAAAGAAATTGGGTTTTTAACGTTAAACATATTCTGGATATTTATGGCTTTTCGGATGTTTTTATCAATCCCTCAACTGACAACTCAGTGCTAATTTTGAGTCTTTTGAAAGAGAAAATGGTAGACTGTTTTAAACAAGAATGGTTTTCATATATCAGGGATAGTAGCTCTCTGATACTGTACAAAAATATTAAGTCTTCTCTTTGTTTAGAAGATTATTTAAATGTTTTGCCTCTTTCACTTCGTTCCCACCTATGTCGAATTAGAGTATCTGCACACTCTCTTCGTATTCAAAGAGGCAGATTTTCAAAAAACAGAACCCCGAGAGGTGAAAGAATATGTCTAGTATGCAGTAGGAACGAGGTCGAGGACGAATTTCGCTTTATGTTCATCTGCCCAAAGTATAATGTTTTACGTAGGCAATACATTGATAATGTCTACCTTAGAAATCCAAGCATGTTTAAGTTAGTTGAACTTTTGACGAAACAAGAGAAAAGTATTTTATCAAATGTGGCATTTTATATAAGATCTGCATTGTCAATGCGTTTCCAAACTTTGTACCGCTAATGTGTCGATTCGTCATGATTACTATTAGTATTTACTAGTCATTGTATAAACACGTTATTTACCGTTTTTCATATTTAGCGAAAATCCTTCGTATGTCATGCTCACTTTATATTATTGTTTCCTATGTAACAGAGAGAGAGAGAGAGAGAGAGAGAGAGAGAGACCTTGACAAATGTTTTGTTGAATATAACATGTAATTTTGACTATGTACACTTGTACACGTCTATTAAAATATATGTTCTGTTCTGTTCTGTTCTATTCAATACCGAAATAATAAGACAAGCTTTACGATTCAGTTTGTATAGTGCTGAAATCCGTGTTCAAAATTATTTCATTTATATCATGGCGGACTGTGCACCTATCCATATTTTCTGGAATGTTCTTTCACCATTACTCCACACATAATCTCCCAAGCCACTGTCTGCTTTCCCACAAAAACATCATAGAAACAATCTGGCGAGAGATGAACGAATCCTGTCGCAGTGGCTGTCATCTATCCTCTGACAGAAATTTGCAGAGCTAGGGAATAGGGCCGGCGACTTCTTGGTGTCAAGCCCTCCATCTGATCGACTGGGCCACCGGTCTAAGAATCAATACGTAGGCCTAATCCATGTCTGGTTCCGTTAGTTAGCCATTTACAAAACGACGAAGTTCTGGGATCCGTATTCACCAACAATTCTTAAGAGCATTCTTGGTCTTATTCTTAAGAATTTTCTGAATCTGAAAGTAACATAGCTTCTGACTGGCTAAACAAAATGGTTCAGCAAATCAGAAGTTGTATTACCGTCTAAATCTAGAATAAGACCAAGAATGAAACTAAGTATGATTGCTAAATACGGGCCCTTCTATCTTTGATAGAGTAGATCGTGGGAAAGGAAAAAATGCTGGTTACCAGCATTTTCTCCTTTTCTCACAATGTCACAATGAAGTTTCAAAAGCGTTTTTCTTCAGGATCGTTAGAACTCGGATTGTGTGGTAAATGGCTAATTTTATCAAGCAAGATAATATTCGGACATTGATTACTGTCCGTCACTGAACAGAATTTGTGATTCTGGCGCGTTATTGTTGCTCTGGCCGTTATACTTCGACTTTTCTTTCTTTTTTGCTGCTTTCGACAATTTTCTAAAATGTTCCACTGCCTTCATCTGGCTATAAAAGAGAATGAAGTTGTTAACTAACGTCGGTACCGTGAACCCTATAACAAGCACGCCACACATGGCACACAGCGATCCAATCAATTTACCCAAAATCGTTACCGGATACATGTCACCGTAACCGACCGTTGTCATGGTAACTATGGCCCACCAGAATCCATCCGGAATGCTTTTGAAGTTATCCCTGTCCTCAACAAAATAAATAAGGGAGGAGAAGAACATGACACAAATTCCAAGAAGCCAGATGAGAAGCATAAGTTCTCGGAAACTTGAACGTAACGTGTAGATCAATATCCAAACGCCCATAGAGTGACGTACGAGTCGAAATATTCTCAGTATACGTAAAACACGCAAAACTGTTCCGTAGTTGAACGTTATAAATAACTCGTGTCCCACTGGGTCAATAGCATAAGCCACGATTTCTACGTAATCGGGTAAAAGTGCAAGAAAGTCAATAACACCTAGAACAGATATTGCGTGTTTTAATCTTGAAGGGGCAACAATCAATCTGGTTACATATTCCAAGGTGAAGTATACCAGGCACACGATATCTATTACGTGCAACACCGGATGTGTATTAATGATCTCGATTTCATCTTCCGTTGTCTTCGCTTGAACTTGTATTGAGCTGTTTCTGTTGTTTCCATGTTCTGTCATGTTGCGGTACAAGTAGTAGGTATTGTTTATGATGTCATCGCTTTTAGAAACAACCTGGAATGTGTCTGTTGTTGCGGCGAAAAATGAGGCAATAGACAGGATAGCGAACAGCAGAGATGTAAATCCGAATATCTGGAAAGACAAAATCGCAGAGTAAAGACGAAGAAGTACTTTTTTTACGCAATTCGTTCATTACTATGACAGTTTGGTGACATAGCAGGTCGTGAAAGAGGCTGTACAGAGGAAACATGACCTCGGGAACTTTCACTAAACTGCGTACATTTACTCAAAGTTTTTGGGACTGTATATACACAGATACGATCCCTACTTTACCCAAAGGTATGTGCTGGTGGAAAGGTATGCAAGTATTTACTCTGTGGTTTTGTGAAACTTGTTTTCAGACTTACGTAAACTGCGCACGTAAATTTCTTGCGTACGTACTTAAGTGAAAGGTACTCCTGGGGCGCGTTTCAATAAACTGCGTCGATTTACTCAAATTATTTTGGATTGTGCATTCGCACATACGACCCCTGCTTAACTCAAAGGTATTAGGTGGATACAAAGTTATACAAATATTAAAGGCGCAGAGATATGCAGTTTAATGAAACTTTTTTCCAGACTTGATGCTTGCTTACCTAAACTGTGCGCAAATTTCGTGCGTATGCAAATCAGTGAAAAGCAGCCCAGACACCTAGATGAGCAATGTGAGATTGCCTACCTCCGTGTCCTTGTTCAAATTATGGTACTAAGACGTCTTTATCTCGTTGTCTTACAACTTATTTTAGACATGTTTTTTGAGAAACACCTGAAGACAATAAAACTTATCAGCTAGAATAAAACAATAGCACTGTGGGAAAGGGGGCAATTGCTTGTCACGAGCATTTTTCCTTTGTCCGCATTGATTTCAAATTGTACTCGTAGCGCAAGGGATGGAAAGAAATGGAAAAAAACCAGAACAATCCGAGAAATGTTTTACCACTTTTAGTTTTAAATCTCAGACTAGGTGTGCTAAAATTTTGACAAGAGAATAGCTGAGCCATGCTCTGGGAAAATGGACTTAACGCATCTGCAAAAAGTATCGATTCAGGTCAGCCTGCGCAGTCCGCGCAGCCTTACCTGGACCGAAACTTTTTGCTATCGGTCAATTTTCCACATGTCCAAAGACCAGTCTACCTCATGATTCTGTCTGTTGTTAGACAAATGGATTTCGTGGTTCCATAATTACACGATGATTTTTTTTTTTTTCATAATGTAATTATGGAACCATGAAATCTATTTGTTTTGTATAATGCATCACAGAGATGCATTAAAAATCCTTTTCACAGAGCGTGGCTCACATCTTTTCACAGATTGGACCTAGAACAAATTGTAATTTTTAAAACCCTAAATCTTGAAAAAAAAAAAAAAAACTGTCATTTTTCATTGTCTCACAATACTCACCCAAACATGTATCCAACATTTTATAAATAAATTAATCACAGTAGCCTCTTATCTAAATTCAGGGTCTTTCTCAACTTTAAACAGAGAAATAGATAATCATCTAAGACTGAAAACAATATATGACCTGCATTCTGGCAAAGGGGGATTTAATGCATCACGGGAGCGGCATGAAAGTCGTCACATAATGATCGATCTATAAAAACCATCTTGTCTAACAACAGACTGGATCACGAGGTGCTATGGTCCTTGGACATGCTAAAAATTTACAAATAGCAAAAGGTTTCGACCCAAGTCAACTTGCGCGGACTGGGCAGGCTGAAATGGGCCGAAACTTTTCGCTGTTCAATTTTCTGTTTGTCAAAAGACCAGTCTACCTCATGATAAAGTCGGTTCTCAGACAAAATGGATTTTATGGGTCCATAATTATGTGACGACTTGCTTGGTATCATGCCAGAGCATGGCTCATTTGTAAATAAGATTATTTAAGAAATGAAGAGAATATTTTTTTTTTTCATGGAGGTATGAAAAAAAAAAAAAAAAAACATGAAAAAAAAAAAAAATTCTCTTCATTCCTTATAATTTAATATTACAGGCAAAAAGAAAAGCTAACTAATGAACTTGGTACTCTGTATAAAATTCTTAGAAAAAAATGTGGAATATTGTATGTATACATGTTTGTTTACATTAGTTTGACAGCTAAAGTAGTTCCGGCACAACGTGATTTTTTTTTTCATGGAGCTATGAAAAAGATTTTTCAGCCAATCAGAACTCGCCAATATTCATGAAAGCAACTGATATTAAATTATAAGAGAAATAACATCATACCCTGGCACCAAACGAAGTTTGCGGCCGAGTCAAGAACTGCCAGAGGTGTTGTTTATATGATAGCCATGTAAACGTTGTTCCGCTTTGTGGCAGTTTAACGATATTCGCCGCTTTACGTTTCCTGTCCCTTTCAAGTTTGAGGACAGCTTTGAGGGCGGAGTTCCATTCATTATACCTGGACATGCAGCACATTTCTATCTTCTCTGACTCTATTCCCCAGAAATTGAGTTCCATCCTAGCCGCGGCGCTGCAAACATTTGTAGGGAGATGAAGTTCTCCAGTTCTCAGGTAGTTCAACACAATCTGTAATTATTCACACGGAAGATATATACGGAATTATGTTGTAGTATCTTTCCAGGTGCTTCTATTTAATTCAAGCAGCGTGACAAAATTTGATATCGCACGAGACCTACCATTTTCAAAGACAAAACTTTGCAATTATTGACATTTTATTCGATAATTGTAAACAGAACAAAAGAAATAGCGGTAAAGTGACCAATAACTTCATTTTTATGAATGGTGGATAAATATCAAAAGCCTTCATTAAGGTCGCTAAAACATGGAATTATGTAGTAAAGATTTTACATCAGAGGTGTGAAACCCTGTTTTGTATATATGTGGATGCGTTTCTATAGGTTCTGTTTGTTTGCTTCAGGCCCTTTCAATACTGTGTTCGATCGCAGCTCACTTATTTATCGGATAAACCAGGGGTAGGTTAGGGTTCTCAGGCGGTACCTTGCATTCGACAAAACTCGGAACTCCCTCGGCTGTATTAGAATGGGTGATATGCACTTAAACGGTACATTTCTTCGCCGGAAATACACCGTTTTACCGTTCTTAACATTGTAAGGTTCCACTTAAAAAAAAAAACACGAGTCACAGTTTTCTCCCAAAATCTTTCCAGATACATTTTCTTTGCAATACCGTTTGTAAGTTCAGTGTTTAATGTGGGCTGTCAGATCTGTTGGCAGTTTGAGAATAACTTCAACGTAGTTGATGGCGTTGCCAATCGATTTACATGGACACAGCTGTTTAAAATAATTTGACTGACAGTATTCAAAATGGCGCTCTCCTTCATACAAACGAGGTTAGATGTAGATACGCAATCGGAGGAGTAGTGACGAGAGCGGTACCTTTCTCAAGCACAGTCCCACGTGACCAGCTTTGCCAGCAAGGTTTACACCACAAATCCATGATCACGAATCTTATGCATTGACTATTTCAGCGCCGACATTTTATGTATAAGTACGGCCTCTTTCGACGGCTTCGATACATAGAGGGTATTTGTCTTTTTCGGTGAAAGATCGAAATTTATTTCATCGAGTCAACATTATCGGTAATATTTCACGAGTGGTGCAGCATGCTTTTAACCCCCCTTTTTTTGTTGGGACTTTCATTAAAAACCAGTACACTTGTTTTCAGTCATTCCCCTTGGCGTATCCCCCACATTAAGACCGCGTTACAATGAAAATTTATTTACCAGTTCACAAAGTAAACAGTTCGTTGATATAGGCCAGAATTATGACAAAATTGAATTGTTTTAATAAATTTGAGAGAATATCACATCCAGCGAATTATCTTTTAACAATAAAAAAGAAAATCAATTTTAGAATTAACATTTTTAACTTTTAATCTTCCGATTGCCAAATATATCCTTCCGCGCTAGTATCATTAGTGCACGCTATTTATTTACATTCGAAGTGACAAAAATCTTACAAAAATTACAAACTTGAATTGAACAGGATTAATAAACATTTTGAAAATGTGGGATTTTTTTTTTAGATTACTCGATTTAATCACAGTCTGAAATAGATCTGATGCCATTGAAAGGGAAAAGTTATAGACATGGTGCAAGAATCTAAGTAGTTCCGTACTGGTAGCTATCAAATCAGTAAATTTCACTGGTCGTAATCATGAATTATCAAATCATAATCAGGCATTATTTTTCGATAAATTACCGAAAGGCATGAAATAAAATCCACTGACACTTAGAATTTTTTTTGTCTTACAGACTTGACTACACAAGCGGACGGTAGAAATACAAGTTCAGGCTGCACATTCTGTGCAGTATGATCTTGATCTATGCCGTCCGCAAAAGGTCCTGTCGTCGGCTATGGCACTGAAAGGATTAGCCAGTGTGCCATAGAGGACCCTGCACGTACCTGTAGTTTCTAAACCCTTTGCCCCACAGTGCCGCCTTTTAACGACCTTGGGAAAGGAGCCTTTTGAATACATTGTGGGAAAAGGAGAAAAATGCTGGTAACCAGCGTTTTCTACTCTATCAAGAGAAAATTGTACCACTTGAGCCACATTGAAATTATCGTCTGCAAATGCTTTCAATTTGGAGAATACTAAAATTTTGTCGTCTGGTAAAGGGTTTACCAAATGAAATACATGTGCGGCCTTCAGAATGACAGCCCTTGAACATACCATGACGGTAAAGAAACTATTACAAGTAAGTGGTGTCCTTGTGACTATCATGTCTACAGTACTTATTCTTTACCGAATAAAAAGAAATTCTACTTGGCCAAATTGAAAGCCAAGCCCCCGTAGCTCAGTCGGTAGCGTACAGGACTTGAGAACAGAAGGTCGCTGGTTCGATCCCCGGCTTGGCCAATTTCTTTCCGAGGATTGATGATAGTCATCGCGACAGGATTCATTCCTCTCTCACCGCTGACCATTGTTTCGATGATGGTTATGTGGGAAAGCAGCCAGTGGCTTGGAAAAATTATTGTGCGGAGTACTGTTAAAAGAAACTCCAGGAAAGCATGGATAGGTGCACTGGCCGCCGTGATATAACTGAAATAATGTTGAAAACGGCGTTAAACACCATACAATCAATCAATCAATCAATCAATCAATCTGGCCAAATTGAAAGCATGAAATGTGACCTAAATGATGAGAGTTGTCTTCTAAATTGTAGAAAAACATATGGAAAAATATATGGGAAAATGCTGTTTACCAGCATTTCCTTCTTTTCCCACAGTGTTTTCGAAAGCATCTTTCCTCAAGACGTTAAAACTCAGAATTGTTTGGTAAAGCGGTAAATTCAAAAAATCGTTTCCTCCAAATATCTCTGAGAGGTGTCACCTGTGCCATTTTTGTGTTACGTCTAAAGATAACCTTTGTGATAAGTTTAACCTGTTGCCACAGAAAGATAAAAAGATATCTTTATTTTTCAATCAAATATCCTTCCCACTCGGTAAATGGGAAACCTTGTGTGATCCGTTGCCCAAATCCCTCGGCTGTATTACGATGGATAATATTCACACACACGTTACATTTCTTCGCCGAAAATAAACCGCTCTACAGCACGTAGAATCATAAGATTCTACTAAACAGGATACCCGAGTCACATTTTTCAATCGAAATCTTTCCTTTGACAAGCAGTTTCTAAATTCATTTTGTTAATGTGATTTATCATTTCGTTGGCAGTTTTCACCGACATACGATAGATGTGAATAGCTTCTCTGTTGTTCTTGTTGTCTTTGATAAACAAATTTAAATAAACGCCGCCATGTTGAAGATCGTGTGACTGAAAATATATCTGGTAGAAACTCCCTTGAACCATTCGGCAAGCCTCGGGTGATCCGGTGATCAAGTCCTTCGGCTGTATCACGTGGCTTGATATGCACCTACAAGGTACATATCTTCGCCGGAAGTACACCGTTTTACGGTTATTAAAATTGTAAGGCTCCTCTTTAAAAAGAAAACATGAGTCACAATTTTATATCGATATCTTTCTAAGAATATTTCCATCGTCAAACAGTTTGTACATTCAATTTTTAGGGTGGTTTATCAATTCCGCTGGGAGCTTTCATTGACAACGATAGATGTGAATAACTTAACCGTGTTCGTTCATGTCGTTGCAAAGCAATTTACTTGCCGCCATGTTTAAGATCATGTGATTTGTAGTTCAAAATGGAAACCTCCTTTATACGGACAAGGTTAGATGTATGCACGGAATCGGCCGAGTTGTGACGAGTGCCCCTTGAACAATAGGGACGAGGTAAATGCAGTTACACAATCAGCCGAGTTGTGACAAGTGATATCTTCCTAGAATAGTTACCTCCCCAAGTTCATACAGCTGGTCGTGTACATGTACATGTATATGTAATAACGGGACCTGTATAGACGGAGATCATTTAAACTTCTTACCAGATGACAAAACTGTAGACTTATCGTTATTGAAAATACATGAAACATGCTTTGTGAAAGGGGGCTTAATGCATCTGCGTAAAGTATCGACTCAGGTCAGCCTGCGCAGTCCGCGCAGGCTGACCTGGGCCGAAACTTTTCGCTATTGGTCAATGTTCTATTTGTCCAAGGACCAGTCTACCTTATGATACGGTTGGTTGTTTAACAAACTGGATTTAATGGATTTAACTGGATTTAATGGATACCTCATCAAGTTATGACTTTCTGGGTATAATGCATCACGGAGATGCATTAACCCCTCTTTTGCCAAAGCATGGTTCTCATGCTTTTGCAGACAAAAAATTGAATTTGGTTCAAATTACGGGATTCATCTGTGAAGGGGTAGAAGACATTGTGGAAAAATTAGTTGTTGCAGGTATCCAGCATTTTCTCCTCTTTCAACAATATTGTTTGTATGCTTTCGGTGACAAATCTAATCATTTCAGTCATATTTCATTTGTCGTCTGCAAATGCTTTGAATTTGATAAGTTTAACATTTTGTCGTATGGTAACCAATTAACCCATAACCTGCTAAATAAGTGAAATGAAAATTTCAAGCCATTAGTAAAAACCCAAATTTTGCTATTTCAAGTGTATTTTGGGAGGATGAGTATCTCCACATCGGACAATATAGATTCAAGACCTTGATCTACATTGTCCACAAAAGGTCCTTGAGTGGCGCTTTAGCAGCCTAAGGATTAAGAAACATTTCAAAGCGTACTTACAGAAAACATGGTTGGATCTCGGTCGAAGAAGTACTCATTTCTGCTCTCGATATAATACGGCGACAGAAAACTGTCGTTGGATAATTTGCATACCGTATCAAATTTCAACGTTTCCCTGGAACAGAATGGGGGGAAATTTCACGAATCACAACAACACGTGCTCTAACTCTTTACCAGACGACAAAAATTTCGACTTGCCCAAAATAAACTCATTTGCAGACGACTAATCAAATGTCCCTTAAATAATGATTTCTGTCTTTGAAAGGGTAGGAAACATTGTGGCACAATGAGAGTAGCTTGGTAGAGGCGTTTCTCTTTCTCCCACAATGTTTTCAACTTCTGATCTGCTAAACAATTTGGTTTAGCCAATCAGTAGTTGTTTGACTCTCAAATTTAGAAAGTCATCCCACAAACATGTGATCGTAACGATCCAAGACAGAACTGTTGTGCTCGGTTGCTCGGTAGCGCACAGGGAGGCGGGGTCGCTGGTTCGACTTCAATGTCCGACCATTTTCTTTTCTAGGATCGATGGTAGTCATAGCGACAGAATTCATTCCTCTCTCGCCGTCGATGGATTTTTCGACAACGTGATAAAGCAGCCAGTGGCTTTGGAAGAATATCATTCGAAATACTGGTAAAATAAAATTTAGGAAAGCATGGATAGCAATGGCCGCCCCGACAAAACTGAAATAATGTTAAAAAACTGCGTTGGAAACGATACAAACAAAAACAAAACAAACCACGATAAAATGAAATTTGTACACCCATACAGCCTCGTCTTGACATAACGTAACGTAACATAACATAATCTTTAGTTGGCATTAAATACAACAACATGTATAGCCTATACAGTTTATATCAAAAATTGGTTTTGAAGGTCGCAGGCTCAAATCCCGGCTGTGTTATTATTATTATTATTATTATTTTTATTTTGTGGTTTTCCCCAAAATAGAGTAAAAAGCCACTTTCTAGAAAGTTTTCCTTGCAAAAATTCAGCTATCTTCTGAAAAGGAAAAAAGAATAATTTTATATTGAAATGTCATTGGTATACAGTAATCAATTCGACAAAATTAGACATATTTTCGTCCGCTACTGTCTCGCATACTTCGGTCATAATAATTATTACTGACTGAGAGAGAGAGAGAGAGAGAGAGAGAGAGAGCAAAGGACTTACTCTCGTGTTTCAAAAATAACTCCACCAATATTAAATCTAATTAAGCGATCCGTGTCTTCCATTTCGTATGATAACACATTAAAAACACATTAATAAATTCATTGCCTTATTCTCTTTCTTTTTTTTCCACCAGAATTTACAAACACTTTTTTTTTCCAGCCCTTCACAAAATCAACATGTGTCAATTAACATTTTAGCCACGATTTAACCCTCTAACACAAATCCCTGCTTTTAACGACCCTGAAAAAGATGACATTTGAAAACACTGTGGGAAAAGGAGAAAATGCTGGTAACCAGCATTTTCTCCTTTTCCAACAATGTTTTCTACTCTTTGAAAACGGTGTAACATTTGATTTGTCGTCTGCAGAGGCTTCCAATTTGGATGTGTGTTGCATTTTGTCGTATGGTAAAGGGTTTAAAAAATAAAGTTTTACATATTTTTGGTGTATACGTGAAAATTAATACAAATAACAATATATAGAATGTAAAATTCTATACGTCTTATAATCAGACCAAAATACACTTAACCCTTCACCACACAATCCCGAGTTTTAACGACCAACAAGTTGAAGAAAACATTGTTGGGAAAGGAGAAAAGCTGGTAACCAGCATTTTCTCCTTTTCCTACAATGTTTTGTGCTCATTCACAGATGAATATCACCATTTGAAACAAATTACATTTGTCGTCTGCAAACGGTTTCAGTATAGATAAAAGTAACATTTTGACGTCTGATAAGGAGCTGAAACTTCTCACGAAACTTTATGTGACTTTGTATTAGCCCACCCTTTATCCTGTCGTGTACGACCGTTCTTGTGCGAAGAGAGTGGTTCAAGATCAGACTACTCATATGTGTAGTATCATATTTGGTCTACATTCCGACCTAATTATTGTTCTAATCATATTTATCTCCGTGAAATGCAAGAAATAAAGAAATTTATTTATTAAAAGTGAACGAAATATAAATGGGGATTTGGTACCTGAAGTCAAGGGTGTATGTAATAACCAAATATGGGGGCGTGTCTAGCCATCTTGATCACCCGTTCTGCATCTTTTTTTGTACAATATCAGACTTTCATGAAGACATTATGTTGTAAAAAATTAGAAATTTGGACGTAAATTAAAGTAAATTATCAAGACTAATTTGATAACGGGCAAAAAAAAAACCAGTTATCTATTTGTAAAAAATGTTTTCAAGAAGCAGGCGAATCAAATTTGGTAAAAGATTAACAGTTATATAGTGCATCTTGTAGATGAGAAAGGGACAGTGTCATATACGTATTTTGAATTAAATGGAAATAAAGAAAGCGCGACCAAACGCAGTTTTGAAACTCAGTTTTGAAACCCATTTTTTTTTTTCGAGA
Source organism: Tridacna gigas (assembly GCA_945859785.2). Lineage (NCBI taxonomy): Eukaryota > Metazoa > Mollusca > Bivalvia > Cardiida > Cardiidae > Tridacna > Tridacna gigas. Next base: position 16,841,069 of record OX244031.2, read on the forward strand.
ACGTTGACAAAACTTTATGACAGTTTTTTTTTTCTCTCTCTCTCTTTTTTTTTTTTTTGGTAAAGCAATTTTATTGCACTGAGATATAAATTTAAAAAAAATGTACTGTTTAAACTATCATAAACAATTTTTTTTGATTGACCAATCGTTTTTAGAAAATTGAACAGCATAATGATATGGACTTACATATATCTTAAGAACTTTTTTTCTTGCGAAACGAATAAATAAGAAAATGTATTCCACCTGATTTGAATCAATAATTTATTAGTACCATATATAGCTCAAGTATATAGTACCCTTCTGATAATTCTTTATACGTTAATTAGAATAAAAGTTCAAAGCACATGCATGTAGGATTCACACATACAACTGAACTTCGCCGATGAAAGAATTCATTAATAATGCTCTGAGGATGTGAACTTAAAGTCCATTTACAAATTCAACACACATTCAATGTAGACATTTTTTCCTTAAAATAAATCTAAGCCAATAAAACATTTCAAAATAAGATACAAAAGGCTCGCTGAAAATGTGACATGCTTCACTGATGTCCGTAGCCGACTTGGATAAAATCTAACCTTTAACACTCTACCATACGACAAATTTTTAACTCGACCAAATCAAAACCATTTGCAGACGACAAATAGCATGTAAGTTTTATTCAAATGGCGGGATTTGTCTGTGACGGGATGAGAAAACGTGGGAAAAGAAGAAAATGATAGTAACAAGCATTTCTCCTTTGCGCACATTTTTTTTTCTAAAGCCTCTAAACATCTTCAGGGTTGTTAAACCCAGGATTATCTGGTAAAGGGTTAACTCTACGAGCAGACAAAATTTAAGACCCACCCATTTTAAAAGCATGTATTTGTCGACCAGAAATGGCTTAAATGCTGATGATTGTCTGTGCAACGGCAGAAAATATTGCGGGATCAAAAGTTGGTTACCATCGTTTTCTCCTTTTTTCAAAATGATTTCAAAAGCTTCACTTCCCATGAACGTAAACAAAGTGCATCGTTTGATAAAGGATTACTTGTTACACCCTTGACCTTTTTCCAGAAGACAAACTTTTAGGACTTTTTACATTGAAAGAATTTGAAGACGACATATTTAATGTTGCTCAAGAGGTCGGATTTGCCTTTGAAAAAGATGAAAACATTGTCTTTTCCCGCAATGTTTTCAAAAGACGCCTTTCTTGGGGTCTTTTAAACAAAGGATTGTGTGATAAAGGGTTCAAGGGATTCGCAGCGGATGACTTTGAAAACATCCTTGTAAAGTAACGAAAGACATGGACGTGCCTGTCTGTTGATAATCTACACGAAGTAATGTTATCACATGAATGTTATGAAATTTTAGTTCGTTTTTAAATTGGTCCTCTGGCAAGACTAAAAACCAAACTAAAACATAAAACACGAAAAGGCTACGGGACGTAAACAGTTAAATTTTTGAAGGGATTATGTCAAATCTGTATAGCTTTAAATTTTATGGGCATTCCCTGTTCATACGAACGAAAAATCTTTATAGACCAAAACTTTACATAAGTTAATATTCATAGGCCTAAATATATTTATATATGAGCCATGTTCTGGCCAAGATTGTTTTTTTTTATCTGCTGATGCATTATACCAAGCAAGTCATCACAGTATGGATCCATAAAATATATTTAGTCTAAAAATGGACTGAATATGGAGGAAGAGTGGTCCTGGGACATGCAGAATATTGATCGATAGAAAAGTCTTTTGACCCATGTCAGCCTGCACGGACTGTGTAGGCTGACATGGGTCGATACTTTTTGTAGAAATATTAAGCTTCCTGTTCACAGAGCATGCCTCATATCAACCGAGTCCAGAAAAAATCTCGTTAAGGGAAACTTTGGCGAGCTTGATGGCATTTTTTCATCGACGACTTTGATTAAGAAATAATCTTCTTTCTGTCGTGGTTTATCGTTCAATTAACCACGGTTGTGAGTTATGAGGCACATTAAATAATCTACGAGGGCGATAGCCCAAGTGTTTTATTAATTTCGCCACATAACTCACAACCGTGGTTTATTGAACGATAAGCCACGATAGAAAGAAGATTATTTCGATTCTAATATGATCAACTCTTGATCAAAGGAAAACAGGTTCATAATTAGTATACAAAAGCGGATGCGGATTAATTCTCACTTCACATAGTATATAGAATGACGTCGATTTTACCGCGCTTCCGTTACTATGTGTTTACGAGTATAGAGCCGAATTCACGTGTCGTGTTAGAATGGAATTTAACCCCAAAAGCCAACGGAAGTTGGAATATGTTAATCTCAAAACGATATCCCTTGAATTATAGGTCAGAAGAACATATACACATGTTTGGGAATATCCATGAGGAAAACCCGAATCACGTCCCTGAAATAAGTATAAAGTGACTCACACATGACGTCACGCAATGCTTATGTCAAACGTGTGCAAGTTGAAAAAAATCGTCATGGGTATATAGTATACTGAAAACAAGGGAGATAATGTGATAAAAAAAGTTCCTTGGGGCAAGTTAAAGGTACTTATATCGAGAAAAAGTAAATTATACCAACAAAAATTAATACATGTCTTCTCTGTCTTAAACTGAGATGAACCTATATTACACCAAGCGATACATAGAGTAAAGCAACCTGTATTAAGCAAGCAAATATGGAGTTCCCAAATAAAGCAACTATACAGCATATATGAGTGGCGCTCCGGAAAAAAGGGGGTTTAATGCATCTCTGCTACGCATAATACCAAGCAAGCCATCGCATATTTTGGATCCATAAAATCAAATCCGTTTCGTCTAGTTAACAACCGATTGATTTATGAGGTAAAATGGTCCTTGAAAACGCAGAGAATTAACAAAAAAGCAGAAAGTTTCGACTCATGTCAGCCATCGCAGACTGCACTGTAAATGATATTTTTCTGTCGACCCACCGACCCATCCACAGCTTTTTTAGAAATATTTTTTCAAACCGGGCATTATCGAAATACATGTATTTTACAAAGACGTATACTGACGTCAAAAGTAAAATGACGACGGTGTAAACTTTAGTTGAATGGATGTTTATTCAAACATATGCCAGGGGAAAAATCGTTTGACAACAAACATATAAACAAAATTGTAAAATGGAAATACAAATTGCACCTCAGGTGTGCTGCATGGCTATGTGGTGGAGTTGCAATCCCTGGTTCGATCCCCACTCGAAGCGCTCAGTCTTTCTTTGAAGTCCTTAGACAGGGCACCTCAGAGCCCTAGTCTAGCACTGGTGATACCCAGAACACATGCAGGAATGAGTGATCTGTCGCCATGATGTGACTGGAATCGTGTTAAAAGCGGCGTAAAAAAATAAAATGTACCTCGATTAACACAATTGTTCAGGTCGTACAGGGACATGACCTCCCGTTATAGAAAATGTTTATCGATAAATCATTATTTGGAGACTTATCGATCTATCATTGTTTGATAATCCTGCATATAAACGGCTGTCAGTCAGAAAAATGTCAATCTGTTTAGATTTAAATATAACTCCAACTCGATAAACCTTTCTTTAATAGTTTATATTATTGTTTGTTTTAGGAAATACATGTTTAAAAGCACGAACCGTGACGACATAATATAAACGTTATCAAGTTTGGTGTATAAATTATCTCGTCAGGGTACGTGATTTTAAAGTTGTTATCCCAAACATAAACAATAATAATATAAACTGACAATGAAAGGTTTATCGAGTGAGAGCTATACCTTAAATATACATCACCTACAATAATCAACAAGTAATGCTAACTCTCTGCCAGGATGACAGTTCTATTGTTTTCCCTTTTATCAGTTGACTTTTTACAAGATGACAGATTTTTGACTAGTCAAAATTGAAAACAGTTGCAGACGACAAACTAAATGTGACCTAAGTGTTAACATTTGTCTTGGAAATGTTGGAAAACATTGTGGAATATGGAGAAAATGCTGGTTACCAACATTTTCTCCTTTTCCCACAATGTTTTCAAAAGCCTTCTCTATCAGGGTCGTTAAAACTGTGTGGTACAGGATTAATCTCTAGAGATGAAGAACGAATTGGTTTTCTTGTCACAAATAGCCTTTTATGAATATGTATATTATATTACGTGTTTTTACATGTATTGGGACACAAGATTGTGTAAAGAGACAAATGATAAAGTTCAAATATGAAATTGCCGATTTCCTATTTAAATACCTTCGACAACATCTAAAAATGGCACTGTACAGCACAGTAATTATACTGCATGCCAGCGGACAACATTTTAGATTTGTATAAATTGAAATCTTTTGTAGGAGACAAATTAAACGTAACGCAATCAAGCAGCCAGCTAGATCATGATAAAGTTATTTACAGAAATAGGTACAGTGAAACCGATAAAAAAATACCCGGTATGTGGCTCAGATGTGCCACAAAATCTTGCCCCAAGCTGTGATTGGATAATAGTCCCGTTACCAACCGTTGCCAAGGTGATCAATACCCATCAGACGGATTCTGGTATACTTTGGTACTTCTGCTATTTGATGTATGTCGAAGCTCCTCAGTTCTAAGATAGGCTAGGTAAGCTATCAGTTTAAAGAAACACGAAAAAAAAAAAAACTACCAATACTCCTGTAATAACCGACCAATCACAGCGTAAATTAACCTAGAATCCGTATTCATGAACCATACTTAAGAACGTTCCTAGTCTTATTCTCCAAGATTTTCCAAGTTTGAAAGTAATACAACTTCTGATTGGCTAAACCAGATGGTTTAGCCGATCAGAAGGTGTGTTACTTTCACAGTTTAGAAAACTCTGGAGAATGTTTAAACTGGTACCCGTTGTATCTCCGGTAACTGTCCGATAGACGAAGATCGATAACAGGCTGCCAGTTTAGAGAATATTATCACTTCTTATCCCGCTCATTTATCCAGGTCTATTTAGTTCTGTTGCAGTATATTTTGATCTTTTTCCTTACGTCATTTTCGACAAAATAAAGTGAGGAGAATATAAGAAAAAAAAAAAAACGATCAGCCTGGAACCCAGGCTAAATGCAAATTGCAGGAACACGAGTTCCTGTAGTAGGAATGCTACCATAACATAACAGAGATAACAGAGAACTGTAGTAGAACAGGGCACAAAATTGTGACAGACGGGTAGACAGACGGACGACCTGTTTCAAATGTATTTCATTATTCACTCTGTTTGTAAGGAGTTTAACGCCGTTTCAACATTATTTCAATTACATCGCGGCAGCCTGTGCACCAATTCATGCTTTTCCGGATTTTCTTTTACCAGTTCTTCGCACAATATTCTTCCTATGCCACGTGCTGCTTTCTCACGCAACCAATAGAGAAACAATAATCAGTGGTGACAGGGAATGAATCCAGTCGTAATGACTATCAACGACCCTCGGAAAGAAATTGGCCGGGCTTGGAATTCAAACCAGCGACCCCCATGGTTTCAATTCTTGTAATTCTTGTAAGTTACCTACTGAGCCCCCTTGACGTCCATGACAGAGATATAATTAAACGAAACGGGCTTTAACAATTAGCAAGGATGTTGGAATGTAGGTAATTTTATCTACATAAAATGTAGGCAGTTATATTTGAGCCACGCTCTGGCAAAAGGGAGCTTGATGCATCTCCTTGATTCATGATACCAGTCAAGGCATCACATAATTAGGAATTCGTAAAATCCACTTTGTCTAACAATCGACTGAATCATGAGATCGACTGGTCCTTGGACATACAGAAAATTGACCAATAGAGAAAAGTTTCGGTCGAGGTCAGCCTGCGCAGTCCGCGCAGGCTGACCTGAGTCGATACTTTTCGCAGGTGCATTAAGCCCCCTTTTCAAAGAGCACGGCTCATTTATATGCAACTAATTAACTTGTATCGATATCATTTTAATGACTACCAATTGATGACCATTGACAAACTATCAGATAAATCAAGTAAAAAACAATTATCGGAAATCAGTCATGTATTTAGAATGTTGTAAACATCATTACGCTTTACCCTTTATCAAACAATCCCGACTTTTAACGACCCTAAGGAAATTGGTGTCTGAAAACATTTTGGGAAAAGGAGAAAATGCCGGTAACCGGCATTTTCTCCTTTTTCCATAATGTTTTCTATGCTTTCCAATACAATTACAATAATTTGAGCCACATTTAATTTGCTGTCCGCCATGCTTTCAATTTGGACAAGTCTAAAATCTTGTAGATGGGTTAAACGTTAGCTCTAGTAAATACCGAAATCTTGCCAATTCTAAGTTCTTTTTGACGGAACAAATATATCCATATCAAACGGTGTAAATCAAAGATCAGACTACACTTTCTGTGCCGTCTGGTCTTGGTCTGCGCTGTCCACAGAGGCGCTTGGCAGGGTAAGGATGAAAACAAAACGGGCATCGATAAATCTAACTTCAAAGCAATAAGGATCATTTTATAGCCCTGCAGATGAGAGCTTTTGAAAATGTTGTGGGAGGACGTAGCCTGGCCCACACGTCAATTATTTCTTAACTTAAACCCCTTACCACAATATCCTGTGTTTTAACGATCCCAAGGGAAAGGACTCTTGAGGAAATAGGAGAAAATGCTGGTAACCAGCATTTTCTCCTTTTCCCACAATATTTTCTACCCCTCCACAGGCAAATCCAATAATTCTAGCCACATGATAATTTCCACAACGTTTTCTAACCTTTCAAAGACAGATTTCATCATTTGTGTAACATTTATTTTGTCGTCTCCAAATGCTTTCATGTTGGATCAGTCTAAAATTTTGTCATCTGGTTGATCGATTTTTCCGTTTATTTACTGTCGCCAACGGTTGCCCATATGGGCGACGCCCCATGAAGGCTGTTAGTTTTGTTACGGGGATAGTGCAAGATCCAGGACGAAATCCATCCTAAGTTACGCCTGGTTCTTTAACGTGCTCAGTGTACTGCTCAGTTTAACGTCTCATCCGAAAGACTATTAGTAATTTTAGATGGCCAGTCGTGGGACTCGAACCCACAGCCTTAACCCTTTACCGCACAATGCCGCCTTTTAACGCCCTTGGGAAGGAAGTCTTTTGAAAACATTGTGGGAAAAGGAGAAAATGCTGGTAACCAGCATTTTCTCCTTTTCCCACAATGTTTTCTTCCCTATCAAGAGAAAATTGCACCATTTGAGCCACACAGAAATTGTCGTCAAGTGCTTTCCAATTAAGGCTAAAATTTTGTTGTCTGGTAAAGGGTTAAGTGACCGAAGACTTAAAATTTACAAGTCCTACGCTGTACCAGCTGAGTCTTGTCGTCTGGTAAAGAGTTACCGGTGATCATTCCTTATCATGGTCTCGATATCACAGTCTTTTTATACTCCTCACAAAAAAATTCAAGCAACAAAGTTGTTTCCCCTTCGAATATTTGTCCTGTATGTCAAACGTATTAACGATTTTGGACGACTACCTTGATTATCCCTTAACCAAACAATCCCATTTTTACAATCCTGTAAAAGAAGCATTATGAAAACCTTGTAGGAAAAGGAGAAAATGCTGGTATCACACCATCATCTTAGCCAGATTTTATTTGTTGACAAAATCCTTGTAACAGAGGGAATTCAACGTGGAATCGAACTTAAATTTAGGATATTGGCCATGCTCTGTGAAAAGAGGGTTTAAGGCATCTGAAATAAGTATCGACTCAGGTCAGCCTGTGCATTCCACGCAGGCTGACCTGAGTCGATACTTTTTGCTACTGGTCAATTTTCTGCATGTTAAAAGGCCTAGTCTCCCTCATGCTCCCGTCCGTTGTAAAACAAAATGGATTTATATGGATTCCTAAGTATGATCACTTACTTGATATAATGCATCGTGGAGATGCACTAAATCCCCTTTTTGCCAGAGGGCTGCTCATATGTTTAAACATTGCTCGCCGAGACTACACAGGTTTGACTGCGAGATGAAATAAAGCTCTCTGCAGGAGGGAACAGGCGACAAGCCGCCTGTTTGAGAGGTCGTTTTTTCCCAGGGTGGAGTTTGGGGGTGTAATGACCTAAACTTATATTTTATTGACACATAAGATATTTATCTTAACGCCTTCAGCAACTTCAAATACACATATAGTTACATAAGCATACTGGAAAAGATGTCTGACTACAAGTTTTAACACTTTAGGATCGGCCCCAACGCTTTCGATGGATGCAGTGTAACAGTAACTTAAGTATAGATTATGAACAGTGAGAGAGAGAGAGAGAGAGAGAGAGAGAAGCGATGAAATTTCAGCCTTTCAACCAAATTAAAAATCGTTTGCATGAGAACATCAAAAAGATAATTCACAGATAGTCAAATTAACTAGAAAATTGTCCTTTTTCTTAAATCGCTAAACGGTTTATCGCTCTGGGATAACGCATACATAAACGCTGATAAAGAACATTACGACTAAAAAAATGGCAGACCAGACATCTAGACGGACGGATGTACGAACAGACAGATAGACAGATAGACAGACAGATTTGGATATTTCAACAATTTCGAGTGGCAGCCTACCTGTGAGTTTCAAAAACTACACCACCAACGTTAATCTTCAAATGATCAGTCTCCGAAGATGACGCCATTTACATCTTCCAATCACTTCTTTCATATGTAAAATGTATTCGTTAAGGGTTATAGGAGTGGCTCGGTTATCAACAAGCCATCTCTCATTTTCTATTTTTATTCCATCTTGAATAATTTGTCGATTTTACAGAAGGTCTCATATTTTCAAATTACGAAATTAAACAACAATAACATTGCAGACAAAGAAATAAATGAATCAATGAACAAATGTTCCATTGACTGGTGAAAAAAAAAATCCTGTTCTCATGTGAATAAGTTTGACAAAAAAAAAAAAAGCTCTAGAACATAGATTTCACCGTAACGAACGAAAAAGAAAGTTCCAAATGGAACGCCCTGAGCGGTAGAAGATTCCAGTTCACAATTTACAAAAAAGCTGTTCCTATCTGTCCCGAAATGTAACTTCAAGTCAAAATTTTATTCCGATTAACGTATTATTACATCGAATTCATGTACACCGAGAAATAGGACAATCGGTACATTTGTTTCAAATTACATGCGTATAATTAGGTATAAATCTGAATAAATAAAATATACCCTTTTTAGTGTTGAAGAAAATGAAACTGCCTTAAAGTTTCAAGTACAGAGCTGCTTTCGCAAGAATATGTTACAGAGTAGCAGACAGTGCAGCTTAAGACTATAATGACTTCAAAATCAACACATACTGTGGGTAGTAACGGATAAGTTATATCGTTGAGACATTTTAACAGGCAACATAATCATCTTGAGGGCAAAGGAAGAGCTTTACTGCAGTAATTGCTAGAAACATTCCTTGAAATATCGGTCAGTCTGGCTGGAAGATCAGAATAAGCGGTCTTATTCCGATCTCCGTGATCAGCATCAGCACCCAATGTAAAGCTGAACACTATTCAGAGTGCTACTTTTAGGATACCCGACCTTTTTAACCCTTATCCTGCTAAATAAATGAAATGAAATTTTCAAACTGATATTAAAAAAAAAAAAAAAGCTGTTTAAAACTTATTTTTCTTTTTTTTGAAAAAAATCTCCTCATCGGACAGTGTAGATCCAAGATAAGACTGCACGTTCTGTGCAGTCTGATCTTGATCTACACTGTCCGCAAAAGGTCAGTGAGTCGCGCTTAGCAGGCTAAGGGTTAACTCTTTCACTACCAAATAAGTAAATCACAATGGTTCAATGGTTACTAATACAGTTCCACTGCCACACGAAGAGAAGTTTGGTCATAATCTATCATAAGAAGAAAGACAATGCAGATCAGAGATCAAACTGCACGTTCTATGCAGTCTGATCTTTATCTACACTGTCTTCAAAAGTTTCTTGTGTCGTCTTGTCGTTAGGAAAGAGTTAAGTATAAACAAAATTTTTCATCTTGATTTATCAGATGTAAGAAATACAAGCTTTTGGGTATACATGTCTGCGTATAGTTACTAGCATATGATGGGTATCGTTTCCTTATGATCCAAGCTTTCATTCAAATCTGGCTTGAGTAAGCAATCAAAATAATACCTATACATGTTTTATGGTGAAGATGTATGGGGGAGGTGAAAAAGAATGATTTTTATTAACTTTATCAATAGTTACTGTCAGTTAAACAATATGCGTGCGGAGGAGCTATGTAAATAATACGTATGGAATTCGAATTAACCGTCGAGGGGGTTAAAATCTGTATTTTAAATGAGACGTCATCTCTGCCAAACTGCTAGCTTATTATAATCTGAAGGTTACAGCGCACTTGTGCATGTGGTTTTTAAAGCCATAGTAACATGTATCCGACCTGCTAATATATAACACGTAGGAATGCAGGTTTGGTGCACATAATCTAACAAGTAGAAATGTATGTATGCATACATTTTGATGAAACAAGTAGAGATGAAGGTATAGCACACAAAATCTAACAACTAGAAATGAGGGTCTGGCATACACTAGTCAAAAGTAGACATAAAGTATGACAAAAACAATCTAACAGACACACGATCTAACGGGAAGAAATGAAGGTGTTGCACACACAGTCTAACAGGTAGAACACACACAATCTAACAAGAAGAAATAAAGGCGAGGGCATACAATCTAACGAGCAGAATTAAAGGTATGGCACATACAATGTAACATGCAGAAATGAAGGCACGGTACACAATTTAACTGGTAGACAAGGTATGGCGCACATAATCTTACAAGTAGAAAATTAATGGAGTTACGGTTTACATTATCAAACAAGAAAAAATGAAAGTACATGTACGGCAAACACAATCTAACCCTTAAGCAAGAAGTTACGGCACACAATCTAACAAGTAGACACGAAGGTATTGCACACGAGATCTAACAAGTAGAAATAAAAGTATAACTCTCACAATATAACAACCAGAAATGAAGGTATGGTATAGACAATTTAACAGGTAGAAATAAAGGTATGGCACACAATGTAACGAAAAACAAATGAAGGTACGGCACACACAGTCTTACAACTAGAAAATTAATAGAGTAAAGGCATACATTGTCTAACAAGAACAAAATGAAGGTATGCCATACACAGCCTAACCATTAAACAAGAAATTACGGCACACACAAACGAACCAGTAGACATGCAGAGGAAATGAAGGTATGTCACACACAATCTAGCAATAAGATATGAAAGTATGGCACACACAATCTAGCAAGAACTTAAAGAAACGAAAGTATGGCACACTCAATAAAAACACGTGAAACGAAGGTATGGCACGCACAATCTCATAAGAATAAATACAGTTACGACACAAACAATATAACAAGAAGAAATGTTGGCAAGACGCATACAGTTAAAATAGCAGAAACGAAGAGCTGGCATACACAATCCAGCCAGTGCAATCTAAAAAAATCGGTCAAAAAGCCATGACATGCACGATTTAACAAGTACGTACAGGTGTTTGCAAAACACAAACTAACAAGTAGACATGAAGATAAGGCACACACAATCTAAGAGAAAGAAATTAAGGTATGTCACACATAATCTTACCTGAAGATTTCAATTATGGTACTGCAAACACAATCTGCAAAGAAGAAATGAAAATATGGCATCAAACAAGTACTGTAGTTCTAAGGAAGGTATGGTACTTCCTTGTGAAGAAAGTCTAACAAGTTGACATGAAGGTATGGCACAAACATCATATTATAAGTAGACATGAAGTAATCTTACTCACAATCTATCATATACAAATGAACGTTTTACACACATAATCTAACAACTAGAAATGACGGTATGACACACAAAGTCTAACAAGTAGAAATTAAGGGAATGACACACTATTTAACAATTACAGATGGAAATATGACACAAACGATCTAACACGTAGAAATAAAGGTACGGGACACACAAGTATTGGAAACAATATTGGCAAGATAAAAGAAGATAACAGACGATGTTGCTCGAAAGATGTACACAAATAAATATTTTCCCCTTTGGAAGAAATACTGATTTGCTGCATTTTCACTTTTTCCGGTAATGTTTTCGTCCTTACAAAAGACAAACTCAATCATTTTGGCCCCGCTGAATTTGTCGTTTCCAAATGCTTTGAAAGTTGTCGAGTCTGAATTTCTGAAAGAGTAAAGAGGGGAGGGAACCGTTAAAAAATGTGCAAGTGAAATTTTTGGAAGGGCCCGTAGCCTCAGTACGTACTGCCTTAAACAATATAGGTAGGTATGTGTGCGCACGGAAATGTTTGGTAAACAAACTGTAATACCAAGCATGTAATAGTAAAGTTTGCCGTCTTCACATCCAATCTAAAATACATGTAGACTTGTTTCTCAAATAGATGGATCTAAATACATGAAAGGATAGGTCTTAAGAAAATATAAGTAACATTGCTTGAATATCCTGACCTTTGGGAAATGTAAAACTTACCTAAAAAAATTGTTACGAACATAGGGTTTCTGGTAAAGAGCTTAAAGAACTTAACGTAATAAACGAATACCTTCTCATTAAATACAATGCCAAATATTTGATTAATTTCATTATTTCAACAATCACTTATGTATTATCGTTTTACACAAAGTATTTTCAATTCAATTAGTACAAAATTAGCCAATCAGAAGTTGTGTTACTTTCAAATTTTGAGAATCTTGGAGAATAAGACTAAGACGGTTTGTGAATACGGATCCTAGATGCCTTACTCGATCATGTCAAACACTTTGGTCACCATCATCTGTAGAACCATTGCTTTCCACGTTGACTGATACCATGTCGATTTCTGACGAAGGTTCGACACTCATGATGTTGTTTGTTGGTATTTATTTTCACACCGATTTTATCAGTATGAAAGTCATCATTGGCCACAGTCAACTTATTCACCAGTACTTGGATAGGGCTCTACTGGGCCTTATCCAGTGACCAGTGACATCGCCGTAAGCGATGATCGAACCTGGATTTTGTTATTACAAGTCCATCTCCTTAATGACTGAAGCCAGGAACTTCTTACAAACAAAACATGAAAACTATCAAACGACTAGCACATTTTGCGATAAAAAAGGTCAGATATCATGTACATTGAGTGGTAGTATTATACTAATTATTTATTTGTTATTGATTATTCTGACCTGTTCTAATGTAAATATTGAAATTCTTTTCACTCTTTACAGTAGAGGTATCTTCTAATCATACTCAGTGGGTATTTATCGGACACTGTAGAACATGAATAAATTATTATGTTGTTTTTTATTCTCGTTAAAGAACCTAAACTTGCGGGACATATTTGTTTGCAGCCGTTTTTCGTTTAGCTCTAGTAATTCATCAAATTATGTGCAGATGTTATGATTTTTATTTCATTTACTTAAATGATCATCATTTGCAAGAATCTATGAAAAAAATGGATATAGGTAAATAGGCAAATTTGAAATCCAAAGATCAAAAAAGTAATTTTATCGATACTAAAAACTCTCCTTCCTAAAAACAAACCTTATTTTTTTAGGTTTGATTATCAATGGCTGTCACTTGACCGTGTCAGCAAGGATAGGCTGTGCTACATGTATATAGTGAAAGTTGGATTGTTATACCGATACCCATATGAGACTTTCCCACTTCGACCAGATTTGAATATGAATATGGCCGCGATCAATAATGCGTTTGTAACAATTTGCTGCCAAATGCCAAATTTATAATTTTGTGTTTCCTATACATTCATAGGGTAAGTAAAATGCGAGGGAATGAAAAAAAAAGTAAAATGGAAAACTCATTGGGCTCATCTGAAGTATGGTATGCCTATAACGGTAAAAGGAAGGGAGTTGGCTTTGACTGTCCTCACTATTAAGTCATTAAAGATTAATCTTGCTATGCTTCTTTTTTAAAATATCTTATTGATTTAGTTGGAACTTATGAACAACGCTTAAAAATGGACTTACTGGTAATGGAAAGGTAGGGATTAACCAATAAATACAAGTAAGTGAGATTTTTTTTAAAAAAAATCTTTCCTTTTTATGAATGTACCCGAAATGATTTTTAATATCACGAACCACTGTTCAACTAGGATATTATATGGATTTAAAATGCGTTAATTGATTAATTCATTCATTTTCATTCGATCGTTGGCGACGGGGACCCTCCGCTCAGTTTCTACGTGTGGTCAAATAGGCGCCTGACAGAGTGACTTTTGGACACCTTGAAAATCAAGCCGAATCGATCTAAGGTATTGTCGCGATGGAACCCTGTATATTTTTATTACAACGTGTATGGTCACGGAATTGCCAGTTTTGATATCCGGTTATAGTCTCGTTTGGATCCGCTAAAATCCTGGTGGAAAAGGGGCCACTATTTACCAACTATTCTGAAGTCGTTCCACATTCTTCGCAACTTTATTTTGATTTGTTGGTTTGTTTGCATGGTGTTTAATAAATTTGATTTAGTCACTCCGAAAGTGCATTCCGTTCTAAATCTAGAATAAGACAAAGAATGCTGTTAAGAACGATTGGTGAATACGGACCCAATTTTAAACTGTAGCAGAAGAGTGGCACCTTGCGAACTATCTAGGTGCAACCAAGGCCTTACTGTCAACTTTAATTGACCTTTTGCGACAATCCCGATTTTTTACTTTCAAGAAGAAAATGTTGGTCACCAGTATTTTGTTCTTTTTCCAGTGATGTTTTCTACCTTATCACAGACAAATACCTTGATTTTAGCCACTTGTGATTTTGTTGTCTGCAAATTCTTAAAGTTTGGATGAGTTTTAACTCTGTCGTTTTGGTAAAGACTTAAACCTGGCATACATTAGAACCAGTTTGTATTATATTCATTATTGATCCCAAAACTTGAAGCTGTTAGTCCATTTATATTTTAGATGGTTCCATACATTTTATGTTAAGTCAATGCATAGAGTCAATTTAACCATTGTATTCAAAACGACTTCGGTAACTTTGCAAATGCCATTGTTAACAAGCAAAACTTACACCCTGAATATCGTTCAACATTCTACCTAACTTGATTCTGATTTGTTCGTTTGTTTGTATGGTGTTTACTGCCCTTTTCAACAATATTTCAGTTACATCGCTGCGGTCAGTGCACCTATGCACCAAAACCATGCTTTCCTGGAGTTTCTTTTACCAGTACTTCCCAGAATTTTCTTCCCAAGCCACAAGCTGCTTTCCCACATAACCGTCTCCTAAACAATGATCAGCGGTGAAAGAGGAATGAATCTTGTCGCGATGACTATTATCAATCCTCGGAAAGAAATGGTCGATGCAGGGATTAGAATCAGCGATTCTCGGTTCTCAAGTCGTTTACGCTACCGACTGTGTTACTGGGGCTCGGCAACTTGACTCCTCATTTTGTAGACTTTGGTTCGTAATAGGTGGATTTTTTTTTTAAATAATTATTATTTTGCTGCAAAGAAGTTAACCCATTGCTGTACAAACAACTGTTTAGGCTCCTACAGTTGATGACTGTGCAAAACATTTCGATAAAGTACCATGATTTCCCACACTGTTGGAACTGTTTGATATTTTTCCTATTTGTCCCTGGTGTAAACTGCAAGTGTCTATGGTGCGTCTTGAAATAGACTGCACAGTTAAGGATGAACCCTTTTATCCTTTTGAGGCCGTTGGCGAGAACAGATTCTTTTGTGGACGGCACAGGTCAAGATCAGACTGCACAGAACGTGCAGTAAGATCTTGGATCTATACCGTCCATTTGTCTAGTCAACCGTATAAGACAAAATCTCTCAGACTTTCAATAGAGTGTATTATTAGCCGTCGAGTAAATTTGAGCCATGCTCTGGCAAAAGGGGGCTTAATGCATATTCGTGATACATTATACCTATCAAGCCATACATAATTATGGATCCGTAATAGCCACTTTTTTAAGAACCGACTTAATCATGAGGTCGAATGGTCCTTGAGCATACAGAAAATTGACCGATAGCGAAAAGTTTAGGCTAACCTGGGTCGATACTTTTCGCAGATGCACTAAGCCCCCTTTTCATAGAGTACGGCTCATTTGTTTGGCGCTGAAGAGTTAACAAACAGAGACTCTGAGAAAGTTTGAAACATGACGGGAAAAGGGGAAAGTACTAGTAACTTGCATAGTTCACGTTTCCCATTAACTGCCCCAACTTATCAAAGACAAGTTCGATAATGTTAGCCCCATTTTTGTCACGTGGTTAATAGTTAATTTTAGATACGTTATTGTTGTATAAAAAATATTGTGGATGGAGAGAAAGCGCTAGCTGGCAGCATTTTACCAGGCTTTCTACAGCGTTTTCTATCCTAGCAAAAAATCAATCATTTGAACCATGTTTAAATTGTCGTCTACAAATGCTTTCAGTAAGGGCAAGTTTACATTTTTTCTTGTGTGGTATAGATGTTTTAATGTTAGCATAATATCATGGATGTGGAGAAATTGCTGGTGGCCAGCATTCTCTCCAATTTCCATGATGTTTTCATCCTATTAGAAGACAAATTTACTTTTGAGCCATGTTGAAATTGTCGATTGCAAATGTTTCGAATTTGGACAAGTTTACTTTTGTTCACTTCTGTTTCCAGTGTGGTAAAGAGTTATTGTCCGATGTGTTAGTGTTTGTATAGCATTGTGGGGAAAACGATGGTGGTCATCACTTTCTCCATTTTCCACAATGTTTTCAATCCTTTCAAATTCAATTGTTTGAGCAATAATTACGTTAGATTAAATTGTCGACCGCATATGTTTTCAGTTTGGACAAGTCTACATTTCCTCTCGTGTGATAAAGAAACAATGCTCGATGTGTTAATATTTCGAATGATTACCTTTTATCGGTGGCACTTATCTCTCTTCCCAAATGTAAGCCTGCCAGTAACATAGTACGAATTAAGTTTGTAAATTATTACAGTGTCATGTTTTCCTATATATGTATTGTAATCATGTTGTACGACCAGAAGCTGTAAAGCTTACGTCAAAAAAAAAAAGAATTGAATTTATTTATCCTCTACAAAGGATTTCAATGGGGACGAGTTTAAAATTTCTGTTTTCGGGTAGTGTAAAAGGAGTAGATATAGTTTCACTTTGCCCTTGGTATTTCCTGCATTTATTGATCATCTTCGAAATGAGCCACGCTCTGCGAAAAAGGGGACTGAATGCATCTGCGAAAAATATCGACCCAGGTCAGCCTGCGCAGTCCGCGCAGTCTGACCTGGGCAGAAACTTTTCGCTACTGACCAATTTTCTGTATGTCAAAGGACTAGTCTACCCCATGATTCATTCGGTTGTTAAAAAAAGTGGCTTTTGTGGATCCATAGGCTTGATTGATATCATGCATTACGGAGATGCGTCAAGCCCCTTTTTGCCAGAGTATAGCTTAAATTTTTACGCAGACCAATAAATGCAGGAAATACCATGGGAGTTAATGCATTGCTTTTAAGTATCGATCAAAGCACGGTATAACATATCTATGAATGGTTAAAATGTATGGGTCTTTTAGCTCTTCATGCACTAAATAAATTGAGCTGGGACGTTTTCATTTTGTTGAAACATGAGGTTACATTTTCCAAGGCTCCTATTTGGTAAGAGTTGTTGACCTGTTTAATAAGTTAAATGAATATTTCCAGCGACATGTAATTGATCGGCTCTCTGGGAAAAGAGGGTTTATTGAATCTCCGTAATGCTTTATACCAAGCAAGTTGTCCAATAATATGGATCAATTTTTGTCTAAACCCTCTACCAGACGACAAAATTTTGGACTTGTCCAAACTGAAAGCATTTGCAGACGACAATTTCAGTGTGGCTCAAATAGTGCAATTTTTCTTTGATAGGGTAGAAAACATTGTGGGAAAAGGAGAAAATGCTGGTTACCAGCATTTTCTCCTTTTCCCACAATGTTTTCAAAAGGCTTCTTTCCCAGGATCGCTAAAAGGCAGCACTGTGCGGTAAATGGTTAAAGCGACTGCATCATTAGATAGAATGGCTCTTTGACAGGCAGAAAATTTTAACAACAGCAAAAGGTGACATGAATCGATACGTTTTTGCTGGTGCATTAAGCCCTCTTTTCATATAGCATGACTCAATTACAATACTATAGTTTTGCATATCTTTTCGCTGGGCAAAATCTAGTCGTATTAGACATCGTAGAAGCAAGATCAGACTGCACTGGCTGTGAACAGAGCGTGCATCCTGATCTTGAATCTACACAGTTTGCAACGATACTTTGAGTCGCACTTAGCAGAGTTGTACAAGTCATATAAGATCAAACTGAACGCCTTGTGCATTCTCCATATGATGTACACCTGAATACTGCTCAGGGCTTTCAAAGTAAAAAAAATATAGTAAAAATATACCATTCCTTTATGTTGATGATAATACTGATAGAAAGCCCAACAAGAGTAATTTCTATGAGATAGTGAATTTACCAAGACCACCAATGGAGTTACCCAAAAGCCGCTGGCAGACCCAGTCTCAATAATTAGATGTAATTAGATGTTTGCGATGCTTCTTTTCATATTTGGACTTTCAGTGCGCACTTTACTGTCTCCTGTCCATCGTGAATATTTCAGTAGAGAAGCTACAGCGCTGCACTTACTTTCTGTTTTGTCAGTTTAATCTGCTTTGCAGCGTAATGCAGTTAATTTTTAGTGACACACATAACCAAGGACAAAATATTAAACGTTTCATTACCTAATGCGCTCATAGAAGTCGTTTATAATAGGTAAAAAAAAAAACTAACGAAAGTTTTCGTGTTTGGCTGCGATTTTGTGTCTATTTTTGGGAACAAAAACATCCCGAGTGAAAGATGAATGTAACTGTTTTTTTTTTCCCTCATGTTTACTATCTTAGATATTTGTATTTGAATAGCAAGCAATAGGTATTTTCAAATTCTAGTTTTGTCGTCAATTGTGAAAATACAAGAAATTAAAAGTTTGAAAATTGTGCTATTTCTCTCATTTCTAATACTGTTGGCTGTAGTTTCTTGTTGGCTTTGTAACATTTCGTCTTCCGTCCTCTTTATTTAGTCCTTCACGTTAATCCTACTCACTAAAAATCTACAAATTGTTAGTAGTCATCATTACTGACATAATTTAGTATCACATGCATTGCTTGATATTTTATATGGTTCTATTTTTTATATGATTGACAAATTATTCTATGATTTGTAGCTCAGTTAACTCTGTGGCTAAAGACAAGATGGATTAGGATGCCAAAATGGACTAACTAAAAGCTAACCAAATAAGATTTACAAAAATAATCTATACTGTTAGATGTCGTCCTTGAAATGAGACAAAAATACAACCTAACCTAATAAGCTTTACGTTTCTTCATAAATATGCGCTCAAAATGAAATTGATATAAGTCTATAGAGGCACTTCAAATTTTAATGATATAAAAAAGACTTGTATCATTAAATTTTGAACTGCCTTAACGGATTTTTTTTGAAGTGCATACTTATGAAGAAAAGTAAAGGTTATTAGGTTAGGTTGTATTTTTGTCCATTTTGGCATGCATCAAATTTCAAGCACGACATCCAACAGTATAGATTAGTTTTTTTGTAAATACATGTACATGTATGTATTTAAAAAAAAAAAAAAAAAAACATGTATAAAGAGTAATACAATTACAGTTGGTAAAGTAAAAGGTAGAATGGGTTGGCTGTAGGGAAGGAGGAGGCCAACAGATGTCAGAACTTTACTTGCAAAATACATAAACGTTAGTCAGGGAAAATTTGATTGCAGTCAGGGAAAAGTCAGAGAAATTTGCTTTACTCTAATTGTTGACCTCCTGATTTTAGACTTGTCCATATTGAAGCATTTGTAGACGACAGAATACATGTGGTTCAGATGATGAAAATTGTTTCTCAAAGAGTAGAAAACATTACAGCAGCAATGTTTACCAGCATTTTCTCTTTTTCCTACAATTATCGTTTATACTGAAATAGTAAGTCTGTTAAAAAAAAACAGAAGTAGAAATTAATAGCCTCCCTTTAACGGAAATTCATAATAATTAGTAATTTGTAAAAATATTATACGGTAACAATGATGTAAAAAAGGTAATTGTTTAATTTCTGTTCAATAACTCAATGGTCTTATTTTACAGCTGTGCTAGTAGCATGACTTATGTAAAATATGCCACACATTATTGAGTATCTCTGCTAGTGAATATAGAGGATCTAGGGTTAGCACATTTTTTGTCATATGCAAATTTTCAAAAGTATTTCCTATGGACAAAATATTATTCCCTTTTTACGAAACAGTATTTCGGTATACAAAATATTACTAAGTATAGACGTAAGCATTTCATGTGTACGAAAAAATACTTCGTATGGAGGAAATTATATTTCCTAAATTTATTTCCTGTTTACGAAAAGGTTTTCGAAAATGTTGTTTTGTCCCTATGAAATATTATTACTATTATATCACTGTATATGAAAAACACTGTCACTTTAGGGGGCTCCGCAGGACCCTAGGATCCCATACGATTACTATGTTCGTTAGCAAGTTTTTTTTTTTTAAACGAGTTGGCTCAGTTAAAATCTTTAATGCAAGCCTTGGCAAGCGTTCTAAATAGATCTGTTTAGTCGGCTCGCTCAATAAAAACGATGATAAATACACGCTATAGTCAGATTGTGTTACTCTCAGAGAACGAGTGGTAAAGAAAAACGGAAGCTATTTCAACACCTTTTGAAAAGCCTACTGCAGTACATGGGTCAGTATTCACACACGTACTTCGGCTGGAACTGTGGACTTCGAAGACTGACTTGGGTCGATACTTTTTGCAGATGCATTTAACCACCTATTCACCGAGCATGACCCACTGTATTCTGTTTGCTTTCAATGATTGGATTTGTCTCCTTTATATTTGTTCACTTTCAGAAAGGTCCGTACTTTATGAGGGAGTTTGGATGGGACAAATTCACGAAAACTGGCTGAGAAGGTAGATGAACATTTTTTTTCTCCAAAAGTCATGAAATATTCGCTGTGATATCAGCAGGGTCTAACCATTCTTAATTCTAGTCTTAGTCTAATTCTTAAGAACTTTCAAAGTTTTGAAATAACGTATTTTTTTATGGCTAAACCATTTGCTTAAGCCAATCATAAAATTTGTGACTCTCTAAATTTATGATTACGGGAACTGGCCCTAAATTTTCCGTCAAATTCCTAATTCCCATTAACTTACTTTTTTCCAGTGTACAAGAAAATCAATAACGCTGCTTCTGATCATGCAATAAGAAGGAATAATCTATCGGTAGAAAGCGAGGTTACTGAAGATATTTACACTTATATGCTATTCGTGTTTGTTGTCTGATATCAAATTTGTACCCCTCCAAAAGCTAGTAGTGTTATTTTTCACTAAGTTTTGGCGACGTCGTCATTGTTTAAAATTGTGTTTCGAAAATACTAACCACTTATTAAACAGCGGCAAGTCCATATTATACTGTATCGAGTCTGAAGGTATATTTTCAATGTCAAATTTGTTTTGTTTTATTTTCATATAAGTTAATGACTATAGCTTCAGTTTTAAACCCCAAAAAATTAAGAAGTAAAGTTGGAAATACTTGTTTGTAAGCCAACGAGGATTCGGACTTCGATGAATTTTCATAACAACTAACAGTAGACAAAAACGCACTTTAGAATGGTTGGCTGGGCTGAGAACAAAAGGCAGTATGTCTTACATTTCTTATTCATTTACATAGCCGTGTTAGACCACTTTTGTAATAACACGGCTTTTTGTAATAAACTTTTCCTTAAAAAAAGCCGTTTTAATTAAAAAGTGGTTGTAACATATCCCTTCTTTTTATATTAATTCTATTCTCTCATGTATTGATGATATACCGAACTATCATGTATGTCTTAGCTTCCATTTGAAATCATCCTATCATTATCATCACGAATTTTAGGCGCCATGAAAGAATTTTTCTTTTTTTTTGTCTGATGGATTGTTTGTTTTTACGTCGCTTTAACATTATTTAGACGTATTACGGCAACAGTTCAATTTTCAAAATGAGTATACTGGGTTTCAAGAGTACTGGTATAAGTGACTTGCTCAAGGACATTTCCATGAAATATCCAGAACTTTGAGTCGAGGATCAAAACCCGGGACGTCCAGATTGTGAATCCTGATGCACCTGATCCAGTGAGTCATACTCGACCCTTCTTTATGTTTTGCGTTTTATATCACTATTCCTTGTAATTCAGTTATATCACGGCTACAAATTACCTGATACTACCAATGCTAGGTCAGGGCTCTAGAGCTTGTCGACCAAGGACCATCTTCAGCGGGGATCAAACTAAGGGCCTTAAACTTCAGATCTGACCCATTAAACATCGAGTAAAGGAGAACTTAGCCTGGGACAGTAGCGTGGCAATCTACCGATGTCAAATGATGTCTATTGGAACCCAGTTTAAATTACATTACTTACCGTTGAGGCTCTTAATTGACACGTTATTATCCTGTGTTTTCACGACCCTACCAACAAATGAATTTGTTTGAAAACATTGTTGGAAATGGAGAAAATGTTGGTAATCAGCATTTCCTCCTTTTTTCACAATGTTTTCTATCTTGTTAAAGCCACGACTATTTCATTCAATGCTAGACAGTGTCAAGCAATCCTAACCCATTAGTTTACGTCGCAGTTAAAACTTTGTTTGTATTGAAGTTTAACGCCGTTTTAACAGCTTTGGTCACGGCGGTCGTGCACCTACGCATGTGTTTTCCTGGGGTCTCTATAAACTTAGAAACGGAACCGAAACGCAACGAATCGGAAAGAAACGCAACGAAACGTTATGAAACGGAACGAAACGCAACAAAACGAAACGAAACGAAACGGAACCAAACTCAACGAAACGAAACGGAACCAGACCCAACGAAATAGAACGAAACAGAACGAAATAGAACAAAATCTAGCAAAGTGAGTTTTATTCCACTATATTTTTGCTCAATTTATCGTATTTCTTCTGTATCATTCTTCTTGGATTATCCCACATTTTATGTGGAGAGCACACAGAACCAACTGAAATTTTGCGTCATCTCCTGCGTGATTTGCCGGTTTGAAAATCTAGTCAGAATCAGAATTGGTTGATCTAAACGACAATCCTTTACCAGGTCCTGTGTTTGGGAAAGTTGCGCAAACTCCAACATATTTGATGCAAGATTTTGGACGGAAATGGGATTATATTTTCTTTCTATTCTGTTCTTCTTTCATTTTGGTACCCAGCCCCTGTAGCTCAGTTGGTAGCGTATAGGACTTGAGAACAGGGCGTCGCTGGTTCGATGCCCGGCTCGGCCAATTTCTTTCCAAAGATTGATGACAGTCATTGCGACAGGATTCATTCCTCTGTCACAGTGACCATTGTTTCGACGATGGTTATGTGGGTAAGCAGCCAGAGGTTTGGAAAGAATATTGTGCGTATTACTGTCAAAAGAAACTCCAGGAAAGCATAGATAGTTGCCCTGGCCACCACGATATATCTGAAATAATGTTGAAAACGGCCTTAAACATCATCCAATTAATCAATTTTATTTTGATATTATGTCACACTCGCAGGTAGCCGTCATATTTCGCATGAACACCATATTATGCCGTGAATACCTTTGAGGTTTTCAGTCGTTGTCTTTCAAGATGCTTTCAGTCGACCCTTGCCACTATATAGAGTCCCAACAGATTTCTGTTTTTCATTTGTACATTTTCCCGATAATAATAAATCAATGTAATGGACGTCTCGGCAGAACCTGTAAAATAAAGAATTGGCTTCAGGTCTGAAAAGAGAAAATGGGTAGGGCTGTTCGTTAGAACCGCTTTAAAGGTAAATGCCTACACTGGCAGAGGGAAATAAATTCAGTCTAGAAGAAATCATCTTCAGTTTCAAAAGCATTACTTTGTTACAAATAAATGTACAGCATGTATACAAATGAATCCGAACATTCGCACAGGATCTGACTGTAAGCAGTAGCTTATCTTAAAGTCATCTGAAAATGTTAACCCTTACCCTGCTAAATCCTTGAAAATGACACTTTCAAGCATATATTAAAAACCCAAATTTTGCTATAAATTTCAAA
Source organism: Tridacna gigas (assembly GCA_945859785.2). Classification (NCBI taxonomy): domain Eukaryota; kingdom Metazoa; phylum Mollusca; class Bivalvia; order Cardiida; family Cardiidae; genus Tridacna; species Tridacna gigas. The sequence continues at coordinate 16,865,113 of OX244031.2, forward strand.
GGTATTTTAGGGGGAAAAGTATCCCCTTATCGGACAATGTGGATCCAAGATCAGACTGCACGTTCTGTGCAGTCTGATCTTGATCTACACTGTCTGCAAAAGGTCCGTGAGTCGCGCTTAGCAGCCTAAGGGTTAAGTAGGTTGCAACACCGCTGTCTGGCGAGTAAGAAACCTTACCGCACGACATACAGTGGACAAGGATAATAATTATTATTCGCACAACAGTAAGGTTATTATTTCCTATGAAAGAAAAATATGACACTGTATCGATTATTTTGAAAATATGGACGAAAAGATTCACTCTTCTTATGCTAAATTGCTGTCTATGTGAAAATTATATCAGTTAAAGGCCCAATAGCGACCAAAAACACAATGCTGGTGTTACATTACATTTAAATTTAAGTCATACCAAATCAAAAGTATGGAAAATATTTTGAGGATGACAATCTGTTATTGGATGGTAAGTCCAGTTGTTACTCGCTCGCAGAAAAAATGAATTTTAAAATCAGGTAAAAGCAAACAGAAGATGGAGTAACCTGGCAACTTTTAACCTGGTTTTGAAATTAGCTTCTCTGCCAGCGACTGACACCTTGACCGACGGTAAAATATCAGATTGTCATTTTCACAATAATTTCCATACTTTTAAATGATACGATTTAAATCTAAATGTATTTCAATACCTGCTTTGTTTACTTCTGGCAGCTATTGTTACTTTAAGAAATTCGGGAATTGACTAAACTAGAACCAAAACCTTTTCCCCCCCAACATCGAAGGAACTCACAATGTTCACTTTTTATGAAATGATAATACATGTTATAATTAAGGATAAACACCGTTATCAAACGAAAGCCGCAAATGTCGCAGCTGCTCCGCGACCAAAGGTTTTTGTATATACTAAACCAAAAGAAGAAAGTAAAGTATGTGCAAAATTTTCAATGTTACCTTTGAGACGTACATACATACGTTATGTATACACGTGTGGTAATATTTAAAACCGTTCATAGTTTGCGAAGTTGGGCAGATAATTCCTAGCTAAAAGACCTGGTGGCTTTTTAAGGCAAAGTTCGAGTTTCGATGGATGTAAGGGATAGATATATCCAGTCGACGTATTGATCAGAACTATTGATTCCAAGACTTAAAGAACATTTACCAGAAAGAGTCATAGGTATGCTGGAGGCTGGGCTACCTACTACAGAGGTTGCAGTTCATGTTGGAGCATTCGCGCAAGCAGTCATCAGCCATCTGCGGCGATTTGCGCAAACCTGAAGTGCAAAAGACTTACACGTAGCGGCAGACCGCGCGTTACGACTCGAGCCTAAGACCAATATATTGTGAATCAGTACCTACGAGCAACAGCTACAGCTGCTGTTATCCGCGGAATTGTTTAGCTGATAACGGTTTGCTCAGACGTCGCCCGCACATTCGCTCGGTTCTGACTCGCCGCCATCGCAATTGTAGAGAGCAACTGGCCTTGGGACACATAAACTGGACAAGACAGCGTTGGCGGACAATTATTTTTTTTCTGATGAGTCGAGGTTTGTATTGTCTCGAGCTAATGGCCGTGTACCATTGTTCTGATGCAGGAATGAACGTTATGTTGACTGTTGCGTACTGCAACGCGATCGTTTTGGGGGCTGGGGTCAGTTACGGTGCGGGCGGTATTGCTTACAGATATTGTTCCCCTCTCGTCGTCATTGGATGAAATTTAAATGCCCCCTGAAAATAAGGAAAATAATCTACGTCCTCATATTGTCCCTCTGCTTTGACTGAGCAGCGACATAATTGCTTCACTGACAGTTGCCCTATAATTGAAGAACATTTTAATGATGATTTGTTTCCATAACAATCCAGATTCATTGCAATAACGCGATCTTCATGCGTACAACTGCTATCAAATTTTAATATTTACCTATTTGCATTAATTACAATCAAGAGGAAGATGATTTAAAAGAAAAGAACCAATTTAGGTTTGACTTTTGCTTCATTTTGTTCTATTTCGTTTCGTTTCGTTGGGTCTGGTTCCGTTTCGTTTCGTTGGGTTTGGTTTGGTTCCGTTCCGTTTCGTTGCATTTCGTTCCGTTTCGTTGCGTTTCGTTCCGTTTCCGTTTCTAAGTTTGTAGGGGCCCGTGTTTCCTGGCTGTCTCACACCGGTACTGACATAACTTTGTTTCCAAGCCACTGACTACTTTTCTCACATGAAACAGAAGTGAGAGGCGAAAGATCGCCGGAAAGAAAGTTTGCCTCAACTGGGTATCGAAATTGCGACCACCAGGTCACGAGTCAGATAGGCTGACCAGTGAGCTACCCGGCCGGGCTTCGCAGTTATAAGACTTCACAGCAAATCGAAATCGGAATAATTGCTTGTGACCAGTAATTTATTCCTTTTACCACATTTTTTTTTTCTACACAAATCTAAATAAATATTTTTAATACGTTTCATTTTTTCTTCTCGAATTCATCTGTACCTGCATACAAAAGATACAAAAACTAGGTTGTATAGTGACGGGTTAAAACAAATAAAAACAAAAACAAAAAAAGAAACAAGATAGGTATCAGAAATTTTCAAACTGTTGCAAGGTTGTTTGGTATGATGACGATAAATTATTCAGATTTTATACAAAACATACCGCTGTGTAAAACACTGCTATTTCTATTTTATTAGGAATATACAAGACGATGGAAAATAAGAAGGTGGGTGATTCATCTCCCTTTTTCTTTCTCTCTTTCTCTCTCTTTGAGTTAAATGGATTTTTTTTTTTTTTCAATTTTTTGTATCGACATAATACTTTGTAAGAGAAAAATGTATTGAGCAGCCATATCTAGTCTGATTGATGACGGGCAAAGTAAAGTTGAAAATCCCAAGTCTTTAGTTCTATGAGCAGAATCTTGTATATACTTACTGTTTTGTGTGATATGAGCCATTCTCTGGCAAAAAGGGCTTAATGCATCTCCGTGATCCATGATACCAAGGAAGTCATTGCAGTATTATGGATCAGTAAAAATTATATTTGTATTAGAACCGACCAATTCATTAGGTACACTGGTTCTTTGACACGCAAAAAAATTGACCAATCGCGAAAAGTTTCGGCCCAGGTCAGCCTGCGCGGAGTGCGCAGGCTGACCTGGTCGATACTTTTTGCAGATGCATTAAGGTCCCTTTTCACAGAGCATGGTTCATATATTTTTTACATTGAAAGTATAAACTAGATTTATTCTGTTATCTCAAACCTCTAGAGAGACAACAGTTTAATCTCTGATATTATGAATCATTTTGACCTGAATTATACCTGGACAAAAGACTGAATAGATTTTATGTGCATTTATTTTAAATATTTACAAGTTTTCTAAGTTCAACAATGGGAAATGGACATACAGGCTCATATTTTATCTTATTGTTATTTGAGCCATGCTATGGCAAAAGGGGGCTTAATGCATCTCTGTAATGCATGATACCAAGCAAAATATCACATAAGTATCGATCCATAATAGCCATTTTTTCTGACAACAAACTGAATCAGGAGGTAGAATGGTCCTTTGACAGCTAGAAAATTGACCAAAAGCGAAAAGTTGCGGCTCAGGTCAACCTGCGCGGACTGAGCAGGCTAACCTGGGTCGATACTTTTCGCAGATACAGATGCATTAAGCTCCCTTTTCACAGAGCGTGGCTCATTTATTTTTTTCATTATTATTATCATTTTCATTATTATTATGATTTTTCTAGTGGTTTGAAAATACCTTTAAACACAAATAAATAAGGATAAATATATAACATTTTTGAAATCATATTCTTCAAAAATAGAGAAATAGACAATTAACCAGTTTAAATGGTGCAATTTTGATGTTCGGATAACAGTATGCTGAGAAATTCAGTGTCTGAAAATTCTTCGATTTTAAATAGCATGATTATGAAAGGTACGTAACTCACCTACTATGTATAATGTTTGTCTTTGCATGTGTGTTTTTTTTTTTGTATTATGGGCAGGTGGCCATATTACTTTGAATAAACCATATTGTCTATGGTCCATCAGCAGTCTCTAAGTTAGCACATCACCAGAAAAAACAATAAAAATATTTTGCCTGCCCTGTGAAAAGGGGGTTTAGTGCATCTGCAATAAAGATTGACTCAGGTCAGCCTGCGCAGTCCGCACAGGTTAACCTGGGTCGAAACCTTTTGCTAATAGTCAATTTTCGCATGTCAAAGGATCATTCTACCCCTTGAAGTAATCGATTGTTAGAAAAATGGATTTTATGGATGTATGATTATGAGACGTTATTCATGGAATAGTGTATCACGGAGAGGCATTACACCACCTTTTCCCAGAGTGCCAATCATTTGTAGCATACAGCATTTGAAATAATTGTAAGAAAAGGGTCAACGGCTTATCACACGTCTTTGTCGCCGTAAAAAAACGTTTTTATGTCATTCATATAGGTCTTTTGTTAAGTTTTTTTTTCTTTTTATTGTTCGGTTGGTCAAAGCGTGGGTCACTGGCAGAAAAATGAATTTTAAAACCAGGTCAAAAGTTGCCAAGTCGCTCTATTTTTTGTTTACTTTTTACTGGTTTACACGAGTGGCGCAGCCATGAAATGAAAGAAATTTTGATCTTTCACCGAAAAAAAAAATCTATTTATATCATGCTTCTAATCCTTATTTTTTGGAATATTCATCCAAATGCAGTACAGTTGTTTTCGGTAATTCCCCCTGGCGTACCCCCTTCACATAACGACGCATTACAATATTACGTAAAGCCCGAGAAATATAGCGTAAATTACGTCATATTGAAACGCGCTGTTTACCTAGGTAACTAGTGCGCGGGAACTACTGTTTCCTCCTTCAGTTGAAGAGTTAAAAGATATAAAATCAGTATTTTCACTGGTGGTAACCATGAATTAACAAACCATAATCCATCATCATTTCTCGATAAACTACCAAAAAGCACGAAGTAAAAGAAAATCTGTAATGACTATATTACATTGAAAACAATGGAGGCTACGTGATAAATTCATGCAAATATTATAACATCCAACTGTATTGATACATGCATCACTGCGTGGACTGTGTTCAGCCTTTAAAAGTATTGTGGAAAGAAGAGTAATGAATGACATTGCTTCTTTTTTCCCTTCAGCCGTTAATCTGTTTCTCCCCATAAATACTATGAATAGCTGCCCACAAATGTACCATAAGGTGTATATGAGTACTAATAAGTCATTTTTTTCATTATGTAACGATAATATTTTGTCAACTTGTTTACAGGATCCTCACCGCACATCAGGAATATCCAAAACGAGTTTCGCTGTGGTTGTTTTCATATTTATATTATTTCAATTAGCCAATCTACTTTTCCTGTATGACGGAGGAACAACGGACTACAGGCCGCGGGTAATTAATTAAACCTCAATGCCCGGTGAACATAATATATGAGTTCTTTGAAAATGGCGCTTAAGGCATCTTCAAAAAAGTGTCGACCCAGGTCAGCCTGTGCAGACTGCACAAGCTGACATGGGTCGATACTTTTTGCTATTGTCATATATGTTATATAGGATCTGACATTAATTGTTTTTTGAGATAAAGTTTTATCAAGAGAGCTTAGAAAAATGTTACTGGCGAGCCTCTGGTGAGCTTAACCCTTAAGCTGCTAATCGCGACCCACTAACCTTTTGCGGATAGTGTAGATCACAGAACGTGCAGTCTGATCTTTGATCTACACTGTCCGATGCGGTATTTTCTTTCCGGTGAAATCAACTTTGAAACCGTAATGTTTGGGCTGTTAGTATTGAGTAGAAATTTGCGTTTCTTTTATTCAGCAGCTTAAGTGTTTATAACATTTTAATAAGAGTTTGTCTCAAATACCAACGAATGTCACATTCTTTCTTTCACATGACGCTAAGTCAGGAATTATAAATAAGAATATGAAAAACCATACGTTGACATGTCGACACTTCCACGAATTAAAACCGCGTCACTTCTCTGTTCAAAAGTTATATAAATGATGTGTGTATGATAAGAAAACTCGTAATAGTATTATTACACTGAGATCAAGGGAGATTACGTCTAGGATAATTGTCTTTTTCGGTGTATGATCGAAATTTCTTTCATCGAGTGAGAGGCAAAGGCCATATTTTCACGAGTGGCGAAATGATCGCAATTTCTTTCATCGAGTGAAGAGCAAAGGCCATATTTTCACGAGTGTCTTCTCATACAAGCCACTCGTGAAAATATGACCTTTGCTTTTCACTCGATGAAAGAAATTTCGATCATACACCTAAAGAACAATTATCCTATTTCTTTTATGCTCTTCACTTTAATAACCTTTCTTCGTACGTCTAAGTTTTGCTCATCGTGAAAAATATGTGCGTTCTTCAAGCGAAATAGATCTATTCAATCTAGTTGGATATGGACTAAATGTAGAAATGGTATCATCAGTGATGCTGACCACTTCAAAATTGAGAGAGAGAGAGAGAGAGAGAGAGAGAGAGCAGATGTATGCTAGGAGTAGAGTAATTTTTTTGCTTACACTAGACGCGTCATATCTCATTACAGATGCAGTCATCTGACAGCTTAGAAGTAATCAGATTACACGGTGAAATGCAGGTGAGGTTGTAATCGATATGTAGATTAGAGGTCGTTCTGACAAGACAAAGGACTGTCATGCCGGCAGAGAGAATCCGGTTACTTTGTGAATCTTCACGCTTGCAGTGATCCTGCCAAATAAAAGAACTGAAAATTTCCAGCCGCCAGTAAAAGTCCAAACTTTTCTATTTCAAAGGTATTTTTGGAGGAAAGATATCTCTTTATCGGACAGTGTAGATCCAAGATCAGACTGCACGTTCTGTGCAGTCTGATCTTGATCTACACTGTTCGCAAAGAGTCAGCAGCCTAAGGGTTTACTTTCTTGCCACACCACAAAATTCTAGACTGGTCCAAACTGAAAGCATTTTCAGACGACAAATTTAACTTTGCTCAGATTATGAAACTTGTTCTTGAAAACATTGTTGGAAAAGGAGAACACGTTGTTTACTAGATTTAGCATTTTTTTTTTTATTTTCCAAAAATGTTAATTACATGCGTGTTGCAAATTTTACAATATATTCCCTCTTTATTTCAAATGTGTGTAACACATTGACTGGTCGATCATGGATTACAAGTACTGTCCATATGGGCTCCTAATACCCTTGTAGACCTAAGATCAGACTTAATATCAAGACACTCACACAATCCTCAGCCTTCTAAGTATTAAAAGCAGCGTCTGCGATTGATGACGTGCAGAATAAATTACCTTCTATACCAATAAAATGCATTATAAGAGGCTGTTCGCAACAGCTGTTTCTATTTAGGTTTTTTTCTTACACTATCAAATTGCAGTGAACGTATACTCTTTGCTCTTTAAAGAATGCTCGTTTTCTTTTTTTAATCGCCATTTATTTGCTGTCTAACATGCCACAACGAATTTTGCTGGTTCCCAAAACGATGCCAAATGAAGAGTTTAGGTTTGCGCAAAGGCACTCGAACTGATACCAGCACCACCGGAGAATAAAAGTTACGACCGTTCGTTTACACCGAGTTCTGGGACGCACCTTGCCGCCTTTTAACGACCCCGTGGAAAAGGCCTTTAGAAAACACTGTGAGAAAAGGAGAAAATGCTGGTAACCAGCATTTCCTCTTTTTCCCACAATGTTTTCTACCCTGTCAAAGACAGAAATAATCACTTGAGCTACATTTAATTTGTCGTCTGTAAATGCTTTCAAATTTGGTCCAGTCCAAAATTTTGTCGTCTGGTAGAGTTAACTTTTTAGCTGCTAACTAAATAAGATCGAGTTTTTTCGAGGTCATAAATGTAATTTTCTACTGCTGTTGAAGATGATATAGGTCCAAGTTCAGCATCAGGTAGCGGACGGTGTATATCAAGATCAGACTGCACGTTCTGTGCAGTCTGATCTTGATATACACCGTCCGCACGAGCCGTTGAATCGCCTTTGACAGTGAAAGAGTAAAGGAGTCAAGACAAGAAGACGATGACCGTAATATGATACGAAATTTCCATACAAGTGAGTCACGACAGAGTTAGTTATATTGTACGGTGTGTAACGCCGTGTTCAACACAATTTCAGTTATATATTTTATGGATGTATGATTATGAGACGTTATGCATGGAATAATGTATCACAGAGAGGCAATTACGCCACCTTTTCCCAGAGTGCCAATCATTTGTAGCATACAGCATTTGAAATAATTGTAAGAAAAGGGTCAACGGCTTATCACATGTCTTTGTCGCCGTCAAAAAAACGTTTTTATGCCATTCATATAGGTCTTTTGTTAAGTTTTTTTTCTATTGTTCGGTTGGTAAAAGCGTGGGTCACTTGCAGAAAAATGAATTTTAAAACCAGGTCAAAAGTTGCCAGGTCGCTCTATCTTTTGTTTACTGTTTACTGGTTTACACGAGTGGGCAGCCATGAGATGAAAAGAAATTTCGATCTTTCACCGAAAAAAAAAATCTATTTATTTCATGCAGCGGCCACTGTACCCTCATGTATCTATGTATACTTGGAGTTTCTTTTGCCGGTACTTAGCACAATATTCTTCCCAAGCTACTGACTGCTTTCCCACATAACCATCGTCGAAGCAATGATCAGCGGTGAGCCAGAAATGAATCCTGTTGCAATGACTATTATCAATCTTCGAAAAGAAATTGGCCGAGCTGGTGATTCGAACCAGAGACCCCCTGATCTTAAGTGCTGTACACTACAACTCGGAGACGACAGAGTTAAGTCAGACCTTCAATAAGTTATCTAAACCTAATAGCGTATGGAAACTAAGTAAAATCTCATTTAGTGGCTACATCTATATTGCAAGTAACCCGCATTAAGCGAGTATACTTTTGGTTCTGAATGGGAAGTAATTATGGTGAAATGTTCCTGTACTAATGTACTAAGCAAGCACCTGTCTTTAGTAAGCACACTCTGAGTGCCCCTTAGGTTTTTGCTTAATAAAGGTTAAATTTGTTTGGTAATATGTACATTGTATATGCTCAATACTTATGATAATAATAAGTGTGTTGAGTTCTTATAGTGTAGTTGATGTACAAATCTGTGCTAGCAGCCCCACGTGAACAACAGCCAATCTGTTTACAGCAGCCAACACAAGTCCGTCCGTGCATATTTCTTCTTTAACCCTTTACCAGACGACAAAACTTGAGCCTTGTCCAAATTGAAAGCATTTGCAGACGACAATTTCAATGTGGTTCAAATGGTGCAACTTTTCTTGGATAGGCTAGAAAACCTTGTGGGAAAAGGAGAAAATGCTGGTTACCAGCATTTTCTCCTTTTCCCCACAATGTTTTCAAAAGGCTTCTTTCCAAGAGGCGTCAAAAGGCGGCATTTTGCGGTAAAGGGTTAAATACCTTGTGTATATATAGCATTGATCTGCTACATACAATCAGAGGCCACTTTCATTGGTATGATTTAACTCTCTATGACATGCACACAACGGCCACTTTATAGCATGATTGTGTGTATTTAAAAAACAATTGTGATGAATCATCCGTCATTGAATTGTGTGTTAAACTGAGAATGGAATTCTATAAATTGAACAACAATTTGTCAACTTTCCTCTTTCTCTTTGAAATCTTGTTTGGGTGTATTATTTTTGTGTTTTAAATAGAAGAAAGATTGAACATTCAGTGCAAACAAACCTTTACCTATTGAAACCATCATATTCGCAACACAATAAAGTGCGAGAAGTGCATATTGTGGACAACAGCCAATCTGTGAACAGCAGCCACTATCCGAACTTGCCTTCAGTGGCTGCTGTACACAGATTTGACTGTAGTGATAATAACTGAACACTACCGTTTATGTAAACATAAAGAAATGGAGAAAAACAATCAAGGGAAAACATAAAATATATTGCAGATATAGACAGCACTGTTGTGTTACTGTTACGTATATCTGCCACAGTGCATATATTCCGGAGTGTGCCTATGTATTATTGGCATATGGTCCATGAAAACATCTGTAAATGAACTCACTTTCTTTTAATCTAAAAAAAGAAAATTATAAAAAATAAAAAAAAAAAAATGCTGATGATGATTTACCCCGCGAAATGTGTAAAACGTAATACAATGAGCCATGCTCTGTGAAAAGGGGGCTTAATGCATCTGCGAAAAGTATAGACCCAGGGCAGCCTGCGCAGTCCGCGCCGGCTGACCTGAGCCGACACTTTTCGCCATTGGTCAATTTTCTACATGTCCAAAGATCTGTCTACCTCATGATTAAGTCGGTTGTTAAAAAAAGTGGCTATTTTGGATTCAAATTACATCATAGCATGATTGGTATCATGCATCGCGGCGATGCATTAAGCCCCCTTTTGCCAGAGCACAGCTCTTATCTGTTTGTTCTCTTTTACGGAGCTCCGGATAGAGGGAGTGATTTTGATTTCAAAACTGAAAATATAAATCACTCTCCACTAAACCCTATGTTATGGGTACTCATTAGAATCGTCTTATCGAGACAATTCTAATGAGTACCCACAGGGTTTGAAAGAGAAATAATGGATTTAGAATACTATCACTCCCTTTTATCTGGAGGTCTGCTTTCAGGTTACAGCTACTATCGACCCCAATGATATCTACGAGTTTCGCTATCTAATAAAGTCTAGAAATTCAATTGGTAATGCTACTATGTATAGTGCCCTTGTGTCCAATTCTACAGAACACACAGTTTGGGACATGATAGCGGTGCAAGGCTGGGCAACCGGATACTCAAGAAAGGACGAGTTTATATGTTGTGTAAAACATCGATCGGGAATAGTACAGAAATACACAAACGTTCGTACAAAACCTTGGCTAGGGATGGTAAAATCAAGAATTGTAGCTTGGCAATACCGTTGCCACCTCGAGAGAAACAACAGTGACGATTTGCCGTCGATGGTGACTATATTGCCGTCCCATTATAACTGCCCCAACAACTTTGAATCGTACCTAGAAGCTGAGTTCATATACAAAGATCCTGAAAAACTGGCTGTATTCGCGAAAGTAAGATTTTCAATTCTTATAATGGCCAGTCCGATAGAGTTATCTCTCTTTGAGCTATTTTGTGCTTACACGGAATGAAAATGAACAAGTTGGCTTCTTTAAAAAAGAAGCCAGGAGAGGTCAGCATCAATATTTTCAAACAGTTTATTATTATTTTTTTTTTTAATTTCAATATATTTTGTTACATGTTAACAGACAGGTAAGGCATTAAATGATTACCGCCGCGTAGAAACCTCTTAAGCATTACATGCCAGTCACATGGCCTTCTTCCAGCGTTTTCATGTCGCGCGACCTTTTCCCGCGATGTTCTTTCTCTTTTTTTAAACGAAGTTCTTTTTTCTCCTTCTTTTTGCTTAGATTTATTTGTTTGATGAAAATTTACAATTATTGGAGAAGTAATTGGCGATCAAGTCAGTCTAACATTTTTCTTTTTGGAATACGTCATATAAAAACAAACCACGTTTACAGATTTCCTATTTCAATTTTTTGATTTCGGTTTATTGATAAAACCATGACGAAACAGACTGTGTATCAGAACAATTTCGCAAAAAGACTAGATTTAGACAGCAATTTATGATGCAGTGTGCCTTCTAAACTCACCACTGTTGGAGAGGTAATCAGACGTCTCCAATAAGTCTTGGAAGACAGCGCACTAACTAACAGCGTGGTTTTATCGGAACCTACACGGTGCTCGTCATGTAGCAAAATCGTTAACTAATCCATAACGAAAAAAAAAAGAAAGTGAGAAATGAAATCCTTGATATACTTATTAGACGCTGCATCGCAATGAAATGTACATCCGGTACTACTGATGGCTGCGTTTGATTGTACAACAAATTCTTGAAGTTGGCTTTATTTAATCGAACTGTCACTCTGTAATCGATATACACACAGTTTTGATATGAATGTTTTTCAGACAATAAATAATAATAAGTAAAAAAAAAAAAGTTTATTCTAGACTTTTGGTTTAAGATTATCTAAAACTTTCACTAATTATCTAAAACTTTCACTAGGTATAAATTGTCTATCACCAGGTACTTTATTGTGAATTGAACACAGACGATGTCCTTGCCTGGTTTGAAATACATAGGGCTATGGGACCAGATTTGATCCTTACCTACGTGTCAGAGACCCTGAATGACGACGCCAAAAAAGTTGTAGGCTATTATCAAAGGCAGGGTTTAGTTCAGGTTCTCCATTACCCTCTTCCAGGGAAAGGTATCCTAATTAGCAGTAATAAATGATCCAAATTAAAATGGCGTTTAATGCACCTGCAAAAAGTATCGACTCATGTCAGCCTGCACGGACTGCGCAGGCTGACATAAGTCGAAACTTTTTGCTATCTGTGCACTTTCGATAAGTCCAAGAATATCCTACCGTATGATTCAGCCGGTTGTTAGACAATATGGATTTTATGGATCTATAATTGCGTGATGACTTGTTTGGTGTAATGGATCGTGGCCATGTATTAAACCGCCTTTTGTCAGAGAACCGCTCTTTTCATTCTTTCTATCTCTTTACCCGACGTTCCAATTTTAGACTCCCCTACACGGAAAGCTTTTGTAGAAAGACGAATCAAATGTGAGCCAGATGATGGAAATTGCTTTTGAAGGAGGGGATAACATTGTTTGAAAATGTCACCAGGACCTTCTCCTTTTCCCACATTTTTTTTTCTCTTACAGGGTTTTGTTTGGAAAAGGATTAAGCTTGTGACCTTTTAAATAATGTTTGTATCTTCCTTCTCTGATCCCAGGATGTTTCTCTGGTGAAGATGTATCTTGGCTCATCAGTTTGTTAGTTGATAGTTTATCGAATCCATGAGTAGTTAACCCATAAGCTGCTAATCGCGACCCACTGACCTTTTGCGGACAGTGTAGATCAAGATCAGACTGCACAGAACATGCAGTCTGATCGTTGATCTACACTGTCCGATACGGTATTTTCTTTCCGGTGAAATCAACTTTGAAACCGCAATGTTTGGGTTTTTTGGTATCGAGTAGAAATTTGCGTTTCATTTATTCAGCAGCTTAAGTGTTAAAGTTGTGAACCTAAAATGGCGATCAAATGTAATTAAATGAACTTAAAAAAGCAATACCAAGCAATATTTATGGATCCATAAAATCCATTTTGTAACTCCCAACTGAATCATGAGGTAGAATAGTCCTTGGGCATTCACAAAATTAACTGATAGCAAAACGTTTCGACACAAGTCAGCTTGCGAGGAAAGCGCTGGCTGACATAGGTACATGTATTTTTTTTTCGATGCATTAAGCCCCCTTTTCACAATGTATGGCTCGATCAGGCCTTGAAACCATTTATGTCAAAACGCACCAGATACTTTGAATTAACTATTTTAACCAAAAAAAAAACAACAAAATTTTGCAATTATCTACATTGAAAACATTTGCAGACGACAAAATGAGATGTGACTCTCGTCATGCGATTCCTCATCGAATGGATAGAAACATTGTGGTTACCAGTATTTTTTTTCTAGGAGGTGAGGCAAATGTAACTCTTTACCAAACGACAAAATTTTAGACTGGTCCAAATTGAAAGCATTTGCAGACGACAAAATAAATGTGACTCAGAAATTGAAATTTGCTTTGGGAAGGGTAGAAAACATTGTGGGAAAAGGAGAAATGCTGGTTACCAGCATTTTCTCCTTTTCCCACAATGTTTTAAAAAGGCTTCTTTTTCAGGATCGTGAAAAGTCGGGATTGTGTGGTAAAGGGTTTTTTTATGCTGCTAAATAGATTAAATCAAAATTTCAAGCCGATAGTAAAAAAACCAAACGATGCTACTTCAAACTTGAATTTTGGAGAAAAATATCTCCTTATCAGAGAGTGTGGATCCAAGATCTGACCGCACGTTCTGTGCAGTCTGATCTTGATCTACACTGTCTGCAAAAGGTCAGCGAGTGGCGCTTAGCAGCCTAAGGGTTAATGCAGTCTGCAAGTGCTATCAAGCTGGACAAGTGTACAATTTTGTAGTTATGTAGACTTGATTAATTACTTTGTTGTGCTTCCATTACAAAGGCACTGTTTTCTATATTCCATTACACAGTTGAAGTTCTACACGAAGACATTCCACAGGCCTGGCATTTCAGAGGAGTATCGGCGTTTGACGGTTTTGAGCGGTTAAGCGGTTATAAATATGTTGTTAGCATGGATCTCGACGAATATCTGATTCCCACCACGAACGAAAATTGGCGATCTATGTTTGTATGACCATTGATTTCGTCAGTGCTTATCACTAGTATAGGGTATGGTACATAAAGGAACATCAAAGTATAATTTTTGCATAGTAACCTATGCACACGCCTGTTAAAGGCCGAGTTTTAACAAAGTTCTAGCCATGCACTAGTAGTAATTCTGACATCATGGCGTATACTATAGATCAAAAGTAACTCGTCTTCATGTATGTCTATGTTATGACTGTCTGTACCCCTAGATGGGCGGGGGGATAGAAATAGCTCAGCTGTCGCACTACAGCAGGGGTAAGACCCCCACCCCCTCGTGCCTGCCTGTTTGCCGTGGGCTGCAACTCGTGTCGTTCGATGACAGGATCCTGGTGGTTCAGTGGATTCAGAGCTCGGCCCTTTGATGGCTCTGTTTTTGCAACACACCACTTTGGCCTTGAGTTGAATTAAACGAGGGGTCAGAAAGGCCCGTTCTGATCAATCGGCTGGTCACGCCGAGCCCTAGGGTGTTTCTCTGACTTCGTTTTCTTTTAACCATACACAGATACATCATTTGTCTGTCATCAGTTGCTGTATGTCAATACCCTAGAAGGCGGTGGCTCATGGGCTAATCGGGTGAAAGCTGGTGTTTGGTTGACACTTGTAACCGCCCAAAGTTAGTCTATGCTTGGTATGACATTCTGCGGGCCTACATTTGTCCAGTCTAGCCCTTTCACTTCGAGTATATTACCGATGTATCCTTGTCATTATCTGAGTTGGATTTCCCCGGATCATGTCCCCTTGTTGGACTCCGAGGCGGGTGGGGAACATCGGTGATGAATATACAACAACAGTTATGGCTTCTCAAAAAAAGGCCAAGCGTGTACTCTCTGACTCTGATTCAGAGTCTGAATATTCAACACCTTCTTCATCATTTGCACGTTTTTTAGTTATTGAATCTGTAGACTCTTCCAAACCAGTTACAAAACTATCTCCTTTTATTATTGAAAAATCCATTTCGGCAATGCTTGGCACACCCAAATCTGTTAAAAAGCTTAAAAATGAAACCTTGCTTGTTGAGTGCTTCTCGCAACAACAGGTTAGAAACCTGTTTGGACACAAGAAACTTTTCAATCTTGATGTCAAAATATTTCCTCACAAGACCCTTAATACCTCCAAGGGGATCATTAGATGCAAAGAATTAAGCTTCTGTGACTCTTTGGAGGAAATCAAGTCAAACCTCAAAAGCCAGGCTGTGTCTGATGTGAAAAGAATTTCAGTTCTCAGAAATGGCATTCGTAGAGATACACATACATACATCTTAACATTCTCTATGCCAACTCTTCCCTACTTCAGTTAAAATTGGATTTCAATCGGTCAAGGTCGATGTTTATGTGCCTAATCCGTTTCGCTGTTATAAATGCCAGCGGTACGGCCATCATGAAAGTAACTGCAGAAGCACACCTGTTTGTCCCAAATGTGCTTTTGAATGTGAAAACCATGACCAAAAGACTCTTCTCTGTGTCAATTGCAAGTCTTCTCATCCTACCTATTCCAAAGAATGTTCAGTTTGGAAAGATGAGAAAGAAATCCTGTCAATCAAGTTTAAGGAAGCCAGGAAAACAGTTGAAAAACGCTGGTCTGATCAGGCATTGTTGAGCAAAAGCACAACATATGCAAATGTTGCATCTCCTTTGCCTGCAAATGGACATTGTCCAACCTGCGAACTGTTGGCTAAAAAACTTCTCCAAAAGTTTCCTGAAATGACTAATGAACTGAAAGCTCTCATTCCCAATGTCGAGGTTACAACACCTTCCACTCAGACTCAGCCTGCGTCTGAAACAAACAAACCCTCTTCTGCACCCTCAAAACCCACAGACTCTCAAAGTATTCCTTCACAAAAAACTCCAAAGCACTCTTCCTCTTCGCAAAATATTTCTTCAAAAAAAGCTTCAAAGCCATCTGCCCCTTCAAAACAGCCTCCTAAGAAACACCAACCTCCATCTTCACAGTCTACAAATAAATCTAACGTTCCACCTAAAGATAACAAATCTTATCATGTACCCCGATCACCAAAAAGATCTTCCTCGAAATCTAAACCACAGTCCAGAGATAACCATAGATCTTGTGAAATAGCAGTCAGAGTAGATGATCCGGTCCCTACCTCCAACAGATTTTCGGAGCTAGAGGACATGGATGCAGATACTGAAAATCTGGAAGGTGAGGCTTCAGATTCGGAAGCCTCCATCTGGTTCGGTTCTAAAGATCTTTGGAACAAGGACACTGACACTTGGCACTCGTCCAAACCCGAGACAACTGTAATTAAATCTTTATCTATTTTAAAATGTATTGGTTTACGGCCTCTTTTTTGCTTTAGCTTTTATACTTTCTTCATGCACTATGGATACCATAATCCAGTGGAATTGTCGAGGTCTAAAGTCAAACTTCGACGAACTTTCCCTTTTAATCAATGATCACAAACCAGTTGCTGTTTGTCTGCAAGAAACCTTCCTTAAGCGGGAGGATGATATTTCTGTCAAATATCATTCCATTTACAACAAAGTCTTTTCCGAAGGTGAGAAAGCTAGAAGTGGTGTTTCTATTACTGTCAATAACAACATTCCTCATAAAGTTGTGTCTCTTAATACAAACTGCTGTTACACCGTGTTCTTTATATCTCCCCCCAAGCACACCTATCAATGAGAACAATCTGAATGATCTCATTTCCCAATTGCCATCCCCCTATATTCTTGCTGGGGACTTTAATGGTCACAATGTTATGTGGGGTTGCAATGACACTAACCAGAGAGGTTTACAGTTGGAGAACTTCATTTCGAATAACTCTTTGTCTTTCATGAATGATAACAAATCCAAAACCTACTTGCATCCAGCAACTGGATCTTACTCTTCTATTGGATTAACCTTATGCAGCCCAGTCTTACTTCCCGATTTCACCTGCAAAGTGACTGAGGGTTTGTGTGGAAGTGATCACTTCCCTATTATCTTTTCATCTACACAACCATCCAGCAGTGTAAGACCGCAGAAATGGAAGCTCTCTAAAGCCTATTGGAACAGATTTGAAACCCTCTGTGAACAGACCATTACACATGACAAGTTTAGAGATTGCGATGATCCAGCAAAACTTTTTACTTCGCTTCTAATTGATGCAGCTAAACAGTCTGTCCCTCAGACCTCGACAAATCCAAAACGTCCTGACAAGCCTTGGTACAATGAAGATTGTAAACAGGCTGTCAGAGACAGAAAACAAGCCTTTAGAAAGTTTAACATCAGACCTACCAAAGAAAATCATAATTTATTCCGTATTTCCAGGGCAAAGGCTCGTCGTACCATTAGAGAAAGTAAGCGCAAGGCTTGGAGACAATATGTCTCTAGATCAAATAGTAGAACTACTACTAAAAAAACCTGGGACATGATCAGAAAGATCAATGGCAAAGATCAATCCCCTCTTAGTCACCTTGAAGTTAACAATACTTCGTTGGAATCACCCCAGGATATAGCTGATGCTCTTGCCGACACCTTTTGCAAAAAGTCTTCCTCTGCAAACTATTCTGAAAAGTTTCAGAGGAATAAAGCCAGAGAAGAAAAGAAAAAACTTAATTCCAATTGTTCTAATTCAGAGCATTATAATAAACTCTTCACCTTTAAAGAATTAAAATCTGCTCGGAATAAAGCTTACGATTCTTCTCCTGGCCAAGATAAAGTTCATTACCAGTTTTTAAAACACTTACCTTTTACTTCTCTCTCTGTTTTACTTGATATTTTTAATGATATCTGGCAGTCCGGTGATTTTCCTTCGTCCTGGCGAGAGGCACTAGTCATTCCTATCCCAAAACCTGGCAAGGATGCTAGTGACCCAGCCAACTATCGTCCAATAGCTCTTACTAGTTGTCTCTGCAAGACTCTAGAACGTATGGTCAACGACAGGCTTGTCTGGTTTTTAGAAAAAAAAAAAAAAAAAAACCTCATCGTTGATGTACAAAGTGGATTTCGTCGTCAACGTGGCACCATCGATCATCTTGTCCGCTTTGAAACCTTTGTCAGAGAAGCCTTTATTAATAGACAACATGTAGTATCTGTCTTTTTCGACCTTGACAGCGCTTATGATACGACTTGGAAATACGGAATTCTTAAAGACTCACATGACTTTGGTCTTCGAGGCCGTCTTCCTCGTTTTATCTCAGCCTTCTTGGATGAACGTCTTTTCCGCGTCCGAGTTGGTAATACTGTCTCATGAGCTCGTGAACAGGAGATGGGTGTGCCCCAAGGATGTATTCTCCCTGTTACACCTTTTAGTGTAAAAATAAGCAGTATAGTTAAAGCTATCTGTCCTGGTGTAGACTGTTCTCTTTATGTTGATGACTTTGTTATATGCTTCAGATCTCGAAATATGAATATTATTGAGAGACAACTTCAACAGTGTCTCAACAAACTCCAAACGTGGTCTGATGAAAATGGCTTCAAATTTTCAAAGTCCAAAACTAAGTGCATGCACCTATGTAATCTACGTGGTGTTCATCCAGACCATGAACTGTATTTGGACAAAACTAAAATTGAAGTCGTTTCTGAGTTTAAATTTCTCGGAGTCATCTTTGACAGAAAGCTTTCATTCCTTCCTCATATCACCGCACTTAAAAAGAAGTGCAAGAAGGCTCTTAACCTTGTAAAGGTAGTGGCCCATTCTGAATGGGGAGCAGACCGTAAAGTCCTCTTATCGGTCTTTAGTTCGCTCCAAATTAGACTATGGATCTATTGTATATGGATCTGCTCGTAAATCTTACCTCAAGATTCTGGATTCTATACACCATGAAGGTCTGCGTCTAGTACTTGGAGCTTTTAGAACTTCTCCCGTCAATAGTCTGTATGTTGAGGCTAATGAACCTTCTCTTTCTTTTTCTTACAGGAGGGAAAAACTCTCTCTCATTATCTTTTAAAACTGAAGTCAAATCGTTTTAACCCAACTCATAAAGTTGTTTTTAAACCTCAATATAAACGTCTTTTTGAAAGGAAACCAAATGTTATTCCCCCATTCGGTATCCGCATGGAGCCCATTGTAGATAACCTTGGCATAGACACTGAGTCTATTGCCGACTATAAAATCTCTGAAATCCCTCCATGGACTCTAAACAGTGCAGAATTCAGATTTGACCTTGCATCTGACAAAAAGTCTGTCACGGACAGAACTGTGTTTCATGCTAGATACAATGAGATAAAGGAGCGTTATTTTTCCTTCAAACCAATCTATACAGATGGATCTAAAGAGGGAAATTCTGTAGCAGCTGCCGCTGTTTGTGGAGAAAGGACCTTAAAGAGCCGCCTTCCAAACAACTCCTCTATCTTCTCTGCTGAAATTAAAGCAATTGACCTTGCCCTTAATCTAGCTGAACGTTCTAATTCCAACCGTTTCATTATCTTTTCGGACTCTTTGTCAACATTACAGGCCCTCTCAAATCAACGACTTGAGAATCCCTTAATCTGTGGTCTACTTGAAAGGATCTCACAAATTTCTTCTATGAACAGATTGGTGTTCTGCTGGCTTCCAAGTCATGTAGGCATCAAAGGCAATGAAAATGCCGATAGGTCTGCCAAATCTGCACTTAACCTTCCCATTTCAGATTTTAAAGTTCCACACACTGATTTTAATCCTCCATTTTAAAGCATATCCAATCTTCTTGGCAATCCCAGTGGGATGCTGATATTTTCAATAAACTGCATTCAGTTAAACCTTCCCTTGGTGAATGGTACCCCGTTTACAGGTCTGTTCGTCGAGAAGAAGTGATAATTGCATGACTTCGAATTGGCCATTCACGCATCACACATTCCGGGCTCTTGACCAGAGATGATGCCCCTGAATGTATTCCATGCAATGCATCCTTTTCTGTAAAACACATTCTACTAGATTGCATTGACTTTCAGCCAGTTCGTACAAAATATTTCAACGTCGATAGTTTAAAAAATCTCTTTGAGTCTGTCAGCGTTGAATCTATTATCGCTTTCATAAAGGAGATTGGCATTTACAATAAACTGTGATATTTACTCTTTAGTTTCTTATTCACCTTTTTACATTCTTTACACATCTTTATATAAGACATCTTGTCAGCTGATTCACAATCTTACCTTTTTTAATCTAAAACTTTTGAGTAGGCAGGGAATACCCAGCCACTCAATATCATATTTTATGCACATTATAAATGACACATATTCCTTCTTCATTTTAAAAACTTCTTACTATCAATCCAACATTTTTGCATCTCCTTAATGGGAGGATTAGCCCTCTTGGGGGCATCTTATCTCATTGGAGACAGGACCTCTTTAATGGGAGTATACTTATCCCGTTAGAGGCTCCACACTTTAATTCAAAACTTTGGAGTAGGCAGGGACGCCCAGCCACTCAATGCCAAATGTTTTGCACATTAAAAATGATAATTTTTCTTCATTTAAAGACTTCTTACTATCAATCCAACATTTTGTTAAAACCTTTTTATCACTTTCTTAATTCTGTTACTTAAAACTTTTGAGTTGATAGGGATTGCCCTGTCACTCAATAATGTCCTTTATACATATTAAGATCACACACAATCCTTCTTAATTCAACTGTTTTACTATTATAAATACATGTATATTCAAACCTTTTTCAGTTTATAATCCCATTTTTACTATCTTTTAAAACAGATATGCGCGCTAAATGACCAAAGCTGTCGATGCGCCATAAAACAACATTCATTCATTATGACTGTCTGTGTCTGTGTGTGTCTATCTTCGTGTGTTCCCGCCTTTCTTTCTTATTAATGTGATAAAAAGGACGGTTATGTACTCTTCGGTCTTTTATCATTAAACAGGACCGAATGGTCAAAGAACATCCAGATGCAGCAGGTTTTAGATTCAAGACTTACCTACACATCAAGTCGTGGAAGCCACAAAATGAGTCTGTATTCGATGTTGGACGGTACATTAACCGATCTATAGCCACAGACGACCGAGTGAAACACGTAATTTTACCCAGAAGAATTAACCTCGGGAATGTGGGAACTCATAACTTCCAACCAGCTGAAGGGTATGAAAGGTGGGTTGGTGTTTAACTCTACTAAGCAGAGTTAGTGTTTAGGCTGCTAAGCACGACTCACTGACCCCTTGCGGACAGTGTAGGTCAAGATCAGACTGCACAGAACGTGCAGTCTGATCTTAGATCTACAATGCCCGATAAAGAGATAGTTTTCCCTCAAAAATAGTTTGAAATAGCATTATTGTAGTTCTTTTTGACTATAGGCTTGAAAGTTTCATTTAACTTGTCTAGCAGGATAAGGGTTAAACAGTGTAAGCTTCTTAGTCTGGTTCTAGCACAAGTGATACCTGGACAATTCAAATAAGAGCAATTATTGGTTCCAGCAACTGGTATCCAGGGCAACTAGGTTACTCTAACCTATGGTACCCAGGGCAGTTGGTACTTAGGTCAACTCGTATATGGGACAATTTGCCCGAGAAAATTGGTACCTAAGACAATTTTGTAGCCAGACAATTGTCAGCTAGGACAACTAGTGCCTAGGGCAAGTAATACCACAGACAATCATACCAACAGTGATTTAGTCCTTGAAAGAATGTTCGATCAATAATATTGATGGCGAATAGGAATACTCTTAGGTAAGGGTTATCTTGGGTTAGAATTGTTCTTGGATACCAGTTGTCTAGGGTACCAAATGTCCAGAAACAATCGCTTGTCCTAGATACCAATTGCCTCCGGTAGGTATTGTTCTGAGTACAACCCCTCTGTACCAATTGTCTGGTACATAGAAGTTTGTCTGTTCTTAGATGATTCGTACCCGAACAAATCGTACCAGGACCCGTCTAGTTAGAATTGTCCTCGTACAAATTGTCCATGTTACTCTTAGTTTTTTACCAGACAACCAAATGTTAAGAGTTGTCTATATTGGCAGAAGTTGCAGACAGCAACTTACATCTTACTGAAAAAGAAGTGGGGTAGTGTTTTGGAAAGGGTAGATGGCATTTTAGGAAAAGATCTTCAAACGATGGACACTTACGTTTTCCCCTTTTCTAATAATGTTTCAACAAAGGTTTTTTCGTCGGAGATCACTGAACGTTCGGTAAATGGCTAAACCTTAAATTGTGAAGAACATAAAAGCAGAGATCGCATCTACGATATCAGTAATCGAAGAAATAACTATATAGCTACAGTAAAAGTGTGTCACAAAAACACGGTACTCTCCACAGGTCGTAACTCAAATGTAATACTGAATCATTCCCATTAAATATAATTAAAATTGTACCATTTGTAATGTTAAAATACCTTTTTTGATTTTTTAGACATCTTTGCACGAGATTTTGTGTATGACCTAACTGGGAAATTATTTTTGACATTCGTTTTCAATATTCAAGAATGATTGGCCGCGATGTTGTCTCTTGGCCTATCAGCGGACTAGTCTTAAATTTTCTAATCAGACTTATACATGTACTTGAAGTAATTAGTGAATT
Organism: Tridacna gigas; assembly: GCA_945859785.2. Lineage (NCBI taxonomy): Eukaryota > Metazoa > Mollusca > Bivalvia > Cardiida > Cardiidae > Tridacna > Tridacna gigas. The sequence goes on from OX244031.2 coordinate 16,887,826, forward strand.
CGTACAGAAATAGATCGAATACTAGTTATCTTTTGTATTGACCCGGGGCATCTGCATAGTCTGTGACATTTTGTCGTATGATTGACCCGGGGCATCTGTATAGCCTGTGGCATTTTTTCGTATGATTGACCCGGGGCATCTGCATAGTCTGTGACATTTTGTCGTATGATTGACCCGGGGCATCTGCATAGTCTGTGACATTTTTTCGTATGATTGACCCGGGGCATCTGCATAGTCTGTGACATTTTGTCGTATGATTGACCCGGGGCATCTGCATAGTCTGTGACATTTTTTCGTAAGATTGACCCGGGGCATCTGCATAGTCTGTGACATTTTTTCGTATGATTGACCCGAGGCATCTGCATAGTCTGTGACATTTTGTCGTATGATTGACCCGGGGTATCTGCATAGTCTGTGACATTTTGTCGTAAGATTGACCCGAGGCATCTGCATAGTCTGTGACATTTTTTCGTATGATTGACCCGAGGCATCTGCATAGTCTGTGACATTTTGTCGTTCATTTTTGGATTCCAGAAATAAAGCAACCTACTGCCGATTCGATTTCGATTCCTACACTGGTTTGCCATCAGCTTATCCGTTCGACCCTCTACACAATAACATGTGTTCTTAGATCTATTTTTATTTTAAACGGGTTGGTATTACGGCTATAAAAGCCTACAGATGTACACGGAAATACCCGAAAAACAATTAATTTTACCCCAGGTAAATCAGAAAGATATCTACAACGTCCAAAATTCGACACAATAACATTAACACAATGTGTTTAAAACAACTTCGTAAATGTGGAATTTAGGCCGAAGAAAACTTAATTTCTGTTTCAGGTATATCGCACCGCCTACAGATATAGCAATACACCATTATCGTGCATGCCGTGAAACATGGGAGGAGGAGCCGGAGAATATAAAGTGTCACAAAATGGATAGGATACGAGATGAAACTGTCTATAATCGGCTAAAGTCAGTGGAGAATAACATTTATAGAATAAAAGACTTGCTTCATCTCTAACAAGTTCAATTCTTCATCACACGACACAGTTTTAGACTCGTCCATATCGAAAGCATTTGTAGGCGATAGATTAACCCTTTACCACACAATCCCGACTTTTAGCGACCTTGAATAAAAAAAAAAGCCTTTTGAAAACATTGTGGGAAAAGAAAAAAATGCTGGAAACCAGCATTTTTTCCATTTCCCACAATATTTTCTACCCTTTCAAAGGCAGAAATCATCTTTTAAGCTATGTTTAATTTGTCGTCTGCAAAAGCTTTCAATTTGATCAATTCTAAAATTTTGTCGTTTGGTAAAGAGTTACATGTGTCTGAAATGATTGATTTTGTTCTTTGAAAAAGTAGGAGATATTGTGGGGAAAAGAGAAAATGCTAGTTATCATCACTTGCTCCTTTTACTACTATGCATTTCAAAACCTTCTTCTTCAGGGTCATTTAAACTCGGGTATGTGTGGTAAAGGTTAACCTCATTGCAAGACGACACAATTTTTGAGTCGTCTGTACACAAAGTAATTGCAAGCGACACAGTAGATGTGACTCGTTGAAAATATGTAAAAAAAAAAAACTGTTGCAAAGAAGAAAATACTGATTTAACCTTTAACCACCTAAATAAGTGAGATGAAACCTTCAGGTGGATAGTATTTCAAAGGTATTTTAAAAAAATCTCCTAATCGGACAGTCTAGATCAAGATCAGACTGCACGTTCCGTGCAGTCTGATCTTGATCTACACTGTCCGCAAAAGGCCCTTGAGTCGCGCTTAGTAGCCTAAGGGTTAAGTGTCACTTGTCCTCGTTAAAGGGGAGCCTGAAGTCAGCATTTGTAGTAACTGGTTAACCCTTTCAGCACCTTGGGCGAAAAAATGGGTGTTTGCAGGAGGTATAGATCAAGATCAGACTGTACAGAACGTACAGTCTGATCTTGGAGCTATACGGTCAGCTTATTTGACCGAGCCTTTAATCAAAAACTGTTTTTTTTTAGTTTCAGTGGAATGTATTTTCACCTGTTTAAAGAGATCAAGTGTTACATAGTTTGAGCCGGGAGAGGTCACCTATTACCGCACAATCTCATGTTAACTCTCGATGCCAAATAAATGGATACGACATTTCTTAAGGTCTAAAAGTATATTACCATTGCTTATTAAGCCGATTTTGGGCGAAGATTAGTTTCAGGTAGTGGATGGTTTTGTGCAGTCTGATCTTGATCTACGCCATCCGCAAAAGATATCCTAGGTGACATTGGCAGTGAAGAGTTAAACGACCTTGAGGAAGAAGGCTATGGTACATTTCGCGGGAATAGGAGAAAATGCTGATAACCAGCATTTTCTCCTTTTCTCATTATGTTTTCAATCCTTTCAAAGACAATATGAGTCATTTTGGCCCAAGTCATATTTGTCGTCTGCAGTTTGCTTTGGAATTGGACAAGCCAAGAATTTCTTCGTTTGGTAAATATGCATACTGAAAACGTGCCATATATATAGATGTTAATCGAATCAAGTTGCCTGTTTTTAGTTTAACTAGAATAAATTATGTAATAGTTTCTGTATTCTATATACATGTATATTTCATTTACGTCATTTACGAAGAGAGCAACTGCTATTACATGTAAATTATTGTTCGCGTTGTCTGCGCATGTCATATTCTTCGAAGATTCGACCTGTCTGCTATGACGCATCACCCATCCCCCGTATACCTGGGAAAAGTAGGGCTTATATCAGGCTTGTATCGAAGCTATTAGCCTATTACCAAAGCATTTAGGGGCTGTTTTAATAAATGGTCGGTGCATAGGTTACATGCTAGCCGATCATAGCTGAATAAATGGCACCAGGTAGCGTTTTATTGACTAAATGTTTATTTCATTTGAAATTCAAAGTTACGGTTGTTGTTTTGAAAAATTACTCCGCTACTGTACCCAGGATGCCCAAATTAGATAGATGTGTATTTGTAGAATGCCATCTAGCGGGATATAATGTTATTGTTCGTTTTTGCTGTTGGAATGACCTACATACTGTTTGAGTTATCGAAGGATGCAGATTTAGGGAGAAGTACAGATGACAAATATATAATCCCTTCTGGTGAAACTGTTCGGAGACTACCAGTCTCGATATGACTATATGTAATGATATTACATACTAGTAACACAAGTTAAAAGACGACTTGAGTGGTCGTTAGTTGTCAGCTTTATTGTCAATACATGATAATGTCAACAATATTGAACGTGTATGGGCAATATTGGAGTAATGAGCAGCATGCTGATGAATATTTGCGAGAGCGATCGATTTATGTATAAAGGCCAAATATGGCCAAATGTAAACAAGTTTGAGAGAATCGAACGCAGGTAAATTTCAAACATACTATTTAGAAGTATTACCATTTACATAAGTCTGACGATCTGCTTGAAATGCGGATGGTCAAAGTTCCGGTCACTGTCAGAACAATACACATTAACGCTAGAGCTAGTGTTGCCAACCTTTATTCTAGTATCATTTTTAATCGGTCGAAAGACCGATTAGAGAGATGGCAAACTTTGGAAACCCGTCCGCTCAGGGCAAACTGATGTAACTGCAACTCGTAACAACTTTTACTTACAGCGTTTTAACGCTTATACCCGCTTGGATGACCTTATTACAAAAACTACTTTTGACCCAGATAAGCGCACTTTTGACCCAGATAAAGCGCAGGAACAGTAATTAGCAGTAAACAGGCGTTAAGTAATGTCAAGTAATCTCATAATAACTTTTAAATTATGTAATAACGGTTACAATTTGTTTCAAGTATTGAAGTATGGCATAATTACAGTATTATCAAAATCTCTGGCCAGCAAACTTTCAACACGATTATAAGAAATAGGGTCAGCGATTAGCAGCAACTTTGTGAATGAAACGAGTGCGAATCAAGTGTATCGGGTGATGTGAGCACATCTTGTAGTCGTCTGCTGTCAATATCATTCGGCAAATTTTGAGTGATCCGTTGATAGTTATACGTAGTTACGGGATCGGCCGAGTTGTGACCAGTGTTCTACGTATATGTAGCAGGTGTTGAACAGATGATAGGTCATTTTGGTCTTGAGAGGAATAGAATCGTAACAGAAAGGAGTTTGTAAGGAAACATTGCTTTAAAAGAATTTGAAAACTTAGATTGCTCTGCCTAAGAGAAAACTGATGTAAATGCAACTCGTAACAGACGTAAGTTTGAAATAGCCGTTGATCGTTTAATGCAAGGATCGTATATGTAAGGCGAAGCGCGTGAAGCTGTGCGGACAAAGGGCACAGAGTTGTGTAAAGGTTATGGCCCCCGCGGAGAGGCCATTACGTAAACATTTTCATTATGGACTGGCGATTCACCGCTTGCAACCTTGGTTTACAGACTGTCCATTCACAATACCGACTGATTAGGCATCTTTCAGCGTATGATGTATTAACCCTTAGGCTGCTAAGTGCGACTCACTGACCTTTTTTGTGGATAGTATAGATCAAGATCAGACTGCACAGAACGTGCAGTCTGATCTTAGATCTATACTGTTCGATAAGGAGATATTTCTTTTTCCAAAAAAGAATAAGTTTGACATAGAATTATTCGGGTTTTACTACCGGTTTGAAATTTCATTTCAACGCTTTAGCAGGATAAGTGTTAAATTGTTTTTACAGTCCCTCTTCCTCTCCTTCCAGCCATGGCACTACCATTTTACACAGTCACTTACATGTTTCTTCTTGATGAGTTTCTACAGACTGGAATCAGTCTGTTAACCTTTGACTAAACAATCCTGTGGGACTTTGGAAATATAGTTGGAGAAACTGCATGTATTCAGCATGTTCTCTTTTTTTTTTTCCACAGCGTTTTTCACCCATTTGAAAGATTTTCAAAATTTTGTCAAATAGAACATTTTCATCGAGGAGAAAAAACCCTGAAACTGTAACACAAATAAGCTCACTTACTGTTATATTCTCCATATCTGAATCAACGGACCAGGGAAAAAGTCTTTGCAGAGAGTACAGATTCAGACCAGAGTGCTCAGAACATGCAGTCAGATCTTGGATCTGTCATGCCAGTTTTCCAAATAATTCTACTCAAGACAGCAATAGTCCTGCAATATTAAAGCTGCTTTTCCAAGCTTAACATGTCTATTTTAACAATTTAACGCTCTAGGCGTGCAAATGTCAGCAACATGTTTGTCTCATCCATTCCATATTGGTCGATTCTCATCCTTTCCATATTTCAGGTAAAGAGATCAAAGCTACCGCAGTTATGCTCTTGCTGCTTAGAATGACTCAAATACAATGACCTTTGTTGGCTATGGACAAGTAAAGTTGCTTTTGAAGACAATAAAAGATAAAGATCAGACTGTCCTTTGAACGCAATGCAATTCAATATCACAGACGTTCATATCTAAGATCATCTAATAGTAGATAATATAATGCTCGATCTAGAACATTACCCTTATCATATCTCAGAAATACGACTTGCCTTACGAAATGCATCATACCTTATCCAAATCAACCCTACCTTATCCCCTTTGCTAGCCATAATCCCCCCTCTACCATGCATTATCAATTTCATGTAACGCGCGGCTAAAACACATGCTCATGAAATCTTCAACTAACTAACCAACTAACCGACTAACCGTTTACTTCAGGCATGCTCATGAAATCTTCAACTAACTAACCAGCTAACCGAGTGCATCAACTAACCAACAAACCCTTACATCAGTTAATCGCTTAACCTCCCCCATCAACCAACGCATCAGTTAACCAGCTAACCGGGTGCATCAACTAACCAACAAACCCATCAACCCAGTGAAACCCTTACATCAGTTAATCGCTTAACCTCCCCATCAACCAACGCGTCACGCAATGGCTAGCCAGTTTATGAGTTAGTGGGTGGCTTAAGATTTTTTAATAAAAAAAATTTTAAATTATAAATATTTAACCCTTTTACCAGGTTAAATATTTTATTTTGTTTCATCAGTCAGCCTATAATGACCCCATGATAATGTTCTATAACTACCATCCAAGAGTATCAAACCCTTTTTATCATCTTCAAAGCTTAATGCTATTTTTTTCATTTTTATAGTGGTTAATTCATGATGTTTACTTTTTATTCCTCCCATAGTTACACAAAAATCTTTTTTAGTATCCAAACAATCTTTATAAGTTTTAAATTTTAGGTCATTTTTAATTACAGACTTTTTAACTCCTTTACATTTTTTAGTTTCTGATGAACTATCTTCATAAACAAACATACCATTTTTATCAGTTAAAGCATTATCATTTTTATCTTTTCTTAAGATAAATTTTTTCATAGCATAAGTTTTTGCTCCAGGACTTACAAATCCAGTTAAAAGATCTCCCTTTAGTTCATCCTTAAACTTACCTAACACATTACAATTTTTATCACTATACAATGGATGATTTTTCGGATAATTGCTAAAGTCAAACAAATCATCGGCATCCTCTTTTAAATCTTCATACAAATCTTCAGTTTCTATTTTTAAAACAAAACTATCAGTATCAGTATAGCACATAAATACTTTATCTTCACCAAATTTATTTTTAAAATAGTTATAATAATCTTCTAACATAGTTGTTTTGCTAATATCAAGTATACTTACTCCTAAATAAATTGGTTTATCATATTTAATCCATGTTTTTTTCATATGAACAGCAACCAAATTTTCATCAAATATAGTATGATTATGAAAGTTATGTTTTGCTGTTAACTTTTTAAAACGTTCACTATTTTCACCATTAACTAATTCTATGTTTACTCTATTTCTTATATTTTCCATGGTTTTACCAAAAACAGAATTCATTGCTAACTTCCATAAATTATCTAAAAAATTATTTTCATCCTTCTTTGCTTGTGTTCTTAATTCTACACACTTATCAACATATTTTTTAATAGCGGTACTCTCTTGATATTTAATTCCACGATGTATTTTTTTAATTTTTAATCCTAATCTCTGGTAAGTCTTTAAAGCTTCATGATGAAGTATATATTTTTCCTTATCATTTAAGTTTGGTATTAACTTTTCTACTTTACTAACTTTTAATTTTTCTGCTGCTAAAGGCATTTCATTATGTAAATCATGTAACTCTTTAGGATACTCTAAATCAACCTCCAGGGTACACGGATATTTTTTCCAATTATTTAATTCTTCATCTGTCATCCACTTAAAATAGTTTACAGGTAAAGGCTTACTCATAGCCCAAGGATAAAGACTGTTTTTATCAATATAAATCCCATATATACTAGGTTTAGTTGCATCATACTCTTCACCCATATACTTATTGTTTGCTTCAAAATGTCTAATACTTGTCATGCATACGCCACCCCTTTTTGATGCTTCATAAAAGTTAAGCATATCAATATCAGTAAGTTTTTCTAATTTTATTTCGCTTACCTTAAGCATAGCATCCCATCCATATCCAGGTAAAGTATAATACCAAGCAGGATCTAAGTCAAATTCTTTATGCAAAGAAAATCTAAAGTTTTCCATAACATCAGCTAAAAGTACAACATCTGTTTCATTGTATAGTTGTAAATAATCAGACATAGTTTTGCAACCAAAAACATCCCACACTTTTAACGCGTGTGCCAAATCTTTTTCTTCTATTCCTTCTCCATTTAAGCTTGAATAAAATTCTTCTATAGGCGGTAGTTGTGTTTCTTTTAACTTATCAAAACTATCCATCCATTCATAAGGAAAGATACCCTTTCTACTTAACAATTTTAATTTTTCTTCTGTATAACCACCACGATGATTTTCTAAATAATACTTTAAATTTTTAAAATTTTTATTTTTTAAATTTTCTACAATCTTTTCTAAACTACTAGCTAAAAACTTAAAACTATCAAGAAATCTTAATTTAATATTTTTATTTCCTACCTTTAGATTTTTTGTAAAACTAATATATTTTTCTTCTGTGTTAGGTAAACAATCAATTCTACCACTAGTTTTACCAAGATACTTAATAAAAATATGTGCATCATAACCAGATAAATTATGAAAGATAACAGGTATAAAATTTGGAACTTTTGCTTTAAGATTACAATTATTACAAGCGGCTCCTCTATAATTACCAGTAAAATGACAATGATCTCTTACTTTATAATTTTCATGAGTAAATTTACCACCACATATCCAACATTTTACTTCATTTTTATGTTTTCTAACTTTATCTTCAGTTAAAATTTCCATTTTTACTGGGTTTTTATAAAATTCTTTATAAAGTTGTTTAGCATCCTTAGTTAAAGTATCTATAAAATGTTTTTCTGCATCCTCACCTACGTATCCTCTTAATACTGGTTTCATAATTTTATCATTAAAAGGACAAATTAAATAGTTATAACTTACAGGTATATGCTTTTGTGTTTCAATAGTATTACTTTTTTGTTGTGGTTCTATTTTTTGTAATATACATTCAAAATCAGCATTAACTATAAATGGTACCATAATTTTTCTACAATAGTTTTTAAACTTTATAAAAATTTCTTCAGGATTTTCAGGATCAAACTTAGGCATTATTAAATCAACTCCATCATGATCTTCACAACGCTCCATATGTTTTTCTAAAAGTTTTTCACTACCAAAATGATTCATACAAAGCATACAATACTCTACATTATGATTAGAGGCTGTTTGAATTCTCAGTAAAGCATTAATATTTTTTATTAAAACATAATGTGTTTTTTCTTCTTCATCTTCAATATATAACAAATTTATATGATTTTCTTTTAAACTTTTTATAACTCTAATACGTTTGATTTTTTCCTTACCTTCTACTATCCCAAAAACATTAACGCTAATTGTTGGATTTTGCCTTTCAAACTTATCTATATCCTGTAAAGAAACAGGATAATTAATTCCTTTCATATTTAAGCTATTTTTCTTTGATTTTAAATCATTATCAACTCTTTGTGGATTTTTATCTGTTGGATTTAAATGTCTCAAAATACAATCTGTAAAACATTCATCATTCTCACTTTTCATATTAATACATGCCTTTTTGTTAGCAATCCACTTAGGTAAAGGTATCCAACCACCTGCTCTTAATGGTTCATAAATAACACTATGTAATTTTAAATGAACCACACTATTAAACGTCCAACCACTACCACATGAAACAAAATTAATAAAATTTTCTATAATTCTTTCCATCATTTCTTCGTATACTTTTTCTATATTAGTTCCTTCTAAAATAATCTCATAACCATCTTTATCAGAAGAAGAAAAATTTGCTTCTACTATTTGTCTATTATTACCCTCTCCTCTTTCCATAAAACATTGAAGATTTAATTTTACTTTATGACTATGCATGCTTCTTAAAAGTTTTTCAATTGTTGGTTTTGTTAGCATTAAAAACTCTTGTATCGTTTTAACAGGTATACCGTCTATTTTATGTTCAGTTGCATAATTTTTTAAGGCAGATCTATTTTGTATTATTTTTATTTTTTCCTCTCTTTCTTCATCATATATACTTTTTAATTTTTTTTTTAAAGCATTAAGTTCAGGTGTTATACTTGGTTGTTCTACTCTTACATTTTCTAAGCTCCTTAGCAAATCATTAACTGAAGTAGTTTGTTGCCTGGTTGGTATTTGTCTTGGTGGTATATAGGGCGTTGGTTGTAATATTGGTACATCAATGGTATCCGGGTCTCTATCTAATATTGAGGGTCCCGTATTAATCAAAAGAGTTATTAATTCATCACGTCTAAGCCTTGAGTATCTTCTTAATCCCCTTTCCCTTGCTAAATTTCTTAATCCAGCTACATTGTATCTATCAAATTGTCGTTCCATTTTTTTTAATAAAAAATTCATTCCTTAAGTCAAATTTTATTATTTTTTTCATAAATAATAAAATTAAAGAATATCAATTCTATATTTATCATTCCATACTCTACCATTCCAGTTTTCAATCGTTTGTGGGCATTTATCAATATACTTACTAGCCTTATAAATTGATGGAAACTCTTTCACCTCTTCAGTTTCTACATCCGTTAAGGTAACCCTCTTAGGGTTTTTAGCAATATCCTTTAATCTATCATAATTAGGAATTTTTTTTAAAAATTTTTTTTCTTCCTCTTCAGGATACAAACCATGCTCTTTTAACACATCAATATACTTTTTCTTGTTCCAATAGGAATACCACTTAATATTGTTATCTGTTAATATTTTCTTAAAATCAGCAACCTTTTTCATTTTATTTAAGTAAAAATTTACTTAATATACTACACTCATCTTATTCCCATCACTCTGGAAGTTAATTAGTCTATCACTAATTAAAACTGCATAAGCTACAGTATTTGCAGGTGGATTTGCAGCACCAATTACGTTTGTTGGAGCAAATGTTGCTTTAACGTGAATATCAGTTACAGAGTACTTAAGTCTTTCACTTTGTTTTGATAAATCGAACACAAACAAAGGAAAGAGAGTTTTATAATCTGAAGGAGATATATTAGGGTTTGATACCAATTCATCCATGTTAAAAAACTTTTTTCTAAACAAAGCAGCTTCACCATACATTCTACTAAAATTATTATTAGTAAAATTTATATCATGATCATATGCAGGATATTTTTTTGAACCTAGCATTACACTAATATTTTGTACAAGTGTATTATCAAATATAGCTGGGTTTTGTTCTTGGCTATTACTTTTTCCTGATTGAAAACCTACAATTAAGAAACGTGGTACCTCAGGAGATGATTTAGATGATAACCTCCAAGTAAATCTTGTTGCTTGTGGAACCGCAATACTATCGCTTTGTATCATTCTATACCCAACTGGAAATTTTTCTTTCTTCTCAATAAATTTAAAAAGTTCCAACTTGTTTCCATCTTCAGGTATTACATGAGGCATAAACCATGATACTTTTGATAAAATAACCTTTCCAGCTTCATGTCTAGCAGGATTTCCACCTGCAGCCGCTACAGTAACAGGTCTATAAATAGCATCATTATCATTGTTTCTTGTTAAGGTTAGTGTTTGTTTCATACCATATAAAACTTTGTTATAATCTTCACAAAAACCAAATATATGTTTCAATGGTATCCTAAAACAAAATAATCCTTTACTAGCGATAGGTATATTAGCATCACCTGCACCTAAAATATAATTTCTTCTATCAGTAAATCCATTGTTTTCATCTAATACAGCATCTGCAGTGGTATCTTTACTCCACAGCTGGTTTAACCCTTGGGATTTAGAAAAGTCATGAGGGTATTTTAACAGACCTAGCATTGTGGTAGTTTGGCCAGGGTAATTAATGTTTTCTATCTCTTGTCCGCTAAGTTGATATCTAATATTTTTAAACAAATACATTAAACCATTGTTTGTTAAGCTTACCCAATCACCAACAGCAGTTGAATCATAAACGGTTCCATCAGTTTTTTGTAATCCACCAATAATCTCAAGATATGATTCTGAAGGATGATAAAAAATATCTTGAGTTTCAATATCGATCCTAATATTTCCTCCAGGGTTGTTTAGAATAGTCCCTGTAATAGGCAGATATTCATAATATTCATATTCATCAATACTATCATCTTTTAAAATCGGCGCTTTAATATTTAAAATATCCATTTTATTATATACAATTATAATTTTTAAGTCAAATTATAATTGTTATATTAATTTGCCCATAGTTGAGGGAATGATCTGTTTTCATCATTTACATACACACCCTTAAGTTTAATATTTTTAATTTTTTCTACTGTAAGGTTTTTTTTCATTTTTAAATAAATTATATTTCCGTAAAGAATGGTTACCTTAGGTATATCATTTTCTCCTAAATATTTATTTACATCTTCTTCAAATTCCTTAATGATATCAGCTTTTTCAGGTGACAATTTTAAAGTAGTCTTTTTATAATTATAATTTGTATCACTGCAATCTAATACTTCACAATCTTCATCAAGTTTTAAATTTGCATAAAGGATACTAACCTTTTTTGTATTGTATTTTTCATAATGCGTTAAATTAAATTTTAGATTTGTCATTTATTTAATGTTTATTTTTACTTAACTTAACTTAAATTTCATATTACTTTAACTCCACCACCCTTACTATTTAACTTCTTAACTAAATCTTGAATAGCAATTGCACCACCATCCATTAACTTGCTAATATCTTGCATTACAGGTTGAGTTGTTGTAGTAGGCTTTTGAGTATATTTTTCTATAATCTTTTTAGATTTTGGTGTTAAAGCCTTTTGAACTAACTTTTTACCCGCATCAACTGCTGCACTCTTTCCAACCTCTAATGCTTTTTTTGCTCCTTCTTTAGCTACACTTTTACCAACATCAACTGCTGAAGATGCAATTTGTTTAGCTGCGCTGCTTGTAAAGAGTTTTGTAAGAAAGTTAGTTAAAGTATCAAATACTCCTGCTCCTCCATAAGCATAATTTCTTTTAAATCCTCTATTTTGTGATGTAATCATTTTTTATATTTTAGACATTAATTTTTTATAAGCTTTTGTATCTAATATACGCTGTCTTTTTAATTCATCACAAATACTTACCAACTCATTTCTTACGCCTGTATGACCGGCTCCTTTACTTGCCATTAAGAGGTCTAATCTTTCTAATAGTGCATTAGGGTCAGATGGAATAATGGTAATTCCTCTTCCTAAAATCATTTCATTCCAAATTTTACTAAGTATTTTTTTCCACTTAGATTTAAGCGTTTTATCAACATATTTTACGATCCCAGTTAATGGGTTGTTATTGTAATAAAGAGCATTGGATAATTTCATTATTTCCGTATAAAAATTTAAATCAGTTAAATCATATTTTTTTTTATCTGGGTTTTTAGAAATAATTAATTCCCACAAACCAGATGTATCTGTATCATAATCTGTTTCACCAACTAATACAAAGTGATTGTTATAAATATCAACTTCTTTATCACCAATATATAATTTTCCATCTTTATCATAAAACCCAAACGTTGTATCAACTTCATCTTCTTCATCATATCTTTTTAACTGTTTTTTTGCAATTCTTCCAAGAAAATATGGTTTTCTGGTACCTTTTTCTTTACTTTCTAATTCAATACTTTCTATTTCTTCAGAGCTAAATTTTTCTATATCAAATGCAAATATAGTAGGAAAACCTTCTAATTTAATAGCTCCAATTTCTTTTACTGATTTTTTAATAGGGTCTAGTTTTTCTGAAACAGGTCTAAAAAACCTAGAAAGTTGTTGTTGATATTTAAGTCTACCTGTTTTCTCTGCAAGCTGATCATCACGAATTTTTTTTTTTAGTTCAAGATATTCTTTTACTGTTTGTTCCCTTTTTAAAGGGTCTTTTATCTTCAAAAATGACATTTTTTAAAAAGTAAAAAAATTTTTTAATTTGTGTTGTCTATCTCACATGCACAAGAACACTTAAACTTAGGTGGTTTTATTTTTAATTTGAATGCCTTTCTACAAGTCTCCTGAATTCCTCCCGTGCTTCTATTCGTCCCTTCTCTATCAAAGACTCTGACTCCTCTAGCTTGCTTTTTTTCTTTGACTTACTCCTAATTTCTTCCTTCATTTGTTTGTATTTTTCCAATTCATCCATAATTAAAGTAAATTCTGAATGATCTATTTTGTTGTCTGTTATTGCTTTTGATATATGTGTAAGTAGTGTGTTTAGCTTTGAATCTGCTAACATTTTAATCTGAAGGTGTTTTTCAGATTTTGTTCTGCTTCTTCTAACTACAAACTTACCCACTAAAGCGGCTAACCCAACAACTAAAGCACAACCTTCTAGAACCATAGTTGCAGGTATCGCTACTACGGTTGATAGTAAAGCGATTCCCCCTGCTCCGGCACCTAGTGCTATAACGGTTAGTCCAGCTTCTACATTGTCCACACTCTTACTAATCTTCAAGTATTTTTTACTTAGTTGCTCTCTTTCCCTAACTTCATTTTCTAGAAAAGTCTGAATTTCTGATATCTTTTGTAGCCTGAAGGATTGACCATTGTCTCTTGAGGTTATTACTGGCTCTAATGATGGAGCATTTGGCATATTTCGTGCTTCTGGTAGCTCTGGATAAATCTTTTCTTTTAGTTCCATTTTATTAACAGCAACATATTTTTAAATAGAATAGTAAAGACGACACAAAAAGGTGTTTTCTTGTATTTTTTTTATTTTACCAGAGTTGTTTGTAATTGTTGCAACCATGTCATCCACCTCTTCTAATGAAACTTCATTTGTAATAGATAATTGATTAAGTTTAAGATTATAAGATAAAGAAGCTAAAACAAAACCTTTACTCATATTGAAGCCCATACCTAAGGCTATCGTCATCGTTTGTCCTCCTTCTATTACTAACGGTTGTTGAGTAAAAATATCCCATGTAACAGGATTAACTTTTTTAGCTGGGTATTTAACTTCTACAGGTTTCCAAAAAATAGTTTTTGGTTGAACTATTTTATGTTTTCCATTTCCAAATTTATGCACATTCATATTTTTTATTTAAAATATTGCTCCTAATATAGGAATATTAGCAAATGGACTATTAGGTCCTAAAAGAAGACCTTTTCCATCATAAATTTTACCACCTTGTTTTAAATACAATCCATCACCGACGGAACTCAATCCTTTACCTTTGTATGGTTTAAGATATAAACCTTCACCATCAGTTTCTACTTGACAGACGCAACCACCTTTCTTAAGGTAAAGCCCGTTACCCATTGCTTTTTGAACACCTGAAGAAGCTAGACCAGATAGTGCACCAACTCCTATTGCAGGTAAAACAGTTCTTGCTAATGTAGGTAGAACTGATGAAGCTAAACCAGCCAACAAAGGTAAAAATCCTCCCTCTACTTTCATATTATGCTTAAGTTGTCTAGGAGACATATTAATCGTTGTTCCCTTTTTACCTTTATAAGCTTTTGTAAGTTTATTTACTTGTGAATTGGTTAGTGCTATTACATCATTACCATGAATATCTTCATACTTTAAACGAATACTTGCCGGAGCTTTGTTTCTAAAAGAATGTAAAATTTTTTCTTTTTGTCCGTCTGATATATTTATTTTAGCGTTAATATAGTTTGTCATTTTTTATATTTATCTTGACTCTCTTATATGAAATCTAATTGTTAAATTTTCCCCTCTAAGATTGAGTAATGTTCCATCTTGGTCTGTAATTGATACATTTAAATCATGTATTTCATTTAATGTTAGAGGAAGATAAACAAGGTTTACCGGATTTTCTATTATTTTATATCCTGGTGATACATTTGGAAAAAAACTATAAATCGTATTTCTTTGTGAACCATTAACAAAACTACCTGAAATTAAGTCAATATTAACTAGTAAGCTATTAATACTAAGAATATTTACTACATTTTCTGATTCATGAAATCCTTGTTCATATTTAGCACGAGAGAACCCTAATACTTTAGCAATAGAATTTTGTTGGTTAAAATCAACCTGATATCCATTTTCTAAAACAAGAATAGACTTTAAAGTATTAGTATTTGCTGAGATGTTAATATAATATTCTTCATTAACAGCATCATAATGACCTTTTTTTCTCATTTCTTGTTGAATTACATCATTAATATCAATTAGATCATAACTTCCTTCAGGTATTTTTATTTTTACCCATGATGCACCATTATCTGGTGTATAAACAAAAATGTTATTGCTTGCATCAATATTAGGAAATGAATAATAAGTTTCAAGATTAACCAACGCTATTTCATATTCTTTATCTTTTTCTAATAGAAGTGGAGGAGTAAATCTTGTGTTAAACTCTGTTTTATTGTCACTTACGATAATTTGGAATGAAGTTTTATGGTCGGTGTTTTTTACTATCTTTTTAAGTAATTCTGCTTCCATTTTATAATTTGTAAAATATATTTTAAAATGAAAATATATTTTTAATAGCGTGGTATGTAAAAGTTGTCAAAACCACATCTATATTTTCCATCATTACGGTTCTTAGTTAAATCTAACACTACAAAACCATGAGGTCTTTCCCAACATTTTTTACAAAAATTGATAAACTCTGTTTTAGTCATATCATCCCCTACATGATCACTATAAATATGATTAAGATTTTTTAAGTTTTGTTTAAACAAACATATTAAGTTTGCATTTTCTCTAATTGTTTGACGGGGTAGTCTAAAATAATTTTGTGCTAGATAAAAACAATCAGCATTACTATGTCTACCCCTTACATAATAGTTTTCACACTTGTTTTGTCTTTCTAAAAGTAAGTCATCAAATATCATTAAGTTTTTATTTGATGCATTTAAATCTCTTGGGTCAGGAACATCACTAGCATATTCAAAAAATTCACAATTGATATCAGATTTTTCCTTAATTGTTTTTGCCCATTCTTCAACTAATGCTGTAGGTGAAATATCGCGGTTTTGAACTTCATCTTTAAGTGAAAACAACCTTAGTATGTATTCTTTTGGTATTTTTTCTTCAAAAGCTTTTTTAAGTATTCGATATTCTGGTTGAAACAAACTTTTTCCAAAAACGCATAAGTTGTTATAATCTAACCAATCAGGTCTTAACAAAAGGTTAAGTAAAAGTGTAGTTTTACCACATCCTGATTTACCTACTATTAAACCTCTGATACTCCTAGGTAAAAGGGGATGGTTAAATCTTTTTGCTAATGTTTCATTCCAAGATAAATTAACAATATCCATTTTATATTTAAAAAAATTATTTAATATAAAAAAAATGTATTGCTTTAAATGTAAAAAGAAAACTGATACTACTGATATACAGTATACGGTAAGTAAAAATGGTAGAAATATGATGCGTGGAAAATGTGTTGAATGTGGAACAACAAAAACACAGTTTATTAAACAACAAGAAGGTGGGTCATTGTTAAACAAAGCAATCAATAACTTGCCTGTTGAAATGCATTTACCTGGACATAACTTTACTGGTCCCGGTACCAAGTTAAAGAAAAGATTAAATCCTGACTTAACACCTAAAGATTGGTCAAAGCCTGTTAATCGTGTTGACAAAGCGGCATATCATCATGATATTTGTTATCTTAAGCATAATGATACTAAAACACGTAATGATGTGTGTGATGCTAATATGCTTAAAGAGTTAAACGGTATCTATAATCCAACTATTAAGGAAAGAATGGAAAGAGGATTGGTTTCTTCATTGATAGGAACCAAAAAAAGATTTGGTATGGGTGTCGGTAAAAAAAAAATTCGTTAGCAGAAGAATTACATAAACCTGTAAAAAGAAAATTTAAGAAAAGGAAAGTTAGAGTAAATGGTATCGATAGGATATGGGCAGCAGATTTAGTAGATATGCAAGCATTTTCTAAACTTAATCGTGGAGTAAAATTTCTTCTTGCTGTCATTGACATCTTTTCAAAATATGGGTGGCTTATACCATTAAAGGATAAAACAGGAAAATCTGTTTCTGTTGCACTGAAGAGTATTTTTAAGGAAAGAAAGCCAGAAAAAATGTGGGTGGATCGGGGGAAAGAGTTTTATAACAAAGAAGTTAAAGATTTGGTTGAATTGTATTCTACTGAAAATGAAGAAAAATCAAGCGTTGTTGAGAGATGGATTAGAACAATGAAAGAAAAAATGTGGAAGTATTTCTCTGCTCACTCAACAAATGTTTATATTGATGTATTACAAAATCTTGTTAAGGAATACAACAACACGAGGCATTCTTCTATTAAGATGACGCCAATTGAAGCAAGTAAGAAGAAGAATGAAAATAAAGTTTGGACAACATTGTATCCTGATTATGATCAAGTAAGGGAGGATATCAAACCAAAGTTTTCTGTTGGAGACAAAGTAAGGATAAGTAAAAAGAAAAAGACTTTTGAAAAAGGTTATACAACGAGATGGACTGAAGAGGTTTTTACAGTTACAGAAGTAAAACATACGACGCCTATAACGTATAAGATTGAAGATTTAAATGGTGAAGAAATAAAAGGTAGCTTTTATGAACCTGAACTACAAAAAACGAGTCAAGAGGTGTTTAGGATAGAAAAGATTATTAAAAAAGGTAAAAAGAAATCTCTTGTAAAGTGGAAAGGTTATTCTGATGAGTTTAATTCATGGGTTGATAATAATGCTATTGTAAATATTTAAGTATATAAAAAATGGAAAATATTTTAATTGATAATATAACTTTACCAAATAAACCATTAAGCAATTTTGAGCTTGAGGATGCCGTAAAAAAATTAAAAATAAAAAATTTTAGAGGAATATTTTTAAGAGATACCCTACCTAAAAAAGTAAGAAATAAAGAATGTGGTATATTAAATCTTGATGATGCAGGCGGACCTGGTACTCATTGGGTTGCTTGGTTTAAAGATGGAAAGAAAAAAATTTATTTTGATAGTTATGGTATACAACCACCTCTCGAAATTATAGATTATTTAAAAAGTCTAATACATTACAATACTGACCAATTACAACAAGCAGGTGAAGTATTTTGTGGTCATTTATGTTTATATATTCTTAAAGAATTGTGCTTGGGTAACAAATTTCAAGATATTTTAAATAAACTTTTTTAGCAATATTAAAAATGCCTGTTGATAAATTTGGAAGAATGGATGAAGTTAAAACAAGCGGTGATGGGGTATCACTTGCTTACATCTCAAATAATTTTTTACGTAAAGATGGAACAACATCTGTTGATGGTTCTATAAATATGAATGGAAACACGCTAACGAGAGTTAGTAATCCAGTAAATCCGCAGGATGTTGCCACTAAAAGTTATGTTGATGCAAACGCTGGGCTGTTAGTTGAAAATGGAGGATATCATATGACAGGATATTTAAATATGGGTTTTAATAAAATAAAAAATATTGCGGACCCAGAGAATCTTAGTGAAGCTGCTAATAAAAAATATGTAGATGCTGTTGTTGAGTCAATAACTGCAGGTAGTAATGCTTTAACAAAAAACCGATATGGAACTTTCTTAGCAGCTGGTAAAATAGATATGAACACTCACCCACTTACTGGAATACCAAATCCTACAGATCGTGATTCTGCTGCTAATAAAAATTATGTTGATAATGGAGGAGCCATTGTAAAAAATCCTGATGGAAGTTTTACAGCAATATCTAATGTAGATTTTCAAGGTTTTACTATAAAAAATGTTGCGGCACCTACAGAAGAAAGAGACATAGCAACAAAATCTTACGTGGATGGAAAAGTATCACTTCCTTCTCTCATAGGTCCTAAACCTATTATAAGCGTGCATGCAGAGGAACAAGGAGATTTAAAAAATGGTAATTTTGAGTTTGCTTTTGGTAATGGTAGCACCGGAGAAAGTCATGGGTTAGGAGGTTATTGTATGCCTGTTTCTGGTAGAATTATAAGAGGAACTTTAATGGTTGTTAAAGGAACCGGTGCTTTAAGAGAAGAGTCAAAAGTTAATATTGTCATAAATGGAGTTGAACAACCTAACTACTCCATAATAAAAAATAAAGGAGAAGGTTGTAGTTGTACAGTTTTTCCTATACCTTTAGAGGTGGAGCAATGTGATGTTATTAACTTTATAACAAGGAGAAATAACCCTAATGCTAAAAATGCATATTTAACAATACTGATAGAATTGGACTTGTAAAATATATAACCCTTTACTGGGTTAAATATTTATAGAAACTTAAAGTTTTATGTTTATACTATATTCTTTAATATCATTAATACAACTTTCAAGGAAACTTAATTTGTTTGGACAGTCTAAAAATCTTTGTTTCAAATCATTTAAATCTTCAAAGAAAAAACAATGATTAACACGAATGCTGCTGCCGCCACCGCGAAATATTATGTTTAGATCTTCTATTGATTGTTCATAAAGCATTTTACTGTAGTAATAGTATATATCACTAAACCATCTAGGAATTTTATAAGGCATTACGGTACCATTTGTGTAAATGATTTTGTTTGTGTTTATGGGATGAATATTTGATTTATACTTAAGTAGGTCACTTAGCTTTTGCTTAAAATCTGGCTCTAGCATTTTTATTTTATAAAATTTTTTATTTTATAAATTTTTTTATTTTATAAAATTTTTTTTATTTTATAAAATTTTTTTTATTTTTTTCCTTATAAAGGCTTATAATCTTCATCTTCTTTCATAAGCCAGTCAGTAAAGCCTGTTTTCATACTTTCAATAAAAGATACTATAGCAAAATCTAGATTAAAATCTTCTTCTTCACTCTCTTTAACTTGATCTATAAAATCTTCTTCACAACATTTGGTATACTTATCAAAGTAATACATTAAGTCTTCTTTAACACATTTCACGTTGTATAGGAGTTTAGACGCTAATTCTTCATAGTAATCTACTTCTAAATCATCTAAATCAAGATGCACAATATGACCTAAATTTGTTTTAGGACAAATCAATCGTATGTGGACACGTCTTTTATAATAGTTTATCCATAACTCTGCTTCGCTAAAATCATATTCTTCATATTTAGATTTGTTTACTTCTCCCCAGTTTTTAGTATGTTCGGGGTATCCTTTGTATTTTTTTTACTGTTTTTAATGCTTCTTCTAGTATCCATTTTTCTTTCTCTGTATGATCGGTTCTAAGATATACGTCTCTTTCTTCTGGATCTAGTTCATCCCAGGCTCCTTCAGGATGCATTTGTTTGGTATAATATTTACCATCGGGGCCCATAGTTTCCACGGAGAAGGTCATGGTCTCTGGGTTAAAGTTGTTATAACGAAATAGCATCTCGTTAATGTATTCTTTTGTTTCTTGGTCGGTTGTAAAACTCATTTTATCTATGTGTCTTCACCTGTTATATTCTTGGGATTTAAAAAAGTAAAATCAATTTTTATTTACATGTCAACAAAATAAAAAAATTAATTTTAAAATTTTTTTTACTTAATTTATTTAGTATGGGCTTTTTAACATTAATCCATATCCTGTTTTACTTACCGTAATACCTAACATATAATCAATTAAAATTAAATAATTACAAACGTTTAATATTTCTCTTCTTAGTTTTATATGTTTTTTACTCTTTCTATCTTCTTCTTCATTTTTAAAAATAGATGCTTTTTCCACAATTTCTTTATAATTTTTTATCACACAACTAGTAATATTTTTTTTCAATTCTTCCTTTTTGTTTTCTCCTTTAATTTTCTTTTTGTCAATAAAAGAAAAAACATTTGCTAAAGTTTTATTAGAAACATTATCAGTATTAGTTTTTTTAATTAAGTTATTTACAAAATCATGCATATACTCCATTATTTCATTTATAGTAAAAGAAGTAAAAGAACACATATTTTGATCTAAAATAACTTCATGTTTTTTAATGATACCTATTTGTTTTCCTCTTAACATTTTTTTATATACTTGCTTACTGCAATTTATAACTTCTAAATCAAAAAATTTAAATTTTTAATTTTTTTAATTTTTTTAATTTTTTTTAATTTTTCAATTTTTAATTTTTTTAAATTTTTTTTTAATTTTTTTAATTTTAAATTTTTAATTTTTTTAATTTTTAATTTTTTTTATTTTTTTTATTTTTTTAATTTTAAATTTTTTTTTAATTTTAAATTTTTTTTTAATTTTAAATTTTTAATTTTTTTAATTTTTTTAATTTTTTTAAAAAATTTTTTATCTACTACATAAGGGATTGATATGTTATAATAATTGAATTAAAGGTAAAAGGATTATTAAGATAGAAGTTAGTTTGATTTAATTATGATTGCTTAACCTATTGGTTTTGATAATTTTATGAGCATGCGATTGACGTAAACGGTTAGTTGGTTTGTTGGTTAGTTGATGCACCCGGTTAGCTGGTTAACTGATGCGTTGGTTGATGGGGGAGGTTAAGCGATTAACTGATGTAAGGGTTTGTTGGTTAGTTGATGCACTCGGTTAGCTGGTTAGTTAGTTGAAGATTTCATGAGCATGCCTGAAGTAAACGGTTAGTCGGTTAGTTGGTTAGTTAGTTGAAGATTTCATGAGCATGTGTTTTAGCCGCGCGTTACATGAAATTGATAATGCATGGTAGAGGGGGGATTATGGCTAGCAAAGGGGATAAGGTAGGGTTGATTTGGATAAGGTATGATGCATTTCGTAAGGCAAGTCGTATTTCTGAGATATGATAAGGGTAATGTTCTAGATCGAGCATTATATTATCTACTTCTAATTGTCTGTTTATTTGGGATGTATATGGGAAAAATAAAAAACGACCATGAAATTGTAGCCTAATGTTTGATATTGTTTTCCTGACTGTAAAAGGCTAGTCGATTAACCGAGTGTTTTAACTCTTAACCAAACTATCCTTTGTTAATGCCCATGAGAAAGAAACTGAAAAAATGGTGAGAAAAGGGGAAAATGCAGGTTACCATTTTCTCCTTTTCACATGTTTTTTTTTTACCCTTTCAATGATTCACATCATCATTTGGTCTACATTTAATTGGTCACGTGCAAATGCTTTTGATTTGAACAAGTCTAAAACTTTATCACCTGGTAAAGAGTTGACGGTTAGGGAGCTATTGGGTATCTACATTCTTTGAAAGTATAAGGTAGGAGAAATTTGCCAGCAGACGTTTGGATTGGACGATTTGGCCCGCTAAAAAATAGGTAGGACAGTTTGTCAAGATGAAAACGATGTCATGTCAAAAATGGAAAAATGAAAGACCCCCAAGCAGCCAAAAGTAAACGGTTCCAAAGTTATAATGCAGGCAATTTTTATGCGGCTGTTATATGTTACAATACAGTTACCAAAGTTGCCAAAGTTACAGAAAAGAATATTTATATTTCTTCACTCTTTTAAGGGGTTGGTAGGTACTGCTGTTCATGATGAATGATATCTAAAACTTGAAAATGGGTATCGCTGATCAGAATTGTCACATATTTTTTACGTTCTATTGCTGTCGGCTGGCAAACATAGCCTATATCTTAACCAACGGTTAAACGACTAATTTTGTAAAAGACATTTTAAAAAGGAGGGGGATCCTACGTGGTTCATTTGTAAGGTGTAGGATTTTTGTCCCATACACAGTTCAAACATCTACCATTTGATTTGTGATTTCAAACCACTGTAGTTATTCAGTGTCGACCGATTACAGTGCTTACAGCACTTTTATTTTTTTTGCCAGTGGCCATCTGCACTTTAACACAATGTTAGCCTAACTATAATTACCATACACTGAAATGATATGATTGAAGGTTACATGTGTTTTACACCCAGAATTGTTTATATATGGTCACTATTGTGCCTTTTATTCTGAATATCAGTTGGTTATTTGCTAGCGCAGTTATTTATTGATAGATCCTGAAAATTCCAGTACTACGCCTCACACCAAAACTGGGTCCATCGATACCATCTGGTGGCCGAAGTGGAAATAAATAATGAACCATGCGCTGTGAAGATGGGGCTTAATACATCTGCAAAAAGTATCGACCAGTTCGCGCATGCTGACCTGGCCGAAACATTTTGCTATCTGTCAATTTTCTGCATGCAAGAGGACCAGACTACCCCATGATTCAGTCAGTTGTTGTACAAACTGGATTTTATGGATCCATAATTATATGATGACAAGATTGGTATACTGCATTGCAGAGATGCATTAAGACCCCTTTTGCCAGTGCATGGCTCAAATATATTGACCGAACTCTTGTGCCCAAAAAATATTTTAAACGTTATTTTGTAAATATCACTGGTGATAATATTGGTGAGTGTAGGCCGCATTGCACCAATGGAATACTTTGCAGTAATACAAGTAGACAAAATGTGTACATTCGAAGCTGTGTTCGTAAAATTTGTTCACTACACTCTGTCAAGGCTCGACACCAGACAAAAGGAATTGGAGAAATTTATAAACAGACCAAAATGTTTCCAAAATGGTCGTCTACATCAAGAAAAAAAGTCATCTGCAAGAAGGAGCAAGTAACCGTGACAAAACATTTGAGCTTGTTTCCAATGTCAGAAGTTACTCTACATGGAGGAATATTGGAGTGCTTAGTGCATGAACCGATAAAAATCACAAGCGATCCTGGATCATATTCACAGACAAATCTGAACAATTCTTGATCATTTCAAAGATGAATCACGTTCACCTTCAATCCAAATAGAATCTAAATAGAATTGAATTTAAAATAATTGTCGAATATGGCAATGGAGCATTTCATTCTGAGTCAATTCTATTAATACATATAGTATAAATGAGTGTTTTGCCACACTCTAAAAAAAGGGGGCTTAACTCTTTACCAAACGACAAGTTTTGTACTTGACCAAATTGAAAGGATTTGCAGACAACACAATAAGTGTAGCACAAGTGATGATTTTTGTCTTTGATAGGGTAGAAAAAATTGTGGAAAAAGGAGAAAATGCTGGTTTCCAGCATTTTCTCCTTTTCCCACAATATTTTCAAAGGGCTACTTCCTCAAGGTCGTTAAAACTAGGGATTGCGTGGTAAAGAGTTAATACATCTCCGTGATGCATTATACTAAGCAAGTCATCACATGCTCATGGGGTCAATAAAATCAAATTTGCCCGACTGAATCATGAGGTAGAATGGTCCTTTGACGAGCAGAAAAGTCAAAATAGCAAAAAAGTTCGTTTCATGTCAGCCTGCGCGGACTGCGCAGGCTGACATGGATAGATAATTTTTGCAGATGCATTAAGCCCCCTTTTCAAAGAGCATGACTGAAATTGTATGGATGCGCTCTCAGTGAATACATAGATCGATCCCGACCGACCACGACGTTAACATTCAAATATAATCGATGCGGGCGATTGGATGAAGGGTGCCTTTCGAACAAAACTGTTTTGCCTTTTACCGTATCTGAATACATGGATCCGTGGCGATGAGATAAACCGACTTCCTTGGTTACCGTCGTTAAGGGCTCACAAACAAACGCAGTAAATACATATACATTAAAGCAGGAAGGCTACTTAAATCGTGCTGTCATGCCTGTCTCTTTCGATTAAAATCCGGAAAAATAATCTTTTTCATATGTTTCTGCCGCTGATGGATTCTCCGCAAGAAATATATGGATACTTGAACTTATTTACACAAGGATTTGTACAAAAAGTGTGAATTTCAGGGCTACGGACAATGTAATACATGTGCCAGCAAAATTTTGAACTTCTACGAGAAAGAATGAAACAACTCGTAATCCTCTGCAGTTTTGCTTAAGAATAATAGAATAAAAGATGATTGATTTTTCGTAAGGCTTGTTAGGTTGTCTCAACATCGTATTCGATAATAAATTACACTATATTTACAAGCATTTTGAAATATTTATAGATTGTCTCATTCAACAGAGAGGTGGAAATCTGAGAAATGTTTAAATTTCAAGTTAAGGGAAAATAGTTGCCTGACGATTTTAGAAAAAGTGTAAAGTGTGCTGTCAATTAACAAACTTGCTAATATCATTGGCGGTAGTTTGTTTTATCTTATGATATAGGCCTACTGAAGACAGCGGGTAGTCGAGTGGATTACAGCGGCGATCAAACACACATCTTATCAGTTAACAGTTTACCGCCCTTTGAAATGGCAGATGTGCTAATCCACCTAAATATGGCTAAGTCAAAAGCTGATTTAATTAACATAAGTTGCCTTTTGAGCTAAACTACCAAAACTGTACACAACAGAACTTACTCTGTTTCATAAATGAAATCTACATGTACCTTCAGTAAGAATACACGTTGTAAACACACATAATATCGCACTTCTCCATCATTAACAGTCGCTTGTTTGTGAGCCGAAATAGCAGACAGCAAGGCCAAATAAGTGCGATGACCTGATTGGTCGAATATCGATTTCCACGGATCCATGTATCAAGCACTTTTTCATACAATAGACATAAATTGCTTGAAAAATCAATCGTTTAAAAAGAACAGTCACAAGCTGCCACTATTTTCTCATGAAGACCAGATGTCCGTACCGTTCGGGGATCGTCTGTAAAGGAAAACAAAGAGAGAGCAAGCTTTGTTCAGCAGAAAAAAGGTGAGTACTTCTTTCATTTTAATTGTCTGATTGGTATGTAAAGCCGTTTTTAACATAATTAAAGATATATCCCGGCGGTCAGTGCACTCTATCCATGCCTCCCTGGAGTTTCTTTTACCAGTATATCGCACAATATCCTTTCCCAGCCACTGGCTGTTTTCCCACACACCTATCGTCCGAGCAATGATTAACGGTGGGAGGGATATGAATCCTGTTGCAATAAAGATCTCGAAACTCTGAAAGAAACTGGCTCTTCCATATGAGCCGTGCTCTGTGAAAAGGGGGCTTAATACATCTGCGAGAAGTACCCGAAACTTTTCGCTATTGATCAATTTTCTGTACATCCAGGGACCAGTCTATCTCATTAGTAGTTTCTTACACAACACGGGTGTTAGGGATGTATGATACATGTACTTTGATGACTTGCTTGGTAGCATGCATCACGGAGATGCATTGAGCCTCCTTTTCACTGAGCATGGCTCATTTAAATGTTTTATTCACTTTTATTTGTTGGCATCTAAATAAGACCGATTTTTTTCTGTTGTCTGAAAGACTATTTCCGATGCCATAGAAGATGTTTTTATCATGGTCTAGTAGCAGGTAGCGGACAGCGTAGACCAATGATCAGATTGTATGTTCTGTACAATCTGATCTTGATCTAAGTTTTCCGCAAATGCTCTGCAATTCGCCATCGGCAGTGACCAAGGTAAACATTTTAAAGATACATCTACGCCCGTTTTCAGCCAGTTTTTTGCCAATTTTTAACTCAATTCATTCTTATTTTATGAAACTATAATCATTATTGTATCTTTAAGCCAAATGTTGCGCCTGACGGCTGCAAGGCTGCACAGATTACGACGGAAAGAAAATGCTATTCATTTTCTAGAGGCCATCAAAGCAAACACTGTTGTGGTTTTCGGTTTTAAAAGAGGACAAATCCTTTGTGTTTTTCTATCCCTTTACACCATATATATCGATTATTTATCTATGTACACACAGGTGACCAAATTTTACACACTATCAAGTTTCAACAGCGTTTTTCCTCTCTGGTTGTAGAGATGTATCTTTAAATTCGTGAAAATCCGCCGTGTATTGTTATACACTTTATGTCATACAAAGGTTCAAGGCTAATGGATTTTATTTGCCGTCAGAATGTGTAAAACGTCTTTCTGCACCACAAGCAAAAACAGCATCTTTTGTGGACGGCATAGATCAAGATCAATCGGCATGGACCGTGAAGTCTGATCTTGGATCTACACCAGTCGCTTGTTCAGACAAAATTTTAAGATTTTTAAGGCTCTCTGAGTATCAGCTGATAGTATTTTCAACCTCAGAAAGACGTCGAGTTTATATGAGCCCTGCTCTGTGAAAGGGGGCTTGATGCATCTGCGAAAAGCATCTATCCAGGTCAGCCTGCGCGATCCGCGCAGGCTGATCTGGGCCGAAACCTTTCGCTATTGGTCGGTTTTCTGTATGTCTAAGGACCAGTCTACCTCATGATTCAGTCGCTTGTAAGACAAAGTGGCTTTATGGATGCGTAATTATGTGATGTCTTGCTTGGTAGACTACAAAGCATCTCGGAGATGCATTAAAAACCCCTTTACCAGAGCAAGGCTCATATATTTGGCGTCGAATGCGTTAAGCTTGAAAGCTAGAGTGTTTTTCTTTTCTGTCAGATCTACTCTTCGCCATTTACGACCATGAAAAAGCGACCTAGTGAGAAAAGAAGACACTGCTGGTGAGCATTATTTCTCCTTTTCCTATATTGTTTTTTTCTTTCTTTTCGAAGTGTAACGGGAGATCACTCCTTCCTTACGGCATAGCTTTCCCGTACAAAATTAATACCTGACAACCGCGTTTAGGAGAATTTTCTTTAGCTCAGGGGTTAGTGTATTGGTCTTTTAAACCCCTCGATAAACGAGGATATTTGCCCGCACGGGTTCGAATCCCAGTCGTGCGGTTTGTATTTGAGCTATGCATTTGTTGCGAACTTTCAAGTTCGTAAGAAAAAACAAAAGGTGCATTCAAACTATCGCCTTCTAGTACTCTCAATATAATCGAGTCTAATTTTTTTTTTGAAACATTTCTGTTAAATAACCTCCCAGGGCGAGGATTGAACCCAGGACCACTAGATCTAGGTGAACGCTCTACCACGTCGCTTGAAAACCTAGCTCTATAGCAAGGCAGTATAAGTGTGCCCTTATGCAAACACAAGCTATACATTTGAGCCATGCTCTGTGAAAAGGGGCTTAATGTATCTGCGAAAAGTATCGACCCAGGTCAGCCTGCGCGGACTGCGCAGGCTGACCTGGGCCGAAACTTTTCGCCATTGGTCAGTTTTATGTATGTCAAAGGACCGGTCTATCTCATGATTCAGTCGCTTCTTGGACAAAGTGGCTTTATGGATCACTAATTACATGCTGTCTTGCTTGGTACAATGCATTACGGTTGATGCATTAAGCCCCCTTTTGCCAGAGCACGGCTTATTCATATCTATGGAATAGACCAGTATCTTACATTCTGTCGCCTGGAAAAAGAGTTGATGACATTTCCAAACCGTGGCGCGTTATTGGCGTTGACTTTTTCAGCGACAGATGTAAAAACTCGACCTATTTCAACTACTGAAAGGGAAATCAACTAAATCCCAGGACTTTTATCTTATCAGCTTGACTAAGCAACCGGACGATATGGATCGAGATCAGACTGCACGTTCTGTGCAGTCTGATCTTGATCTATGCCTTCCGGAAAAGGTCAAAGGAATTTGAGCTACGAAAAACAGGATACGGGCAAAGTGATTCTTTAATCATATTGACGCCAGTAGGCCTATTTAAAGCGTTGAACACGTATGTCTCCACTGAAGCCAATCTGTCACCAACGCTACACCTGTTGTAAGGCATAGCTATTTATGGTGAATAAAATCGATCGTGCAGGTAAGACGTACATAAATGCAAAATAATGTGTCACGCTTTGGGAAAAGGGGTAGTAATGCACCTGCATAAAAGTATCGACCCCCATGTCAGTCCGCGCTAGTCTGGGTCCAGGCGGTAATAATTACTGAATTACTCACGCTCTCCTAATTCCAGTCTGCTATTAATCTTTGGTAGCTATCTGTTTCTCGCTTCCGTTATCATTACAGTCTGGGGACACTCGAGGGTCTTCCCAGGATTATCAATTGTGCCGATAATCTAATTATAGACTTGTTTATCGCGTGACGTCACAATATTGATAACGATGGATTCCCACTGTTTCAAGTACAACGGGGGTAATTTCATAAATGAGGGACTTTTCCGAACCGGTCAATGCCATCAAAAATACGCCGCGGCCTTCAGCAACACTTGTTATTGTTAAAATATCCTCCAAAATCATTGTAAGTAACCCGTTTGAAATTTTGCTGTCAATAGTTTCAAAGATGGCGCGAAAAAACAGGAGGTGATAAATCCAAGGCATTTCGAATTTCGGTATCTATTTTTAGTCATTTATATTGGAAAACGATTGCTACATCTGTTTTACATCACTGTGAGATGGGGTGAAGAAGATGTTACTTGAAGGTCCCAGGCCGTCATTTTTGACAAAGTAACGTCCGAATGATAGAAAAGGAAAAATGAACGGAGTTGAACCCAGGCTAGTCCGCGCGGGCTAACATAGGGTCGATCCTGTTGCTGTTTACAAGTCAATTATCTGCATGTCCAGTGACCATTCTACCTCATGATTCAGTTTGTTGTTAGACAAAATGGATTTTAGGAATCCATAATTAAACGATGCTATGATTGCTATAATGTAGGCCTATATTCTAACATGACACGTGAATTCGGCTCTGTGGTGAAATTTACGTAATTCTGTATAAAGTGACGTAATTCTAGAATAACCATGGTTTACCCAAGGGTATTAATCCGCATCCGCTTTTGTATACTATGTATGAGCTTGTTTTCCTTTGATAAAGAGTTGGTCGTGTTAGAATCGAAATAATCTTAGAACTTTCTATCGTAGTTTATCGTTCAACAAACCACGGTTGTGAGTTATGAGGTGCAACGAATAAACCACTAGGGCTATTGCCCCCGTGGTTTATTTGTTGTGTCTCATCTCAGGTATGCAAGGGCCTCTTTTCAAAGAGCATGGGTTATAAGACTGTGTTCGATGGTTTGAATGTTGTCTTATGCTACTTTCTCGAAGTATTTTGATTATTTCACGGCGACAACATGCAAGTCTATTTACGTCTTCCCAAGGCTATTGTTTTAAAGCACATTACCACAGCGCACCCTTGCATGACCGGCAGGAACAAGCAGAAATCAAAACAGAATTTTCCGACTAAAAAACTATTGCATGAACCCTTTACCACACAGTCGCAAGTTTTAACGACCAGGGCCTGTATCACGAAAAAACTTAAGTCTTTTATTTTACTCAAGTCTGCGAACATACTTATTTTCCGACTTAATATGAATTTGTTACATGTATTCCAGATGGATTTTACTAACACTAACAGACTTATAACGTTCTCATGTCCTTTGTTGATACGACGTTTCGGACTTAAATCAGCAAAATATTGGACTTAGGTCTGTTAGTTTACTTAAACCCATTTATTTTGCTTAGTGTAGTCTGAAACGTAGTGTCATTTCAGAATTTGAGAACGTTACTACACTCTACCAATGTTGCCGAAATAAGTCTCAAATAACAAACTGTACCCAAGTCAAATGATTGATTGATTGATTGATTGATTGTATGGTGTTTAACGCCGTTTTCAACATTATTTCAGTTATATCACGGCGGCCAGTGCACCTATCCATGCTTTCCTGTAGTTTCTTTTACCAGTACTCCGCACAATATTCTTTCCAAGCCACTGGCTGCTTTCCCACATAGCCATCGTCGAAACAATGGTCAGCGGTGAGAGAGGAATGAAGTACTTAAGTCAAAACCCGGGACCTTTAGAAGATTTGAGTAAAATAAGAGACAAAGTTTTTTCGCGAAACCAGGCCCAGGTAACCAACATTTTCTCCATATTCAACCATAAGTTCTGGCATTCCAAAGATCAATACCTTCATTCGAGCAACATTTAGTTTATCGTTGGCAAAACCTTTCAATTTGTACATGTCTGAACTTTCATCGACTACATGTTCTGAAATGTTTGCCTCTTTAGTATTTGTGGATTTTGAAATCGGCGAAAAACGTAAGCGTGTGCGTGACATATTAAGAAGTTCGTGCATTTGGGGGAAAAATCGCAAAGCCCAAAAAACTGGTCAATCAATAAAACCTGTTTATACTTAGAGATAATGTTATCTAATCCTTTAACCTTTTCCCACACAAAAACTTGTTGACTCTTGCAAACTGAAAGTAACTGCTGACGACGAATTTGTAATTGCTTCAAATGAATTGCAGTTCTCTGATGATGTAGAAAACACTGTAGGAAAAGGACAAAATGCTGGCTACCATCATTTTCTCCTTTTCCCACAATGCTTTCAACAGCTTTCTTCCCTAGGGTCGTTAAAACTCGGGATTTTGTCGTAAAGGGTTAAACGAACCACGTGTAAAGCACGGCGAAATAGGGACTTCAGTTGAACTTTGTATGAAACAATTAACCAGAGGAAGTCGGAAAGTATCGAAAGAATTGTACATACTTAAGTCTTTCACACCAAATAAAAGGGTCATGGTTGGTGAAATGGTATTCAATGCATGTGCAAAAAAGAGTATCGACTAATGCCAGCATGTGCATTCCGCGTAGGCTGACCTGGAAAACTTTTGCTATTGGTAACATTTTTGGATATCAAAGGCCCATTCTACATCGTGATTAAATTTGATACTTTAATTGGCATCTCCCCGATTTGTTTACTTTTGTCGCTGGTGGGCCTTTAATTGTTGCTTTAGCGACGACAGACGAAAGCAACGGGGCGTAGTGGTCGTCTGTTGGGACTTTTCCATTGTGCTCCTTTCCCTTATTCTTTACTTCTCGAACTCCATGCTCGGTAACTTGTCATCGTAATACAATTATCTTACAGAGTATTTTATCACTCTGTATCGACAAGTAGGGACAGTAGGTGAATAATAGATTTAAAGTATAAAGGAGACTGTTGATAGAAATATATTACTTGGCGACATAGATTCTGCAATCACCATGAATACGTCCGTCCCCGCACAGCGCGGACAGACATTGCTATACTGACCAAGGAATTCGCATCTGTTTATATTAGGCCAAATTTGTCTTTTGTATTATATGGCGTGCAAGACACGAAATGGGGCCTTCGGACATATGCGTAAAAGTGTGTCGTCTCAGATCAGTCTGTGACTAATCCGAGGCGACACTTCCCGTTTTTGTGCTATTTTCTGTTTCATGAAAGTCTACTGTATGAAAAAATCTTATGTATTTGTAAAGTGCCGTCTCGGATTAGCCTGCGCGGACTGCGCAGGCTAATCCGAGACGACACTTTACGCAAATGTTCGAAGGTCCTATTTTGCATCTTGCGGGCCAATTATAACAGGCATATCAAAGTAGCGGTGTTCGAAGTTCAGGAAAATTAATCTCTTCAAAAAGCTCTCACGTTTGTGTTTAATTTTCGAACAACCCTTGCGTAAAGAAGACCTCAAATAAACAATGTACAAAAGCTGTTTACAAAAGTAACTTCTAACTAAGTACGAATAAAAGCCACTCTAAACATATCTATGACAATATCATAGATAAAAGTCATTTCAAAGGAGATCTTGGATGAACTATCATCAAAAGCTATAAGAGAGGATACACGATTTGAATTGGAACTATGAACGAAATACGTTGTAAAATGAGTCTACAAATGAACCATAAACACAAAACCATTTGAACATGGGACTCTCAATGAGAGTGAATTCAAGGAATTAAAATGAGGACAATAGCAATTTACAGTGAATGAAAGCATTTAAAAACAAACTACACTTTGAATGAAAACTATGAATAACTACCATTTAGAAAGGCGTACTAAAATCATAAAAAAAGACTTAATAAGTATACGAAAAACGCTTGAAAAGGAGACATAATATGAACCATGATCAAAAAGTATCTCTTCATTTTTCTGTGTACATATATTCGGATTTTCGAAAAGCAGTTGAAACTTCTAAACTCTTCACCAAACTTAAAGATTTGTGAACTTGTTGAAAATTATTGAATACGAAAAATCCATTGTGTTTTACTCAAATGATGAAAATTGTCACTTAACGGATAGAAAATACTTATGGTGTGAAGGGGAGAAATGCTAACACCGAATGGGCATTAAAGCTCGCCGTTGATATGTCATACACAAATGCGCCTAAACGCAAGAATGACCAAGTCTACCACACTTTTCACGAGACAAATTAGTTTGTCTTATTTCATACCTGGGGCCGGATTCCTCGACAATGCTAAGCTGGAAAGACTTGCTATGTTTTTTACATTGTTTTTTTTTTTTTGATAGAATTTTCAGCCGCGCTCTCTTCGTTCAATATTCACCAATATAGTTCAAAATGGATTTATATGTACATACATGTATGACTTTAACCTAAAATTTAACAAAGAGCATCTTAAAGGTTGATAAAGATGAGTTTGAAAATGTTATCAAAACAACCATTTTAGAAAAGCCATTTTAATAAAATAAAGGTTGTAACATGGCTATCCGATACGTCGAAACGTTGTGTCTTACTTTTCGTGCGGAGACTCTTGATATCAGCATAGGCTTTGTAGCGGTCGGAACAGTACCTTGGGACCATATAAATACACGATGTATCATAAAAAGGGACTGCAGCACCCAACCAAATTGACCTGTTTGTTGATGTACCCAAGCGAGCTGTCTGGACATATTGTACACCAATGGCAAGATAATACAGTCCCTTCTAATGACCGTATTTAGACATCAAAGTCTTGAAACTCAGTTGACCAACCAAATTTTTTATGAGGTTTGTCCCTCGTGTTGTAAATTTGTCATTTCATTGGTCAGTTGCTTTTATGCAGTAACAAAAATATCTCGCTAAACAACTAGTCTAGAAATATCGCTATCGCCAACTACGCGAAGTACGAGCAGGGTTCTTTCTCGGCTAACCAGAGAGCTAGTAACCGAATATGAAATTTGAATTTTGATTGGTTTCTGATTCCGTCATACATCGATTTTTATCATATGTCTTATATTTGATAAATAGGTTGATATCAGTTTGATTTATTTCAGTGACACAATGGTTATAAAAATGGACAAGAGTCGGATTCTCATAGTAGGCATATTATTGGTCACTCTACTACAGATTTTAAATGTACTAATGTTACACACAAAAGAAAGCACAGAAACTGTTAGATTACAAGTGGAAAAGCGTCAACTGAAGGTAAATATTCTCAATTTTTCATCAGTCTCCCTTGGTTTCGTTTCTTATATATACCACGTGTGGACCTTGACATCGTCTGTTTACCACTGTTAGTTAACCATAATGCAGTTTTGAAGATAATGAAAGCTGCAGTAGACCTATTGGAAAGTTGTATTCTATCTGACGATGTAAGTCCGCCATTTTGAAATTTATACCGGACGATTTCAGAGACGACTTCTCCCACTGGCTGACCTATAATCGGCAATTGTAAAATCCAGATTTTTTTTCAGAACTGTTGTTAGGGACGTACCAGTAGAAGACCTTGACCCGTATGAATTCACAAATCTTTCTTAATAACATTCTTCTATCTTCTAGTATATTTTCTAAATTTGAAAGTAACCCAATTTCTGATTGGCCAAACCAATACATGGATCCGTGGTGATAAGATAAACCGATTTCCTTGGTTACCGTCGCTAAGGCCTCCCAAGTAAATACATATACAGTACAGAAGATAAGCTACCTCGTCTTGCTTTCGTGACTGTTTCTCTCGATAAAATTCCGGAAAAAAATATTCCTTTTCATATGAATCCTCGGTAAGAAATTTATGGATACTTGAACTGATTTACACAAGGATATGTACAAAAAATGTAAATTTCAGGGGCTACGGAAAATGTAATGAATACCTGTGTCAATGAGAAAGAATGATCCACCTCATACACCTCAGTTTTGCCTTGGAGTGATAGAATTAAAGGCGCTTAATATTTTTGTCAGGCTTGTTACGTTGTCTCAACATCATATTCGATAATAAATTACACTAAATTACAAGCATTTTGGAATATTTATAGATTGTCTGATTCAACAGAAAGGTGAAAGTCTAAGAGAACTTTCTATTTCAAGTTAAGGGAAAATGGTCGCCTGATGATTTTAAAATGCGTTAGGTGTGCTGTCAATTAACAAATTTGTTAATATCATTGACGATAGTTTGTTTTATCTAATGATACACTGAAGACAACGGGTGGCCAAGAGGATTACAGCGGCAATCAAACACACATCCTATCAATTAACAGTTTACCGACATACCCTTTGAAATGGCAGGTGTGCTAATCCACGAAATATGGCTTAATCAAAAGTTGATTTAATTAACTTAAGTTCCCTTTTGAGCTGAAGTTCCAAAACAGTACAGAACAGAACTTAGTCCGTTTCATAATTGAAATCTAAATTGTACTTTCGGTAAGGATTACACGTAAATTTATTTGCTTAATTTAAGTAGCAGACGGTTTGAATCCAAAAATAAACTGCAAGCTTTTTTTTTGCACTCTGATCTGTATCTACACATTCAGCATTCTTCACACACCAAGGGTTAATGTTAACGTCAAACTGAAACACTGATGACAAATGACTCTTTTTGGATGTGCAGGGGTTATTAAACAATGTTAAATATTTAAGTGAACGTACTTTCTTTTTATTAGTATTTCATATATTTTTACCTTTGTTTTTCACTGTATATTTTATGTCTCTTTTAGAGAATTTCAGAGGGAGAAAAAACATTAATTAATCCATTGCGTAATGTAAAATTGATTGAAACTCTTTGCTCATGTT
Organism: Tridacna gigas; assembly: GCA_945859785.2. Classification (NCBI taxonomy): domain Eukaryota; kingdom Metazoa; phylum Mollusca; class Bivalvia; order Cardiida; family Cardiidae; genus Tridacna; species Tridacna gigas. The sequence continues at coordinate 16,923,659 of OX244031.2, forward strand.
CCATTGTCAGTCATAAACATAATGCAAACTTGTAGCCTGTGCATATATCTCAGGTAAGCCGTACACGTTCGCAAAGCACATCATTTAAGATTAGATCCGGAGACTAAAACTTTGTATAATTGTTGGAGGTGAATGCTTTGAGAAAACAAAATAGTGAAACCTGTGAAGAATCAAATTTTAGGTGCTTTGATGCATTCAAATTTGAACACTCCTCGTACAATCCCAAGACTTCATCTCAATACCGCTGAAAAGTCAGTTTGCCATGGTTAAAGACAAAGACGTGTGCCCGACCATCCGGTGCCAGAGATCATGATAAAGCCACCTGCATAGAGGCCATGTTCAGCAAAGATGTAATATCTCCCGTGGCCTTCGCCATATCCTATCTAGGCTATCTGTGCATTCGATGCAGTACATTGACTCATCGGTACAGAAGACAGATGACCATTCATTCTAGTCCACCAAACGTCGTCCACCGCCCACTTAGTAGCCGGCATTTGTTACCTGAAACCAAAATTCTTGACAAAAGACCGCTTTCACGAAGCCACGTTAGAGTGGATTGTTTTATTACACTGACCCCCCCCCCCCCCCCCCGCCACCCCACACACGGTCATGAATTCCGGATGTCGTTGCGAAAATGGATTGGCGCCACAGAAGAGTTTCTTCGAGCCTGAATGATTAAAAGATAATTCTTTTAAAAACTAGCTGCAGAAGTTGCGCTCTTTCTGCCACAACCATGACAGTTGAAACAGGTTCGTGGTATAGGATGCACGCCAGTGGCCTCGCTTATATAACGATGGGAAGCTCCTTTTTGCGCCATACTGCCCGCCACCTTTATGCTACCGATGAATATCTCCTTGCATTTGCACTGATAATAAACATTTTATTCATAAACGTGCAGATATTTAAATCAAGGTGTGATTGAATGACAAGTTTAGTAAATATATGCATCGCACCAAAACATAATAAAAATAGACGGGAACATCATTTTCGTGACTTGCAGGCACATAAATGTATGCTTATACTCCATACCAGTTCGACACATCACTGAACCATATACAAAAGTATTTCTAAAGAATATTTATTGCAAACTCTACAATGCTTGTGTGAAACATTTGGTGCTTATCAACTGTTGAGTAGTATATCTATGAATTATCATTCCGTGACAAACGCAGTAAGACTTTCATAGACAAAGATCGAAAAGGACCATCCGTCTTGTTTTCTAAGGGTATTTTCTTTAAGTATGCCGAATGAATCTAAAAGCAACCTTTGCAAAAGAAATTTTTTGAAGAATTGTTAATCATGTGGAAACGAAACCTGGCCTTGAGTTGTTTTACACGGATAAACTACAGCTTAAACAGCTTATAATTATGGTATCGAAAGGGCAAACGGAGACAAGTAGAACTATATTAGTAAACATTATGGGCAAAATCTATCAGAAGTTGCGATACGCAGGATATGGGCTTGCTCCCGTCCGTCTGTCCGCCTAAACCAGGATCCTGCTATATCTAAATGAAAAATTAGGGCAGTGGCCATCCAAATGAAACTTCACCCGTGGTATAGATAATCAAAAACAGTTGCTGCATGTTCCCTCACCTTTGGTTCAAGGTTAAGGTCAAAGTGAATGTTACTTATTTGTACCGTTGTGGGGAGTGAAAATGAGCCATGCTCTGTGAAAATGGGAGCTTAATGCATATGCAAAAAGTATCGACCAATGTCAGCCTGCACAGTCCGGGTCGAAACTTTTTTATATGTGTGATTTTTCTGCATGTCCAAGGGCCAATCTAATTTACAGTTAGTTGTGAGAGAAAATAGATTTTATTGACCCATAATTATGTGATGACTTGCCTGGTATGATGCATCACGGAGATGCATTAAACGCCCTTTTGCCAGCGCATGGCCCCACGAAAATCTCACGGTGTGAAGCTAAAATGTACAGAGGTTTCCTGTTGCATGTTTGGTCTTAAACTTACGACCAATCCAATTCATCTGTACTAGAAATAATTTGATAACGCCTTTAACCGAATAACCTAGTGTTTGTGCGACCCCAATGTAGAAGGCTCTTGAAAACACTGCAGCAAAGGGAGAAAATACGTGTCATCAGCATTTTCTCATTATCATGCAATGTATTTTACCCTTACATAGACAAGTTTCATTTTCATTTTTTTTGGTCACAATTGATAAGTCTGCAGAAAGCTCTCAATATTGATAAGTACAAAAATTTGTCGTGTGGTACAGACGTAAAGGGGCATTAAACTTAATTTTGACCCAAATCTTTATTGTGGTGAGAAAACTGGTATTTTGGAAGAAAAACAATACGGACGTGATTTCTTACTCTTAGTTGGGGAAAAAATGTTCCTCTGCAGGAATTTGAGCGCACGACTGTAACTCTTTAGTTAGTTTAAACATACTTTCTATTGCCATGATTTAGATACATATAGATTTCATAATTGAGCTTTCTGCCTATACTGATTGACAGGTCACATCAGCCAATCAAAGCGCAGTATAGCGCGTCATATAAACAAAAAGGTCAGACAAAGTTACAGCCTTTACTATTGACAATGCCATTTTTTTTTCATTTCCTTTAAACCAAAGAATATTGTATTAAAGATAATTATTTGAAAATGAATTAAATTTGCAAATAAGAATCATGTGGTAAGGTAATTGTTATATACCCTGAACAGAAAGCTAAATTTATCCAATTAAAATAACAATATCAACGTAAATGTCGGCGGTAGATTTAACCAGGATTCCGAAAAACCAGCCTCTCTGCCAAACAATAGAAAAGAAGTTGTTTTTAATCTTTGTGGAAAGAAAGAATGATTATGCCAAAGGTTATTGTTTTACTACATGTACATACTGAAATCTAACTCAACGAACATCTTTCAAATTCCAAGAATTTTAGACAGTCGTAAGCGTTGTACGAAACGAGCAACAGGAAGAAGTATTTTCTTTTGACAGCCACATGCATTCCTGTTTCATAAATAAGTTGACATTGCGAATATCAGATATTTTCTGATTCTTGTTATTGTGGCGCCGCATGAGCGGCGGCACTATATTTTTATTCGGTTTTGTAAAGTGCCTATGGAGGCAGCCATATTGAACTGGTTCCATGCTTTGTTTTAACATCCACCTATATCTATTGTACTTTGATTACCAGATCGGGGTCCATAATAACTTTTTTATTTATTTGTGGGGATTTTTTTTTTTTTTGTTTTTATATATTGCACTTTCATTGTTAGATGGATAAAAACTCGGATCGTAGACATATCAACATTTTCCTTTCGAAAAATAAAAAATGCATTTCGAATAATAACTCACGTGATCAAAAATTATCTGTCACAAATTTTCGAAGCCACCATTTTAAATATCTTACGCTGGAAAAGGTTAAGAGGCATTTTCAAGCTCTTTGACCCTAGAGCACCCTATGTGGTACTTGCGACCCCACTTATATTTTTGTTCTAGTATTGTATGGATTGTAGAAATATTGTTTTCCTTTCGCGATCGTGTTTTTAAGACCAGCTAACTGTAACTAGGTCAATGTTGGGGGGGGGGGGGTTGACAGATGTTTCGGTAACAGACGAGTTCGGTAAATTGGACTTACAGAGTAAATCGATTGGATGTTTCGGTAACAAGGTAATTATATAGTGGTAATGCACCGTAACGTTTTTCACACCAAATAAAGTCTTGGTTCTGATTCGTTCAATGTTTCTCTTTTTTCTTCCACACACTTTAAGACATAATATTTTTGTTATGTTTCTACTGTCATGCTGTACGTAAAATGATACCCGAATCAAAGTTGAGGTAACGAATAACAACACCCAATCCTAAACTTGAAACACGTTGTATCTCTTTTTAAATCAATGCTTTATGATCCTTTCAATGTGAAAATATTTTCTTACTGAAAGACTTCCAAACCAGCCATTAACCCTTAGAGCGTCTGTCATTACTGCTGTTGCCATTGCGGCTGGTGCAGATCGAGATCAGAGTACACCAAACACGGAGTTTGATCTTTGATCTTCATTTGTCAATTTTGCAAGACATTCTGAACAAGAAAACCTTGACACTGCTAAAAATAGGTTTTATATCTAGAATGAAAATGACCGTTGGGTTTATTCGACGCTCTTAGATTTAAAATTATGGATAGTTAAATTTAGTTCAGAAACACAGGTAATACAGGTAAAAATATTGTGGCAAAAGAAGAGAGTGAGCGCGAGAGATAGATAGTAGCAAATACTTTTTTTGACAAATACTTTTTTCAAACTGCACGAGCAGTGTGTGATCTAAACATGCCCAATCCCCATAACTTTTACATGCAGTCTGATCTGCGAGTTTCTTCTTGTCCATTGGTGTTTCAGGTTTTCATAAACCGGGGTTAATCTTTAAGATCTACGGGAAACTTCTTTATCTTGTTGGCAATGGGAGGTGTGAAAACAGGCTGTAAACGCGTCTACATACAATATACAGTACTCCCTTCGCTCTCAAATAGTACGCATATGATTTTTTTTATGCAGTGTTGTATTGATGAACGCACTTTAAAACCAGCAGACGCCGATTTTTGTGCACCAGACCAGATTTGAAAACTGTGTGGAAAATGGAGAGGAACAATACAGAACAGATATCTTTTAGATGGGCACAAATGTTCATGGTCAAAATCACAAGAAGTATGCACGAAAGCATTATTGTCAAGGCCTCTCTCTCTATCTCTCACTCCCTCTCTTCATTTGCCACAATGTTTCAAATGTATTATCTTTATTTCTGAATTCACGTTAATTATCCATAATTTTAACCCTTAGAGCATCGAAAAAAGTAAAGGCTATTTTCATTTTAGAAACAGAACAATATATATATTACAATATACGATCCCTGGTCTAATATTAGCTATTTCAAAGCAAAGTTGTCCTTCCTCATAATGTCTTAGAAAAGCTGGCAGCGTAAACCAACGATCAGACTGTTTTTTTTTTTTTTTTTTGCTTTGCAGTTTGATCTTTGTCTGAATCGGTCGCAAGGGCAACAAGAGTGAAAGGTGTTCTGAGGGTAAATGGCTGGTTTGGAAGTTGACCAATTTGTTTCCGGAAGAAATTATTTTTCGCACAGAAAACGTTGACAAGAATAGCGTCATTTTTAATAAAACATTTTTAAAAAACTTGAGGATTGGCTTAGAGTTGGAGTCTGTTATCTGTAGGACGATTAAGTAATACGGGTACAAGCTTAGGGCTGGGTTTTATCAGGGATCGTATATTATTCATTACATGAATCAGCTATGGGTGAAAAACGAAAATAAGATATGGTGATCAAAATTTACTAATTTCAGGTACATGTATTTATTTATACAGCATGGAAAGAACAACAAATATATTTACGTCAGAAAACGAGTGAGAATTGCAAATTAAAAGAAAAAACGTTTGCACAAACAGAAGCCATGGGTGTGAAAAACGTCACGGCACTATATTATTGCCTTGTTACCGAAACATCCAATCAATTTACTCTATAAGTCCAATATACCGAACTCGTCTGTTACCGAAACATCCGTAAATCAATGTTGGAGCGCCTAACATGACTGGTATCATACAACCCCTCTAGTCTATATAGATATAAGGACTTCATTCAAGTCTTTATTATGTCTATAATAAAGAGGGGTTGTATGATACCAGACATATGTGTTGGAGTGTCAGATTTAGCACAATCCGATAACAGACTTTTCTTTCGTTAATGTAAAATTTTCCTGTTCAAAATCAGACGGTCGAGAGTTTTGATATTTCATGTGTAGTATCGCTACAATGACCTCTACCAAGTACTAGTATGTTCAAATGGTGGCCTTCGGGTCAAAAGTTGCCATATGCTCCCCTCCACCCAGATGTCACAAATTTGCGCATAGCCATATTTGTTGCACACTTTTCAAAATCTTCTATCAAATATCAGAAAGGCAACAGCTCTAACATTTCCATCTACCAATTGTGTCCAAATGATGTCCTGTGGATAAAGAAATGGCCCAGTCCATGGATAAGAAGTTTGCAAATAGCCTTCAATGATATGAAATTTAAAAATCTTGTCAAAAACCAGATGGCCCAGAGTTTAAATACAGTATCACCACTTGGACCTCTACGAAGATTGTGCAAGAGATGCGTATTAGGAAATAACCCAATGCATTGTGCCCTGTTACAGAAACAACTAGTTTGCGGCGCCATTGATGTTCAGCATCAATATTTTCTTGTAATACATTTTTTGTAGGCAGTGTCAATATCTCCTTTGTGGATAGATACAAATATCTCGGTCTCGTACTTCAAGAGAACCTAGATTATAACTTTACAGTTAAGGTAGTTGTGCAAAGTGCAAGCCGTGCCCTTGGTTTTATTATAGAAATGTGTAAACTCAAACGTAATGTGCCTTACAATGTTTTCACCCATCTATATATGACTCAATAGTTTGGCCAACGATAAGTTACGGGCAGCTGTATGGGAAACTAACAGCTTTTCGCCAGTTAACGCTATACAAAATCGCGCGATGCGGTTCTTCTTAGGTTTTGGTAAGTTCACACCTAACACGGCCGTAGGTGGAGAAATGGGGTGGATTTCCCCACGAACATTCGGCAGTATTGCAATATACTGGAATAGATTAGCTATCATGTCACCTGATAGACTAAATAAACGTGTTGCTTCATCGGCTCATTCCCGGTCGGATAGGTCCAGTAAAATTTTTGTTTTAAATGTTAGCAAAATGCTCCATGACAGTGGTCTCAATCCCGAAATTGTATCACTGAAAAGTCTTTTCGTTAGTCGGTTAGAAGGTGCTCTTTTCACAAAATCCTGCACTGAATGGTAGGAATCTATTCACAAAACAAGTGGACCTTCAGGTAAAGGAACAAATAAACTGCGCACGTACTGCTTGTCTAAAACTGACTATCATGTCGAAAATTATTGCAAGTTAATTCTCCCGCCAAGACAAAGAAGCGCGTTTAGTAAATTTAGATGTGGCGTGGCTCCTCTACGGTTAGAAACGGACGATATGAAGGTATGCCGCTTGAAAGTCGTAAATGCCCCTTTCGTGGTACCATTGTAGACGAGCGACATGCACTCCTAGAATGCTACATGTACGATGATTCAAGGCATACATTATATGAGGCTGCTGCTAAAGCCAATGCCGATTTTTATATTTGTCAACCAACGACAAGCTAGTTTTCATTTTCACCAATGCTATGTTGATTCGGGCATAGCAAAAACCTGCCATGATATTCTAAAACGACGGACTTTTTATCTGCTCAAGTGATCTTCTCTTTTTATTATTATTATTATCATTATTATTATTTGTATCATTATTATAAACAACTTGGTTTTTTTTAATGGGTAACTTTGTCCGTAAATATTGTCTCTGTTCTATTCCTTTTGTGTAACTTTGAATACTAGTCTCTTATAATTCTTTTGTAGAATGGTCATATACTTTTTACTGGAATTGTTCCTAAATGTGTTTTAACTTTGCCTTGTACATGTGTATGAATGAGACTTAAATAAAGATGATATACTTTAGGGAGCATTCATATTTTATTTCTGTTTCATTAAGATGAATACATGTGACTGTTAATTGCACTCCGGCCTGGTTCAACCGATTGTTTGTTTTCCCCACGATCGTCGCATATTTGATAAATGCACGTCCATTCATAATCAGTATAATCCTTGTCATCACTTCAAGTGACCAAACATACCCCCAATTTAAGAGGTATTACAACATACATCTGTTAAAATTACGACAAACCATCTTCTTAATTGATTACTTAAAATAAAACTTATTGATTTCCACGCAAACAGGTATTAGAATAGAACAGAACAGAAATTTTAATCACACTTCAGACTTGAACCTATAAGGTTCATCGTCGAACATAATAATTGGAAATTATATACATGAGTATGGACAAAAACAATACACCTGAATACCAATTAGAGGTGTTAAGTAAATCTTTTGCAGACAAAAAAAAAACCACATTTGATTCTTCTATTTTGAAAACATTTGCTGTCAACAAATTAAACGTTGCTCCATTGATGAGATTTGTCTAAAAAAGGTAGAAAACATCTAAGGAAAAAGAGAAAGTTTTCAAAAGTCTCCTCCTTCAAGGTCGTTATTTAAAGCACCGGATTGTGTTGGAAGGGTTAAATTGTAAGTCCTTTTCTGATATTGTTTACTGTCAAAATGATTTGTTATATACTCACAAAATGTCTTCAAAACCTATGCCCCTTTCCCTTTTTACTAATTAAAGATGTTGCAGACATCAATCTACTCACATTTGTGAGATCGAATACGCAATTATGAACATATTTGCGCTATTTTTACTTCTCGATTTCTTATAAATATGACACTATTCAAAGTATTTTTCTAGATACGTTGCTGATTTAGTTCGAATTGATAAAAAGGTTGGGAAAAAAACTTTGGGTGCTTCATATAGAGCAAAACATAAGCTAGAATAAAACGAAAATAAACGCTCTTTCTCTATGTAATCGACGCCATTTTCTGGTTGGTTTGTCGGGCATAGCGACCAAAATACCACGTTACTAAGGTGGGCGTGCCAAACTCGCGTTTACAGAAAGGTCAATTACAAACAAGAAAATTGGCAAATGGGTTGCGCCACAAGTTCAAAAACTTAGTCACAGCTCTCCCCATTAAAACCCTAACTTAAGTCTCTCTACTAACTGAACTATTGGGTCAACTGTTATTCTCAGTGTTCAGAATGTATTTCTGCCTTCATAAGGTACAACGACTTTCCCATTGCTAACGGAAAAGTAAATTTTACCAATTAAATATCGGAAATTCGGTAATTCCTTGGTTTTTTCATGGATTTGTATCTATCAAATAGTTTTAAATGGTCAATGCACGAAAATGAAAATTATTAGTTTTTGTTAAGATTTCCTATAAATGCTCCTTTAACCTTTTACCAGATGACACAACTTGAAATAAGTCCAAACTGAAAGCATTTGCAAACAACCTAAATAATGTGACTCAGAAATTGAAATTTGTTCTGGAAAGGGTAGAAAACATTGTGGGAAAAGGAGAAAATGCTGGTTACCAGCATTTTCTCATTTTCCCACAATGTTTTCAAAAGTGTTCTTGCTAGGGGGTCGTTAAAAGTCGGGATTATATGGTTAAACAAATAAACTGCTGTGAGTTTTCGGATTTTGTTTAAATTTTTTTTTTACTGATTTAAATTGAAAACTTCAATGGTATCACTTTGAGTATCACACTTGCATTCTGACAGTCTCTTTCAGGGACAATAAACAAAGAGGATTCATATGACCGTTGGTCCAAAGAAGACAAAGAAGACTTATATGAGCGTCGGTCAATAATCCGGATTCATAGTCGGCCTCATGAAATTCTTTTACTCACTGCTGTAGTTACAAATACAAGTGCATTTTGGAACGTTGTAGCAGTGCAAGGTTGGCTCAAACGCGGTCATAATAAGAAAACAACCTTCTATTGCTGTACGCAACATCGTGACGGTGTCCTTAAGTTTCAGGGTAAGGCCACAACCCAACACTGGATAGAATATTTAAAAGCCCCATACGGAGCATGGCAATTTCAGTGCAGTTTGACAGGGAGAAATTTTACAGACTTACCAGTTGCAGTAACAATTTTTCAACATAAGGCCAAGTCCGATGACAATTGTCCCAAGGATCTACAAAACTATGTGAAAACAGACATTGCATACAAGCGACAAGGAATAGCAGTATTCCTCAAGGTAGGTATACAATAAATGTGAACCCTTATCCTGCTAAATCAGTGACATGAAACTTTTCAAGCCGACAGTAAAAACCTATCGGACAGTGTAGATCTAAGATCAGACTGCACGTTCTGTGCAGTCTGATGTTGATCTACACTGTTCGCAAAAGGTCAGTAAGAGGTGCTTAGCAGCCAAAGGGTTGAAGACAAAGATTTGCCCCAAAATACGGTGTTAGTGTAACTTTCCGTACTTTATTCTTTATTACTCCCATGTACAAATTATACAAAAAGGAAATGTGCAAGAAAAAATACAAAAAAACCCAATATCAGTCCGGTACTTAACCCTTTACCACACAATCCCGAGTTTTAACGATCTTAAGAAAGAAGGCATTTGAATACAAGGGGAAAAAGGAGTGAATGCAGGTTACCAGTTTTTCCTCCTCTTTTCAAAGTGTTCTGTACCTTTTAAACACTGTTTTTTTTAACGTTGGTAAATTGCTAACAGATTAAGCAGTGCAGAGTAAAGAAACAAAAAAGAAAACAGTAAAATCATGATCAGTTGCGATAACAGTGTAGATACTGTTGGATTGAGGGGTTGTCAACTATAGCATAGTGTTTAAGAAAAAAATATTGGTAGGTATGATAGCAAAATCTGTACACGACAGCGTTCATTCCTTGGGGAGAAAAAAACAGTATCCTGGTATTAATAATATACTGGGTGACATGTAAACCCTCGTGAGTATGTTTAAACGTTAAAATTACAAAAAAAAAAACAGGCCTATCATTATCATCATTATCGTCGTCATCATCATCATCAAAACAATCAATTAACTCTGATCATGAGGTAGAATGATCCCTCTACATGCAGAAAATGTGCCAAGAGCAAAGGTTTCGACCCAGTTCAGCACACGTAGACTGCGCAGGCTGACTTGGGTCGATACTTTTTGCACTTGTCTTAAACCACCTTTGCATGGCCGTTTTTAAGAAAACTTTAAATTGCAATATTCCGTCTTTTCTTTATCAACATATTATCTTTTTCATATAGTTAGTATGTGCTGTCTGATCATTGTCTACACTCGAAGCAAAATACCTACATGGTTAGAGTCAATGCCCACCCGGGTAGCTCAGTGGTCAGCATATCTGACTAGTGACTTGGTGGTTGTTAGTTCCACACCCGGTTGAGGCAAACTTTCTTTTCGGCGATTTTTTGCCTCTCACCTCTGATTCATGTAGGAAAAGTAGTCAGTGACTTGGAAAGAAATTTGCGTCAGTACTGGTGTGAGAATGCCAGGAAACACATGCGTAGCTGCAGCAACTGACGTGATATGACCTAAGCTGTTAAAAAGGCGTTAAACTCCAGTGCTAACAAAGTAAGAGTTAACCCTTCACCGCACAATGCCGCCTTTTAACGACACTGGGAAAGAAGCCTTATCAAGAGAAAAGTGCACCATTTGAGCCAAACTGAAATTATCGTCTGCAAATGCTTTCAATTTGGACAAGGCTAAAATTTTGTCGTCTGGTAAAGGGTGAATACTTTTTTCTGCTCACGTACCTTGCAGGTTTTATATAGTGCGCTAGACTCTAACGATCTGCTAGCTTGGTTTGAGATGCATAGGCTTTTTGGCATTGACAAGGTCCTCGCGTACGTCACCGATGATCTCAACAAGAATGCCACTCGAGTACTCCGACATTACAAACGGCTTGGCCTTTTAGAAGCAATTCACTACCCAATACCTGGAAATGGTAAAACGTTGATTTTTATTTGAGCCATGCTCTGTTAAAACGTGACTTAATGCATCTGTTAAAAAGTTTCGACCCAGGTGAGACAGAGCAGTCGGCGTAGGCTGACATTTCGCTTTTGGCCAATTGTCTTCGTGTCAAAGGACCAGTGTACCTCATGATTCAGTCGTTTGTTATACAAAACGGATTTTAATTGATCTGTAATGTTGTGATCAGTTGCTTGCTACGATGAATTACGAAGATGCATTGATCCCGTTTTTCACAGAGAATTACACATTTGCTTGTTTGTTCTATTGTGTGTCCGTTTGTTACACACAAAGTACTGCACATGAAATGGCCGAAGAACTCTGTTGTTCAAGTCAGGGAGGTGATCTATTGAACTGAATTTATCATTACATGTATTTTACATCGATTTCAAAACTTTTAGCAGTCATTCCTGGTGATTATTTTCTGGACGCCTTAAGTGTTCTCGTGCCATGACGTAGGTGGACCCCAAGAGTGACACTGCTCATGCTTTTTCCATCGAATAAAGAAACCCTACCATCTCCCAGACAATCCTAATCATCCACGAAAGAGATTATCCCGCTAATATCGTACACTTACTCGTCATGCCCAGCCCAACCAACCAACCTACCTACCTACCTACCTGCCTAACTAACTAACTAACTAACTAACACTTCCTGACGGGAATCGCAGTAATTATCACTTGCTCAGCTTTACAATACAAAAGTCCACATGTCAAAACAGCAGCTTAAACCAGCACTCGTTACAACTCGGCCGATTTCACACTTACATCCAATCTCGTCTGTATAAAGGAGGCTTCCATTTTGAACTACCAATCACATAATCTAAAAGATGGCGTCGCCCCTGTAAATCACTTAGCAACAACATGAACAACCACGGTGAAGTTATTCACATCTATCGAAAGCTCTCAACGGAATTGATAAACCACACTAAAAATTGAAAGTGGAAACTGTTTGTCGACGAAAGTATTCTTAGAAGGATGTCGACAGATCATAGAACATCTGTGACTCGTGTTTTCCTTTTTAAGAGGAGTTTGTAAAAAAAAAAAAATGGGTGCAGAAAAAAGAAGAGCCGGTAGTTTTTTCAAGAATTCTATTTACTTTTTATCACCCCTCTGACAGAAGGTATTTATAAATTTATATAAGAAAAACTCGCCTGATTTTTCGCATGTGCACGTGGATTTAAAACAAACGCTATATAAGTTCCACCGAAACAAAAAAATAATCGATAGAGCAAAAACTGCTGCATGAGCGACAATAAATAGAGAATAGATTGTTGGTGCTCTGGATGGGTTAAGTTTATCAGGCAAGGCGGAGGAATTTATCTGGTGCGCCGAAGGCGAACTGGATATATTTTGGAGCCGAGCGCGATAAACTTAACGGTAACCAACCCAAGACACCAACCATCTATTCTATTTATCCTGTCACTCATTGTAAAAGAATAAAACAAAACAACAACAACAACAATAAAGAAACACCGATATAAAGACCATGCCCTTAATAAATTTCCGGAGCCGAGTGCGATACTGTATTGGAGCAGTAGACTTTCCCAATTGAAGACAACAACCATCTAAATTTTATACAACTTTTGCAAATTTTTCATCTAATCCATAATCCGAATACATTAAATATTTCGCTCGAAAGAAGGGACATAGTGATATCTTTCTCACTATGAGAAAATGTAAAAAAAAAACTGTGTAGAGTCCTCTGGATATGCAGCTGCAATAATAACGTCATGAATGATATTGGCTACGTCATGAACGTGACGTAGATTCTACATCCGCAGAAAAATGTTGTGGCGAAGAAGACAATTGATAGACGTATTAAATAGTGGTTTAATATAAAAGACTTAACAAAAACAGCGTGTTCATGTGTTCACGTATTTTAAGTGATATATATATATATTTTCATTTCTTAAAATAATAGTTCCGGCTGGTCACATAATAAACATTGATCACGTGAACAACTGACAAAATAAACCTATTCACATGGTCAAGTGACCGTATGTCACCAAGTTTATATGGCCACGTGTTATACGACGGAATTTATAAATAGATAACAGGATAAATGCTAGTCTATCTCCGTGCATCTGTCCCTAGATTCTAGAAGACACTAACTGATTTTAAGAATGTTAAGCAAGAGCTGCCCGACCAGTAATTAATGGCCGCTGTCTGTGTTGCAGAAAGATCGCGATACGCAATGCATATGTGAGTCTAATAAAGCTAAATTGCTACATGGATAAATTGACCTCGGATACAAATACATACAAAATTCATAGAAAAAAAAAAACCCACACCGGCTGGACGTACCAGTGTAGAAAATTATGCAGTGAAGAAACTGTATTCACCAACCATTTTTTTTTTTATAAAATTCCTGACTACTGTCATTCTTAAAGGCCCATTAGCGGCTGAAAACACGCAATGCAACTGTTAAAATGCATTTTGATTTAAATCATACCATTTAAAAGTATGGAAAATATATGAAGATGACAATGTGTTATTGTGTGGTCGGTCCAAGTGTTAGTCGCTGGCAGAGAAATGGATTTCAAAATAAGGCAAAAAGTAAACAAAAGATAGATTGACCTGGGTCCGTATTCACCAACCATTCTTAAGAACGTTCTTGGACTTATTCTTCAAAATTTTCCAAATTTGAAAGTAACACACCTTCTGATTGGCTAAACCATACGGTTTAGCCAATCAGAAGTTGTGTTACTTTCAAATTTGGAAAATTTTGAAGAACAACACCAAGAATGTTCTTAAGAATGGTTGGTGAATACGGACCCTGGTAGCATATAACCTAGTTCTGATATTAAATTCACTAACAGCGACTAACGATTGGACCAACTGCACATTGATTAAAGAATTGTCATCTGCACAATAATTTCCATACTTTTAAATGGTATGATTTAAATTTAAATGCATTTTAGCACCCGTTTTGTTTACTTTTGGTAGCTGTTGTTACTTTAAGAATTATCTCAGTTTCAAATAAACGCAAAAAAAAAAAAACCCTAGTTACTAAACGAAGACAGGAACACTGTTTTCTTAGTTTTAACCGCAAGAAGAATTTTATTTTCAGATGGGGGTGTGCAAAATGCACCAGGCGGATCCAGCGATAAACTTTCGTGACTTCACGCCATTGTTTATGCTTTTTGCCCATGACGCAGTTTCCGCCTTAGAAAAATTCGGTTCCTACGACAAAGCTCTCATCTTTTTTTTTTTTATTGTATGGGTAATGATATTTATTTAAACACAAATAACTTAATTCTATGACTGATCACATTTCACAAGCATTGCCAGAAGTTGCTCATTTGCCCAATATTTGCATTTTTGTGTTGCGTCATTAAAGGAATATCTCGTGCCAGCTTAACGCTCTGCACCATCTCAGCTTCCGCGGAAGAAGATAAAAAGTTCGAAATTCAAACAATAAACCAGAAAAAATCGATGCTACATGTCTTTCTTTCAGTCTCTGTGATGTACTCGGACACACCGCCATGTTGGAACTTTAAAGGGGTGTCATCGTTCGACGCTCAGGCCCGACTTAAAGGTTACAAGTATGTAATTAGTATAGACCCGGACGAGTATGTTATCCCGACAAACCGCAGCTCCTTCATGGATTTGTTTGTATGTTCGATATTGTTTATTCTAGAAGACAAAAATTTAGACTTGCCAACTTCAAAGCATTTGCAGGCGAAAATTTAATGTGGCTGAAATTATAATTTTTTTTTTTCTGTGAAAGTGTAGAAAAGATTGACGGTAAAGGAAAACATGCTGGGTACCAGCATTTCCCCCTTTTTGAGATAGAGTTTTCTTTAACGAGTCTACCAAAAATGTTATTAAGCGAGCCTTTGGCGAGCTTAATAACATTTTTTGTGGACGAGTTTAATATAATTTTACCTCAAAAACCAACGAATGTCAGATTCGTTTTTATCACATAACTGCATAACAAGAATTATAGTCCATGATAAGTTAAAACATAGGCATAAACGTACAGTGTGTAATGAAATTTACTTGAAGCCTATTCGCTTCTTTGATAGGTCCGTTTCGAGCGAAAAATAGTTGCATAGTAACTTGCATATATTGATTTTGTTTTGAATCTAAAAGTGATTAAATTCGCAATTTTATCATGATTACCAATTTTGACCGTTAATTCCACACCGGACTCTAGGTCAGTAATGTGTTAGAAATGAGGTGTATAATTACAGAGTATTTGACCAATTACGGCAGTATTTTCTTATCAAGCGTGTGAGAGACAAAAAAATTCCTAATGACTATATTACATTGAAAGGAAGTGGAGATATATGATAAAAAGAGAAAATGACTCGATGGCCTTTGGCATTGAAATCAATGCCATGAAACAAAAATGTTACCAACAAACCTATGGCGAGTGTTATATAACACTTTTCTAGAACCATTGATAACATCTTGTCTCATGCAGCAACATATCAATTATATCCTATTACCTTTCCTAGGCGTTTTGTTTTTTGTGTCTAGCAGAGGATCCTGTGAGAGAAACATTGTGGTACAATGAGAAATTGCTCGTAAACATTTGCTTCTCCTTTTCCGACCGAGAATGTTTTGACTTACATATAAGCTCCGTTCTGGCGAAATGGGGTCTACTGTACTCGTATCAGGGGTCATTTAGTAAATGTTTTTTAAATCATTCTAAAATACTACAGCAAAATAGTGTAATATACTTCTTTTCTTTTTCCAGGACGCTATGGTACATGGAAGGCGCCATGCCGCAGGATTTATGTTTAAGACCTATTTATTCATCAAGAATTGGGGCGTGCAAAAACTCTCGGATTTTACCGTCGGGCAATATTTGAATAGGTCAGGGCCGACCGATGATCGGGCGAAACACGTGACTATTCCTAGCAGGGTACCACTTGGAGGCGTTAAAAGTCATGACTTTCAAACAGCGACTGGATATAAAAAGTAAACATGGGACCGTATTTACCAGCCATGCAAGATGTAATTCTAATTTCAAATTCCAAGAGCTAGCCATGTGATTGGCTGTGACGTTCTGTCTCGGCCGATGAAATTGCTAGTCTTTGAATTCAGAACGAGAACAATGTTTAGAATTGCTGGGGAATACAACCTTCATTAATTTTCGCACGTTTTCCTTACATTTGAAATATTTTATAGAGCAACAGAGTTTCAATTATCCACTAAAGCAGTCATTCGAATCTACTGGTTCAATTATGTCACACGATTGTGATATTAAGCGTGTATAAGATAAGCAAAATTCGTAGTGGGTATGTCGCACTGAAAACAAGGAAGGCTGTGTCATAAATAGAGGATTTTTTTTTTTCCGGTGGCTCAAATTGTATGGATGTGTCTTCGAAAGAAAAAAAAAACATTTTGGAAAAAAGAAAAATGCTGATTACCAGCATTCCCTTCTTTTCTCGCAATGTTTTCAAACGCCAACCCAATCAGGGTAGTTAAAACTTGGGACTGTGTGGAGAGGGTTAGGACAGGTGCTTGCACAGTGCAGGTACATTTCAACATAATTATATGCATTCTTTGGGAGCTCAATATATTTATGCTTGCTTGATGCAGACTGGTGCTTAATAGGGGTGGCCACCAAAACAGGTTTTACTGTATGTAATGTCTAATTATTTAGCTCTAGTGGAGGGATCCAAGCCTTCAAGGGCCTCTATTTATTATTCATAAGAGTTATATTTGGGCCACGCTCTGTGAAAAGGGGGTTTAAAGCATCTGCTATAAGTATCAACTGACCTGCGTCTAAACTTTTTGCTTTTGGTAAATTTTCTGCATATCAAAGGCCCATTCTACAACATTCTTCAGCCGGGTGTTAGACATAATCAATTTTATGGATCAATAATTATATGATGATTTGCTTGGTATAATGCATCACGGGATGCATTAAACCCCTTTTCTGCCAGAGCATGGCTTATTTCGTTCTTGTTATCATTATTTTGTTTCCTTGTTTGATTGTGTGTTTGTTTGTTTTACTCCTTACAGATATGTCGCTGACACTGAAGAGGTGACGTTATACCACTATCGAGATTGTAGAGAAATCTGGGTGGTAGAAAGAAACCACCTCAACTGCCTCAAGATGGAAAGATACACCGACAAGAAGGCGCTAATGCTACTCCAAGCAGTTGAAACAAACGTTTATCGAATCAAATCAATGACTGGTGTATAGTTAACCCCTTCAGTGCCATAGGTGAATACGTGTGTTTTTGCGGACGAAATAGATCAAAGATCAGACTGCACAGAACGTGCAGCCTGATCTTTGATCTATACCGTCCGCCTGTTCAGTCAAGTTTGTAAGATAATTATGTCTTTCTGAGTTTCAGCGGATTCATTTTGAGCTGTCAAAAGAGGTCGAGTTTATATGAGCCGGACTCTGGCAAAA
This sequence comes from Tridacna gigas, assembly GCA_945859785.2. Taxonomy (NCBI): domain Eukaryota; kingdom Metazoa; phylum Mollusca; class Bivalvia; order Cardiida; family Cardiidae; genus Tridacna; species Tridacna gigas. Next base: position 16,941,502 of record OX244031.2, read on the forward strand.
GGGGGGCTTAATGCATCTCCGTGATGCATGATACCATGCAAGCCATCACATAATTATGGATCCATTCTAGCCTATTTTATCAACAACCGACTTAATTATGAGGTAGACTGGCCCTTGGACATACAGAAAAGTGACCTTTAGCGAAAAGTTTCGACCCAGGTCAGCCTGCGCAGGCTTACCTGGTTGATAATTTTCGCAGATGCTTTAAGTATCCTTTTCATAGAGCATGGCTTATATACTCGGTGTGGCAAGAGTTAAGTGACTCATAATTGTTGACGGTGTTGATCAAGTTCAGATTGACATTCCCGAGCAGTTTAGATCAAGAGAAGCCTTCACAGAAAGCCTTTATAATGGAACAAGGAATAGTTTCCAAAGAGACCTTACCTTCGTCATCTTGGCCCAAATTTCAGATCAATCAAATATAAATACATGTAGGTCATGCATCTGCAAAAACTATTGACCCATGTCAGCCCGCGTGGACTGCACAGGCTGCCATGGATCGAAACTTGCTATTGCTATTGGTCAATTTTCTGCATATCAAATGACCATTCCACCTTATGATTCAGTCGATGTTAGACTAACTGGGTTTCATGAATCCATAATTATGCGACGCAGTGCTTGGTATAATACATCACGTGAAAGCATCAAGCGTTCTTTTCCTAAAGGGCTGCTCGAATTCGTCTACATCTAACCACTGTTTTATGTCCATTGTAAAGAGTTTTCAACGAATGACAACAAATATCTACGTTAACACTCCTGCCAGCATTTTGCGTGTTGCCATTAAAAAAAAAAACTACCATATTAGGATTTACAGTATGATCTTTTTCTTACTGGACAATTGTACTATTGTTAAAGTGAATAATGAGTAACGATAGGCAATCAAGTTTTGTCTGTGTGATAGGTTTTCTGTGAAAAAAAAATACTGAAATACTTTGCAGTGGCTATCAGAGAGAGCAGTGAAGAAGAAGAAGAAACATCTAAATGTGGTGCAACTTATTTTAAAAAAAAGCTGTACAGGATATTTTTTTCCGCGAGAGATCGAAATTAATTTCATCGAGTGAATATCATAGGTAATATTTTCACGAGTGACGCAGCCACGAGTCCCGTGAACATCATATGGTAATATTTTCACGAGTGTCCGCGCCACTCGTGAAAATATGACCTATGATGTTCACTCGATGAAATAAAACTCGGTCTTTCGCCGAATAAAACAAATTTTCTATTTATTTCATGCTTCTAACCTCTCTTTTGTTTGGACATGCGAATAGCTCTCGGCATTTCCCTACCAGTGATATCAATCTTCACTGGTCGAAACGGTGAAATTATTAAACCATAATCCGCCATTATTTTTTGTGATATTATTAATATGTGTCGTATCTGTGTGAGATGTAAACCAAACTCGTTGACTAATGATGAAAAACACTCACCATTCATTCTTGAAGACATTCTTGGTCTTGTTCTCATGAATTTATAAATTTGAAGGAAACACAAATGACTAACCGAATGGTTTCTACATTTTGTCCGTAGGAAAGCTATTGACTAGAGAGTCTGTTGACCCTTGGTCCGCTTTGAAAAAAAAAAACACCAGAAAAGTATGGCTTGGAGCCTTGTTTGCTGTTATGTTACTACAATACACTTTAGAACTGCGAATAGCACCAACCATATGCTGTATAACTGAACCATACTCTGGCAAAAGGGGAATGATACATCTCTGTGATGCATCACACCAAGCAAGCCATGGCATGATTATGGATCCATAAAATCAATTTTGTCTAACAACCGACTGAGCGACTAGCGTACAGGACTAGAGAACAGGGGGTCGCAGGTTCGATCCCCGGATCCGCCAATGTTTTTCCGAGGATTGATGACAGTCATTGCGACAGTTTTCATTCCTCTCTCACCAATTGCCATTGTTTCGACGATGGTTATGTGGGAAAGCAGCCAGTGGCTTGGAAAGAATATTGTTGCGTAGTAGTGGAAATGATTGGTTTATGATCAAAACGGATGTTGGTCCTTAAAAACACTAGAAAACTGTTGCTTGGAGCTTTGCTCATCGCCATGTTACTGCATTACTGTTAAGGATGACGTTTAACACCAATCACACTGTATAATTGAACCATACTCTAGCAAAAGGGGTTTAATGCATCTTCACGGTGCATAATACCAACCAATTCATCACATGATTATGGATCCATAAAATCCATTTTGTCTAATAAACGACATGGGATAGTCTAGTCCTTTGACATACAGAAAATTGACAAATATCAAAAATCTTCGACCCATATCAGCCTGCGGGGGCAATTGCATTAAACTTCCTTTTCGCGGAGCATGGCTCAATTACTTAATGCCTTGTAAGACGTCATCGGCCACTTGCTATTACACACTCTTTTAAGATTTACGAAGAACAAATTTATGATTGGTTCCTGTCATTTCCGACTTGGATTAGCTCAGATTAAGAAGAAACTTAGTGAATTTGTTATTTCGGCGCTTCGATGAATATTAGTTGCTTTTATTGACAACATATGTACAGCAAGATAAAACGGCATGGAACGTATGGTCTGTTGCGTGAATCTTTACTTCAACGTCGAAGTTTTGCAACTTTAATGGACTTTTTGTTTGTGCGTATGGTGTTTAAAGCCGTATTCAACATTATTTCAGTTATATCGAGGCGGCAAATGCACCTATCCATACTTTCCTGGAGTTTCTTTTACCAGTACTTCGCACTGCATTCCTAAATCAAAGCGCTGAAGGCGCTGAAGGCCTGGGCATCAGAAGGGGTGAAGAGGTAGGAAAATGAGGCCCAGATGCTCAAAGTTGCTGTCACATTTGTACAGGCTTAAAAACTGCTATCACATTTGTACAGACTAATAAAAAAATATCTACATGTCTCACACTGACAGTCTGTGGAGCTGACAACAGAATGGAAAAACATAAATTTGTAAAGGCCAATATAATGAGTATTTTTGTATAGCCTTGATGTCATGGTCTTTATGGAATGAAATGAGATAATTTTGAAAGGATTTTCTGCTTCCTATTTTCTCCCTTTACGTTGCTTTGGCAACAAAGCATGGTAACAAACCAAAATGAGTAGCGTGCAACAGAAGGGAATATTTCTGGAAAGTGCAAAAATCCACAATGGCCAAGCATTGAATCATACTTTTCTTTCATTTTACCACACTCAGTATATAGGTTGAAATAGTAACCATGTCCTTTGAGCAATGTCATATTTGAGTTATGTTCAAGGAAAAGCACCAAGTCTTTAAAGGCTAATATTACAGAGCACGATTTGGTATCTGAGAAGACGACCTTTTACGTATTCCTCTTTATTTTTAAGTTTTGGTTTCTATGGCAACAAATAAAAAGACGTCCGCATTCGGGCGACAATGCTCGGTTGATTTTCAGTGAAAAACTAAAGTTGAAAAAGGGGCATAACTTTATAGTTATTTACCCTTATTGTTTATGTTTCCCTTTTGATAATTAACAACTTGTCCAAGTTTTAAGTAAACATTTTCAGTAATAACAAAGACATTGTAAAATGTCACATATTTAGCATGACGACGACACAAACGACGAAGATGATGACACTAGGGCTATGAAAATACCATGTCTCTAAAAACAGCTGAGCTAAAAGTTCTCAGTCGAAAAAGGGTCATAACTAATTACTTTGCCAAAAATATTTTGGTGGTTACCTACCTTTGTTGTACTGATATAAATTCCCCTTTTAATAGTTAACGAAAAGTTCAAGTTTGTAGTAAGTATCGTCATTAATGACAGATATGATAAAAATGTCAAAAGCTTTGAAAATTTAAAGCAATAAAAAAGGGCGTAATGAGCCATGCTCTGGCAAAAGGGGGTTTAATGCATCTTCGTGATCCATCAGTCCAAACGAGCCATCATATATCAATGGATCCATAAAATCCAATTTGTGCAGCAACCGACTGAATCATGAGATACACTAGTCCTTTGACATGCAGAAAATTTGCCAAAAGCAAAAAGGTTCGACCCAGGTCAGCCTAAATACCTATGGAGATCAAGATCAGATTGCACTGAGTGTCAAGTCTGATCTTCGATACAAAACGCCCACCAGTTACTTAACTCTTGATCACACATTCTCGAGTTTTAAGGACTCCAAAGATATAACCTCATGAAAAACTTTTTGAAAAAAAAAAAAAAAAAGAAAATGCTCTCTTTTTTCCTACAAGGTTTTCTGCACTTTCAATAACCAACATTTCAGCTAAATCTAACTTGCCGTTCGCAAATGTTTTCAGTTTAAACTAGTCTAAAATTTCCTCGTTTTGCAACGATTAACTGGTTTTCAATGGCTCATGTTACAAACTTTAAACTTTAATACATATTTGGTATTGTATGCTCCTAGTTTGCTATGGGTCGAAATGGTTATGGGCCGAGATATCATATCTGGACAATTCTGACAGGAAGAAATAAGGCAAATATACCAATCAAATACATACTTATAACTTCAGACACGAGGTGCACAGTAATTTAAGGAAAATCAAAATCTTGCCGCGGTTTTGAGACAACTTTTTCAGAGAAAGAGCACATCGTCTGCGTAAAATACGCTATCATTATTTGCCATTCACATGATGTGTAGAAAAAGGATTAACGAACGATCCCGATTAGGGGTCGGCAACAGCATTCGTCACAACTCGGTCGATTGCGTACCTACATCAAAACGTTTGATCAACGATCACCCGAGGTTTGCCAATTTTTTCTTTCACTGTTAAGCGCACGAATTTGCAGTTATGAGTAACCTCACGAGGGCCCAAAATTCTCAGTAAACACTTTCGTACGATTAAAATCGCACATCTATCAAAGTTTGTTGTGAAAGTAAACCTTACTGTGATGTTCAAATCGAAATATTTTATTTTACTCGGGTTTTTCCGTAAATGCTTGGATGGGGTTGAAATTTTGGTCTACGATTCCTATGACCTTGGGCTTGGCAAGCCAAGCCCAGGCCAAAAAACACTGGCTGCTTCCCCCATATAGCCACCGTCGGAATAATGATCGGCGGTGAGAAGGAAATTAATCCCGTGGTAATGACTATCATAAATCCTCAACAAATTTGTCGAGATGGGAACTCGGACCAGCGCACCACCGGTTTCAAGCCATGGGCATATTGGTTAGGCACTTGACTATGTATACACTAAATATACAAAATAAGACGCTGTACGGTTATTATGGATTTTGGAGTGATTGCGTGTTTATGTTTAGGACCATAATGTATACTGGAGTTATCTAATCTTTATTTTTTTACATTTCTACTGAAAGTCAAAGACCATCTTCTTTGACCCGTACCAAGTGACAAACTACCAACGTTATACTATACCAGGCTTGTTCCGATATTTTGCAATATGCTTTGACGTATTTCCCCTCCATCACCGAAAAAAAAAAATATATATATATACATAGCATTGAAATTGGACCTATCTTTTTTGTTCCCTGGCGGCATATGTTCATTTCACTTATTTAGCCTCTCAACCCTTTACCACAGAATGCCGACTTTTAACAACTCTGAAGAAGAAGCCTTTTGAAAACATTGTGGGAAAAGGAGAAAATGCTGGTAACCAGCATTTTCTCCTTTTCCCGCAATGGTTTCTACCCTATGAAACAAAAATCACATTATTTAAGCCACACTGAAATTATCGTCTGCAAATGCTTTCAATTTGTCGTTTGGTAAAGGGGAAAGAAACTCATAGCTGGGAAGAAAAGATAAGACAGTCATATTGAAGGACGGGTGGAAATCTGGGTGACACAGACAGACGAAAACACCAACACAAAGGGAGTTTACAAAGAAATGCAAGTCCTCGCTCCTACATCATATTTCCAGGAAATAATGCTGTGTGGGCACCGCGTTACGCAATGGCAGACAATTACATTTACTTAGGGTCATTCCTTATACAATACAAAACTAAGATTACTAAAAATCCCCGCTGCTTATCCGTCACGTACTGAAAAGTTCATTTACAGAAGAGGTTTGGTCCGAGTGCGAGGCTTAATCCTTTCAGCGGCACAGGCGAAATCGGGGGCTTTTGCGAACGGTATAGATCAAGATCAGACTGCACGAAACTTGCAGTCTGACCTTGGATCTATACCGTCTGCTTGTTAAGTCAAGTCTATACGATAAAAATCTCTCGGAGTTTCAGGTGATTGTATTTTCAGCTGTGGGAAGAAATCGGGTCTTTATATATTCGACGCCGAAAGGGTAATGGTTAATTGTGTTCAACAGTAGAAAAAAAGAAGACAATAGTTTTCCCAGACTAATGGATAAAAGCGCAGCCGTGCTTGGTAAGGCTTTTAGTCCCTCTCTATACAACCCTTCCATCAAACTTTTTTTAAAGTTAACCCTTATCCTGCTAAATAAGTGAAATGAAACTTTCAAGCCGACAGTGAAAACCCAAGTTCTTCTATTTCAATCGCATTTTGGGGAAAAGATAATTACTAATCGGACAGTGTAGATCCAAGATCAGACTGCACATTCTGTGCAATCTGATCTTGATCTACACTGTCCGCAAAAGACCCTTGAGTCGCCCTTAGCAGTCTAAGGGCTAAAAGTACAAACATTAGCATTTTTAGGTAAACGAAGTTGAATCTAGTCCCTGAATTGAATATTTCATTTACTTTCAACTGAATTATTTTCCATTTTTTTCTTCAATATAGGTTGCTGCCCATTTATAGTTTCAGGGTCTGTATTCACCAACTATTCTTAAGAACATCCTTTGTCTTATTCTCAAAGATTTTCTAAATGTGTAAGTGACACAACTTTTAATTGGCTAAACCAAATGGTTCAGCCAATAAGAAGTTGTGTTACTTTAACATTAAGAAAATTCCGGAGAATAAGACTAAGAACATTCTTAAGAATGTATGGTGAATACGGACAAAGATGACGGAAGCAAAATAATTGATTGCTCTCGCAATTCGAATAATTTTGCAGATCTGGGCTGTTTCAAAATTTGGAAACATTTCTCATAAAAAAATTATGAATGGTTAGCTGAAATACAATATATCTACTCAAGTGAATAACAAATGAGCCACGCTCTGTAGAAATGGGGCTTAATGCATTTGCGAAAAGTATCGACCCAGGTAAGCCTGCGCAGTCCGCGCAGGCTGACCTAGGTCGAAACTGTTCGCTATTGATAAAATTTCCGTATGTCCAAGGACCAGTGTACCTTATGATTCAGTCGGCAGTCAGACAAAATGGACTTTATGGATCCATGATTATGTGATGACTTGCTTGGTATCATGCATTCACGGAGATGCATTAAGCCCCCTTTTGCCAGAGCATGGCCCAAATTGATTTTAAGACGAACAGAATTTCCTCCAAGACAGTATACAGATTCGCTTATTGAAGCTACGGCTACACAACTACCGCCACCATTTTGACTAGGAAGGACGACCGGATACACCGGTCTCGGAACACATTTTCAGTTGAAACAGAAACATGCTGCAGAAATACTTTAATACTGCGCAAAAGTAACATATTGGAAAGAAAACATTGTGGAGAAAGGAGAAAATGCTGGTTACCAGCATTTTCTCCTTTCCCCATAATGTTTTTAAAACCCTTTTCCTCAGGTCGCTAAACTCGGGATAGTTTGGAAATGGGTTATTGAGAGCTGCTTAGTTTTTATAATAATACAGAACCTCAACATACAATACTTTAAAAACACTGAATTTAGCTGGCAAACAATAACTACATAGGAGAGAGAAGTGTGGAGAAAAACAGTTTTTTTTTTATACGGTATTTCCTTAATAGCATACGTAGCCTCTTACAATTCTTTTTAGATTTTCTAGCCAGAATTTCGCAAAGTATTGTGGGAATGTCACATGACCAATACCTTGTGTCGATAGTGTGGGATCGTATTCAAATAAGTATGACAGCTTCACATCTGATCTTAAAAAAAACAATTGACGGAGTTAGCAATTGAAAAAAACGACAATCCCGATTTCAGGCTATAAAATAGCACGTCATTACTGATTTTTAACGTCCAGTTTCTACAGGCATGCAATATATATATTCACGGAGCCAGACTGATATAAGGCTTAATGTATCTGCGAAGGTGAAAAGGGGCTTAATGTATCTGCGAAAACTATCGATTCAGGTCAGCCTGCGCAGTCCGCGGTCAATTTTCAGTATGTCCAAGGACATTCTACCTCATGATTCAGTCGCTTGTTTAAAAAAAAAAAAAAAAAACAGACTATTATGGATCCATAATTATGTGATGGTTTGCATGGTATCATGCATCACGGAAATGCATTAAGCACCCTTTTGCCAGAGCTCGGCTAAAAATATATATCTAGTAGTAGTTATCGTTGTCTTACAAATATTTTGATTCACGACAAAAATATCTAACTAGCTCCCTTTAAGAGTAGAATTCTTCCAAATAACACAAAGGCTAGACTGGTTGGAAATGCAACGCATTTTACATTTAAAACATATCTTTCTAGACAATTTTTAATGAAACTCGGGTTATATGATACACCCGCTTTGCTTCTGGAAGCAAGATGAGAATTAACAACCAAAAAGGCACGCAAGGCAAGAAATTCTAGTCTCCGTAGGGACCTTCAGCTTAAGCAACTCTTTCATTAAAAATTGTGTGTATAGGAAGCTTCTATAAAGTTTATCACATTCTGTTCTGTCTTAACTTACTTTTCCGTTACTTCACGAAAGACGTTGTGCATTAACTTTAATAGAGAATAAAATTTCAAATTCATCCATTTTGCAAAATAGCGTGCGAAAAGGAGGGAATAAAGGGACTTTTCCTTTTTCCAAAAGTGTTTTCAACAGACTTCCCACCAGGTTCGTTATAACTCGTTATTGTGTTGTAAAAGGTTGAACAGATGGTTTGTTTGCTTGAAATGTGTTTACGTCGCTTTGAATGGTATGAAACAGTTTACTTAATCAGATCTTTTCCAAATGACAAAATTTTGGACTGGACCAAATTGAAAGAATTTGCAGGCGACAAATTACATGGTGCTGAAATGATGATTTTTGTCTTTGATAGGGTAGAAAACATTGTTGGAAAAGGAGAAAATGCTGGTTACCAGCATTTTCTCGTTTTCCAACAATGTTTTCCAAAGCTTTCTTTCTCAGGGTCGTTAAAACGATTGTGTGGTAAAGAATAAATATGAGCAAAATTAAACAGGTGAACCGGCGTCACCATAATTGGCCTGGTACTAAATTTATTTGCCATTCATCGGATCTTAGACTGGTATTCAATCAAGTTGTCGTTTCCCGGATCTTTAAATGGTGCTAAATTTCGTTTGCGTAATTCCAGAAGACTATAAAAATCCTCGTAAAGAATGGAAATTTGATATGGACTAAGCCTTAACTAGTTAAAAAGAAGAAACGTTACGAGCATATCTCCTGCAGAAAACATGTATTAAAACTGGTAGACAAAAGCACTCTTCTCAATGTAGGACGCAATTTGACGGTCTATAGACCAGGGTCCGTATTCACCAACCTTTGTCAAGTACATTCTTATTTCTGTTCCCAAGAATTTTTTCTTAAGTTGAATGTAAAACAACTTCTGATTGGCTAAACCATTTGGTTTAGCCAATAAGAACTTGTTTTACTTCTTAAATCTAGAATAAGTGATTGATTAATTGTATGGTGTTTAACGCCGTTTTCAACATTATTTCAGTTATTTCGCGGCGGCCAGTGCACCTATCCATGCTTTCCTGGAGTTTCTTTTACCAGTACTCCGCACAATATTCTTTCCAAGCCACTGGCTGCTTTCCCACATCACCATTGTCGAAACAATGGTTAGCAGTGAGAGAGGAATAAATCCTGTCTCAATGACTATCATCAATCCTCGGAAAGAAATTGGCCAAGCCGGGGATCGATCCAGCGACCTCTTGTTCTCAAGTCCTGTACGCTACCGACTGAGCTATGGGGGCTTGGATAAATCTAGGAAAAGACGAAGTATGGCATTAAGATTGGTTGGTAAATACTCTCTCAGGATGTAATTCGTTGAATCTTTAACTCTTTCAGTGCCTAACATTTAAACTCCTACTTTGTCTACGATTGAAAGTACAATCAACTTAACTCAACAAGCGGACGGCATAGATCCAAGATCAGACTGCGCAGTCTGCGCAGTCTGATCTTGATCTATGCCGTTCGCAAAAGCCCTTGTTTTCACCTATGGCGCTGAAAGGATTAAAAGTTCAAATTTGAACAAAACCTTCAAGAGAAAAGGTCACAACGACAATGTAGTGGTAAACTATATTTTTTTCTGTTGAAGTTGAATAGAAAAACTTCGAAGGTCGTTAAAATTTACTGGATCTTTTTTTTTTTTCACTAGATTAACAGTAATAAAACAAGATATCAGAGAAAATGAACGATTTTTAACAACATCATTAAGTTTGAAATGAGTAGAGAATTCTCAAGAAATAATTACATGTACATGTTCATGTACTTTCCGGGAGAAATTCCACGCAGCTTTTTTCTCAGAACTTAATTACATGGCAGTATAAGGTTTTTGTGTAGCATTTTGTAATAAAAATATACCTCGTCATAGTGAAGGGGTTCTGAGTTTTTAATACTGTATTGTTGCCATGAGTTACTTACTGTGCGCCTCTTTACAGCGTAGCTCAAGATCAGATCGTACTCAGCCTACTTGCCTGGTTGTCTGCTGCCCGTCTGTCTCTCTTATTTCAGAGTTGGACGCTACGAAACATCACATTTCAAATCGAAAAAAGGCGAACTCTGAAAAGTGTCCTTGCTACGAAGGCATAATCTTAATTACATGAAATTCATATCATATAACTTTAAAGGAATATGGCTTATTGTTGTACAGGTATATCGGCTTAACATAACTTCACGTACATAGAAGACAACAATGTCACAGATAAAAGATAGCAATGACCTGGCGAGTAAAGAAACGCCTGTGTGATTCAGCAAAATCGTTTTAATCGGGTTCATTCTTTGATTTCTTAACCCTTAGGCTGTTAAGCTCGACTCAAAGACCGTTTGCGGACAGTGTAGCTCAAGATCAGACAGAACAGAACGTGCAGTCTGATCTTGACCTACACTGTCTGATAAGGAGATATTTTTCCTCCAAAAATACCTTTGAAATAGCAAAATTTGTTTTTTACTATCAGCTTGAAAGTTTCATTTCAGTTATTTAGCGCCAAGCCCCGTAGCTGAGTCGGTAGCGTGCAGGACTTGAGAACAGGAGGTCGCTGGTTCGATCCCCGGCTTGGCCAATTTCCTTCTGAGGACTGATGATAGTCATTGCGACAGGATTTATTCCTCTCTCACCGCTGACCATTGTTTCGACGATGGTTATGTGGGAAAGCAGCCAGTGGCTTGGAAAGAATATTGTGCGGAGTACTGGTAAAAGAAACTCCAGGAAAGCATGGATAGGTGTATTGGCCGCCGCGATATAACTGAAATAATGTTGAAAACGGCGTTAAACACCACATCATACACTAAACACCATAAATCACTTATTCAGCAGGATATGGGTTAATTGGTTCATCAGTTGATTCTTTGCTGTAAAGGACCTTAGCTTTTATTTTTTCACATAACTACGTAAATACATCGCTTTGCCATGCTTTTAACCGTAATAGATACTCAGTTTACACACGAATAATAGAAAAAATATCAGTATGCGTTTAAAATGAAGGTGAGTGGTAAACAATGATAAGATATCTTTGTAACAATGAATTCCCTTTGTGTTTATGTTTAAATCCCCTTTAGTGGTCGCCAGTGATTCCAGACAAAATGATCGCGAAATTTTCACTATAAAGCTCTTTAGAACATTGCAGTGCGTAATTCCCTGCTTAAATCTTGAACATAATGCTAAAACTTGAGACTTGTCCATATTGAAAGCACTTGAAGGTATAAATAATGAGCTTTTTATACAGAACTAAATAATAAGCTCGCAGTGACTGGGTACCAAGCAAAGTATGGCCGGTTATCTACAATTCAGCAACATAAAGGTACAAATTAATACATATATATATAAGTCACCATGCTATAACAAGGGACTATACAGTGTTACAACAATTGTGCTGCCTTGTGCCTGCTGAACCAGCCAATACCATAACGATATGTTAAAAAAAAAAAAAAAAAACCTATGTACAACAACAACAAAATAGACGACCAAGATGGTCATAATTCGAAAAGCAGGGCATTACAAATGGAATTTGATAATGTGGCTAACTTTTTTTGCACTAGGGACAAAATTTGAATAATTTTGTTACATGAACACCAGATGAGGCTTTATACAAAACATCAAAGTTCAAGGTCTCATTTTTTTTAGATTCAAGGACATCCTGACATGACTCTTTGTAACAAAAGGAACCACGAGATAACATGCTGTTTTTTACCAAAAGGACATTAGATGTACAATTTCGTTGAAGGATCTTAACTCTTTACCAAACGACAAAATTTTAGATTGGTCCAAATTGAAAGCATTTGCAGACGACAATATAAATGTAACCCAAAATTGAAATTTGTTTTGGGAAGGTTTGAAATCATTGTGGGAAAAGGAGAAATTTTTCTCACAGTGTTTTCAAAAGCTTCCCTTTTCAGGGTCGTTAAAAGTCGGGATTGTGTGGTAAAGAGTTAAGTAACTGTCGCATGCAAATTTAGCGGTCGACTTTGTAAACTAATAAAGACAAGAAATACAAACAAACAGACCTTGCTAAACTCTCAGACACGACTCTTTGTCTCAGAACAAGACATGACCCAGAGGACATAATCGAACAGTTTATTTAAAGACTTGAGATCATACCACAAGGTGACGCGACGCGGCCTAGAGGTTTCAGACAGGACTATCCTTGCTTAACACCTGTCGAAAGCACGTAAAGCTGGAAAGGGGTATATATCGTTTTTACCCAAGGTCATAACTTTTACAAATTCGTTATAGGATCAGTAGTCAATAGTACATACATTGACAATATGTCAAAACTTTGGAATTGCCGTTCCAGACAAAATGATCGCGAAATTTTCACTATACAGCTCTTTAGGACAAACAACTATTTGGCCATCCCTGATGTATATTACTAGGGCTGACAATAATTGATAATTTGTGAGCCTCATATTTAAGGGTTTAATTTTTGGCGGACATATTGCGCTATACACTTTTGCCAGCGATGATAAAGGGCCCCAATGCCGCTTTTAAAGAAGTCCTTTTCTTGACCTTTCAGAAAGTCCTCCACTGCATGCATGACGTCATCATCTGAGTTAAAGATGGTACCGGAAATGGCCTTTTTCAATTTTGGGAATAGATGAAAGTCTGATGGAGCAAAATCAGGTGGATGCTCAAATAATTCAATGCCACAATCGTTAATGGCAGTGATGGCAATGACATACAGTGTAAGTGTGAACAGGAGCATTATCCTGATAGAACAGAGCACCTTTACTGAGTTTTCCGCGGCGATATAGTTTAATAGTTTCTTTTAATTGCCTAAGAGGTGAAGCATAGTAAGTGCCATTGATTGTTCGTCCCTTTTGCAGATAATCTACCATCAGAATACCATCAGCATCCCAGAAATTCGAGGCCATATAACCTTTCCAGCTGATGGAACAATATTTGCCCTCGTTGGCATGAGTGAGCCAGGGTGCTTCCATTGTTTGCACTGTTGTTTGGCCTCTGTGGTGAAGTGATCATATGGAACCACGTTTCATCCATTGTCAGGAACCCCCGCACAAAGTTTGCAGGATCTGTCTCTTAAAAGTTCTGATTAGCACGCGACAAAGTCCTCCTTGTGTGCTTCTGATTAACAGTCAGTAGCCAACGGGCTCTCATTGCTAGATTTGCCGTAAGAATAGAACGTATTCTTTTTTGTGAAATCACAAATGTACTGGTTATATATATCCCTGTAACTCGACTTCGGCCATCACATTGTCATGGACTTTATTGACCACCTCTGGGGGTGCAAAAGTGACAGACCTTTCAGAAAGTGAGTTATCCTCAAGGCTCTGCCTGCCACGCTACAATTTAGCAACCCACCTTTTCACTTGAGCATTTAAAGAAGCATCATTTCCCATGTTGTAGCATATCGGTATGGATATTCTTAGGTATTAGACCTTTCTGAGTGCTACCTTTACGACAAAAACTGACCAAATGATACCAGTCGTCGGGTACACGGCCCTAAATAGTCAATGAATAGAAGGGCTGAAAAAGGACACCCCTGCTTAACCTTTTCAATAAAAGGCTTAAAACTTACATGTCTCAATCAGCCCCCGTAAATGTCAATTTTGGGACCCCGTTTGAATATATTATGTTGTTCTCACGATGCTGATTATCCAACCAAGTTTTAGTAACTCATGTGAAATCTGGTTATAGAGAGGCAATACTTTTATAAACGTAGCAAGGAGGCAATTTTGGTCTAGTGAGCCGGACTACTTAAACAAAATTCTTTTCCGTAACCTTATGAAACTGTTTGGGAAATGTTTCTGTGAATAAGCCGTTTGTAAATGAGGACATGCAGACTACAAACAGCGACCGATAAAAAAAAAATCCACCGGTCGCTTTTACTTCCAGCTGGATAAAAAGGTCTTGATTTTGAGTATGATTGTCAACCTATAGGTACTTAACCAAACTACACGATTCTCTTGCTTGGGGTTAGGCAATGAGACAACAAGGTCAGAAACTGGCTCAAAGTGATGTATTTTTTTCACCAATCGTTTGTTGCGAAATTCTCTGCTTTCATCTTCATTTTCAGAGCATCCTACATGAAAATCAACAAATCCTTCATGGAAATAAGTAGTGTCACCATGAGACACTTCTCGTCCAATGAAAGTTCTCGAATTCTCTGGAAGGTAGAACAACACGAAACTCGACTTTCACTCCATTCCAGTTTTCTAGTTTAGCAATTAGTTTAAGAAATACATGCAGCAATAACTGAAAAAAAATCAGTCCATACAGCAACAATGGAAAAATCACATCTATAGCATTTTAATGCATGGGTTCCAATCATACACTTTCAAACTAACTAAGCTGTCAATTTCAGGAGGGAAAACAACAAACTGTATTTTTTTCTTAAAATTAAGAACATATGTTACGCCGACATTCTCTCTTATGTAATCCTTTATCTTATCTATCTCTTTGCTATCTACTTAGTTTTGGCGTGAAAGAAAATGTCTGTTTTATTAACCCTCATCCTGCTAAATAAGTAAAATGAAATTTTCAAACCGGTAGTAAAATTCCGAATAATGCTTTTTCAAACTTGATTGTTTTTTTTTTTTGGGGGGGGGAGGGGGGAAATCACCTTATCGGACAATGTAGATCCAAGATCAGACTGCACGTTCTGTGCAGTCTGATCTTGATCTACATTGACCGCAAAAGGTCAGGGAGTCGCGATTAGCAGCCTAAGGGTGAAATCAAGTGATCACTGGCATTCAAATATACCATGTTATATAACTGTACATCTTTGAATGGTTTTGAGTTTTATCAAGCCTGTTTTACGTTCCTTTTTCTTTTCTTTATATCAAAGAGTTTGGCACGTTTCTGGCAGAAGAATGAAAAGCGGGATGTTTTTTGGCGGAGGAAGATGAGATTTATAGATTTCAGAAACACGGATGCCTTTACGATATCAATTCGCAACCACCGATAGTCAGAGTTAGATAAAGGCATTGACATATCTGAAACATGTGGTCCAAAGCATGAAATCCGAAAAAAATTAATACCGGCATGATTTTGCGCGTATTATTGTGAAAACCCTTACTTCATTGTGGTTATTAATATCACAAGGATCATATAAAAGTTGTCGACAGTTAATTAATTTTTGTTAGTTGCTTCGTTAGCGAAGGTATTCCATGGCGTGCTATAAGTTGCTGCATCAGTAGATATTAATGATGCAATTCTTAAATGTGTAAAAATCATAATGGTATGAAATCCCAATCAGTCCACCACTTTTTCTAAAAGAAAATTAGTGTTCCAAAACCATGTTTTATTTATAGACTATAGTGAGGTTATTATTTAAAGTTTTCCCCATTCTAGAATGTTTACCCTGTTATAATTAGCTCGTACAAAGCTGGGTCAATGTATTTTCCTCCAGATTTATGCACAATAAGAAGAAATAGCCCTCATCATTTATACCGTCATCATTCTACATGACCAATTTCTTTTGAGAACCGATTCCAATAATACCGTGGCCTAGGGGACATTTCTTCTCCAAACTACACGAAGATCATGCCCAAGCGTTAAATTTGATCACAAATAGTCATTACAGAGAGAAGAGTGTCGATTTACCTTTTATTCCCAAGAAAACAAATTTGCATCTTTGGAAACATCATTGTAAAATAGGGATAATCAACGTGTAAAAAAGGTGTGTAAAAAAAAAAAACTCTTCGTTAGGAGCAATTTCTCTTTTTGTCACGTTTTCAAAGGCGCTTTGCTACAAGCCGAGAACAAATTTGCAGTAGAGGACCCAGAAAGCAATCTTCCGAAGCATGAATAATGAACGCGTATCTAAAGGAAGTACATACAAGCATTGGAAAAGATTGTGACCAAAGGAGAAATTGTTCGTTACGATCAATTTCACCTTCTGCCACCATGTTTTCAAAAGCGGTCTGCTTCAAGACGACAGGAAAATGTCCTCTGCAGTAAGTAATGAGTTAACTCTTTACCAAACGACAAAATTTTAGACTAGTCCAAACTGAAAGCATTTGCAGACGACACCTTAATAGCAGTCAAAACGGCAAAATTTGTTCTTGAGAGAGATGACAACATTGCGGGAAAAGGAGAAAATGCTGGTTATCAGCATTTTCTCCTTTTCCCACAATGTTTTCAAAAGCCTTCTTTTTCATGGTCGTTAAAACTCGCCAATGTGATGTGAAGGGTTAACCTCTTACCAACTGACTAAATTTTGGACTTGTCCAAATCCAAAGTATTGGCAAATGGCAATTTAAATGTGGGTCGACTGGTAGGATTTGTCTTTGAAAGATTAAAAATCATTGTGGGAAAAGGAAAAAATGCAGTTCACCGGCATATTTTCCATTTTCCAAAATGTTTTCGAAAATTCGTTAATATCCGGGATTGTTTGGAAATGGTAAAGATGTAATGTGATAAGCACTGATGAGGTTACAAGATGATACAGACATAATACCCCGAGGCCGAGGGGATAATTATTTTTTAGTGTGAATCATTTCCTAGAAAACTAGGAGACATCATATCCGATAATGGATGAAAGTGGGAAATTGATGAGAAATTGACAAGGTCAAGGTCGGAGGTCATTCTGTAACGGCTATTGCAACGTGATAAAACGTGAGGCAGTGTACACATAAACCACCGAGACGGAACAAACTTTTTTAGCTATTAGGTAGAACATGTATTTTGGTCAAATCATCTATGCAAGAATCGATTTAAATTTTATGACGTAAAATGTTTCATTTGAGTCATTGTTGCAACTAAGTGTGTGAGACTAGACAATACACGTGTGCTCTAAATAAAAAAAAAAAACATGCTTTGTGAAAAGGGAGGTAAATGCATATCCGTGATGCATGATACCAAGCAATTCATCACTTAATTATGGCTCTATAAAGTCCATTTTGTCTAACAAACGACTGAATCATGAGGTAAACTGGTCTTTGGACATGCAGATAATTGACCAATAGCAAAAGGTTTCGGCCCCGGTCAGCCTGCGCGGACTGCGCAGGCTGATCTGAATTGATACATTCTGCAGATTCAGTAAGCCCCCATTTTCACAGAGCACAGATCAACTGCATTTTTGACCTACCGTATGCTTTACATCCACTTCACAGTGGACGAGTCAATTGTTTGAAGTTCATCAGTGCGCTATGTTTATATATAGGTAAACAAGATCTATTTAATGATCAATAAAGCTAACTACAGGTAAGTAACTATCGGCTATTGATGGAATATACCTTTTGCATACCTTTTTGAAATAACCGATTTCTGCTTTTTTTTTTTTTGTAATTTTCTTTCATGTATCAAACTACACTTGCAGGCTGATCTTTGGTAACAATCTTTTCAAATTATGACCTTAGACACGTAGATAAAATGATACCACCCACAAAAAACAACATAATGCATTCATTTGTATATAGGTATAACAAAAAGTTTAATTACCGTTTATAGAAACATTATGACGTTCTCCGTTCATTAACCAGGCTTGATCTTATTAACTTTGATGTGATTTTCTTTCGTAAAACTCTGTCTAGAATCCGACGGAAAAAGAACCTATTTAATAATTTAGACTTTTCTATCCAGACAAGATATAAAAGCCGGATTAGAATGGCTTAGGGCGGACCAGAAAAGGTCAGTGATCACTTACTTTTGACCAAAGTACGTTACATAATGGGTAACTCTTTTATTACCACCGTTTTTTTCTCACTTGCAATTAACTTGTATATGTGTCACAGTGCATACACTTTTGAAGGAAAGGAAATGTCACTATCAATAATCTGGAAAATATTGAGGGAACAGAAACTAGATCTACTGCTATCTATAGCAAGAAATTGTTCCTTTTCCTGCCATGGTTTGAAACAAACCGAGAACGCAAAAAGTAATAAACGTGGGATAATAGGCTATTGTACTTTTATAACAGCTAACTCTAGTGATGTACTGTTGGACAGTTTCTGTTAAATGAATTTCTACAATGATACAAATTTTCCTTACATAAATTAGTTTGGACGAGTCAATAACAGAAGACTTTTCAAACATTATAACACATTGTCCATAGAGAATCATTTATCTCGGAAAAAACACTTAGAAATGCGTGTTTGTCTTTCTACTTACCAAACATGCCATGGGTGACATCAATAATTGAAGGCCACAAAATCTACCACAGTGGCATTGAAACAAAACATGAACATGGGCTTGGATTCATCATTCACAAGATCACCGTAAATGCAGTAATCGGATACTGACCAATTTCAAGCAGACTCATAACTATTCGTTTAAAACCATCGCAATTCAAAATCACCATCATCCAAGCTTATGCGCCAACGACAGACTATGTAGACGAGTATGGTAAAAACTATACTAGCTACAAGAAGTTATTTATCAATGACGGAAAATAGGACATCATTGTAGTACAAGGAGACTGGAATGCAAAAATAAGTAAAGACGATCACTCAGAAAAGGAACATGTAGAAAATGCTGTAACTGCGGAACAAACGAACGAGGTTTAAGACTCCTGGAGTCTGCAAGATACAACGATCTTCAACTATAAGGCAAAATGCCTTTTGGTCCACATAGAGCATCATGACGATGGGTATAGCATAGCCCAGGCGGAAAATACCACAGCAAAATTGATTACATCATGATTAAGCGTAGATTTCAATCTAGTATGAATATTTCAAAGACAAGGAGCTTCTCACGAAAATACATTGCTAGTGACCATGAGTTTGTGGTGATGACATTCAATCTACGGCTAAAGAACACTACGAGGCAAGGAAGTGTTAGAATCAAATTTGACATGAAAAACTCAAAGAACCTGCTATCAAGGCCAACTTCAGCGCTGCAACAGGCGGAAAAATTGCACCGCTTCCAGTGTTACGCAATCATGACAGAGATTGATACCTTCGTGACTGAATTTAACTCGGCTGTGACTGAGATAGCCGCAGGCATTACCGGAAAACCGTGACCATCAAAGAAATCACGGATCACAGACGACATTCTAGAGTTGTGTGACGAATACAGAGAATTGAAAAAAAAAAATGCAAATGAAGCATACGGGTTACAAGAATATAGGTAAATCAACAGATAAGTGAAGAAGAGAATGATAGAAGCGAAAGAGAGCTGGATCGAAGATCAGTGCAAAGATAATAAAGAAATCTAAAGAAAAATATTAGTAAAAAGGCATATCAAATCGTCAAAGACATGTACCACCAAAGAAATTCGATCAACAAAAAGTCAAAGCAAGAACAGAAAATATTTGACAGACGATACTGAAATTTTGAAAAGATGGACTGAATACGGCTCGGAACTGCTAGGGGAAAGGATGGTTGCTGA
This sequence comes from Tridacna gigas, assembly GCA_945859785.2. Lineage (NCBI taxonomy): Eukaryota > Metazoa > Mollusca > Bivalvia > Cardiida > Cardiidae > Tridacna > Tridacna gigas. Next base: position 16,961,448 of record OX244031.2, read on the forward strand.
GGAACAGTTAGGCTTTGGAGTAGGTCACAGCACATCAGAAAATATCTTTAAATAAGATTACTACGTGAAAAGTACCTGTAGCATCAGCAAGATTTATACCACATGTTCATTGACTTTAAGAAGGCATTCGATAGAGTGTGGCATGCAGTGCTATGAGCAACCATGAGTTTCTAAAACATCAACGCCAATGACTGTATGAAGTAAGCACCGGTTTGATTTATTTAAACAGCAACATTGGAGATTGGTTCGGAACTACAATTGGTGTTCCTCAAGGCTGCATTCTCTCTCTTACAATGACTGTTTCCCTACGACATTATGAGGACAATTACCATTTTCTGTTTTACCGACGATATTGATGGCATAGCGGGACACGAACTAGAACTAGCCAGCTTGATTTGCACATCATACGACTTTGAGAAATTGTCAAGACGGTGCAACATCTTGACAATTTCTCAAAGTCGTATGATATGCAAATCAGTACAGGAAAAAACAACACTGATGACTAATCTGAAACCTCTTGGACTTGGCACTACTTTGTTTCCGTGACCATGTTCGGTTTTTCCGATATTTGCCGAGGCTCCTTCTAAATGAAGTTCAAATGTTAAACCCTTAGGCTGCTAAGTGCGACTCACTGACCTTTTGCGGAGAGTGTAGATCCAAGATCAGACTGCACGTTCTGTGCAGTCTGATCTTAGATCTACACTGTCCGATAAGAAGATATTTTTTCTAAAAAAACTGTTTGAAATACCACTATTCTATTTGTTACTATCGACTTGAAAGTTTCATTTAACTTACTTACCATGATAAGAGTAAATATGTTTGTATAATAAACTCATCTTGTCGCCGTGTCCATGGTGTAGAGGTAAAATACATGGATACATTAACCCGAAGTAAACTTCCTATAAATCGTAAATTTATCGGGGGTCTATAAATAGTTCGCGTAAAAAGACGGAATATTCATTAAATGACAAGTTAAAGCGGTTTCACTATAACAACAGAAATGGCATCAACATGAGTATCACTGTTGATAACGATATAGCTGAACTCGTTCAAATATTTAAATACCTTGGAGCTCCAGTCACCGATGAAGGGTCAAAATCTGAAATGTTAGGACGAATAGCCCAGACCACAATATCCCTGACCAAAGTAAAAATCAAATGGAACAACAAGAACATCACCCTAAAAAAAAAAACATTTTATGCGATCCCTGGTCATTTTGATATTTGTGTATACCTTTGAAACGTGGACATTAATAGTTGAAACAGAGCGAAAAATCAAAGCAATAGAGATGAAATGTTTTTGACAACTGTTAGGTATGGCATAAATTGACCACATCACAAATGCTGAAGTGAAACCCCGAAAAGAACTGCAATCAGGTCTTATGAAGAGCTACTGGCTTCTGTTAAACGAAGAAAACTCGAGTGGTTTTGCCATGTAACTCGATCCACAGGACCAAGGCCAACACCTTTCTACAAGACACTGTGCAAGGTTCAAGACGAAGGGACAGGCAAAAGAAACGTCGGGAGGATATCGGGCTCGGCTCCGAAATTTATCCGGTTTGTCTCCGGCTCACTAGATAAATTCCTCCGTCTTAACCCATCCAAGACACCAACCATGTATTCTCTATTTATCAATCTAACTGCAACACATTGCTCAAAGGGAGTTAATTATTTATGACTATGACTTTAAAATTGTGCCATTGACTCTGTACGTATTTCACATGTCGTGGGTTTCTGTAGCCTTTACTAAACTATATCGTAATTTCCTGAACCTGAAAAAAAAAAAAAACTTCAGAGGAAGAAATTGCCCCTTTCCCGACAACCTTTTCCTTCCCTTCAAAGACAAATCTCATTTTCTTAAGCCATACGTAATTAAACCCTTAACCTGCAAATTAAGTGAAATGAAAGTTTTAAGCCTACAGCAAAACCCCAAGGTTTGTATTTCAAAGGTATTTTTTTAGGAAAAAACAAATCTTCTCATCGGACAGTAGATCCAGGATCAGACTGTACGTTCTGTACAGTCTTATCATGGTCTACACTGTCCTCAAAAGGTGATTAAGTCGCGCTTAGCAGCATAAGATTTAATCGTCCGCAAATGCGTTAAATTTGGGCAAGTATAAAGATTTTTCGTCTAAAAAATTGTCAGACTACATTCCTTCGAATTGTAGACAACATAAAAATTATCTAAAAATCAGGACTCAATTATTGGCACTAGTATGAGTAACTAACTAACAATTCTTAATTGCATTCTTAGTCTAATTCTCAAAAAGGATCTTCTTATTTCAAAGTAATAGAATTTCTGGTTGGTTAAACCAGGTAGTTAAGCCAAACAGAAATTGTGTTACTTTCTTAAACTAGAGTGAGACTGAAAATGCTTGAAAGTGGTCGGAGAATATTGCACCTAACATCGTCGGTTTCCTGGTACTCATGACGAGCAGCAACAGACAAGAAGAAGTACAAGGTAGGTGCACGAGGCCTTGAAAAATGAGACGATATTGACATAAAGCATGTTTATTATCTATAATACTAGGGATAGAACGGCAGTTCTACAGCGTTCAATAGGGATGTTTGTCCGCTTTTTTTTTTCCACAGATCGCAAAATTTCTGTTCTCTATACCAAAGGCTTGTGCGGGACTTGACAGACAATTTTAATACCTTCGGTCAGTGTACATCTGCTTGTTTTTCATTTTGTAAGCATTTTTCTGTAACATCATGGTTAAATACTTGGCCTGTATTGGTCAAATATTATTACCCATCAACCTGCTAAATAAGGTAAATGAAACCTTCAAGCCGATAGTAAAAAACCCAAATACTGCATATCAAGGTGTTTGTTTTAGGGAAATATCTCATCGGACAGTGTAGATCAAGATTACAGCGCACGTTCTGTGCAGTCTTATCTTGATCTACACTGTCCGCTAAAGGTTCTTAAGTCGCGCTTAGGAACCCAAAGGTTAAAAGCATTCTCAGTGTAATACTGAACAATGTTCTAAATTTCGAAGTAACACCATTTCTGATTGATTAAACGGACATTGCTATACGTTCTTAGAATAAGACTTAGAACATACTTTAGAATGGTTAGATATACGGGTCAAGGGCTTTAACTCTTTACCAAACGACAAAATTTTAGACTCGTCCAAATTGAAAGCTTTTGCAGACGACAAAATAAATGTGACTCAAAAATTGCAATTTGTTTTGATTAGAAAACATTGTGGGAGAAGGAGAAAATCCTGGTTACCAACATTTTCTTCTTTTCTCACAATGTTTTCAAAAGGTTTCTTTCTCAGGGTCGTTAAAAGTCGTAATTGTGTGGTAAAGGGTTAAACAAAAACAGCCTTACCCCTGCATTTCTGTCATAGAGCTCATGGATACGTTCCAGTTTTTAATCACCCCACCCTGATTCCCAAAGTCTATCACTATTTCAAACCATCAAAGATACATCTATACTGGTTTTCAGCCAGCTTTTAACTATTTTATCTTTATTCTAACAGACTATAATCATTCTTGTATCTTCATGCCAAATGTTTCCCCTGACGGTTGAAGGTTGCATCTAAATTACGACCGATAGAAAATGCATTTTATTTTCTAGAGGCCATCAAAGAAATCAGTGTTGTGACGTTTCCGGTTTTATATCAAAGATTTTCAAGATGTATTTATCCCTTTCACCATATATATCGGTAATTTATCTGTGTTTACACAACTGACTAAATCTAAATTCTGAACCATTCCACAGTCTATCAAATTTCAACAGCGTTTTTTCTCCCTGGCTGTAAGAATGTATCTTTAAACACTCACCATTCTAACAACAATTCATTGTGTAAATGTAGAAACCACTAAAAGTGGCAAAATTAAAAAAAAAAAAAAAAAAAAATTAATAAAACCTATAGTTTATATAATAGTAAAATAATGTACAAATTTTCATTATTCCAATTTACAGGTACTGCTGAAAAGGGCTTAACCCTTTATCAAACACTGTCGTGTTTTAGTGTCCCTCAGAACGACAGCTCTTCAAAACACTGTGGAAAAAGCAGGTTACCAGCATTTGCTCCAGTTTCCACAACATTTACAGTAATTGTCCTTTAGACGACAGTTCCCATTATTTGGGCCATGTTTCATTTGTCGACCCCAATGCTTTGAATTGGGATAAGCCTATAAATTTGTCATCTGGTAATGGGTTAGACACAGCACATATCAACAAACATGTACTGCAGAAATCTCTATCCGAAAACGTAAAATGTGTCTATTAACATTGTCAATAGATAATAAGATTCTATGTTAACCTTTGCTGTAAAAACAGTACTTTGTCACAATGACTTCAAAACTTTTAATTGGGGGGGGTTTAAGAAACGAGGTTTGCAATGAAAACGGTGTATGGATATTAAAATAACCCTGTAACAGCATTTTCTCCTCTCCACACATTTTTTTTCTACCCATTCTAACAGACAAATCCAATCATCTGTGTCAATTTTATTCGTCTTCTGCAACGGCTTTGAATATTGATGCGTCTTAAATTTTGTCGTTTGGTTAAGAATTCTCAGATAAACCTTTGTAAGTCACGGGGAGGTATAGAAAAAAAGCATTCTAATGGTAATTTTTTTTTTTTGTTGATATGAAAATATTCTTTTGCTTAATTGTAGTGATAATTATTCATATTGCTAGGCTTTTACGTAGAAAGCTGGTTTTTAGAAGTTCAGGAATATATTCACTAATATTATAATGATAATACTGTAATATATTCACTAATCTGTTTTGAAGGACCCTTCTGTAACTTTGGAATTTAGTACAAACACGAGATCATATCTGTATTAGTCTCAGTCTTAACCTTTATCCTGCGAGTAAAAACCAAAGTCTGCTATTTCAAAGGTAATCTTTTGGGAAAAAATATCTCCTTATCTGACAGTGTAGATTCAAGATCAGACTGCATGTTCTGTGCAGTCTGATCTTGATCTAGACTGTCCGTAAAAGGTAATTGAGTCGCGCTTAGCAGCCTATGGGTTAATTTGAACACTAGCTTTAACTAACTGGCCGAGGTACTTTGCCTTGGTCAATTAGTTGGCTGGTCTTTCGAATTCAGACTTAGTCTTTGTTATTTAGAATTGAGAATTTAATTTCAGACGTGTTGTTGAAAACGTCCTCTTGTTTCCAGAACACGATTTTTTGGTTAAAAGATTCAAGACAATGCTACCTAGCGTGCTACTGAAGATGAAGAATAATTTTGTCTAGACAATTTGTTATTCAATCTCTTTTTTTTAGACTAATCATTTCTGATTATTTAATTAAAAGCGGTTCCCACAAAAATTGCATAGCAGAAAAGTACAAAAGGCCCTGTCGCAGTCCTCAATTTATCATGCTCTCACAAATACCATCATTTTATACCAGGACAAAGTTTTCAATCCAAATACAATAGCCAAATGAAAAATTAACTTTTCAATTTATTTCACAGTAGTTAATGTTCAGTAAACACAATTAGCTCTATAGATAGAATTCTATCTTACCCTTACGACACAATTCTGAGCTTTGTACGATCCTGAGGAAGAATGCTATTGAAACCATTGAGGGAAAAGGAGAAAATGCTGGTAACCAGCATTTGTTCTCTTTTTTTCCGCAGTGTTTTCTACCGTTTTAAAGTCATCTTCTATATTTAAGCCATGCTTGATTTTTCGTCTGCAAATGCTTTCAATTTGGATGAGTCTGGTAGAGAGTTAAGGGCCCGAGATAATATTGAAGCATCTTAACAGTCAATAAGTTAACCGGATGGAGGTGTCTTAAAAGCCTAATTCAAGACGTCTAACAGTAACATTCACGCAGGATACGTTCAAATATTTCCTTTAAAAAGTAATTATATTCAATTTATCGACAGAACTTTATCTCAGTCTTTGACATCGTCGGGAAATTTCATGGCTAGACAAACGATTGGTCGAGACATTCTGTCTCTGCTAATCAGATAGCTAGTCAATGAAATTAAGAGTTTTGTCATTATTTAGAACCTTCGATGAATACAACCTTCGAGATTACTCCTACCGTCTTTTTAAGTTCTTCAAAAGCAGCAAATGTGTGGACAGCTGTTAGTCTATAATTTCGGTCAATTCGAAAATCAGAAGGTCAGAAAAATGGATTCAAGGACGTCATTATAACCGAATTAATCACAGGATTCACGTAATTGTAATGAAGTAGTGCTAAATTCCAGCTGTAAAAACGTTAATGACGCCATAAAACCTCCATAAATGTCCTTTGATTGACAAGGAAAAAGTCTGGGTCTAGACTACATAGATGTTATATTACATGGTAAAAAGACCGCTATGACTTCTGTGCTTTATACTTCCCAGCTCGTTGTTTTCAAAAGGAGTCGTGAAAAATCCTGATATATATTTTCGGCGTAGCTAAATGTGCTGGCTTTTGACATACTTTTTGGTACTGATAAAGAATGAATAAATAGAAATTTGTGATTGGTCAAATATGTAGACATGTTTATTCTACGGGCCCCTGTGGTAAAAAATGTAGAGATGTTTATCCTAAGAGGCCTTGCCTGTTTGTCTGCACATTTACGCCTTCTATCTCTTTTAAAGATATTTCTTGTTCATTTCGTTCACCCTCTCGCCAGTGCTTTGGTCTATTTTCTGTTCACCCTATCGCCAGTGTTTTGGTAACGTAACGGTGATCTTAGATCGCCATTTTAACGACTTCTACACCATTTTTCACACAGATTACTCAACCTGTAAGGTCCAGTGTGTAAAGCCCAGAGAGGATTACATTGTATTTTTGCTTTGTGTTTTATTTTTTGGTGAAGGTGAATGCGCTTGCTTTTGACCTACTCCTTGGTATAATAAAATTCAATGAGTAGATGGTAATTTGCCACTGGTCGAAAATGTGCACCTTTATTCGGTGGGATCCTGCTGGCTTATTTGCTTGCACAACATATATGACAGAAATATACAAGGGTTGATACCGCTAATCGATAGCCTAGGGCCTTTAATCACACCAAAGCAAACTAATATGACAGGTGATTATCCTTTTGTTGCATGATGCGTTACCTTTTCTAAGCGTTACCCGATAACCCAATTCTATATGTGTACACGTGTTTAACTCGACCAACCTCGTTAGATGCCGGAAAAGGCCGAATGAGTGCACGTATGGTGGTTATCTATATAAGCAATTAATGCGTTCTATAGTAACAAGTAAATGTCTCAGGGATAAGGTATGATAGGCGGCTCTCGGATGAAGTCAAGCGATGTGCACCAAGGGTAGAGCTTGATTGGGTGACCAAATTGTAATGCAACTTGTGATTCTGTATAAGTTGGAACTTGTAATCTTAAGATAAGTATCTACTTAAAAATTCCACTTTTCAACAAAATGAAAAACAATGAGGAAAAAAGGAAAGAAGAAGCAATTGAAGTCGAGGTTCGGCCCCCCCCCCCCCTCCCCGAGAACAAAGTTTAAATATTAGCACTTATCCAATGCTTTCCTGGAGTTTCTTTTACCAGTGCTCGGCACAATATTCTTTCCAAGCCACTGGCTGCTTTCCGACATAACTATCGTCGATAATGGTCAGTGGTTAGAGAGCGATGAGTCCTGTCGCAATGACTGTCATCAATCCTCGGAGAGAAATTGGCCGATCCGAGAATGGAACCAGCGACCTCCTTTTCTCAAGTCCTGTACAATACCGACTGAGCTACCAGGGCTCGGCTAATAAATATAAAATGAGCGGAACTCTGGGAAAACAATGGGTGTACTATACCGAGCAAATCATCACATAATTATGGATATATGAAATCCATTACGTCTAACAACCGACTAAAACATGAAGTAGAATTGTCCTTGGGCAAGGACAAAGTTAATCCATAACAAAATCTTTCGATCCACATTTTCCAGTGCATGGCTCCTACATTGTAGTCAACTTTGAATGGACTAATTATTGAGCTAACGATGCAATGTATGTAAACTAATGAATTAATGTAAAGGCATTGTAAAGTCTTGTCAGGGCCCTTTTTCATCTAAACTTAGCCAGTCAAGAATTGTCATACTTTCCTATTTAGTGAATTCTAGAGAATAAGACTAAGAATGTTCTTAAGAATGGTAGGTTAATACGGACCCAGAATTCAAATTCTCACTGTCAGGATATTGCTATGCGAAGTGAAATCTATTTGGTAGAAAACGCTTGCGTAAAGATTGTAAATAATTACGTGCGCATCAAAAGGCAATGTCCTGTTTATTGTCTGTGGTGAATTGTCTGAAACAGGTACCGACTTCCGCCATGCTCGTTAGGCATCTATTTGTGGAACTGTTGATGCGGAAACATCATGCAAGCAGTTTTCCACATCCACCAAAATCTAGGCCATTGTCAAGTATCTGTCCTTTAAATCTATGGAAACTATCTCGTATTTTAACTACCCTGATGAAAAAGAACATTTGAAAACACTGTGAGAAAACGAGAAAATGCTGGTAACCAGCATTTTCTCGTTTTCCCACAACGTTTTCAATTCTTTCAAAGGCACGTAAGGCTGCCATTGTGGGACCTGTTTTATCGAATTAAAAGGTATGTTTAAAACGGTACAGCAAAAAAAAAAAAAAATATTCGCCTTACTTATGTAACATTATCAAAATGTACTTCTTTTCCTTTTAATGACAAACAAACGTTTTCACCAAAGTCACCGGATATAAAGATTCCGACTAATAATGACCCAATTTTAGACTTGACTGTTTTGTCATGGAGAAAGACAAAGTTTGATGAAGATCTGATGAAAGCTCTAGCCTCTGCAGAGTGAAATCAGATTCTTTCATTATCTTAATAGAGCAACCAGCTTTTTGACTCGATATGAATCGGCCTACAGATAAGCCATGCATTGTGAAAACGGGGTTGAATGTATCTGCAAAAAGTATCGACCCGGGTAAGCATGCGCAGTCCGCGCAGAATGACTCGTAGCAAATTTAGAAATTGCTCGTAACGAGCAATTTCTCATTTTCCCATAAAGTTTTCCCATGCATCAAACCCAACTTTATGTTGTCTACCAATACTTTACAAGCATGTTTTCAAGGCAGACGTAATGAATTTGGCGACACTCCAACTGTTCAATAATAACGTAAAACATCATAATTATAAGCTCTAAAACTGCCTTGTCAGATTAGATTGCCAATTCCCACTTCTACAAACGCGCAAAATCACACAAAAGTTCCTGTCTCTTTCATCATTATCATCATCATCATCATCATCACCATCATCATCATCGCCATCACACCTGTTCATTTGTTATCGAGATAACACATTATCGGTAAAAAATGATATTCTCAGGCAAGTTGTACCCCGTAATTATCGAATCTGTTCTTTGTATCATACGGATGCATTTTCCAAAAATTGGGAGACAATCTCATAAAGTAGGTATACTGCTAGTTTCTGGACGAACACTTCCATGAAAAAAGTGCAGTGCTTCGAGTGAGGATCAAACCCAGGGACCCCAGGTTAGTAATCCTACACTTTACAACTGAGCCAGGCAGAACCCCATGGAAATGCCTGTAAACTACTCGCTGTCTTTGTTTAACCCTTATCTTGCTAAATAACTTTCAAGCCGATAGTAAAAACAATAACAATAAAAAATAATATTGATTTTCTAAACTTATTTTTTGGAGAAAAATATCTCCTTACCGGACAGTGTAGATCAAAGATCAGACTGCACGTTCTGTGCAGTCTGATCTTGATCTACACTGTCCGCAAAAGGTCAGTGAGTCGCGGTTAGCAGTTTAAAGGTGAAAGGCCCAAAAGGGGCCAAAAATCTAATCCAGGTGCTAAAATGCATTTAAATTTGAATCATACCTTTCAAAAGTATAGGAAATATTGTGAAGAAGACAATCTCTTATTGTGTGGTCAGTTCAAATATAAGTCACTGGCAGGAAAAAATGAATATGAAAATCGGGCAAAAAGTAATTAAAAGAGTGACCGGGTAAGTTTCAACCTAGTTTTGAAATTAATATCTCTGCTAGCGACTAAAACTTGGGCCGACCGTGCAATAACATACCGTCATCTTGATAAATTCCATTCTTTTAAAAGATATGATTTAAATTTAAACGCATTTTAACACCTGCTTTGTTTACTTTTGACAGCTATTGCTACTTTAAAAAAAACAGTCAAGCAAAAATAAAAGGGAGAAGGGGAATTTAAAAGTTGGTTTCCAGAATCTCTCAATCATCATATTGGATGCTTTCTTGGCAAAGATTAAGAATTTCTGGCGTTTATGAAAATTGATATTTCACTCCGCTGAAGTTCCGAGAGCCAAGAACGTAACCCTTAGGCTGCTAAGCGCGACTCACTGACCTTTTGCGGACAGCGTAGATCACGATCAGACTGCACAGAACGTGTAGTCTGATCTTGGATCTACACTGTCCGATAAGGAGATTTCGTTTCACCAAAAATACGTTTGAAATAGGAAAATTTATGTGTATACTATCGGTTTGAAAATTTCATTTCTTTTACTTAGTAGTATTAGGGATACTTATCTATTGCAAATCTGTCTAGCGAGTTATCAGTTTAGATACAGTGCTGGTATGCATACCGAAACAGTCACTAGTCACGTAAGATCAATTTATTAACCATTATCCCGCTAAATAACAGAAATTAAATTTTCAAGCCGGTAGAAAAAAACCTAAATTGTCCTTATCGGACAGTGTAGATCAAGATCAGACTGTACATTCTGTGCAGTCTGATCTTGATCTACGCTGTCCGCAAAATAAGCCTAGGGGTTAAGGCATATCTTACTGTAGGAAACTTTTTGCGTTTTGCAGACAACTTGAAATACGTCGTGACGAATAGAGAAATTGTTCGTTGCGAGCAATTTCTTCTTTTGCCAAGATGTTTTCACATAATGTATGTATTCATGCATTTATGAGTAATTCAGGGTGATGACTGATACCCTGTAACGCTATTTTTAGATTCGTGTGCAGCAAATTTGATTGAGGCACCACTTAGTTACACTTTACCACACGTCAAAACTTTAACCCTTAGGCTGCTTATCGCGACCCACTGACCTTTTGCGGACAGCGTAGATGAAGATCAGACTGCACAGAACGTGCAGTCTGATCTTTGATCTACACTGTCCGATGAGGAGATATCTTCCCTCCAAAAATCCCTTTGGAACAGGAAAGTTTTTTGGGTTATACTATCGGCTTGAAAATTTCATTTCTTTTATTCAGCAGGATAAGGGTTAAGACTAGTCTAAACTGAAAGTATTTGCAGACGACAAATCAAATGTAACTCAAATGATGATATCTGTCTTTATTAGGGTAGAAAATATTGTGGGAAAAAGGAGAAAATGTTGGTTTACAGGCATTTTCTCCTTTGCTCACAATGTTTTCAAAAGCCATCTCTTTCAAGGTCGTTAAAAATCGGGATTGTGTGGTAAAACACAATAGCCGAGCCCAGTGGCGCAGTCGGTAACGCGCAGGACTTGATACCAGAGGGGTGGCTGGTTTGAATCTCCAGCTCGGCCATTTCTTTTCCGATGATTGTCGATAGTCATTGTGACAGGATTCATCTTTCTCTCACAGTTGATCATTGTTTCGACGACAGTTACAACGGAAAGCAGCCAATGGTTTGGGAAGAATATTGTGCGCAGTCCTGGAAAAAGAATCCGGGAAAACATGGACAGGTACACTGGCCGCCGCGATATGTTGATACCGGCGATTTGTTACAAATACTTATTCAAAGCTCTTAGAATATAGTGCCTTAAAACGGCCCCATTGAAACTTAAACAGTAAAATCGTATTTGATTAATATTTTCCCACACTATCCAAAGGTTTTTCGAAAAGCTCTGGAAAATATAGTGGAAAAAGGAGAAAATGCTGATAAACAACATCTTCTCCTTTTGCCGCAATATTTTGTCTCCCACCAAAAAAACAGTACATCATTTGCGCCACATGTAATTTGTCGTCAAATGATTTTATTTTGAACAGGTCTAGAATTTTGTCGTTAGGTAGACTTAAGAGGTAAACATTCGGAACAGGCTCTTGCAAATAGCCTTGAACAAAATTGTTTTCAAAAGTGAATGCTATTCAAACTCTGCACGCTATTTCTAACCAGTATCCTGCTAAGAAATTTGCAAGGGATCACCATTTTTTTCTCCAATATCTTATGAGGTGCATTTTTATGTTAGAATCAGCGCTGAATTGTATTATATCGGGTGTTTTTCAGTGTACTACCTTGCCACTGTGATGAAATGGACAACTTCTGGATATGTGTGGGTTTATTTTAAAGCAGAAGTGAATCACTGTAAAATAAATGAGCCATGCCCTGTGAAAAGGGGGCTTAATGCACCTGCGAAAAGTATCGACCCAGGTCAGCCTACGCAGTTCGCGCAGGCTGACCTAGGCCGAAGCTTTTCGCTCTTGGTCAATTTCTGTATGTCCTAGGACCAGTCTACCTCATGATTCAGTCGGTTATTATAAAAAGTGGATATTATGGATCCATAATTATGTGATGGCTTGATTGGTAACATGTATTACGGAGATGCATAAACTCACTTTTGCCAGAGCATGGCTCATTAATTGAAATATTTCAATGATGCCTCTCAAATTGTGGGAAGTATATTTAATACGATATAATACTGTACACTCTGTCAACTCTCCTGCGAGTCTCAATGATGAGGGGGGCTTATTAGTCATGCACTTGCTCTAGGTACGATCCTCAAATCCGACACCGATTCGTGAGTGTTGCTTGGTACTGAAGAAGCCCAGCATAGCACCAGTGAAACACGTGAATAATAAACTCATATCCATTCTTTAACTGTTATACTCTTAAAAGCGGCATAAAACACCATGCAAACTATACAAAACCTATTTTCTGTCGGAAGTCGGACAAAATACTCTTATCCATCTTGAAGGCAAATCCGATGATCGTCTATCAGAGAGAAGTATTCATTTCCTAGACGCTGTTAGCGACTTAAGATCGGGATATCATCAGCTAATGTGGTCTATACAGATAAAATGTGGGAAATTCCACGTAAATACGATAAATGATGGCGTATGTTGCGTGCCCGCTTATTCCGTCGGTTTTGATTCTTTAAACCGAATGATAAAATTTTGGACTGGTTCAAACTAAAAACATTAATTTTCCTGACAAATTTGATGAATCTCAAAATTATGTGATTTATGACTGAAAAGGTTTAAAACATGGTGGAAAAAGGAGAAAATGCTGGTAACCAGCATTTTCTCCTTTTCCACCATGTTTTCAAAACTCTTCTTCCTTATTGTTTAATAAAGGATCAAACTTCTTTCGCTGCAATACAGGTAATTACAATGTTGTAAAACCGTGCTTTGTAAGCTGTCACAACGGAAATGAAACGTGCTAACTACAATCAGGAAATTGCTACAAGTGCACATTAAGTAGTATGAACCGAGCCCGTCGGTAGCGTGCAGGACTTGAAACCAGGGGGTCGCATGTTCGAATCCCCAGATAGGCCAAATTTCTTTCCGAGGATTCATGATTGTCATTGCGACAGTATTCATTCCTCTCTCACCACTGATTATTTTTTCGACAGTGTTTATGAGGGAAACAGCCAGTGGCTTGGGAGGAATATTTTGCGAAGTACTGGTAATAGAAAAAAAAATCCAGAACAACATGGAAAGGTGTACTCGCCGCCGCGATATAACTTAAATAATGTTAAAACGACAGTAAACACCAATCGACCGCACAAACAAACAACGCAGCTTAAGTAGAAAGATGGCGTATTAAAACCTTAGGGGGATGATCTCTGTTCAAGGCGCTTAAATTGCGTATGATGTAGATCAAGATCAGACTGCACATTCTGTATGGTTTGATCTTAGATCTAGACTGTCAGATCTATACGGTGACGTTTTTCCGGCGAAAATATCAAAACTTTCAAAGTGCAACGTGTGGGGTTTTACCATTGGCTATAAACGTTTATTTCATGTATTTCACAGTTAATATAATATGAGAACGCAAACAACAAGAAAAGCGCGTGATATTAATGTACCGAGGGAAATAAGTTTAGCAATTTTCTGTTTTACAAATTATTTCGCGACTGTGTGGATTTCAAATACAGCTAAATTTGTTTACATCAATTATGTATCTGCTAAGAAAGTTTCAAATTTTCAATTGAAATCGAAACCCGACACATCTGCCGCATAACGTCAATCAACGCGGGGATATCACGCAAAAACACACCGATGATCAATATCTGGTATGTCCACCGTTTGAGTCCACAACAGCACCACAGCGTCTCCTCGTGCTTGAAGTTAACCGACGAATAGCATCTATGGGTATGCTTATCCATTCCCCATGCAGAGCTCGTTCGACGTCTCTAACGCTATTGACGCCATTCCTCTCTCTGGCTCACTTTCCAAGATGATCCCAGAGTTGTAAAACTGGTAGGATACCTGTGGATCTGCCTTGCAAGTCGAGCAAATTGACGCTATTTGTCTGCAGATAATTGTTTGTAGTACGCGCAACACGAAGTTCTAGGTTCTCCTGCCGGGAAATAAGGGTGTGTCCTTAACGTAAGAACGGTCTACAACTGGTACTGTTTGTTTGTTTCTTTATTATTATTTTTTTTTTTTAGCAAAAATGCACGGCTTTCAAATCTCCTTGAACAGTAGCTAAGTCAGATTTGCCACAATTCGATATTCGACAAACGATGTGCCTTTGCCCAGTCTAATCCAGCCCGCCTGTTGTCTCGTGTCAACAGAACACCAACGTACAGACAACGTCTATGTCACTGCGCACTTTGTACTCTGTTTATATCAGTCCAAGCACAAAACCGTGTTCCTGTTGGATCACTAACCAAAGCGGTAGTTCTCGCGATTACGTCGCGATGATGTCACAATGTAATTTTCCTCAGGTCGAGTTGTTTTGCAGTCTGCCTCAACATGGTCTGTCTTGATTGTTACTGTTTGATGGCTTTTTGTTATGAGTCTTCATATGACACTTCCACTCACATCGAAATGTCGAGCGGCTTCTTAAACCCTCATGCCTCCAGTAAGCATGCCGATTTCCACATTACACTGGTCTAACGTCAATCCACAAAAAACTTTCCATCTTGAAGTTTTTACAATTTTCGACGATTTCTTTGTTTATGGCTGTGCACCACTAATGTAAAGTGAGTATCTATGACAGCAACCACATGTGCACGAAGATTTACGTATGCGGCAGGAGTACAGCAGAATCACGCCAAGGACACATTTTAGTAAAAAAACAGCTTTAAAAAAAAATGTGAAATTAGTGAATTCGGTATCATGACTGGCGTATAAAACATATTTCATTAAGTTTACAGCCTATAGTTTGAAAGAAAACGTGGATATAAAAAATTGCTCTTTATTTCCCTCAGAATAGTTTACCGCTTGACTATTTATGTCCTCAGCTTGAAATACACAAACCGAATTCTAAGCGGGCTGTGTTGTATCCTGAATGACCATGTCTCATTTTCGTATTCTGACCATGTCTCATTTTCCCATTTTCGTATTCTAAAAGCAACCAACTGCAGAAGATGAGTGTGAAAAGTCGTACCTCTATATTCATGTTTATGAAATCGTCAAAAGAGCTATAGAGTCACTCAACGTGGTCCTCAAGGAGCCCAGCGTGACACCGAAATTCCTATCAACTCCAATGATATTAATCGAAGCGGGAAAACCACAACATCTGACACAGCTACAGCTATTTAGCGTTGATCCCCAAGAGATTAGCGGTAATCATCGCGGCAAGGGGTAGTTATTCAGCAGACTGGGCTCATGAGTTTGGACCGATTGGTCCGGACAAAGTTCAGGATTTTGAAAGCCATAGAAACAGGGTTCATTCGTCTCTTACAGCTCATTATTGTTCTGATTTCGATGATGTGGGAATAACAGCGCCGACCGAAGTGGTATAACCGAGAGAGTGTTGAAAACAGTGTAACTATTAAAAGAGTATTTTGTCATTTCATACTCGCTGGCTAAGTCAACAACGTTAAATCCCTCAAATATGTATGACTGTTGTCTAAAGCTCTGGTCATACAGTCACATTTCTGAACCAGTGTGAGTCCAAGTAAGTGAACCGGAAGTGACCGTATCAAACCGGAAGTACAACCGGAATGAACCGGAAGAATTCTGATGATCAGGCTTGCATCCCGGTTTTTTATTTCTCTAAATACAACGGAGAGCCTCTAAGGCAGATATTCAAACAAAGCTCAATCTAGGTAAATGCTTCTCCGAGATAATTTATACCAATTTGTCATCACAGTATGGATCCATAAAACTCTTTAGTTTAACAACCGACTGTATTTGCAGGTAGAACCGTCCTTGAACATGCAGTAAATAAACGCATAGCACATAGTATCGACCCATGTCAACCTGCGCAGTTCGCGCAGGCTGACATGGGTTGATACTTTTTACAGATGCATTAAACCGCAGAGCATGACTCATATCTGAAGGTGTAGATCCAAGATCAGGCTGCGCACTCTATGCAACCCGATTTCAATTTATATTGTCCGATTTGGGTTGTACGTGATGGTCTCTGTGAGAAAACACGCCCTTCTTTAGTGTATCAAAGAATGTAGGGCATAGGTTCCACGTACAAATATTGTACCATGCATATCTTTATTCCGTGTCGGAGCGATATTGATCTAAAGCTTTTATAGAATTGTAAATTACGAAATATTAACAACGTCGTCCCTCCGCGGATATGTTGTTGACATGTATCAATCCAGAGGGGAAGCAATCTCGAAAATACAATTGTAGTCCCATCGGGAACATTATTACTTGTTAGAAGAAAACCTGTCTGACACAGATTCGTTTGTTTGTTATTTAGGCGGCTTTTCGTAATATTTCAATTATATCACAGGCAATCTGTGCACAGTACACTTTTGAAGCAACTGGTTGCCTATACTCGTTAACAAACAAGGTCGAAATGCTATTCAGCTGTGAGAGAGAAATTACAGTCATGTACATCTGTTTCAAGTCAACACTTTACCAAACTACCCTGATTTTTACGACCCTTAGAAAAGGCTTTTGAAAACGTCATGGAAAAAGAGAAAATGCTGATAGCCACAATGTTTTCTACCCTTCGGTCACATTTATTTTGCCGTCTACAAAATATAAGTCTAAATGTTTCGTCCTTTGGTATAGAGTTAATAAGTATTATTTACCCCCGACTAAGCTCGGCTAAAATTGGAATCGAAGTCACAACCCGTAGCTCTGTGCGTTACCGACTCAGTATCCCTGGCCCACCATCTGGGATAGAAATACACATGCAGAAACTCTGACAGACAGAAAAAAGACTTATGGGGGTGGCTCTGACAGATTAAGCCTAAAATTGAAACAGAAATATAGACAGTTTACGGACATTAAGATGAACGTGCAGACAGAAGGTAATTGATTTGAATGTATAGAAGTATAGGGAGTACACAGGAGAAAAGACAATTTGTAAAAAAAAAAAACTTGTTCTACAACATTATCATCTCGCTCCCGAGACATGCTATCCCCTGCCCCGGACATGGTATCGCCTTTCCATGTCAACATATCTCGTTTCCATAATAAAATCTCGTTCTCATCTTATTCTCATATCATAATATCTCTTTCAAATGTCATGACATCTCGTTCTCATATCATAATATCTCTTTCCCATGTCAATTTGTACGTTTCAAAGAAATACAGTTTTGTTCCTTTCAGTATATAATGCTCTTTTGTCATTTCAGATTTTTTATGTTTGTTCCATTTTAATGATATAGCGTTTCCTTTTCATAAGATCACGTTCACTCGTCAATTAATTGCGTACGAAATACTCTCCCGTTACCCTGATCATGTTCCCAAAATATCACATTCGTTTGGCATAATATAACATTCCCATGTTATAATATCACATTCCATGGCATCACATCACGTTTTTATGTCACATTATCTCGTTCCATGAGATGATTACCTCTTACAAAAACACCATATCTTGTTTCGATGTCCTTATATTGTGTTTAGATGTCGTAATATCTTGTTTGAAAAAATCGCTTAAGCATTGTTAAAATATCTTGCTTTGAGTTAGATTTTCAAAAACATGATATCTCTTTGCCCTAGCGTAAGATCATATTTTATTTGATGATTTTCGGTAGTATATCGAGAAATAATGGTGGATTATGGTTTGATATTTCATGGTTACGACCAGTGAAAATACCGATTTTATATTTTCTAACTCTTCAATTGAAGGCGGAAACAGTAGTTCCTGCGCACTGGTTTCCTAGGTAATCAGCGTGTGCCATTCAAATGGGGAGGGGGGGGGGTAATATGATGTAATTTACGCTATATTTCTCGCGCTTTACGTAATATTGTAATGCGTTGTTATGGGGGGGGGGGGGGGTTTACGCAATGGGGAATTACCGAAAACGACTGTACTGGATTTTGATGAAAGTTAAAGAAAAAAAAAAAAAAAAAAAACGGGGTTAGAAGCATGAAATAAATAGATTTTTTTCCGGTGAAAGATGGAAATTTATTTCATCTCGTGAACATCATTGGTAATGTTTTCACTCGTGGTTGCGCCACTCGTAAACATATTACCGATGATGTTCACTTGATGAAATAAATTTCGATCCTTCACCGAAAAAAGCAAATATCAGTAGATATGAAAAAGCGGTTTCATAGGAATTTTACTTACAACCGACAGATTTTTCATTTGATTTACTTTATGCCTTAGAACCGACACGCATAAATCCTATTTTAACATATCCCCACGCTTAAGTTTATGGCTAACCCTTATCACCCAACACATCAATTAACTTATGCATCGACTGTACAATTAACAATTTTATGTAACATTAATATGCTCATAAAATTAACATAAAAGTCATCGAACAAAATGACATAACCTTTTTCTTAAACATTTTTTACTTAAATCAATTTTTATTTTTTTAAAAAAAATTTGATTATGAGCTAACCAGCTAACCAGCCAACCAACCAACCAATCAGCCAACTAACCAACGCATCGGCTAACCACTTAACCTTTTTTATCCCCCATTAACCCACGCATGGCTAGCTAGTTACTCATACACCAGTCTTATGTAAATGTGATTGGCTTAAGATTTTAATAAATATTTACTTTTTGTTAAGTAAATATTATGGATAGATAAGATATATTTACACAAACACAGATTTATTACAACCCAGATGTTGAATTAGGGTTATTATATTTAAGAAAAAAAATTTAAATTCAATTCTTAAATTTTTTTTTAAATTTTCCAAAAATACCAGGCTAACCAGCTAACCAGGCTTATGAAAGATGGATGGCCTTAAGATTTTAATAAAAAAAAAAAATAATAATAATAAAATAAAATAAAAAATAAATAAATAAATAAAAAAAAAAAAAAAAAAAAAAAAAAAATTTAAAAAAATGTTTAAAATAAAATTTGAATTTTTGTTGGTTAAGTTTACACATAAATATATTAAGATGAGCGTGTTAAATAAACTTACAAATGAAATGATGTATCACATTTGTGATAAAAAAGCTTATACATCATATAACCATGATAAAAAAGAAATAAGTTTTAATCATGAAAATATGATAATGCCATATGAAGCCGAACAACCATTTGGTCATATTTATTATCAATATAGTAGAATGAAGAAAGAAATACCTGATAAACATTTTTGGTTAAATTTATGCGTAAAAATTTAAAGAAACTTCAGCAAGATTATGTTTAACAAAGATATTTTTTAATCATGGAGAAAGTGATGATTCTTTTATAAAAAAAAACTTAATGAAACTTTTAAGAGTATAGGTGAATATTTAGAAGTTATATATAATAATTTTGGTGTTGGTGAATCAACTTTTTTTTATTTATTTTGAAACTGAAGAAGATGTAAATTATCCCCTATTTACTGAATTATGCGATCTTACTTCTTATATAGATAGAGATATGGGTGAATTAAATGAAGAACAAGAAGAACATATTAACTCAAATGAAACTTTTAAATCTGAATGTTGTGTTTTATGCATGGATGAAAACGTAATACCTGATATTTTATTTTGTAGTTGTGGTCATATATGTATTTGTAATTCTTGTAATGATTTTTATCAAAAAAAAGAGTGCCCCGTTTGCAGAGTAAAAAGTGATATCATAAGAAAAATTTAATTTAAGAAAAAAATTTTTTTTAAAAAAATGAATTTAATTTTTAAAAAATTAATAGAAGAAGCAGAAGCTAAACGCTTAAATGATAAAATTTCTTATGAAGATATTGATGATTATACATATACATTAGAAGAATTTCCAGGTTTTAAGATATTTTTTGATGATATATCAAGCTTTGATGCTTTACATGAAACGTTATGGGATATACGAAAATATATATACCATGAATGGACCACACAAAAGAAACAAGGTTCTGATTTTACCACTTATGTTTGTTTTTTTGTAAGTGATAGCCCACGTGATGTAACAACCACGACACCAACTAGGACACTTTGTAAAATACCCGGCAGTTGTTCTGAAAATGTTGTTTATAAAATATTAAATGATGTAATGAAAGATTTAAAGTGGGATGATCGGGTACCACAAGAAGCTGTAGGGGATTTAAATTTTTTATTCCATTTATCTTTACTGGTGGTAGATTTTGGAATCATTGTCCTACTTTGTATTCACTTTTAAAAAATTAAATATTTAACCTTTTTACTAGGTTAAATATTTTTTTACAAGTCCAACTCTATCAGTAACGTCAAATACGCGTTTTTTGCGTTGGGGTTATTTGACCTTGTTATAAAGTTTATAACATCACATTGGTCTATTACTAAAGGTTGTGGAAAAACTACACAACTACAACCTTCTCCTTTCTTTTTTACTCTGGAGTAGTCAGTCTGTTCAACTCCATTTACGACTATATTAACTTTTGCCTCTTCTTTTAGAATACCACTACCTTTAACAACCATTAAAGTCCCTCTTATAATTCTACCAGGAGCAGACATACAATAACCCCCTATCCCATGGCTTACTCCAGTGCTTCCATTGCCAAAAGAAAACTCGTAATTACCATCTCCTAAAGGACCTTGTTCCTCGGCACACACGCTTATAATTGGTTTAGGAAGCGATACCTTTTTATCCACGTAGGATTTTGTTACTAAATCTCTCTCATCTACAGGTGTCGCAGCGTTTTTTATAGAAAAACCTTGAACATCTACATCAGATATTGCTGTAAAGCTTCCATCCGGATTTTTTTATAATAGCACCGCCATTATCAACGTAATTTTTATTAGCAGCGGCGTCACGATTTATTGGATTTGGTAAGCCAGTAATTGAGTTACCGCCCATATCTATTTTACCAGCCATTGAAAAAGACCCGTCTTGGTTTTTTGTTAAAGCCTTTTCACCTGCGGTAGCTATCTCAAAAACAGTATCTACGTAAAGCTTATTTGCTACATGGCTATTCTCAATTGGAGAAGCAACAAAATGGATTCGTCGGTTACCCATAGATATTTCTCCTATTGCAGTATAAAAGTTATCAACGGAGTTATACAAAAACGGTGTGGATTGACTATCAACATACCCCTTTGTTGCTACATCATTAGGTTCAGCCGGTGCAATCACATTTATTAACCCATAATTCCTCATATCTATATTTCCTGTAGCAACAAATCTTCCATCTTTACGTTTAACAATGACACTTTCTCTACTAACCTTATCCACATAACTTCTTGTAGCAGCATCATGCGGTTCTTCAGGGTCATGTAGATTATGTATTTTTTTAAAAGCCATATTGATAGGAGCAGTAGCAAGAAAATTTCCATTTTCTTTTAATAGTGGTGATTCAGCATTACCTTTTACTGTATTATCAACATAATCCTTAGTCGCAACGTCTTGTGGATTTACTGGATTACTAACCCTCGTTAATGTGTTGCCATTCATATTTATAGAACCGGTAACGGTGGTTGTTCCATCTTTACGTAAAAAATTATTACTTATGTAAGTAAGTGACACACCATCACCGCTTGTTTTAACATCATCCATTCTTCCAAATTTATCAACGGGCATAGTTTTTATATGACTAAAAAAGTTTATTTAAAACATCTTGAAATTTATTACCTGCGCTTAACTCTGTAAGAATCAATAAACATAAATGACCGCAAAATACTTCCCCTGCATGTTGTAATTGGTCAGTATTGTAGTGTATTGGTCTTTTTAAATAATCTATAATTTCAATAGGTGGTTGAATACCATAACTATCAAAATAATTTTTTTTTTATCATCTTTAAACCAAGCAACCCAATGAGTACCAGGACCGCTAGAGTCATCAAGGTTTAATATACCACATTCCTTTTTTTTTTTATTATTTTTTGGTAAAGTGTTACGTAAAAAATATTCCTCTAAAATTTTTTATTTTTAATTTTTTTGAGGCATCCTCAAGTTCAAAATTACTTAAAGGTTTATTTGGTAAAGTTATATTATCAATTAAAATATCTTGCATTTTTTTATATATTTAAATATTTATAATAGCACTATTATCAACCCATGAATTAAACTCATCAGAATAACCTTTCCACTTTACAAGAGATTTCTTTTTTCCTTTTTTAATAACCTTTTCTATTCTATACAACTCTTGTCTTGTTTTTTGTAGTTCAGATTCATAAAAGGTACCTTTTATTTCTTCTCCATTTAAATCTTCAATTTTATATGTTACAGGCAATGTATGTTTTACTTCTGAAACTGTAAAAACCTTTTCAGTCCATCTTGTGGTATAACCTTTTTCAAAAGTCTTTTTCTTTTTACTTATCCTTACTTTGTCTCCAACAGAAAACTTTGGTTTGATACCCTCCCTTACTTGATTATAATCAGGATACAATGTTCTCCAAACTTTATTTTCATTCTTTTTCTTACTTGCTTCAGTTGGTGTCATCTTAATAGAAGAATGCCTCGTGTTATTATATTTTTTAACAAGGTCTTGTAATACATCAATATAAACGTTTGTTGAGTGAGCAGAAAAATACTTCCACATTTTTTCTTTCATTGTTCTAATCCATCTCTCAACAACGCTGGATTTTTCCTCATTTTCAGTAGAATACAATTCAATCAAATCTTTAACTTCTTTGTTATAAAACTCTTTACCTTTATCCATCCACATTTTTTCAGGTTTTCTTTCCTTAAAAATACTTTTCAATGCAACAGAAACAGATTTTCCTGTTTTATCTTTTAATGGTATCAGCCACCCGTATTTTGAAAAGATGTCAATGACAGCAAGAAGATATTTTACACCACGATTAAATTTAGAAAATGCTTGTATATCTACTAAATCTGCAGCCCATATCCTATCAATACCATTTACTCTAACTCTCCTTTTCTTAAATTTTCTTTTTACAGGTTTATGTAATTCTTCTGCTAGCGTTATATTTTGGTCATTTTTTTTTTTTTTTTTTTAATTCCAAATTTAGCCTTGGTTCCTATTAATGAGGAAACTAATCCTCTTTCCATTTTTTTCCCTAATTGTTGGATTATAGATACCTTTTAACTCTTTAAGCATATTTTTATCACAAACAGAATTTCTTGTTGCTAAATCATCATGTTTAAGATAACATATATCATGATGATATGCTGCTTTATCAACACGATTTACAGGCTTTGACCATTCTTTAGGTGTTAAATCAAGATTTAATCTTTTCTTTAGTTTAGTGCCAGGACCAGTAAAATTATGACCAGGTAAGTGCATTTCAACAGGTAAGTTATTAATAACTTTATTTAGTAATGAACCACGTTTTAGTTGTTCCACATTCAACACACTTACCCCGTTTCATATTTCTACCATTTTTGCTTACCGCATATTTAATATTAGTTTTATCAGTTTGTTTTTTACACTTAACACAATACATTTTTTTATATTAAATTAAATTTTTTAATATAAAATATGGATATTGTTAATTTATCATGGAATGAAGCGTTAGCAAAAAGATTTAACCACCCCCTTTTACCAAGAAGTATTAGAGTATAATAGTAGGTAAATCAGGATGTGGTAAAACTACACTTTTACTTAACCTTTTGTTAAGACCTGATTGGTTAGATTATAACAACTTATGCATTTTTGGTAAAAGTTTGTTTCAACCAGAATATCGCATACTTAAAAAAGCTTTTGAAGAAAAAATACCAAAAGAATATATATTAAGGTTGTTTTCACTTAAAAATGAAGTTCAAAACTATAATGTTTCACCTACGGCGTTAGTTGAAGAGTGGAGCAAAACAATTAAAGAAAAATCTGATATTAACTGTGAATTTTTTGAAAATGCTAGTGATGTGCCAGATCCCAGAGATTTAAACGGGCAAAACAAAAATTTAATGATTTTTGACGATTTACTTTTAGAAAGACAAAACAAATGCGAAAGCTATTACGTTCGCGGAAGACACAGTAACGCAGACTGTTTTTATCTATCACAAAATTATTTTAGATTACCCCGTCAAACTATTAGAGAGAATGCAAATTTTATTTGCTTGTTTAGGCAAGACTTAAAAAATCTTAATCATATTTTTAGCGACCATGTAGGGGATGATATGACTAAAAATGAGTTTATTAACTTTTGTAAAAATTGTTGGGAAAGACCTCATGGTTTTGTTATCATTGATTTAACCAATGATAAATATAACGGTAAATATAGAAATGGATTTGACAACTTTTATATACCTAAAAATTATAAAAATTATTATTAAAAATTGAAAATAACTTAAGAAGATTTTTCAAACAAAATAATTATTAATGCATAAAAAAATATATTTTTGTTTTAAAATATATTTTTAGTAAATATAAAAATGGAAGAATTGCTTGAAAAAATCGTAAAAAACACTGACCATAAAACATCATTTCAAATTATAGTAAGTGACAACAAAACAGAGTTTAAAACAAGATTTACTCCACCACTTCAATTACAAAAAGATAAAGAATATGAAATAGCATTGGTTAATCTTGAAACTTATTATTCATTTCCAAATATTGATAAAAACAACGGTACTTTTGTTTATTCACCTGACAATGGTGCAACATGGGTAAAACTAAAAATACCTGAAGGTTCCTATGATTTAGTTGATATTAATGATGTAATACAACAAGAAATGGGGAAAAAAGGTCATTATGACGCAGTTAATGAAGAATATTATTAATATCTCTGCAAACACTAATACTTTAAAATCAGTTCTTATCGTAGAAAATGGTTATCAGTAAGATTTTAACCAAAGTAGGAGTATCGGAAAAGTATTAGGATTTAATAAAGCAAAATATCTACCAGGATTTCACGAATCTGAAAAAGTAGTAAATATTTTAAGTATTAATAGCTTACTTGTTAATATTGATTTAATTTCAGGTAGTTACGTTAATGGTTCGCAAAGAAACACAATTTATAGTTTTTTTCCTAATGTGTCACCTGGTTATAAAATAATAGAGTCACCAGTTAATCTGGTATACCTACCTTTAACATTAAATGAAATACATAACCTCAATGTGTCAATTACTGACCAAGATGGAACGTTACTAAATCTTAGAGGTGAAACATTAACAATCAGATTTCATATTAGAGAAGGAAGATAAATAAAAAACATATTAATATAAAATGACAAACTACATTACTGTTAAAGTAAATATATCAGAGGGACAAAAGCAAAAGCTAAATCATGCTGTTAAAGCTAGTTATCCGGTAAGTATTCGTTTAAATTTTGATGACTTACAAGGTAATGATATAATTGCAGTGACCAAATCACAAGCAAATAAAATAGCTAAAGCTTATAAAGCTGGTAAGGGAACCACGATTAGAATGTCAATTAAGCAACTTAAACACAATATGGGGGTGGCGGGTGGATTTTTTTTGTTAGCAGGATTAGCTTCATCAGTTCTACCCACATTAGCAAGGACCGTTTTACCTGCTATAGGAGTTGGCGCTCTATCTGGGTTAGCCTCTTCAGGCGTTCAAAAAGCAATGGGTAACGGTCTTTACCTTAAAAAAGGTGGTTGTGTATGTCAAGTAGAAACTGATGGTGAAGATTTATATCTTGGTCCAGCTAAAGGTAAAGGATTAGGTTCTGTTGGTGATGGATTGTATTTAAAAAGGGGTGCCAGAATTTATGATGGAAAAGGTCTTCTTTTAGGACCTAATAGTCCATTTGGAAATATTCCTATATTAGGAGCAATATTATAAAATTAAAAATATGAATGTGCATAAATTTGGAGTTAAACCTAAAATGTTTCAACCAAAAACTATTTTTTGGAAATCTGTAGAAGTTAAGCATCCAGCTAAAAAAGTTAATCCTGTTACTTGGGATATTTATACTCAACAACCCCTATTATTAAAAGCTGGTGAAACTAAAACCATTGTTTTAGGTTTTGGTTTTATGATGAGTAGAGGTGCTGTTTTAATTTCTCTATCTTATGCTCTAAAAATTAAGCAATTAAGTATAACAAATGAGGTAGTGTTGGAGGAAACCCCGGATGTGGTTACCACAATTACAAACAACTCTGGTAACCTATTAAAAATTAATGAAAATGAATTTTTGTGTCGTCTTTACTATTCTATTTAAAAAAATAGTTGTAATTATAAAAATGGAACTTCCAGAAAAGATTTATCCAAACTTACCAGAAGCACGAAATATACCAAATGCACCATCATTAGAACCAGTAATAACAACATATGACAATGGTCAGTCTTTTAGACTGCAAAAGATATCTGAAATTCAAACTTTTCTTGAAAATGAAGTAAGGGTTAGAGAACAGTTAAGTAAAAAGTATTTAAAGATTAGTAAATCAATTGATAACCTTGAAGCTGGATTAACCACAATAGCACTAGGTGCCGGAGCAGGTGGAATAGCCCTATTAAGTACCGTGGTAGCGATACCAGCAACGATAGCCCTTGAAGGCTGTGCTTTAGCTGTTGGTCTTTCAGCATTAGTAGGTAAATTTTTGGTTAGAAGAAGCAGAACAAAATCAGAAAAACATTTACAAATTAAGATGCTAGCAGATTCAAAACTAAACACGCTTTATACTCACATATCTAAAGCAATTAGTGACAACAAAATAGAACATTCAGAGTTTAACCTAATCATGAATGAATTAGAAAAGTATAAGGCTATGAAGGAAGAAATAAGAAGTAAGTCAAAGAAAAAGATTAAGACAGAAGAACAAGAAAGCCTGATTGAAAGAGGAAGGGAAGAAGCGAGGGCGTCCTTTCGGAGACTCGTTGAAAAGGATCGTGGCACCACTACGTTTTAAATGCCCTAAGTTTAAATGTTCTTGTGCATGTGAGATAGGTAATACTGATTAAAAAAATAATAAGATAAAAAAAAAATTTACTTAAAAAAATATGTCATTTTTAAAGATAAAAGACCCTGTAAACAGGGACCAAATTGTAAAAGAATATCTCGCAACGAGAAAAAGAATTCGTGATAGCCAACTTGCAGAGAGAACAGGAGAAATTGAATTACAAACAGACCTTTCAAAGTTTTTTAAACCTATTACAGAAACACAAAAGGAAGCAGCAACGAAAATTACAGAAGGGCTTAAACCTATTAAAGAGGGAATCGAACAATTGCCACAGGCTATTAACTTACCAAATTATCCAACAATAGAAGCTTATCCATCTGAAGAAAAAAAAATTATGGAGGAATATGAAGAAAAGCATTTTATTGGTCCAATTGCAGAAACGTATTTAAAAAAAAATGTTGGTAAAAGTGATGTTGATAGAACATATGGATTATATGATAAAGATAATAAATTCTATATTGGTAACAAATTAGCAATAATTGATGAAAATGATATTATAGTTGGTGGTAAGGAATATAAAGGAACACCTGGTTTATGGGAGTTAATTGTTGCTAAAGACCCGAATGAAAGCATTTATGACGACAAGGATTTTGCTGATTACCAAAGATTAATAATAAGATCCAATGCTCTTTATAATGATAACGACCCTACAAACCCGCGTGCCAAGGGTGGTTACCAAGGAGAAAAATGGAAAAAAAATACTCAGGAATATTTGGGCAAAAAGAAAAAGATTAGAAAAAGAATATGAAGGAAAAGGAATTGTTGTTATTCCATCTGACCCCAACGCACTATTAGAAAGACTTGACCTTTTGATGGCAAGTAAAAAAGCTGGTAATACAGGTGTAAGAAATGAGCTTGTAAGTATTTGTGATGAATTAAAAAGACAGGGTGTATTAAATACAAAAAGTTATAAAAATGTAATGTCTATACTATAAAATGATTACATCAAGAGAGAGGATTTAAAAGAAATTATTTTTACGGTGGCGCAGGTATATTTGATAGCTTTGCTAATTTTCTTACAAGGCTCTTTACAAGCAGTGCAGCTAAACAAATTGCATCTTCAGCAGTTGATGTTGGTAAGAGTGTTGCTAAGGAAGGAGCAAAGAAAGCATTAGAGGTTGGAAAGAGTGCCGCGGTTGATGCAGGTAAAAAGTTAGTTGAAAAGGCTTTGACATCAAAATCTAAAAAGATTTTAGAAAAATATACCCAAAAGCCAACCACAACAACCCAACCTGCAACACAAAATATTAATACCTTAATAGATGGTAGTGCCATTTCTATTCAAGATTTAGTTAAGAAATTAAATAGTAGGGGTTCCGGAGTTAAAGTATTATGAAAATAATAAATTTAAGTTAAGTAAAATATATACATTAAATAAAAAAGAATGTCAAAACTAAAATTTAGGATAACAGAATATGAAAATTTCAATACAAAAAGGGTTGGTATACTTTTTGCAAACTTTAAAATTGGTGAAGATTGTGAAGTTCTTGAAGTAAATAATACAAGTTATGATTATAAAAAGGTTGTTGTAAAATTGTCTCCTGAAAAAGCTGATATCATGAAGGGTTTTGAAGATGAAGTAAATGATTTTTTAGAAGAAAACAATATACCAAAGGTGACCGTTGTTTATGGAAATAAGATTTATTCTAAAATGAGAAAAAAATTTTCTGCTGAAAAACTTAAAAATGTTAAACTTAAAGGTGTTTATGTTAATGATGAAAACAAATCATTCCCTCAACTATGGCTAGAATATTAAAAACTCAATTATAATTTTGACTTAAAAATTATAATTGCATATAATAAAATGGACATTTTAAACATTAAAGCACCGATTTTAAAAGATGATAGTATTGATGAATATGAATATCATGAGTATGAACCTATTACAGGAACCAATCTAAACAACTCTGGAGGAAATATTAGGATTGATATCGAAACTCAAGATATTTTTTATCATCCTTCTGAGTCATATTTAGAAATTATAGGTAAATTAGAAAAAACAGATGGAGCTGAATATCATTCAGCTAATGACCGTGATTGGGTAACCTTAACAAATAATGGGTTGATGTATTTGTTTAAAAATATCAGATATCAACTTAGTGGTCAAGAGATAGAAAGCATTAATTATCCTGGTCGAACTACTACAATGCTAGGACTGTTAAAATACCCTGATGACTTTTCTAAATCACAGGGGCTAAACCAGCTGTGGTATAAAGATACCAGTGCAACTGCTAATATGAATAATGCAGGTTTTAAAATTAGAAGAGATTATATTTTAGGTGCAAATGATGATAATATAGCTGACACAGATAAAGGAACATTTAGTTTTAGGATACCATTGAAACATATATTTGGTTTTTGTGAAGATTACAACAAAGTTTTATATGGTATGAAACAAACACTAACCTTAACAAGAAATGATGACAACGATGCAATTTTTAAAGCGGCAGGGGTTGCCGGACCGCCAGTATTAAATGACCCTGGTAGAGTTAGGTTACAAAAAGTATCTTGGTTTATGCCTCATGTGGAGCCGGAAATTGGTAATAGGGTGGAACTTCAAAAATTTATTGAGAAGAAAGAAAAATTCCCAGTTGGGTATAGAATGATACAAAGCGACTCTATTGCGGTTCCACAGGC
This sequence comes from Tridacna gigas, assembly GCA_945859785.2. Classification (NCBI taxonomy): domain Eukaryota; kingdom Metazoa; phylum Mollusca; class Bivalvia; order Cardiida; family Cardiidae; genus Tridacna; species Tridacna gigas. Next base: position 16,991,306 of record OX244031.2, read on the forward strand.
AACAGGTTTTACTTGGAGGCTATCAGCTAAATCATCTCCTGAGGTGCCACGTTTTTTAATTGTTGGTTTTCAAACTGGTAAAAGTGGTGACCAAGAACAAAACCCAGCTATATTTGACAACTTAAATGTTAAAAATATTTATGTAATGTTAGGTTCAAAAAAATATCCAGCATATGATTATGATATAAATTTTACTGTTAATCAATTTAATAGAATATATGGTGAAGCTGCTTTGTTTAGAAAAAAAAAATTTAACATGGATGAATTGGTATCAAACCCTAATATAACTCCTTCAGATTATAAAACTCTCTTTCCTTTGTTTGTGTTTGACGTATCAAAGCAAAGTGAAAGGTTAAAGTATTCTGTAACTGATATTCATATTAAGGTAACATTTGCTGTAAATCCTCCTGAAAATACTGTGGCATATGCGGTTTTACTTAGTGATAGGTTAATTAACTTTCAGAGTGATGGAAATAAAATGAGTGTAGTGTATTAAGTAATTTTTTGTGTTATATAAAAAATGCTAAAGATTGCAGATTTAAAAAAAATATTAAAAGAAAATGATATTAAGTTTTACTCTTACTGGAGTAAGAAAAAATTTATTGATACAGTAAAAGAGCATGGGCTATACCCTGAGGAAGAACTTAAAAAACATTATAAAAAAGTTGCTAATTATGATAGATTAAAAAATATTGCTAGTAATCCAAAAAAAGTTACCTTAAAAGATGTTGAAACGGGAGAAACAACAACCTTTCCCTCAATTTACAAGGCAAGTAAATTTATTGACCGTTGTCCTCAAACGATTGAAAACTGGAATGGTAGGGTTTGGAATGGTAAATATAGAATTGACATTCTTTAATTTTATTATTTTTTAGAAAATAATAAAATTTAAAAAAATTGAGTTAAGCTAATTTTTCTTGTATAAAAAATTATGAATTCTTTATTTAGTAGAATTTCTAATGTTGCTCAAAGGGCAGCATCTAATATTTATAGTGGTGCTCAAAGGGTTGCCACAGCGGTAATCGCTGAAAGCGTTAGAAGAAGAGTATCTAATTTTACTAATTGGCTAACCGGTAATGTTGAAGAAGAGCAGATTCCACAAGTTTTAAATGAAGTTGTTAGAAATGTAGAAGAACGCTTACCAAGGAGACCTGAAGTTATTGGTGTAACAGAAAGTCGTTCTTCATTACAAAATTGGGTAAGGCAATATAAAATAGAGGGGTTTCCAGTTGAATCTCCTGAGGAGTTTTTAGAGCTATCAATGCAGTCTATGATAAATATTTTAAGAAATAAACGTAAAGTTAAAGTAAAGATGGTTCTTAAATGTTTAATGTATAGATTTGAAGATTTTGACCACCCGGTACAAGCACAGTTTTCTTCTGGTGAAAATTTAATTAATTTAAGGGGGATCGATGTAAATGAATTATATGATATTATGGCTGAAGAAATTTTAGAAAATTATCGTACCTTTTTAAGAAGGGGTAGCGGATGGACTTTTCATAGTGTATTACATTTAAAGCTACATACAGCTATTTGTGACCCCTTAAGAGCTTCATCCTTTTTACCTCTTCCAAAGTGGATTGCTAACAAAAAAGCATGTATTAATATGAAAAATAAGGATGAAGAGTGTTTTAAGTGGTCTATCTTAAGATACTTAAATCCTGAAGATAACCATCCCGAAAGAATTGATGCTGATTTAAGATCAAGAGAAAACAGCTTAAATATGAAAGGAATTGAGTATCCAGTTACAATTGCAATAAATAAATTTGAAAAACAAAATCCTAAAATTAGTGTTAATGTTTATAGTTATGATGATAATAAAAAATTTTATCCATTAAGAATTACCAATGAAGAAAAAAGTAACCATGTTGATTTACTCTACTTAACAAATGGGGAAAATAATAATCACTATGCTCTCATAAAAAATTTTAGCCGCTTAGTATCTAGCCAAATATCAAATAATCATCGTAAAAAGTATTTTTGTAAAAGATGCTTAAATTCATTTGGAAGGGAGGACCTTTTAGAAAATCATAAAAAATATTGTGGTAAGCATAACCTGTTGCTTTAAATATGCCTAAAGATGGAAGTATATTACAATTTATAAATCATGATAGGAAAATTAAGGTACCCATTGCTAATTTTGCTGATTTTGAAAGCATACTAGAACCAATAAAAGAACAACAAACAACAGAAGAAAATAAAAAAGAAAGCTATACTGTAAAAACTCAAAAGCATATCCCCTGTAGCTTTTACTATATCATAAATTTTTTTGATGATGATGTGTTTCAACCTATAGAAAGAAAATATACCGGAGAAAATGTTGAACAAGTGTTTGTAGATATGATAACTGAGGATATCAGAGAAATTCATCAAAAATATTATCAAAAACCGACACCAATTAAGATAACAAAAGATGAAGAAAAAAAAATATGAAAGTGAAAAGCTTTGTTGGATTTGTAATAAAAAATTTACCCGTAAAAATTATAAAGTAAGAGACCATTGCCTTTTTATTGGTAAATATAGGGGTGCCGCTCATACTTAATGTAATCTTAAAGCAGAAATTCCCGACTTTACACCTGTTTATTTTCATAATTTAAGTGGTTATGATAGTCATCTTTTTATAAAAAATCTTGGTAAAACTGATGGAAACATTGATTGTATCCCTAACAACGAGGAAAAATATATTAGCTTTAGCAAATATATTAAGGTAGGAAAAAACATAACTCATAAAATTAGGTTTCTTGATAGTTTTAAGTTTATGGGTTCCAGTTTGGATGAACTTTCAAAAAATTTAAATGAAGATCAGTTAAATATTTTATCAAAATTTTACCCTAAAAAATATTTACCTTTACTAAGAAGAAAAGGAGTTTTTCCTTATGTATATTTAGATTCTTTTGAAAGGTTAAAAGAAACACAACTACCACCTAAAGAAAAATTTTATTCAAGTTTAAACAAAGAACATATTATTGATGAAGATTATGAACATGCAATAAATGTTTGGAAAACTTTTAACATGAAAACATTTAAGGATTATTTAGAGCTTTATAACAAAATAGATGTTTTGCTTTTAGCAGATGTATTTGAAAACTTCAGAGATATTTGTCATAAGCATTATGAATTAGACCCTTGCTGGTATTATACTATTCCAGGGTTGGCATTAGATGCTATGCTTAAAACATCTAAAGTAGAGCTTGAACTTTTAACAGACCCTGATATGCTTTTAATGGTTGAAGAGGGGATAAGGGGTGGCGTATCTATGTGTAGTAAAAGACATGAAAAGCAAACAATCAATATATGGGTAAAAATTATGAACCAAATAAACCTTCAACATACTTAATATATATAGATGCAAACAGTCTTTATCCGTGGGCTATGAGCCAACCACTGCCTACTTTTGGTTTTAGATGGATGGATAAAGAGGAATTAGAAGAATGGAAACACTTTCCATGCTTTTTAGAGGTTGATTTGGAGTATCCTAAAGAGTTACATGATTTACACAACGATTTTCCTCTTGCACCTGAACAACTAAAAATAAAAAAGGTAGAAAAATTAATTCCTAACTTAAACGATAAAAAAAATTATGTTATACATCATGAGGTTTTAAAAAACATATTTAGAATTAGGTTTAAAAATTAAAAAAATACATCGTGGAATTAAGTTTGAAGAAACTACTGATATTAAAAAATATATTGATTTAAATATTGAGTTAAGAAAAAATGCAAAAAATGATTTTGAAAAAGATTTTTTTAAGTTAATGATGAATGCAGTTTTTGGTAAGACTATGGAAAACTAAAGAAATAGAGTTGATGTGCAATTGGTTAATGATGCGGTTAGCTATCGTTATAAAAATCTTGTTGCTAAACCAAACTATTACCATACTACAATATTCGATGAAAATTTAGTTGCTGTTCATATGAAAAAAACAAGTATAACATATAATAAACCTGTTTATTTAGGTATGAGCATATTAGATATTAGTAAAACACATATGCAAAAAACTTATTATAATTATTTTAAAGCAAAGTATGGTGAAAAAGTAAAGATGTGTTATACTGATACAGATAGTTTTATTCTTGAAATAGAAACTGAAGATTTGTATAAGGATATTGCTTGTGATGTTGATACAATGTATGACATGAGTGGTTATCCTAAAGAACATGATTTGTATAGTCCAAATAACAAAAAGGTACTGGGTATGTTTAAAGATGAATTAAATGGTGATATTATGACTGAGTTTGTTGGTTTAGGTGCAAAAACATACGCTTATAAAAAAATTACCTATAAAAAGAGAAGAAAAAGATAAAAAAAATCCAAAAATAATTCCAAAACCAATTTTAGATGAAAATGGAAAATTAATATATGAAGGGGTTGATGAAGTTAAAAGATGTAAGGGAGTAAAAAAGTCAGTTGTCAAAAATGAACTAAATTTAAAAAATTATAAAAATTGTTTAGATACAAAAAAAGATAATTATAAAACCATGGGTGTGTTAAGAAGTCAGGGGCACGAAGTATATACTGAAGAGATAAATAAAAAAGCGTTAAGTTTTGCTGATGATAAAAGGTGTATATTAAAGAAGGAGATAAACACTTTAGCTTGGGGACATTATAAAATTGAAAAATTAACTGAAGAAGATAAAATAAATATTTAAGCAACAGGGGGCAAGACCAAAAACATATTAAAATATTTAAAATTTTTTTAAAATGTTTTTATTTTTAAAAATTTTTTTATTATTCAAAAAATTTTAATTTTTTTTTAAAATTTTTTTAAGAATTGAATTTAAATTTTTAAAAATTTTTTTTTTCTTAAATTAAATTTTTCTTATGATATCACTTTTTACTCTGCAAACGGGGCACTCTTTTTTTTGATAAAAATCATTACAAGAATTACAAATACATATATGACCACAACTACAAAATAAAATATCAGGTATTACGTTTCCATCCATGCATAAAACACAACATTCAGATTTAAAAGTTTCATTTGAGTTAATATGTTCTTCTTGTTCTTCTTGTTCTTCATTTAGTTCACCCATATCTCTATCTATATAAGAAGTAAGATCGCATAATTCAGTAAATAGGGGATAATTTACATCTTCTTCAGTTTCAAAATAAATAAAAAAAGTTGATTCACCAACACCAAAATTATTATATATAACTTCTAAATATTCACCTATACTCTTAAAAGTTTCATTAAGTTTTTTTACAAAAGAATCATCACTTTCTCCATGATTAAAAAATATCTTTGTTAAACATAATCTTGCTGAAGTTTCTTTAAATTTTACGCATAAATTTAACCAAAAATGTTTATCAGGTATTTCTTTCTTCATTCTACTATATTCATAATAAATATGACCAAATGGTTGTTCAGGTTCATGTGGCATTATCATATTTTCATGATGAAAACTTATTTCTTTTTTATCATGGTTATATGATGTATAAGCTTTTTTATCACAAATGTGATACATTATTTCATTTGTAAATTTATTTAACACGCTCATATTAATATATTTATGTGTAAACTTAACCAACAAAAATTCAAATTTTATTTTAAAAATTTATTAATTTTTTTTTTTTTTTTTTTTTTTTTTTTTTTTTTTTATTAAAATCTTAAGGCCATCCATCTTTCATAAGCCTGGTTAGCTGGTTAGCCTGGTATTTTTGGAAAAATTATTTTTTTTTTTAAAAATTGAATTTAAATTTTTTTTCTTAAATATAATAACCCTAATTCAACATCTGGGTTGTAATAAATCTGTGTTTGTGTAAATATATCTTATCTATCCATAATATTTACTTAACAAAAAGTAAATATTTATTAAAATCTTAAGCCAATCACATTTACATAAGACTGATGTATGAGTAACTAACTAGCTAGCCATGCGTGGGTTAATGGGGGATAAAAAAGGTTAAGTGGTTAGCCGATGCGTTGGTTAGTTGGCTGATTGGTTGGTTGGTTAGCTGGTTAGCTGGTTAGCTCATAATCAAATTTTTTTAAAAAAAATAAAAATTGATTTAAGTAAAAAATGTTTAAGAAAAAGGTTATGTCATTTTGTTCGATGACTTTTATGTTAATTTTATGAGCATGTTAATGTTACATAAAATTGTTAATTGTACAGTCGATGCATAAGTTAATTGATGTGTTGGGTGATAAGGGTTAGCCATAAACTTAAGCGTGGGGATATGTTAAAATAGGATTTATGCGTGTCGGTTCCAAGGCATAAAGTAAATCAAATGAAAAATCGGTCGGCTGTAAGTAAAATTCCTATGAAACCGCTTTTTCATATCTACTAATATCCTCTATCCCTTATCATAAAAATCGAATGTACCTGTCATGTGATCTCTTTCCCATGCCAAAGTAATTTGCTCAGAGAGCAATATCTTCTTTTCCATTCCATAATATCCTCGTTCTATGGTCATGATATCTCATATACTTATACCTCGTTCGATGTGATAGTATGTCACGAAATAATTACATGTACCTGCCTCCTATGTCACAATATTTCGTCCTGTGTCATAATATCTCATCCCTCTGTCGTAATTTCGCGTTCCCTCGACAAATAGATTGCAATCCTCTGACAAAACATTGCATTGCATTCTCATGAGAAGGGATTGCATCCCCTTGTCATAATTATGCGTTCCCATGTCAAAAGATCACGATTGCATGTCATATCTCGTTCTGATGTCCCAATATCTTGTTCATCAAGATAGTGTAATATCTCGTTCCAATGTCATTATAGTTCATTTCCATGTCATGATGTCGTGACCCCTTCTCATAAAATCCCTTTCCGTTGTCATAATACCTTTTTCGATGAGTTAGTTTCCTCGTTCAAAACTCATGGTAGTTCATACCCTTTAAACAGCATCACGCTTCACTGTCATTTTCTCTCCTTCCCATGTCATGATACATGTAACTCATTGTTTTACGTGTATCTCGTTTTTTACATGCTAAAATGTCTTGTTCTGTTGTCGAAATATCTAGTACCCATGTCATAATATCTCATTCCGATGTCATGATTTCTCACTTCACGAGATTATTACCTGCTTTCTATGTTAAATTATCTTGGTTCAGTGCCATAATATTTTGTTCAAATGTCACAAAATCTAGTTAACGAGACATTTACCTGTTCTAATGTAAAAATTTCTTTTCCATAAATTCCCACTCTTACTTTGAAAACATTTCGTACACGTGTCATAGTATCTCGTTCTTTTATCGGGATTTCTTGCTACCATACGTATATATATGTATCTCATTTCAATGTCATACTAGTTTGTTCTGACGTCATAATATCGCATTTAAATGTAAAATAATACAATGCGATGTCATTGTATCGTCTTTCCATGTCATTATTTCCTATTCCCATATCATAAAATCTCGTGCCCATGACAATGATTTTTGTTTAGATATCATAACATCTCGGTTCTTTTGTCATAATAGTTCGTTTGAATATCACAATATTTTCTTTCCATATTAAATATACTGATCCTATGTCATAATGTCTCGTACTTATGTCATAATACCTCGTTCCTTTGGCTTTTCTCGTTCTTAAGTCATAATATTTCGTTCCACGAGATAATTACCCTATTCTTCCGTCATAATTTCTTCCTGCTGTGTCATACAGCTCGTTTCAATTTCACAGTATCTCGGTCATTTGTGGTAATGTCTCGTACCTATGTCATTGAACTTGTTCTTGCGTCGTAATATCTTATAACCATGTCCTTATGTCTCGTCCCTATCAAGAATATCTCGTTCCTGTCATAATATCTCATTCCCGCTAAATAACCTCACGTTCTATTGCATAATTGTTCGCCCCCTTGTCATGATATCTTATTTCCATATCGTGATATCTTGTTCACATGGAATACAATTTGTTTTCGTAATATTTCAATTATATCACAGGCAATCTATGCACGGTACACTTTTGAAACAATTGCTTGCCTTTACACGTTAAAAAACAAGGTCGAAATGCTATTCAGCTGTGAGAGAGAAATTACAGTCATGTACATCTGTTTCAAGTCAACCCTTTACTCTATACCAAGCGTCGTAATATCTTATAACCATGTCCTTATGTCTCGTCCCTATCAAGAATATCTCGTTCCTGTCATAATATCTCATTCCCGCTAAATAACCTCACGTTCTATGGCATATCATATCATATTTTCATATCATAATACCTTGTTCCTGTGTCATAATATCTCGTTTCCATGTCATAATAGTTTGTTCCAGTGTCAAAGCATTGCTTTCCCATGTCACTATGTATCGTTCCTATGCCACAATTTCAAGTTAACATATCATAATATCTCATTTCCTAGTCATGATATCGCGTTCTGACGTCATGACAAAATATCTCGCTCTCATGTCATAAAATGTCGTTCTCATGATTGCATTGTTATCTCGCTCTAATGTCAATAATTCAATACTATTTCACAGCCCGTTCGACTGATGACAATACAACCCATTGCGACTCATGAGCCATACTCTGTGAAAAGGGGGCTTAATGCATCTGCGAAAAGTATCGATCCAGGTCAGCCTGCGCAGTCAGTGCCGAAACTTTTCGCTATTGGTCAATTTTCTGTATGTCAAAGGACAATTCTACCCCATGATTCAGCCGGTTCTTAGACAAAATGGACTTTGTAGACCCATAATCATGTGATGACTTACTTGACATCAGGCATCACGGGGATGCATTAAGCCCCCTTTTGTCAGACCATGGCTCATATACTTTTTATCTCGTTGGTTTGATTGTGCATGCAGACGTTACAAATACATGATCAGACTGTACTTAATGTGTAGTCTGATCTTTATCTCTGTTGGCACCAACAGCCCCTGTTTTCGCCAATGAAAAGTTAAGAAAATCGACATTTATAGGGGTCGAAGACGTGAAGCTGTCAGAATACGAGAAATTAGGTCCATTACAAACTCCTGCTGATCATGTGATTTGTTTGACCTAGTCAAAGCCATTATAATGCATGGTTCTATGGCTTCGACATTAAGCGATTCACCGAGAAAATTTTGTAAATATAGTTTGGAGAATAAAAGACTTTCTTCTTTGCCTGTCGTCAAAGACAGATTTGGACCAACACGTATCTTACCGAATAATTACCTTACTAATACTACTACTTCACCTACTACTACTGCTTATAATAAGAATGATAGAAATGAAACAAACAAAGCTCCTCTCTGTCTCCTGCCTGTCTGTCTGTCTGTCTGTCTGTCTCCCCTTTAAAAAGTTTGTCCGATAATGTTTTTTTTGGGGGGGGGGGGCAAAAATGGGCCACGTGTAATCCGCATTGACCGCATACACAGGCAAAGAAACATGTTAAAAATCTCTTCCTTCAGGTTAAACAACAACAACCACATAATACCATTGTTTCAGTTTATAACCTGAAATTCCTCTTGTCGGTAAGTTTAACCCTTAAACAAACAGTCCCGACTTTTTGCTACTAATGGAAATACGGCTTAACTAGCATTTTCTACTTTTTCCACCAATGTTTTCTACCCTTTCAAAGGCAAGTCTTGTCATTTAAGCATCATCTAATTTGTCGTCTGCGACTGCTTTATTTATCTATTATTTACTTAACCCTTGAAGCATCGGCTAAATCCAAAAGCCATTTTCAGTCTAAAAAGAAGACCAGCAATAATTGCAATTTCATGGTAGCGATTCTCTATATATTGTTTAAGCAAAGCGGACAGTGTAGACCAAAGATCAGACTGCACGTTTTGTGCAGTCTGATCTTGATCTACACTGGTCTCAAAGGCAATTGTCGCTCTGAAAGGCACATAATGGGTTAATACCAGTGCTGGTCTTCGATATCTGACCAGCACCAAGCGGAGAGATTCTAATCCCGCATGATTCATATTAGACAATGGTTACTATTGTCTAAATACAGCTATCCAGCTAGAATATATCCAGCTAGAATAGAAAGTAGGCTGTCTAGTCAATACAAATCATTCGTCGAAGAGATTAATTTGTCTGGATGAATCGTCTAATTCAAGTTTTTCTGGGAGTTTTTCTCAGTGCATACCCTTAACTCAGGCTTTGTATTGGACCTCTGAAATCTTTGGTCCTCATTTTTGGGACACATAATAGCATAAATGAATAACAAGGTCTTATTTATCCCTTTGCCAAAGCCCCGGTAGCTCAGTCGGTTGAGTAGAGGACTTGAAAACAGGGAGCCGCTGGTTCGATCCCCGGCTCGGTTAATTTCTTTCCGAGGATTGATGACAGTCATTGCAGCAGGATTCATTATTCTGTCACCGCTGATCATTGTTTGGACGAGCAGCCAGTGGCCTGGAAAGAATATTGTGCGTAGTACTGGTAAAAACAACTCCAGGAAAGCATATATGGGTGTACTGGCCGCCGCGATATAACTGAAATAATGTTGAAAGCGACATTGACACCATACAATCAATCATTTAATCAATTTAGCCCTTTACCAAACAGTTCCAGGTTTCAACCACCTTGAGGAAGAAGGCCTACGAAAATATTGTCGGAAAGGAGAAAATGCTAGTAACCAGCATTTTCTCCTTTCCCCACAAAGTATTTCACCCTTTCAAAGACAAATGCCATCTTTTAAGCCACATTTCACTTGGGGTCTTTCAACGCTTTGAGTTCGGACGAGCCAAATTCAGACGCCTGGTAAAGGGATAAAAACACTAAGATCTCTTCCGTTCCTTAGTTTGAAGGTCATTGCACTGAATTTGATAAATGCTTTTTGAGCCATGCTCTGGCAAAAGGGGGCTAAATGCATCACTGTGATACATTAATACCAAAGAACACATTACATAAATGTTGATTCATAGAATCCATTTTGAAGACCAGCCGGCTGAATTATGAGGTACACTGGTCCTTTGACATGTTGAAAATTGACCTATAACAAAAAAGTTTCGACCCATGTCAGCCTGTGCGGACTGCGCAGGCTGACATGGGTGGATACATTTTAACAGATGCATTAAGCCCCATTTTTACAGAGCATGGCTCATTTATCATTGTGGTAACATGTTTTTAAACCTAAGGCTGATTTTAAGCGAAACCCAATGCGTTTTTGCGGACAGTGTAGATCAAAGATCACACTGCACGTTCTGCGCAGTATAAGCATGAATCTAAACTCTCCGCAAAAGCGGAGAATTTTCTGGCAAAAAGAGAAGAGAATTCACAATATTTGGGCTTTAAATATTGGCTGGGAATGATCATTCCGTTTTATTTTCGGTGGGGAGGAGGGGGGGGGGGGGGGGCGTCGATTTTACACCTTTACAAAACGATCCAGGGTGTTTAGAACCCTGGTGAAGAGAACTCTTGAACACATCGTGGGGATAAGAAAAATATGTTCGTAACCAACATTTTTTCCCTTTTCCCCACTGTATTTTCAAAGACATATCCCCCACGCCACTTTAAATTTGCTGTCTTCAAATACTTTCAGTGAGGACGGTTCTACAATTTTGTCATCTAGTTAAGAGTAAAGGGTAAAACGTCTGACTGCACAGGGACGCGAAGGAGCTATATGGGCCATGCTCTGGCAAAAAGGGGCTTAATGGATCTCCGTGATGCATTATACCAAACAAGTCATCACATGATCATGGGTCCATAAAGTCCATTTTGTCTGACAACCGACTGAATCATGAGGTAGACTGGTCCTTTGACATACAGAAAATTTACCAATAGCGAAAAGTTTCGGCTCAGGTCAGCCTGCGCGGATTGCGCGGGGTGACCTGAGTCGATACCTTTTCGCAAATGCATTAAGCCCCCTTTTCACAGAGCATAGCTCGTATACATGTATATTGTACTCTCAGCCAAATAAATTCCTAAAATCGTTATCCGCGAGGCCTTACCAATAAACCGCTCAATAAGCTTTAAATGAAAATTTGCAGCCGATGTTATAAACTCCAATTTTGCAATGTCGAAGCTCATTTTGCAGGGAATAAATCTAACCGTAGGGGACAGCGTAGATATTAGATCAGACTGCATGTTTTGTGCAGTCTGGTCTTGATCTACAATGTCCGCAAAAGCGCTTCGAGTCAACCTTAGCAGTTTGAAGGTAAGCAAATAGTTCCTCCGTAAATAAAAGATTGTCCGGTCGTAATTTTGAAACAAAGGTGGGCAGTGGAGATCTTTTATCAATACTTTGGACAATACTCTAGCTATTGGCTGTCTTCCCAAACAAGCATCGTCGAAACAAAGATTATGGAGGGGGGTAGTTTGGCATACGCCTCTTCTTCCAAACGCATCTTTGTAAATATTGATATTTTTTTTTTACAAAGGAAACCGAGTGTGTGAGAGAGGGACAAGAGATAGCATGACTACCTTATTTTTTTTTTTCTAAAATGCTTTGCAACGTGCCGAAAAAATACTAGACTCTATTAGGGGGTTGGTTCGCATCCTCCATAATTCCGCAGAAGTGATTCTGTCCATGACTGCCCCGTGGTAAGAACCCAAGCGCTGAAGACTGAACCCAGGTGCCTTACACCTTTCAAGTAGGATGTACCAAATCTTTCATTGGAGGGACGCGTCTATAGATTAAAGATCAGGGTGGATACATGATATCCTTTGTTCGCCAAAGTTACTTATTCCGTCGACGGCTTTTAAAGGTTTGAAGGATAACACGAATGAGAAAAACATGATTATTCCCAATTATCTGACCGACATCTTATACCACTGCCAGGCTAACAAACACTTAAGCCATGCTCTGGCAAAAGGGGGCTTAAATGCATCAGTGTGATGCATGATACCAAGCAAATCACCACAGTATCATACATCCCTAAAATTCGCTTTGTATAACAACCTACTGAATCATGAGATACACTGGTCCTTTGACATGCAGAAAATTGACCGATGGCAAAAACTTTCGGGCCAGGTCAGCCTGCGCGGAGTGCGCAGGCTGACATGAGTCGATACCTTTTGTAAATACATTAAGCCCCCTTTTCGTAGAGCATGGCTTACTTCTTTTTACTACTGCTCTTTATTTATCGCCAACACTGTTGCATAAATATTGACACGTGTTTGAACGACCCTGAAGAAAAAATAAAAAATAAAAACATTGTCAGAAAAGGAGAAAATGCTAGTTACCAGCATTTTCCTCTTTTCCGACACATTTTTTCTACCATATCAAAGACGAATTCCACCATTTGAGCCAAACTAAAATTGCCGGCTGCAAATGTTTTCACTTTGGACAAGTCTACATTCTGCCGTGTGGTATAGAATTAACATACTAAAAATGCGATTCTAACTCTATTGTGGTTGACAGTTTTTTTTTTTGAAAACAATCAAGGAAAAGGTGCGGCTTCATGTTATGATTGTCATTGCGACAGGATCCACTTTTTCTTCTCACCGCTAAACATTGTTGCGACGTTGTTTATATTAGTATAAGAAAGGAATTAATGTCTTATTTTGTACAAAGTACTAGTGACAGAAATAGGAGAAATGGTTGCCCTAATATGCCTAAATTAACCCTTAAGCTGCTAAGCGTGATTCACTGGCCTTTGGCGGACAGTGCAGATCAAGACCAGACTGCACGGAACGTGCAGTCTGATCTTGGATCTACACTGCCCGATAAGGAGATACCTTTCCCCCAGAAATACCCTTGATATAGCAAAATTTAGGATTTTACTATCTGCGTGATAAGGGTTAATATTTAAACACGGGCAAGTCTGAAACTTTGTCTAATTTGAGTTAAATAAAATACCATTCGAACCTAGCCTGGTTTCCAGTCGAGTCATTATTTTCTTTTGTACAAGTTTTCTGACGTTTCTTCGTCAAAAATAATTACGTAAGGACCTAAAAGGTTATTGCCCAAGGACCTATACAGACTGAGATAGGAAGTTTTTGAGAAATAACTGGCGCCTAGACCCAGGCTATTGAAAGCGGCGTAAAACAATACAAATTGGTGCATGGCATTTTCCATGTAAATGGCAATGTTACCCTAACTTGTCTACAGGGAATACTAAGCGGGCGAGATAGCTGGAATAATTAATGAACCTGTCAACCCTCGGTTTTTGCTTACTTTATTTATGAGCGTCGCTCTGGCAAAAGGGGGCTTAATGCATCTCCGTGATGCATGATACCAAGCAAGTCATCACAAAATTATGAAGCTATAATAGCCACTTTTTTTTAATTACCAGCTGAACCATGAGGTAGATGGTCCTTTGACACTTTGGAAAATCAACCAATATCGAAAAGTTTCGGCCCAGATTAGCCGGCGCGGACTTCGCAGGCTGACCTGGATCGATACTTTTCGCAGATGCATTAAAGCCCCTTTTCACATAACATGGATCATATGGAAAATCGGACCGACTTTGTTCTGTTTTATTGCCAGTCAAGCCATTAACCCTGTACCAAGAAACCCCGGGCTTCACGACTCTATGAAAGAAGGCTTTTGAAAACATTGTGGAGAAGGAGAAAATGCTGGTCACCAGCATTTTCTCCGTTTTCCACAGTGTTTTCTGCCCTTTTAAACACAAATTCCATCACGTGAGCCAGATTCAAATTTTTCGTCTTTCGTCTGCAAATGCTTTTAACAAGGACAAATCTAAAACTTTGACGTTTCCTTAAGAATTAACATGCGCGTCACAGCCCTGAAGAACAAGGTTTTTGAAAATACCGTCGGACAAGGAGAAAAAACTGTTCACTATTCACAATGTTTTCTGTCCTTTCAAAGACAAAAGCCCATCGAGTGAGACAAAAAATATTTTTTTCTGTTGAAAATGCTCTTATTGTGGACATATCTACAAATTTATCGTCTTGTTAAAGATACATCTATACTCGTTTTTAGCCACTTTTTCACTTACTTCATTTTTATCAAACTGTCATCATTCTTTTATCTTCGTGCCAAATGTTGCCCCTGACGGTTTCAAGGTTGCATAGATTATGACCGATAGAAAATGCATTTCATTTTCTGGAGGCCATCAAAGAAATTACTTTTGTGACTTTTTCGGTTCAGAATAAAATATTTCCGATATATGAGCGATGCTCTGTGAAAAGGGGACTTCATGCATCTGCAAAAAGTATCGACTCAGGTCATCCTGCGAGCGTCGCGCAGGCTGACCTGGTTCGAAACTTTTCGCTATGGGTAAATTTTCTGTATGTCCAAGGACGACTCTACCTCATGATTGAGTCGGTTGTTGAAAAAAGTGATTATTATGGATCCATAAGTATGTGATAGCTTGCTTGGTAACATTGGTCATGGAGATGCGTTAAGCCCCTTTTTGCCACAGCATGGTTCATATGCATTTATCCCTCATACTGTATAAATCGGTAATTTATCTATGTTTACACATGTAACTAAATTTTGAACCATTCTACAGTCTATCAATTTTAACAGCGCTTTTTTTTTTTCTCTGTGGCTGTAATGATGTATCTTTAAAAGCAAATACGTATAACCTCCAGAAATACCTGACAGAGGTTTGTTTTTCTTCTGTGATATCGTTATCGGATATCTTGCGTGTATTTCTGGGTTTCCAAGTGTCCACGGGGCATAATTTGAATTTCTGTTCGTCCCCTGTCGTGTTTCTAGATTAAACAGAACGATGGCCTTGTCTTCCGATGGCCTTCCGGCCTTCAATAGATGCAATGGAGTTTGTCTATCTTTCATTTACAAGATCTAGTTAACTGACTTGAACGACTCGTTGCATTTCGGTTTTGTACGTCTTTAACTCATTTACCAAAAGATGAATTATAGTCTCGACCAAATTGAAGGCATTTGCTGACGCAAAAATAAATGTAGCTCAAGAGATGATTTCTGTCTTTGATAGGGTAAAAAAGAAAATGTAGGAAAAATAGAGACCAGTGTTTTCTCCTTTTCCCATAATGTTTTGAAACGCCTTTTTCGCCAGGGTCGTTAAAACACGCGATTGTGTGGTAAAAGATTAACAGCCGGATTCATTTTAGCCTTGACTTAATTGCAAGCATTTTAAGATGAAAAATTAGATCTTGATCAAATGATGACATCTGTGTTTGAGAGGGTAGAAGCCATCATGGGAATTTGCATTCTCTCCTTTTCCCAAAATGTATTCACGAAGTTTTCTTCATCAGGGTCGTAAAATATTGAAAAGTTCTGTAAAGGGATAATCAACAAGCATGGTACATTCGGTGATGCTAAGCAGGATATGGTCCTAGTATCTGGAGCTGCGTGTTTGTTCAACGGGCGCCGGACTGATTTAATGAGTTCTTTTTCGTAAAAAATGATATGAGCCATGTTCTGTGAAAAGGGGTTTAATGCATCTGCAAAAAGTTTTGGCCTATTTCAGCCTGCGCGGACTGCGCAGTCCGCGCAGGCTGACCTAGGCTGAAACTTTTTTACCATTGGTTAATTTTCTGTATGCCAAAGGACCATTCTACCCCTAGATCCAGTCGATTGTTAGAAAAAACCGATCGTATGGATCCATGAGTATGTGATGCCTTGCTTGGTAAAATGCATTATGGAGATGCATTAAGCCCCCTTTTGCCAGAGTATGACATATCATAGCGCAAAAAGTTAAACCAAAACCCTGATATCTATCTACATTATATAGTTTATCTTTATTACTTCATTTTACCCGTAGGAATATAGCAAGGACGTTTCACTTATCATTTACGGATAAGATATGAGAAGCAATTTGTTTCTCTGCTTCCGGCACAGACAGAAAAAGTCTATGAGCGATGCTCTGGCGAAAAAGGGGTTGAATGAATCTCTGTGATACATTATACTAACCAAGTCATCACATAATTACGGCTCCTTAAAATTCATTCAGTCTTACAATCGACTGGAACCGGAGGTAGAGTAGCCCGTTGACAAACAGAAAATTTACAAATAGCAAAAAGTTTCGATTCATGTCAGCCTGTGCGGACTGCACAGGCTGACATGGTTCGATACTTTTTGCAGATGCATTAAGCCCCCTTTTCACAGAGAATGATTCATACATGTCTTATGCATCATTACGGAATGCATGCAGTCTCCTCAGGAAATCGCCGATGTTCTTTCTTTGTATACATACAGTATTCTTGGGAGGAATACCACAATCTATAATGCAGAAGATAGCCCTTGCATTTCGTTATCTGTCTTAGTTACAAAGGCACAATTATGAAGTTTTGCCGTATGCACATTCGTATAGATCTGTTTTTCTATTTTTATTTGGTGTTTATCAAGTACTCAGACAACCTTTTCGATCCATTTCGGTTATTGGAAAATGGACTTCTATACATGTACACTAAACAAAACTTCTAAACGGCCACTTTTAAGCTGGAAGTAACCGTATCTGCTGTCCAGAAAAGATACAGTTAATTTTATTTGATTTTTTTTGAGATTAATTGATCAGTGTAAAAGCATACCTCAGCCTTTCTGAAAAAAAAAAAGAAAAAGGCTTGTACTTTTGGAAGGAACTTATTGAACACTTATTCACTGAATATTGAAAGTTGAAAAAAAAAAAAAAATGTTTTTGAAAACTTCATGCTGCTTCTCTCTGTTTATATTTTTGTGCAGAAAATAATGTTCAGGATTTTTCTTATTGTTGACAAAATGTCAGTAATTTGCGATTCTCTTTTTACCTTGTTATGGCTCATAGACACCACGCATGTGCAAACCACGCGTTTTCCGTTTTTTCTTTTGTAAAAAAGTGCCTTTTTTTTTTTTGCAAAATCGAGAATCTTTTCATAACAATATCATGCCTTACGTACAGATATATGTTACAACCTGTTTTTGTTTCTCTATCTAATATTTGGTCAAATTTACAGGAGAAAATAAAAGTGGCCGTTTAAAAGTTTTACTAAGTGTATACGCATTTAAAACGGGACTTCATCAAAGAATGCAAATTGAGTTTTAATTTTAAATTCGCGGACGAGCCATTCGATCAGTTGAGACGTTCTGTTTTAAAAGCCAATCTGCAGAATCTTGTCTTGAAATTTAGAATTCCAACAGAAAATGGTATATTTGGCGAGTACGGTTCCCGCTCTGCCCTCATAATAAACTGCACACCAGTTCTTAAAAGTCACCAATGTAAGGAGATTAAGTCCTGCGTGGATCAGTCGTTAAGGTAAACAATGGAATAGCAATCCAGACGTCCAGTGTTTGATCTTCACCAAAAGAGCTAGACTTTTGTTGGCCTTGTCCTTCGGAAAGGAATCTTAGAAGTCCAGCCTAGTGCTAATAAGTCCTGGACCACACCAGAAAAAATGAGTTGTCACCGTAAATATGTACTGATTTAATGTTAAAATCGGTGTATCTGTAATGTTTATAGTCAACTTTTATTGTAAAGTGCCGACTTTCAACAACCCTGAAAAGAAGGCTTTTGAGTTCATTATGGTAAAAGGAGAGAATGTTAGTAACGGACATTTTCTACTGTTCCCATAATGATTTCTCCCCTTGAAAGACAATTTTTATTTTTTGAGTAACATTTGATTTGTCGTCTGCATATGCTTGCAATTTGGTGAAGACAAAAAATTGTCATCTGTAAGAGAGATAAATGAATAAATCTTATATAAAAAATTATCTTTTTATATGTATACCTTTAATGAAAGGAGGCTGCCTTGTCTTTCTTTCCAATAATATATGTACTGTAAACCCGAATTATATGTCTTTAAGAATGCTTTCACCTTTAAAACCCTAATGTATTCGAAGGTGCAGACCTGTAATCAGACTGAACTTTGAGTTCGGCCTGATCTTGACCTACACTCTCAGCACCTAGAGTCCAGGAAAGTGTGGACCTGTGATGGGAACAAACCTTGAGTGCGGCCTGATCTTGTCCTACATTGCCCGCCATGCTACAAGAGCGCATCCAGGCGCGTTTCGCAACAAGGGGACTTGAAGAATTACCTTGTCTCTTTTTCTTCATGGTTTGACTATTTGGTCATCGCTCCCTCTTTATATTATTTCTCTTCATACATATTGTTTCTTGTTGACTAGGTTTTTATGTAATTCCTATTATTTCTGCTTCTGATCTGTAACTATAGGTTAACTCTTCGTTCTACAGTTTGGTTACTTCACTTTTGTTATGTATATACACATGTGACATCATTCATTTAAAAAATTACATTCTGACAAGACAATGTACTATGTATATGTCTAAATAAAATGTCTGCTCTGTTCTGTTCCGTAAAACAACGTTTCATTCCAATCAAACAAATATAAAATATTTCGCCTATACAGAGGAGTATCTTTTTTCGATCCCAAAGAGACGGTTTACAGCACAATGATAGAACTCGCGTAGCCTTTACTAAACGATCTGGGGATTAAACTGTCAGACGAGAGAAGGCTTTTGAAAACATTGTGTGAAAAGGAGAAAATACTGGTAACCAGCAGTTTTTTCCTTTTCAAACAATGTTTTCGACCATCTAACACACGTATCCCAACATTTCAGCAGTATCTATATGTCGTCTGCAAATACTTTCATCAGCAGACAGAGGTATAAAATTTTGCCGTTTGGTCAAGAGTAAAGCACATGTTGTGGATTACTATCCAGTTCTTGTCTACGATTTCTGACACAGCATTTAACCCTTAGGCTGCTAAGCAAAGACCTTTTGTGGACAGTGTAGATTAAGATCAGACTGCACAGAACGTGCAGTCTGATCTTGCATCTACACTGTCCGATAAGGAGATTTTTTTTTTCACAAAAAATAACTTTGAAAAAGCAGCATTTAGGTTTTTACTATCATCTTGAAAGTTTTATTTAACTTATTTAGCCGGTTAAGGGTTAAAACCTTCTTGAAAGGTTTCAGGAAATGATATGATCTATCCTTGAGTCCGCAATCCATTGCCCTGTAATACGATAGATAGATATTTTTATTTCACTTGTACATGATAGTATACATCATGTTACAACATCCTATGTTTTTCAGATCAACAATAGTCAACAGTGACAAACATATGGAGAGAGAGAGAGAGAGAGAGAGAGAGAGGGAAATATTTCCTAGATTTATATATCATAAGGTACTTATAGGAAGATGTAAAAAAACATAACATTGAAACCACAAGAGTGTCTTCCAGAACTTTACTTACTTATGGGGGTCAGTGAAGAGTCAGATCAGACCGCACAACACGTGCAGTCTGATCTTGGAACTGTACTTTCCGCTATTAATTTTGGTTAGCATTCCTTTTGTAGGATGCAAACTTAATAAACATACATGTTTTCAAAATGGTACTGTACTTCTCAGATTTCATCAGACTCACAAATTTAAACATACTTGGTTTGACGTAGTACTTTTTATCTATATATTTCTTAGGAAGACTGTAATAAAAAGGATATTCAATGATGAAATGATATTCATCGTCTATGACCTTTACTCTTCACCAGATGACAAAATTTTCAGACTTGTCCAAACTGAGAGCATTTGCAGACGGCAAATTGAATGTGGGCCAAATGATGAGATTTGTCTTTGACATAATAGAAAACTGCAGTGAAATATTTATCTTCTCCCTTTCGCACAATGATTAGAAAAAAAAAACCTTTTATAGTAGAATCGTTTATGTATGGGCGTCGCTCTGGCAAAAGGGGGTTAAATGCATCTCCGTGATGCATTATACCAAGCATCCCATCATATAATTATGGATACATAAATTCTATTTCGTCTTACAAGCGAATGATTTCACGGGGTAGACTGATCCTTTGAAGTGCAGAAAATAGACGAATAGCAAAAAGTTTCGACCAATGTTAGCCTGCGCGAACTGCGCAGACTAACATGGGTCGATACTTTTTGCAGATGCATGAAACCCTCTTCTTTTACAGAGCATGGCTTATATGGGCTTGTCAGGTAAAGAGCTAACAATAGATTAATCTAAGTGCTTACATTTATCATATTCCAGTCATAAGTGACCATTGTGTACTTTGAAGAAAGCATGTGCAGTCTCATCTGAATCTTCCACCAGGTAAAAGAAACTGTATCACAACGCATATATGGGGGGGGGGGGGGGGGGGGGGGGGGGGGGGCATTGAATCAGCCTCCTTGGAGACGACGTCAATAACAAATCTAACAGAGCAAGCAAATAGTCGTCCATCAATCCAGTTTTATAGGCGAAAAAGCCATAATTGACGAATTGGGACAATGGAAACAACAATAATAATAATAATAATAATAATAATAATAATGGTATTAAATTTTTAAAATAAAATATAAAAAAAAAAAAAAAGAAATGGCAGCCAAAAATTTATCACGCCCGTTATCACAGAAATCAAAGAAATATTTAGAGAAGGCGTTAGGGGAAAAATAATGAACATAATTCCCCCAACTCTTATAAAGTCTCTTCAGTTTCAAGTATTGATAAAAAAGAGCCCCGTTTCATCAACTCTTAACCAGACTACAAAGTTTTAGACTCTGTTATATAAAGCATTTGCGGACAACAGATTAAATGTGGCTCACATAAAAGGATTTGTCTATAAAACCATCGAAATCATCGTTTGAACAGGAGGAAATGCTGGTTACTAGAGCGGCTTTGAAAACAGGCAGCTTTGAGAAAGGCTTTTGAAAACATAGTAGGGAAAAGGAGACAATGATGGTTACCAGCATTTTCTCCGTTTTCCCCACAATGTTTTCAAAAGCCGTGTTCGTTTGTGTCCTTAATACACTGGATTGTTAGGTAAAGAGATTGAATTCCGTTTTTAGAGAAAAAAAGCTTGTGGCAAAATACTTTTTACCTTGAGATAATGAAATGTTCAGAAAATTTCTTTTGTAAAGGTTCTTGAGTGTCCACAAAAGGGACGAGGAATAATAATGAGAGGCTAATTAGCTTTTAGATAGGATGAGAATAACTTATAAAAAAATCAAATTCCCGAATCGCCACAAATAGGTATGAACAACGCTCTTAGAAAAGGGAGCTTAATGCATCTGCAAAAAAGTATCGACCCAGGTCAGCCTGTGCAGTCCGCACAGACTGACCTGGGTCGAAACTTTTTGTCTACAGGTCAATTGTTCTGCCTGTCAAAGGTTCAGTTGGCCTGCTGGTTCAGTCGGTTGTTTTACAAAATGGATTTTGTTGATCCATGATCATGTCATGACTTACTTGGTATCATGCATCACGGAGATAGATGCCTTAAGCCCCCTTTTGCCAGAGCTTGGTTCATCTATTTTCCTAACATTTTGATAAAAAAAAAAAAAAATGTGAAAAATTACTTTAAATAACTTTTTTTCGAAAGTTACATTATCAAAAGGAAGGCGCCAGAGTAAGAAATAAGCAGCGCCCTGGCAAAAGATGTGCAATTCAGTGTAATAAGCAAGTCACTGCGTCATAATTATAGAACCATTTTGTCTAAAAGTTTCACCCAGACTGTGCAGTCTGAAATCGGTCGATGCTCGTTGCAGATGCATTTAACCCAATTTAAAAGAGCATATAACTCGTAATGATAAAATAGTCTACTTTTGTGGTCATTTTTATGTTATGGAATGTTTATGAATACTCCTGTAATATGTTAATGTTTATTTGATCGTCTAATTTTAGTAACAGTGTCAAGATATTTCTAGTACTTTCGATGTTTTGTTTCAAAAACATGATGTATGCAGAATAGTCTAGAATAAATATTAATGTTCATAATTACTTTGTAATAAGGCGAATTATTTTAATCTATAGCAATATAGGTACTTAGCTGTTTGTATGATGGGTCCATATCCAGGTCTCAAAGAAAAACTGATGTTGTTATTGCCATAATCCAGCGTATATGTTTATTTGGAATGCCCTGTGTTTTTCTCGAATGTACTTCCGGAAGTTTCTGGGTGCACTCGATTATGATATATAAAGGCCCAAAGCACAGTTGTAGGTGGTAAGAAAAGTTGTGAGATTGACGTTTTCTAAATCGAATATTTTGATTGGGACTGAAGGATTT
Source organism: Tridacna gigas (assembly GCA_945859785.2). Taxonomy (NCBI): domain Eukaryota; kingdom Metazoa; phylum Mollusca; class Bivalvia; order Cardiida; family Cardiidae; genus Tridacna; species Tridacna gigas. The sequence goes on from OX244031.2 coordinate 17,014,077, forward strand.
AAAGATTAAATACTTGGCATCACCATTGAAACATGTGCTGTCCTTATCATCGTTGGATTCTCAGCTTTTGGAGATCTATTGAGACCAGGAATTTTATTGTTCTTCGTGACTTGCTCGTTTTTTTGGATCAACGGAATTGTTTTAGTTTAGGACAGTGTAAATTGTTTAGACTCTGTGAAGTGTAAGCAGGAATTTATCATTTGTATTATAAATCACTGTGTTTTGAAGTATTAAATTTTAAAACATAGTTCAGTGGAATTCTTCTGTTCTTTTTTTTAAATCTATTACAAAGTCATTTAAACCGTACCCATTCGGTATCCAAGGCACCGTAATGGATTGTTGGGGGCTCGTCCGGGATACGAAAAATTCTAGAGTTTTTTTTCTTGTTATTGTATAACTGTATCTTAGTCAGTTTGTAACAGCTATTTTATTGTCAAATAAGTGAATTTTAACATTTATATTTGTCATTGAATTCTTTGTCCTCATTTCTTTGACTGCGTCGTTTCCTTTTGAATTAAAAAATGGCTTCAAGTATTAAAAAATTTTTAGAAGATCCATCTTTAGAACAAGTTTTTAGCTGACCAGTTAGGACTTTCAACCAAAAGATACTTTAAAAACAGCAAATTTTAGATGTCATAATCATTCATTTGGAAGAGAAAGTGTTTCAAGAGAAGATTTTTCGGAAGCTATTAAAATCAAAGAAATGGAATTGTCTTACAAAAAAGAAATAGAAGAAAAGAAAATAGAAAAGGAAGAAAAGAGAATACAGTTAGAAAGAGAAAAACTAGCACTAGAAAAAGAAATGAGAGAAAAAGACATAGAAGCTCGCACTTTAATTGAAAAAGGAAACTTATTTTGATGTTACCAAAGACATTCCTTTTGTTCCAGCTTTTCAAGAAAAAGAGGTAGACAAGTATTTCCTTCTCTTTGAAAAAGTAGCTAGAGATCTTAACTGGCCGTTAGACAAATACACTATTTTACTTCAAAGTCTTTTCACAGGCAAAGCTTCAGCAGTTTATTTAGCTTTGAGTCCGGAACAAGCGAGTGAGAGAAACAATTCTTACGGCTTACGAGTTAGTTCTGGAAGCTTATAGGCAAAAATTTATAAATTTTAGAAAGGAACCTGACAAAACACATGTTGAGTTTGTAAGAGAGAAAGATCGTCTGTTTGACAGGTGGTGTATGAGTGAACGGGTAGATGGAAATTTTGAAAATTTGAAAGAAGTGATTTTACTCAAAGAATTCAAAAATTGTGTTCATCCATCAATTAAAAACCACATTACAGAACATAAAGCACAGACATTACTTAAGTCATCGGAATTGGCTGATGAGTTCTTTCTCTTTCACAAACATATTTTTCAGAAGAGTTCCTAAAGTCCCATTTTTAGAAAGAATAATTTCTACGAAGAGAAAAATACTTCTCGTTTCCATCCTACTACTTCACATACTGAGAATAAAAACATTCATGCTTCACACAATCAAAATGAATCAGGTTCTTTTTCTCAGAAAACTTCTGTTTCTGAGTCAAGTTCACAGGACAAAATGCCTTCTGCCTTTTGTATTTATTGCAAAAGACGGGAACACTTAATTTCTGATTGCCAAGTTCTTAAAGCTAAGAAAAAGAGAAGAAACCTATGGGTGCTTTTACTTCAGTCGAGCTTTCACCAACTGTAGATTTTATGCCTTCTGGGGTTCCTCCTAGCCTTCAAGTGAAGGATAAATTATGCCAATTAGTTCCCAGTAGGGATCTTTCTTATTCCTCTAGGTCTAGTGAGAATATTGTACCCAATTGTTGGGATTCTGTTCTCTGTAATGAAGATTTATTATCCAGCGATGGGAATCTTATACCTGTTTCCCAGGATTTACGTAAAGTTAAGGACAATTGTGTTTCATTTGACTTCTCACCTTCGGAGGTCTATGAACCTTTTATTTCAGATGGTATTATTACTTTATTGAATGACGAAGCCAATGGAAAGAGGATTGAAATATTGAGAGATATACGGGTGCTTCTCAGTCTTTATTATTAGCAGATATTGTTCCTTTTTCTGAGAAGTCCTCTTCTGGTCAAAGTGTTTTACTTCAAGGTTTTGAGTGTGGCCTAGTCAATGTTCCCCTCCATTATGCTAGTCTTCAGTCAGACTTAGTTTCTGGTCCTGTAACTGTTGGTATTCGATCTTCTTTACCCATTGATGGAGTACATTTGTTATTGGGAAATGACCTAGCAGGTGGAAAGGTTATTACAAATCCAATAGTTAATGACAAGCCGAATATGGACAAGGTCATTGATCCAATTGGGGGAGAAATTCCTGACTTGTACCCTTCATATGCTGTCACTCGCCCAAGGAAGCCATTTTGTCTAAAACTCCTTGTAATAAGAGTTTTTCAAAGTACGATCTGGCTGACACATTCTTATCTCAGATTTTTTTCTGATGAGGATGATAATTTTTATCTTCTTCGCCTCCTTCTGCGTTATTGCTCTCTGGCTGTAGAGATGTATCTATAAATAACATGTATCTGCAAAAAGCCGAGTAATTCGTCTCGCTTTGGACTGTAAGATAATTTTTGAGTGCAAAAAAAAACTGTATCGGCCTGGATATTTGACCACGATAAGAGAATGTCTGAGTTTAGTACAAACGCCTAAAGCTGCTGTCTGACTGACACTATTACAACACTAACACGACTTCTGTACACTTTGACAGTTTACATCCGTTAATAATGTAGTGGGAAATGAAACACCTGTACTTTCTTCCTATATTTGAGCCATGCTCTGTGAAAAGGGGGCTTAATGCGTTTGCAAAAAGTATCGACCCAGTTCAGCCTACGCAGTCCTTGGCCGAAATTTTATATTTCTGGTTAATTTTCTGCATGTAAAAGAACCAGTGTACCTCATGATTCACTCGCTAGTTACACAAAACGGATTTTAGGGCTATATAATACTGTGATGACTTGCTTGGTATCATGCATCACGTAGATGCATTAAGCTTCCTTTTCACAGAGCATGGCTCATTTCTCTGTGTCATTTTGTAACATCTGACCTGTTTGTTTGATCTCAATTGTGGAAAAAAAAGTCAACAAGATATCAAACTCTCAGTGATAGCTTCCTGAAAACATCATTTAGTGCTCGTGCTTTTCGTATGTATGTAGATTGTTCCAGCGGTGGAAACACCCCCGCTCATTATGCACTTTCAAAGTAGAAGCCTCTGATGTGAAAGCCGACGATCTTTCTCTATATTTCAACTCTTTACCAAACGACAAGATTTTACACTGGTCCAAATTGAGAACATTCGCAGACGACAAATCAAATGTGGTCCAAATGACGATATTTGGCCTTGATAAGGTAGAAAAAAAAATGTGGGAAGAGAAGAAAATGCTAGTTAGCATCATTTTCTCCTTTTCCCACAATGTTTTCAAAAGTCCTTTTCCTTTGGTTCGTTAAAACTCGGGATTGTGTGCTAAAGGGTTAAATATTTCTCTCCAGGGTCTTTTGAATTAGCTTTTAATTGGCCTAAAGAGCTTGTGTGGTAGTATATAAAATTGATGTAAATATAGGATCTGACATTCAGATAAAAATTTATTAAACGAGTCTAGAAAGAAAGAATGTCATAAGCTTGTCAAAGACTCGCTTTAACCTTGTCCCGCTAAATAAAAGAAATAAAACCTTCAAACCGATAGTATAAACCAAAATTTTCCTGTTTCAAAGGTATTTGGGAAGGAAATATATCTCCTTATCGGACAGTGTAGATCCAAGATCAGACTGCACGTTCTGTGCAGTCTGATCTTGATGAACACTGTCCGCAAAAGGTCAGTGAGTCGCGCTTAGCAGCCTGAGGGTTAATAACATTTTTTTCTAGATTCGTTTGATAAAATTTTATCTCAAAAGCCAACGAATGTCAGATTTTTATCACATGACTGTATTTCAAGAATTATAGTCCATTATGTGTTCAAACATCAGCCTAAATGTACATGTGTATTGAATTTACATGAAGCCTATTCCCTTCTTTGACCGGTGTGCACACGACGAAGAAAATATAGTTCTAGATCTAAAGAAACTTGCATGTAATGATTTTTTTAAATATATGTATGAGAATGATAAAATAGCAGCGTTCTTACGATCATCAATTTTGATCGTGAATTTCACAGAGAAATCTGGGTCAGCAATATTCTATAAATGAGGCGTATGATTACGGAGCTTTGAACTAACGCGGCAGTATTTGCTTACCTCAAACGTGTGTAAGTCAAGGAAATCCGTTATGGCTATACTACACTGAAAACAAGGCAAAATATTTGATAAAATCGGATCTCTTTGACACGTTTAACAAAATAATGTTGTATTTTAACGACCCTGAGAAGAGAAATGCTTTTGCATATGTGAGAAAATGGTGGAAGCCATGATTTTCTCATTTTCCGACAACGCCTTGTCTCCTTTCAGAGACAAATCCATTGATTGGAGAGGTCATCAGACCTCATCAGACCTCTCCAACAGTGGTGAGTTTAAAAGGCAGACTGCCTCAGTAATTGCAATCTAAATCCACTTTCTTTGCGAAACTGTTCTGATACACAGTCTGTTTCGTCATGGTTTTATAAATAAAACGAAATAAAAGAAAAAGAAATAGGAAATAGACATGTTTTGTTTTTATGTGACGGATCTCAAAAAAAAAAGAAAAAAAGATTTTTGTACTGATTTGATTGCAAATGTGTGTCGATGGTCGATACAAAAACCCTAATTATTTTCGATATTTTCTCCTTTTATTTTCTTTTCCATCATTCATCTTTTCGAAAACCGGAAACTAAAACTAAGGGAGCTAATTCTTGCTTAACACCCAAAGGACAGTTATTCATTATTTCTATTTGAAGCATAGATTACAGTCATTTTCTTTAGAACGAAAAGACCTCTCCAATAGTTGTAATTTTTCATTAAACAAATAAATCTAAGCGGGAAAAAAAGAATTTGGTTAAAAAAGTGAAAGAACACCGCGGGAAAAGATCACGAGACTTGAAAACGCGGGAAGGTCACGTGTCTGTCATGCAATGTATAAGCGGCTTCTATGCAGCAGCAATGCCTTACTTGCTTGTTTACATGTTGTAACTATATTGAAATATAAAGGCAATAAACTATTTGAAAACATTGATGCTGACCTCTCCTGGCTTCTTTTTTTTTTAAGAAGCCAACTTGTGTAAGTCTGTATGGACGTGCTTTAAATTTTTCGTCTTATAAGGAAAAGAACAGGTCATTACACAACGCTTAACGGCTTTGAACAGCTCGAAATCCATCGTAATCGGACCTGTTCGTCACTATTAGTTGTATACAGGGATGGGATGCCGCCCGGTTCTCCTTGTCATCAACTGAATTCAAACGCAGTGTTCTGTACAGGTCTGTCTAACAATTCACGAGGTACTAAAATGAAACCCAATCAAGCACTATTCCACACAAGCTAGAAATACAGGTGTTTAACTGCTGAGATCGTGAAGCAATGTTACCCTCTAGTGACAGTTCAAGAGCGTTGTGTAGTACCAGGCACAGAACAGAAAAGAAGTGTGTGTAGGCGTTGTGAAGCTGTTCTTAATATAAGAGTTGGACGTAGCACAGAGTTGCGTAGCACAGAGTTGCGTGACCACAGAGTTAATACCAAGGGCACATTGTTTCATCTCATTTGGTAAGAAAGCCGAACTCGTCACATTGTCATTGAAACACATGTTCTATACTCTTTACGATTAATTTTTCTGTCCGAAACAGTCTGTCTCCGCAAAGAGTGTTGGTAGAAACAAGTAACGCGTTTTCATTGCAACTCGGTATACGTTTCGGAAAAAAAAAATGGTCAGCACGTAGACACACACACAAAAACAACAGGCAGTGAGGTCAAACATTATTAGATACACGTGGATAGAATTTAATTAATTCGAGTATAGCTGGATTCAGCCTGACAAATCCTATTACATCGCCAAAGACAAAAAGATCGACAACAAAATGTTGATTAATGTTACCTTTTATCTCCCGTGTGGTACGTCGGGATTTTAGCTCACTAGGAGCCTATTGCTTCCCTTGGCGGAAACCAAAATTTAACCCTTATCTGCAAAAGAAGTTAAACGTTCAAGTCGATGGTAAAAACCCAAATGATTTTATTTCGAAGCTTTTTTTTATATTCAGAAAAATATCTTGTTATCGGACAGTGTAGATCCAAGATCAGACTGCATGTTTTGTGCAGTCTGATCTTGATTCTAAGTGTCCGCAAAAGCGCACCGAGTCGCGCTTAGCAGCTTCAGGGTTAACATAAAGAATTAAATGTAAGACAGTTGAATGAAAAACCATGAAGCATGAGGTTCTTTAACCAGAAAAAATACTTGACTTAAAATTTTGTAAAGTTTAATGGCTTCAAGGACATTAGGCGAAGAAGAAAATTGGTTTGGTTAGATGGATTGCCTAAGTAGAACGACTGAACAGCTGATTATCTTAGCTGACTAATTAATTGATGGATCTCACAACTTGTTACTACAGCACGTCCTTTTTATTTTCGTACACTACCCTTATTTCGTCCCTTTGTTTTCCGAAGATCTACAAAAAAATTTTGAATACACATTCTTTAGTTGCCCCATGATAACGATTATTTGAAGTGGGAAAACATTTACGGGATTTTATGTTGTAGTCACTGCCCTGGTGCTTGTATATGCTTCGAGCAGGGTGAGAAAATTTGATATTGCGCGAGACTGGAGGTCGAGCGAGATATCAAAAATTTTCTTTCACAGCGAGAAGCAAAAGTACAAGCACCAAGAAAATTACACAACATAATAGTTTTTATGTTACATACCTACAACTTTCAACAAAAATGAACCACAGGTTTAGTGGGTAGTAAATTCGATTTTATGAATGGCGGATGAAGATTACAGCTTTATATATCTGACCAATCAAACCCCCAAACCTATATGCACTTTATCCCGTGCGCAGTATACGTCATCATACCATATGTGGAACCGTATGTGACACTGTGTACATATTGATTCTTTTTTTTTTTTGTTTCTTTCGTGTAACTCGTCACAACTCGACAGATTCCGTACCTACGCCTAACCTCGTCCGTATTTAGGAGGCTTCCATTTTGAACTCTCAATCACATGATCTTAAACATGGCGGCGCCCTTGTCAATCGCTTAGCAACGACATGAACAACCACGGTGAATTTATTCACATCTATTGATCTGTCGATGAAAGCTCCCAACGGAATTGATGAAGCACGATAAAAATTGAATGTACAAACTGTTTGTCGACTGAAATTTAACTCTTACAAAGATATCGATAGAAAATTGTGACTCGTGTTTTCTTTTTTAAGAGGAGCCTTACAATTTCAATAACGGTAAAACGGTGTGCTTTCGGCGATGAAATGTACCGTGTAGGAGCATATCAACCGAGGGATATGATTACCAGATCACCCGAAGTATGCCGAGTGCTTTCGTGTGTGATATTTTATCCGCCTGCGACACATGTACCCGGGGGGAAAATATTCAAGTTTATATATAATGATCCACAACAGGGAGTAAGCAAGACGCACTGAAACTATTTGGGCAGCGCTCTGGGAATGGGAGTTTAATGCATCTTCCTTATCCAATACACCCAGCAACAAATCGTCACAATACTAATATTATGGATTCTAAAACCAAATCTGTGACTGAGAATTAACTGAAGCATAAGGTAAAGTGGTCCTTTGATATGCAGAAGATTGACTAGTAGCAAAAAGTTTCGACCCAGGTCAGCCGCAGACTGCGCAGGCTGACCTGGTCGATACTTTTTTGTATCTTTTCACAGAACATGGTTCAATCTTATGTACATTATTAATGCTTGGCCACACTTTCACCTTGTTTCACCCCCTACGTTATGCAGATTACTTTGGAAACATTGTTTCTAAATGAAGCATTGCTCGTGGCTAGCAGTTTTTCTTTTGCCACAAGATTTTGTGCAATCAAAAACTATTTGACAATCACACGTTTCCACAAATTCTCAATTGTAGACTCTTCTCAACAATGTTTGTCAACATAAAGTTATGCTAGACTAATAATATTTTTTCACATAACGACCCTTTTTTCGGTGTAATACGAATTTATTTCTATCACATAAAATCTCCTCCAGCAGTATATTAAACCCATGACTCTTTTTGTTTTTTGGATTACACAAGTATATTATCGTCTTTTGGGTTCTGATCAGTTTCTAGTCATGAGCGTGAAAAGCTAGAGAAACCAGGCTCAGCAACTTCCGAAATTCGTACTACCACGCCGTTTCGCGGAAAAAATGTTGCTAAGACGAATACGCGTGGAAAGTTTTTGGTTTTTATGTTTAATAAAACCAAAGAACGCAGCGAAAGTCTAGAAACTGTTTCATTTTATTTTCGGTGAAAATGTTATAGAGCTATCTACTTGTGTATTTGAAACCGAAAACTGTAAACGTGGACCCGTGAAAGATGTATAGGCTAAAGGTGATGATGCAGGATATATGTCTGTCATTCGTTTTATGTGATAAATAGAATCTCACATTCGTGTTTATGTATTATCATTTTTATCAAACTTGTTGACTAAAATGTATTTGACGCTCGCCAAGGCTCGCATCATACATTTTTAGTCAACTTGTTTGATAAAAATGATAATACATAAACACTCATGTCGGATCCTCTATATCTTATTCACATCTGATATCACAATTGTGTGACGTCACTTTTGACGTCATTTTGTACAAGTTTTATAGAAGTGAATGGGTTTTTTATGGATAGTACCGCGCGTGCATCTATGGATGGTTTTCGTATCTTCTGATCTATATTTTGTTTCATATCGTTATGCGATAAAAAGAATCTGACATTCGTTGTCTTTTGAGATAAATTTTTATCAAACTCGTCAGGAAAGATGTTATTAAGCTCGCCAAAGGCTCGCTCAGTAACATTTGTCCTAGACTCGTTTAACAAAATTTTTATCTCAAACGCCAACTCATGTCAGATCTTATATGTCGCCTTGGTCTGGTTTCTTGCCGAATACGCATTATTGAATCAAGCAACTACATGTACCAACATTACATTGTTATTTACATATGTTATAGATAAATTCGATTACACATTACGAACGATAAACTGCTCTAAAACGTGGCTGTATAAATGCTTTTAAAACAAAGTTATATATGGCCCACAACATATGGTCATTTTGTTCGTCCTACTTTCAAGGTTCGTAAGTTTTGCACGTTTCACCGCGCAAACAGTACCATCTCTTTCTCTTTTGTATAACAAATTACATCAGCTATAAGAACCATTTTTCTCCGGGATTGTGATAAATGCACACGAAAAATAAACCAAACCAAGACTTTTATCACCTTTCTCCACGCTTGTTTCCTAATGTAGACAGAAAATGACATTTTAACGGCCGACCGGGATCTAAGAAGTGTTGTTTTTGCTTCCTAGCTGTATTTGTTTACAGCCATGAAAAATCCTTGAGAAACGACATTCAAACCTATAATAAAGCAACACAAAAAACCAATTTCAGATTGTCGAACACGAAGAAGACTAATTCCGGCACGACAACAGAACTAAAATCGCAAACAGGGGAATTCTATTAACCCTTAACCTGTTAAATAAGTTAAATGAAACTTTTCAAGTCCATAGTAAAAACACAAAATATTGCTATCTCAAATTCAATTTTTTTTTTTTTTTTTTTTTTTTGAAAAAATATCTTCTTATCGGACAGTGTAGATCCAAGATCAGACTGCACGTTCTGTGCAGTCTGATCTTGATATACACTGTCCGCAAAAGGTTCTTGAGTCGCGTTTAGCAGCCTAAGGGTTCAGCTAAGAGGCAAGAAGATGTTGCATCAATTGTTTTAAAAGCTAGCTCGGCTTGACATAACTTAACCCTCATCCTGTTAAGTAAATAAAATTAAACTCTGAAGCCGATAGTAAAAGCCTAAATAATGCTATTTGAAACTTAGTTTTTGGCGAAAAATATCTTCTTATCGGACAGTGTAGATCTAAGATCGGACTGCACGTTCTGTGCAGCCTGATCTTGATCCACACTGTCAGCAAAAGGTCAGTGAGTCGCGCTCAGCAGCCTAAGGGTTAATACGACAGAGTTTTATTTGCGGGGAAATACACTGTCTGTTCTACTCAAGTATCAATTATATCTCAGCTTCTGTAAACTAATTGCGAAACTTGTAATTTACATTGACTTGAGTGTTTACGTCATGTTTCAAGTAAGAGAGTGAGAGAGAAGGATAGCTTATCAGCAACAAAGTGTTCATGACGGGAAATATCTGTAACAGGACATGTTACAATACTTTTAAGCGGGCCTCTGGGAAAAGGAGGTTTAAACCTGTACCACACAATCCCGAATTTAAAAAAAAAACTAATTGTTAAATACCGTATGGTGTTTAACCCCGTTTTCAACATTGTTTCAGTTATATCGGGATGGCCAATGCACATATTCATGCTTTCCAGGAGTTTCTTTTACCAGTACTACTCAGAGTATTCTTCCCAAGGCACTTGCTGCTTTTCGACATTACTATCGTGGAAACAATGGTATAAGAGGAATGAATCCTGTCGCAATGACTATCATCAATCTCCGGAAAGAAATTGGCCAAGCCGGGGATCGAACCAGGAACCCCCCCCCCCTCCCCTGTTCTCAAGTCTTGTACGCTACCGACTGAGCTACCTGGACTTGGTACGACCCTGAGGAAGACAGTTTTTTTTTTTTTTTGAAAACATCGTGGGAAAGTTAGAAAATGCTGGAAAACAACATTTTCTCCTCTTCACACAACGTTTCCAACCCTTTCAATAACAAGTTCTAACGTTTGAAACACATTTATTTTGTCGTCTGCAAATGCTTTCAATTTGGATAAGGCTAAAATGTTGTCGTTTGGTAAAGGCTTAACTGTTTACCGAATGACAAAATTCATGTCAGTTCCAAATTGAAAGCATTTGCAGACGACAAAATAAATGTGAATGAAAAAATGAAATTTGTTTTGGGTTGGGTAGAAAACATTGTGGGAAAAGGAGAAAATGCTGGTAACCAGCATTTTCTCCTTTTCCCACAATGTTTTCAAAATGCTTTCTGAGGGTCGCTAAAAGTCGGGATTGTGTGGTAAAGAGATAGTAAGTCTTTGTAATAAAATTACCAAGCAAGTCATTGCCTTATATGGATCTGTTTTGACAAAAGCCCGAATAAAACAAAAGGTATAAAGGTCTTTTGGCATGCAGAAAATTTAACAATAACAAACAATTATGACCCAGGTCAGCCTGTGCTGGCTGCCCAGGCTTATCTTGGTCGACATAGTTTACAGATGCATCACATCACCGTTTCACAGAGCATATTACTCTTTCAAAGTCAATAGCTTCTTTCCCAAATAACCAGAGATAAAACACTATTCACAGGAGAGAGACGAAGGGATTCCTCTCGTAATGGCTGTCATCAATCATTGGTCTAATGCCAGTACAAATGAAATTCACAATGTGCAGTTTTGTAACAGATCCACGCTGTCCGATTGTTTAAACAAGCCTATAACAAACAAAAAACTTGAGCTTCAGCGGACTGTATTTTCAGCCTTCTGAAGAGATCAAGTTTATATATTTCCCGTTGAAAGAGTGCATAACGTTATTATGAGCTTACTTTTTTTTCTTTCGGCGTAGCTGAATGCGCTGACTTTTGACCTACTTCTTGGTACAGATAAAGAATGAATAGATCGTAATTGTGATTGGTCGAAACTGTGCATATTTATTCGGCGGGCCCCTGTTGGCATATATTATGCTCACACATTTATGAAACCACTATTTACAAGCGTTGCGACTGCTAATCGATACCCCGGGGCCTTTATTCATGCGACAGCAAAATAATGTAGTACAGCATGATTCTTGTGCTATTTGGAAATTTAAAATTTTCATAAGCGTTACTCAATAACCCAATACTACTTTTCAACAAAATGAAAAACAGTGAGAAAAAAGAGGCAACTGCTCGTGAGGTTACTATATTGAGCCACAAAAGAATTTCAATATTCATATTCCAGTGTCTCTGACGCCGTCTATCTTTTGTAACGATATTTCTTGTTTAAACAGTGCTTCTCTTTCCATATTCCTTCCCATGTCAATGTGTCCTTCGCACAACAGTGCATTTAGTCGCCAAAGAAAACTTTTATTCTTTGCTTTAATGGGTCCTCCATAATTGCCAACTAATAACTTGAAATTACTCTAGCAATTTCTTCTTTATTAAAAGAACAATTGACCTGCTTTAAAAAAAAAAATAATGCAGTGTTTCAGTTTGATAATACTGAACTTGTTCAATATATGAAAAAAAAAAACGGTAAATCCTTTTCAACTTACAAAGTTACAGACGATTCTGCACTGAAAGTACTTGCAGACGGCGAAAAACTGATTTTGGATTATACTGTGATTAATGATCTTGAAAGAGTAGATCAGATAAAGAGAAAAGGAAAAAAAAGCTAGTTACCAGCATTTTCTCTTTTTCTTACAATGTGTTAAAAAGCTGCTTCCTACGGGTCTTTAAAATACAGGATTGTTTAGTAAAGGGCTAAGGGCAATGGCCGCTCTGTGCGTGTTACAGCAATGACAAAACAACAGCCGCCTCAAAATAAACATTCAATATTCTTTAAGGTTACACTAATAAATGTTTATCACCCCCAGTGGCGTGCGTCTTCAACAGTGACACGAAACAAATCAAAATTAGGAATTCATGAGTATATATCATTCGGACAAAGACGGTTTTCTAAAATTTCTCGCATGCAATATAAGTTGACATGGTCAGGAATTAAAACTCGTAGTTATTTGTCCAGTGTTAAAGTAGTTAGGAATTGGTGTGCTTAATTTGTACTTGTCCAATGTCAATCTTTAAAAAAAGGCCAGTCTAGCCCTTATTTCAACCAAATGTTCCTTGTTTGTAACGCCCCTTTCAATATCATTTAAGTTATATCACGGCGGCCAGTGCAGCTATCAATGATTTTCAGGAGTATTTTCTTTAAAATCAGTCAACTTCGAAATATATCGTCGCAATTATTATCATCAATTCTCAGAAAGAAAATTGACCGTGCTAAGGATTCGAACCACATACCCTCTGATTTCAAGTTCATTGCGTAACCGACTGCACTGTTCCTTGCTCCGCAGTTCTTCCTATAATATGACTGTGTCCCTGTCTCGAACGTTTTCGTCTTTAAGATGATTGCCGATTGAGGGTCGGTCTGGGAAAAGGGGGTTCGATGCATTATACTTAGACATCACATAAAAATGTATCCATGAAACCAGTTTGTCTGACAACCGACTGAATCATGAGGTAGTATGGTCTTTTCACATGCAGAAAATTGACCAATGGCAAAAAGTATCCACCAAGGTCAGCCTGCACGGACTGCGCAGGTAGACCTTGGTCCATAGTTTTAGCAGATGCTTTAAACTATCTATTTACAAAGCATGGATCATACAGATCTAACCCTTTCCGAGATTTAACCCTTAGGCTGTTAAGCTCGACTCACTGACCTTTTGCGGATAGTAAAGATCAGAACGTGCAGTCTGGTCTTGGATCTTCACTGTCCGATGAGAAGATATTTTTTTCTCTAAAAGATAAGTTTAAATTAACATTATTTGGGTTTTAAATATCGACCTAAAAGTTTTATTTAACTTATTTAGCAGGATAAGGGTTACTGATGATTGCAACAGGCTGCATTCCTCTCCTACCGCTAAACATTGTTTCCACAATCTTAAGTTGGAAAGCAGCCAGTCGCCTAAACTGATTGATTGATTGATTGCAAAGTACTTGTGAAAGAAACTATAGAAAAGCACGGATAGTTGCGCCGGTCGCTGTGATATGATGGAAATAATGTTGAAAATGGCGTTAATTACCAAACAAAGAACCAGAAACAGTGCCTCATACGAGTGGTCCTATCGCAAGGCTATTTTCACAATTCTCCTTGTATAGAAGGCACTGCTCTTTAGCATAACCCGGTCGTTGACCGAACCTACAACTGTCTGCATCACACGTACATCCATCGCCACTAAAGCCAATGAAGACACTCTTATCACAGTAATGGCTTGTTCAAGCGTAGGCTCAATTGGCGTTAATACAGTAACCATGCTTTCCTATTAATGTATCAGCACTATTGCTGCTCTAGAACCAAGTATCATCGAGAAGGACACTCGTACAGATAATTACATTTGAGCCCTGCTCTGGCAAAAGGGAGGGTTAAAGCATCTCCGTGATGTATGATACCAAGCAAGCCATCACCTGATGATAGACCCATAAAGTCTATTTCGTTTAACAACCGACTGTATCATAAGGTAGACTGGTCCTTTGACATACAGAAAATTGACCAATAGCGAAAAGTTTCGGCCCGGGTCAGCCTGCGCGGAGTGCGCAGGCTGACCTGGATCGATACTTTTCCCAGAAGCATTAATCCCCCTTTTCACAGAGCACAGCTTATTAAAATAAAAACATCTGATTTAAATGGCATGTAACAAAATGTCTTCAATTACGTAACGGAGCTCCCTTGTTGTTCTTTTATTAGAACCCCATTCTTTTTTCTTTTTCTTTTTAAAGTTGTGACAGAACGCTGGTTATTTCTCTATTCGGCAGTTAAGTCATATAAAAGATTAGGTTGGAAATTCAAAATTAGGACTCTCCTGTTATCTATCTGTCTCTCCGTCTCTCTCCCATTAATTTCCTCATTGTCTTTCAAGCTGATTACCTCTTTCTAATACAGAACGAACTGTGCAACACGGATACATACTGGGTTAGTTTATTGATCCAAGACCATAAGTTTTCATGAATACGAAAACATGTTGGACGAATACGAAGAACAACAATATTTTCCATATAAATCAAAATCTACTGTCGATAGAAGAGTCGCAAACACACAATAAAAGATATGAGCTGGGCTCTGGAAAAAGGGCTCTTAATGCATCTCCGTGATGCATTTTACCAACTAAGTCATCACATAATTATGGATCCATAAAAGCCACTTAAAAAAAAAAAAAAAAAAAATAATAATAATAATTGACACAATTATGCAGTGAACTAGTCCTTGGACATACAGAAAATTGAACAATAGCGAAAAGTTTCGGCCCAGTTCAGTCTGCGCGGACTGAAACATGTGGTAGACCGGTTTTTGACAAGAAAGAAAATTGACCTATAGCAAAAAGGTTCGACCAAAGTCAGCCTGCACGGACTGCGCTGACTGGCCTGAGTCAATACTTTTGGCAGATGCACTAAATCCCATTTTCACAGAGCATTGTTAAAATATACAAGTAATTGCATTTGAAATATTCTAGTTGTCTGTTATACTACTCGTGACCTTGTCATGTGATAGTAGAGCAAGGTGCATCGAGGCTTGTATTCAAAATGAACAAAAGAAAAAAGAAGGATTAGAATATCAATAATTTGGCTGGTTTCCTAGTTTGGAATATCCTTTGCATAAATCCAGTGCTGTCTAAGTAAAAGGTCACGCACAGTCTACTGTTACAGTATTACTTGTCTTGTCAGGTGGCAGGGCACCTGGAAACTTGTTCACAGCTGTGGCGAATCATGTCGCTCCTAGCAAGAAGAGTCGCAAACTCACAATAAAACAATTGAGCCGCGCTCTGAGAAAGCGGGCTTAATGCATCTCCGTGATGCATTTTACCAACCAGACGCCCCCAAACTGTTACAGTATTAGTTGTCCGGTCAGGTGGCAGGGCACCTGGAAACTTGTTCACAGCTGTGGCGAATCATGTCGCTCCTAGCAAGAAGAGTCGCAAACTCACAATAAAACAATTGAGCCGTGCTCTGAGAAAGCGGGCTTAATGCATCTCCGTGATGCATTTTACCAACCAGACGCCCCCAAACTGTTACAGTATTAGTTGTCCGGTCAGGTGGCAGGGCACCTGGAAACTTGTTCACTGCTGTGGCGAATCATGTCGCTCCTAGCAAGAAGAGTAGCAAACTCACAATAAAACAATTGAGCCGCGCTCTGAGAAAGCGGGCTTAATGCATCTCCGTGATGCATTTTACCAACCAGACGCCCCCAAACTGTTACAGTATTAGTTGTCCGGTCAGGTGGCAGGGCACCTGGAAACTTGTTCACAGCTGTGGCGAATCATGTCGCTCCTAGCAAGAAGAGTCGCAAACTCACAATAAAACAATTGAGCCGCGCTCTGAGAAAGCGGGCTTAATGCATCTCCGTGATGCATTTTACCAACCAGACGCCCCCAAACTGTTACAGTATTAGTTGTCCGGTCAGGTGGCAGGGCACCTGGAAACTTGTTCACAGCTGTGGCGAATCATGTCGCTCCTAGCAAGAAGAGTCGCAAACTCACAATAAAACAATTGAGCCGCGCTCTGAGAAAGCGGGCTTAATGCATCTCCGTGATGCATTTTACCAACCAGACGCCCCCAAACTGTTACAGTATTAGTTGTCCGGTCAGGTGGCAGGACGTTTGGAAACTTGTTTACAGCTGTGGCGAATCATGTCGTTCCGAGCCGAAGGCGCTGCGTGAACAAGTTTCCAAGTGTCCTGCCACCTGACCGGACAACGAATTTATTATACAGCAAAGGTTTACCATTTCAACGTGTATTTAAGTAAAATTTCCATGTTTTTGGTTTCACAAATCGAGTACGCTTACGAAATAGAATTTCCCTTCTGAGTGCCCCAAAACACGCTGAAAAATGACGCCACTGAAAACTGACGTCACTGAAACCTAGGTAAAATGTGCTGTTTGGTGCATGAAGTCACTTTGATAGACATTCGACGTATTTCTATCAAAAATGGATTTAAACAACTCTAAGGTCAGTAAGTATTCATTTCGAGATTTGTTGGCAAAAGTAAACGACCATTATATGTTTCAAACGACCATCAGTTTATCACTGTTTTTAACGTTACAATGCATGACTTTTAGTACTTCATGGTTTATTTTCATGACGATCCAACGCTGCCATTTTTTAAATTTGCTGTGCTGTACCCTGGGAGCTGCCAGTGCACAGCAATAAATATTCGGAGCATATTATCCAATCAGATCGCGAGAAACTTTTTTGTAGTATGATGATAAACTTGTACTTGCCTTATATATACGTTCACAAACCATTCTAAACTAAGTTCCGATAATTAATTCCAAAATAAGTCATTAGATTAAGTGAGACACTCTGTCTCGGCCAATCAGATGGCATTTCCTTCTTTAAAATGAGCCATGTTCTGGCAAGAGAGGGCTTAATGCATCTCCGTGATGCAAGATACCAAGCATAGCAATGGATCCATACAATTTTTTTAGTCTAACTACCGACAGAATCATGAGGTAGACTGGTCTTATGACATGCAGATAATTGACCGAGGCTGACTTGGGGTCGATACTTTTCGCAGATGCATTAAGCTCCCTTTTCACGGAGCATGGCTTTTCACGGAGCATGAGAGTAAACGCAATTTTAAAAATAAGTGTTGGTGAATGAGACTAAGAATATACATACGTGACAAATCATTTCATAGAATACTTCACATCTTGGTGGACCGAGCTAGATTACAAGTCTGTGTTTAAGTACGCAACATTTTTGTCCTGTAGGGTTCGTATTCACCAAACATTCTTTCAGAACACTCTTTGCCTAATTCTCAAGAATTTTCTAGATTCGAAAGTAACACAACTTCTGATTGGCCTAACCAAATGGTTTGGCCAATCAGAATTTGTGATACTTTCAGCATTAGACTAAGAATATTCTTAAGAATGGTTGGGGAATACGGACCAGTTTGCTTAACGAAGGGTTGGCGGCCGTTCTTGCAAAAATATCTAAACAGACATTGGACAGCAGAGATCCATGATCTAGCGGCAAGTTGTAATCATTCTTTTCTTGACCTACACTGTATGATTCCATAGAGCTTTCTATAGGTAGCTGTAATCCCGAGAGAGGGAGAAAAAAAGTTTTGGCAGCCATGGAAGTTCTATCGGTTCTCAATCCTCAATATCAACGCGGTATATATATTTCGCAGTCTATGCCAATAACGTGGGTTATTGGCGGGATAGAGCTAGACACACTCACGTAAACTTTATAATTGTATAAACTGGGATAGTTTTTGTTTAGTGTCTAGTTAACGTCGAATGGCTTTTGTACTTCATATTTCTGAATTTTATGGTGATTATATTTTTTTCTGTTAAATCATTATGGTACGAAATAGTTGAAATTTGTTGCCTAGAACCCAAACTGGATTTTTACTTTAGCGAATATGATTTGTAAATGGTAAGTAGCAATATTATTTGTTAGTTAACAATTTAAGTTACTTTCATTTATCTTTAACTAATGTGCGGAACTTACAATAATTTTCACAATCTTTGAAGATACAACACGGAAGCTATGACTAGTATCAATGATTTTCAATTCAAAGTGGCCAGCTAGTATTGTCCAGTGGGTGTATTTTTTGAAACTTAATTTTGTGTAATTTCATTTGTCTTGCTCTTACGAGTCCCACGCATGAGTAGGTACACGCCTTACTTGCTATGGAACATTTCTAAATGTTTACAGGTTAATCAAACTTACTTAATTGCCATGTAAACATATTTGCACCAGCATTCGAATAAAATATGACTAATTCAACAAAAATCAAAGTTTCATTGTGTGAAATTAGCTAGAAATATTGTGGGAAAAAACGAACCATTGCTCGTATCGAGCAACGTCTTCTTTTATCACAGTAATTTCAAATGTAATGTTCATATAAAAGTAGAAGCACCGATTAAACATGTATTTAATGACCTATCTTCAAATATCCCGGGAAAAAAAAAACGCACTAGAAAGAACGAGTCCATGTATTTCAGTAGTACTTATTTCACCTAAAAACAAATATAAGATGTTATAATAAATTTTAAGTATTGCTGGTCAGAGAAACTTTTAAGGACTTGTTGCGAATTTATTATTTTCGTGTCTTTTTTAACCCCCATGGAAAAAAAATCGAAAATGTTCTACGATATTAGTTTCAGTGCTCGTAGGAAACTTTGTTGACTAACATGAGGGCCCTCGTTCATCGTTCTTGTTGTTGGCATCAAACTCCTTTTTAATCGCTTATTAAACGGTCCTAAAGGAGAAAGTTTTTGAAACCATCGACAGAAATAGAAAAATTGTTGGTAACATATTGTTAATTACTTTTCCTTTTACATTTTTTTTTTTTTAAATCCGTTCTTCCATTGAACGAAGCACTCTGTTTTTCGCCTGACTTAGTAATGGATTCGTAAAATGTTATTTGTCTTACAACCAACATGCAGAAAATCTGTCAAAAGCAAAAAGTTTCGGCCCAGGTCAGCCTGCGCGGACTGCGCAGGCTGACATGGGGCGATACTTTTTGCAGATACATGAAACCACCTTTTCACAGAGCATGGCTTATTTGTAAGTCTACAAGATGTAAGCAAACAATCCAAATGAAAAAAATACGTCAATGACACATTTACTTGAAAACGACAACAGCTACAGGATGAAAAGAAATGTTTCCCTGCGAATAATCAAAATACCAGCTCGTTTACAAAGCCAAATGAGGAAAGCAGTTCTAGAATCTTCTCATTAGCGGTAATTTACCTGTGGGAATCTGTCTTTTCAACAAAAAGAGAAAATGACAAGAAGACGGATCTTCTGATAGGGATTTGTTGACAGACAGAGGAATCTTGAGAGAGAGAGAGAGAGAGAGAGAGAGAGAGATTTTGAATCTTGAGTTTGACGATTCTGAATGCAAAGTTAGAACAATGAGCCTTCGTCACTGCTATTATTCAAACACTTTTATGCTACTCAAGAAACCAAACATACAACCGAGCTAGACTCGGACAAGCAAACAAGAGCTGTAAATTTTTACAAGGAAAACTGTCTTATTTGCAACCGCTATTAAAGGCCCAATAGTGGCCAAAAGTAAACAATTCGAGGATCAAAATACATGTACATGTAATTTTAATTCATGCCATTTTAAAAGAGTGAATATTATTAAGAGTCTAACAATGGTTAACAGTACAGCCTGTCAAAATTCCAGCTTCAAACTGCTTCTGTTACACCATATATATCGATAATTTATCTATTTTTATACAACTGACTAAATTCTGAACCATTCTGAGATTCTTTCTTTCTGGCTGTAAGGATGTATCTTAAAATGACTGTTGTCAAACATAGAAAATGTGTGCGCAATGCTGATTTGCGAGTTCTCACTTGACACTAAAACAGACAAGAATAGAAATGCACACCCAAAGCTTTTCAAGGCATCGCTGCACATGTTAATTAATACTGAAACCTTGGAACGAAGTTGGACATTACACTGTATAAAAATCTAGATCTGTCTGACCGCAAAACTAGCTTCTATCTCTCGTTATAAACAGGATTTGTCTGTATTTATCAGTAAAAACAAATGAGCCATGCTCTGTGAAAAAAGGGGCTTGTTGCATCTGACACATATTGACCCATATCAGCCAGCGCAGCCCGAAACTTTTCACTATCTTTAAATTTTCTGCATGTCAAAGGATAATTCTACCTCATGCATTAGTCGGTTGTTTGTCAAAATGGATTTTATGGATCCGTAATTAGGTGAAGTCTTGCTTGGTTTAATGCATTACGCAGATGCATTTAGCCCCCTTTTGCCAGGCCACGGCTCAAATAGAATTTCCATTTTATTTTTGTAATCTAATGATGTCTCATATTAGTGTACGGTCGGCCTCCGAAGATAATACGGCCCATTAAATCGTAGGAAAAACCACCATTTTTCACCACTTGAAGGTGATTTGATATTCGCTAACGCTCTAATAGGATTTGTCTACTATATCCAGATACAGTGCAATTAATTAAACCCTTTCCAGTCATATAGAAAATGCGAATAAGCAAAAACTGTGTATCTAAATTGTGGCAAATTAAAATTTCACATGTATTAACCCACCATCTTTTTATTTTTTACCGTTCGATTTTATTGCGTTGTAGATTCTTATTCTGGTTAGATTCATCTCTATTAGTGGTTTCCTCTCCTCTTACCGATAATATCCCATGTGTGCAGGCGGCTTTTTTTCGCCGTTCAGCAGATTTCACATGTTTGAAACAAAACGTGTTACGAAATGGACACAGTGCTGTCACTTGTATTGATGTACAATACACTGACCCTTAAACTGCTGAATACATGAAACGAAAATTTCCACGCAATAGTAAAAACCCAAATATAGCGATTTCAACATTCATATCACCGGAAAGAAAACACCATATCGGACAGTGTAGATCAAAGATCAGACTGCACGTTCTGTGATTTTGATCTACATTGAACGCAAAATGTCAGTGAGTCGCGCTTGTCAGCTTTACCGCGCAATGCCGCCTTTTGACGCCCCTGGAAAAGAAGTCTTTTGAAAACATTGTGGAAAAAAGAGAAAATGCTGGTAACCAGCATTTTCTCCTTTTCCCACAATGTTTTCTTCCCTATCAAAGAAAAGTTGCACCATTTGAGCCATATTGAAATTGTCGTCAGCAAATGCTTTCAATTTGGACAAGGCTAAAATTTTGTCGTCTGGTAAAGGGTTAAGGGTTAATGTCGATTATCCAGATGTTAAAAATGAAGTTTTAACGATGTCTGCTGCAAATATGGTTTAGGGGCTCATGAATAAACCCTGTCTTTTCAGTGATGTAATGGGGAAAGCGGGAGGGGGGGGGGGGGGTCTTCTACAATCAAATTATCTCCGTTACAGACGAGGACCACATTCGGCATACCTCGGGTGATCTGGTGATCAGATCCCTCGGCTGTATCACGTAGCTTGATATGCACCTACACGGTACATTTCGCACATCTCCGGAAGCATGCCCCTTCACCGTTATTGAAATTGTAAGGCTCCTCTTAAAAAAGAAAACATGAGTAAATTTTCTGTGGTTATCTTTCTAATAATATTTCAGTCGGCAAACAGTTCGTACATTCAATTTTTAGCGTGGTTTATCAATTCTGTTGGGAGCTTTCATCGACAGATCGATAGAAGTGAATAACTTCACCGTGGTTGTTCATGTCGTTGCTAAGCGATCTACAGGGGCGCTGCCATGTTTAAGATCATGTGATTGGTAGTTCAAAATGGAAGCCTCCTTTATACAGACGAGGTTAGATGTAGGTAAGGAATCGGCCGAGTTGTGACGAGTGACGAGGACCACTGATAACTACTTCTTTCTTCGCGTGTCCTTTTTGGTTTTCTTTCTTGCACGGCAGACACGGCACAGTGAAGTTCAAAGAAAGTCAAAAATACAGAAAAATCCTTTCAGTTTCTTTGTAATGATAGTGAAATATAATTAAATAAAACAGGTTTATGTATGTTATACTACATTTTCTTCATTTCCCTTGTTCTTTCATACTCGAAAAGCCTTCGCCTGATTGTAACACATTGAGGTTGCTTTTTGGAAGGATTTCCTTAACTTTGTAGAAAAAGGACAAAACACTGGTGACCATTCAAACAACCATTTAAACAGAAAACTCATTACTTTACCCTTCCTTGATTTGTCGTCTGCAAATGCTTTCAGTTTGGACCAGCCTAAAGATTTGACATCCAGTAGGGAGTTAACTCTTTACCAAAAGATAAAATATAAGACTTGTCCAAACTAAAAGCATTTGCAAGCGACAAAATAAAAGTGACTCAGAAATTAAAATTTGTTTGAGGAAAGGTGAAAAACATTGTAGGAAAAGGAGAAAATGCTGGTTACCAGCATTTTCTCCTTTTCCAACAATTTTTTCAAAAGCTCTTTTGATCAGGGTCTTTTGAAGTCGGTATTGTTTGGTAAAGGCTTCATCCCCATGCCGAGGTCAAGGACATACTAGCAAGTGACAACAACACTACCCTAGACAAAGCTATCTTTCATTCCATGTCAGTTGTCCTTTTTTGCCCTCTGACCGTTTGACCGAACTGACGTTTATCTTATAAGGAAGGGGGTATCAAATATTGGGCTGAGTCCAACTCATTTGTGACAAACTCTTAGACCGCTCTGTAAATAAAAATGAGCGGCCCGTCCGGGTAGCTCAATGGCTAGCGTATCTGACTTGTAACCTGGTGGTTGCGAGTTCGATACCCCGTTGAGGCAAACTTTCTTTCTGGCGATTTTTCGCCTCTCACCTCTGATGCACGTGAAAAAAGTAGTCAGTGATTTGGAAAGAAAGTTGTGTTAGCACTGGTGCGAGAAAGCCATGAAAAACATGCATAGGTTCACTGACCGCCGTGGTTAAAGGCGGTTAAAACAGCGTTAACCCTTATCATACTATACAAGTTAAAGAAACTGTCGTGTCGATAGTTAAGACCCGAATAATGCTACTTCAAACTTATTCTTTTGGAGAAAAAATATCTCTCTATCGGACTGTGTAGATCCAAGATCAGACTGCACGTTCTGTGCAACAGGTCAGGGAGTCACGCTTAGCAGCCTAAGGTTTAAACTCCAATACAACCTATCAGATAAAGAAGCGGTGCTCTGGACAACTACAGGTGTGTGTTAAATCCATCCTGCGTAATCCACATATAGTGCCAGGCAAATCGTCTCATAATACGGATCCGCTTCCTGTAAAATCTGCCGGATCATGAGGTAAAACGGTCCTTGGGTATGCAGACAATTAAGCAATAACAAAAATTATAGACCCAGTCCATCCTGCCTGGACTATTCAGGCTGATATCGGTCAATATGTTTTGCAGATGCATTTAATCCTCTTTTCACACACTATGATTCCAACCATTTTTTAATCGGTCGGTAGACCGATTAGAGAGATGGCAAACTTCGAAAACCCGTCCGCTCAGGGCAAACTGATGTAACTGCAACTCGTAACAGCTTTTACTTACAGCGTTTTAACGCTTATACCTGCTGTGATGACCTTATTACAAAAACTACTTTTGACCCAGATAAGCGCACTTTTGACCCACATAAGCGCAGGAATAGTAATTAGCGGTAAACAGGCGTTAAGTAATGTCAAGTAATCCCAAAATAAGTTTTAAATTATGTAATGAACGGCGGAAACAATTTGTTTAGTATTGAAGTATGTCATAATTAGAGTATTATCAAAATCTCTGGCCAGCAAAAACTGTAGCAGTTTACTTTCATTACGATTATAAGAAATAGGGTCAGTGCTTAGCAGCGACTTTATGAATGAAACGAGTGCGAATCACGTGTATCGAGTGATGTGAACACATCTTCTAGTCGTTTGCCATCCATATCATTCGGCAAATTTCGAGTGATCCGTTGATAGTTATACGTAGTTACGGGATCGGCCGAGTTGTGACCAGTGCTCTACGTATATGTAGCAGGTGTTGGAAAGATGATAGGTCATTTAGGTCTTGATAGGAATAAAATCGCAACAGAAAGGAGTTTGTAAGGAAACATTGCTTTAAAAGAATTTGAAAATTTAGATTGCTCCGTTTAAGAGAAAACTGATGTAAATGCAACTCGTAACAGCCGTAAGTTTAAAATAGTAACCGACCGTTGGACGTTTAATGCAGGGATCGTGTATGTGAGGCGAAGCGTGTGAAGCTGTGGCGACAAAGGGTATAGAGTTGTGTAAAGGTTATGGCCCTCGCGGAGAGGCCATTACGTAAACATTTTCAGAATGGACTGGCGATTCACCTATTACAACCTTAGTACCCAAACTGTCCATTCACAATACTGACTGATTACGCATCTTTTAGCGTATGATGTATTAACCCTTAGGCTGCTAAGTGCGACTCACTGACCTTTTTGCGGATAGTATAGATCAAGATCAGACTGCACAGAACGTGCAGTCTGATCTTGGATCTATACTGTCCAATAAGGAGATTTCTTTTTTCCAAAAAAAGAATAAGTTTGACATAGAATTATTCGGGTTTTACTACCAGTTTGAAATTTCATTTCAATGTTTTAGCAGGATAAGAGTTAAATTGTTTTCACAGCCCCTCTTCTTCTCCTTCCAGCCATGGCACTACCATTTTACACAGTCACTTACATGTTTCTTCTTGGTGAGTTTCTACAGACTGGAATCAGTTTGTTAACCATTGACCAAACAATTCTGTGGGGCTTCGAAAATATAGTTGGAGAAACTGCATGTATTCAGCATGTTCTCTTTTTTCGACAGCGTTTTTCACCCATTTGAAAGATTTTCAAAATTTTGTCAAATAGAACATTTTCATCGAGGATAAAAAACCCTGAAACTGTAACACAAATAAGCTCACTTAATGTTATATTCTCCGTATCTGAATCAACAGACCAGGGAAAAAGTCTTTGCAGAGAGTGCAGATTCAGACCAGACTGCTCAGAACATGCAGTCGGATCTTGGATCTATCATGCCAGTTTTTCGAGTTATTCTACTCGAGACAGCAATGGTCCTGCAATATTTAGACTGCCTTTCCAAGCTTAACATGTCTATTGTAACAATTTAGTGCTCTAAGCGTGCAGATGTCAGCAACATGTTTGTCTCATCTGCTATTCCATATTGGCCGATTCTCATCCTTTCCACATTTCAGATAAAGAGATCAAGGCTACCGCAGTTATGCTCTTGCTGATTAGAATGACTCAAATACATGTACAATGACCTTTGTTGGCTATGGACAGGTAAAGTGCTTTTGAAGACAATAAAAGATAAAGATCAGACTGTCCTTTGAACGCAATGCAGTTCAATATCACAGACGTCCGTATCTTAGATCTAATTGCTAGTCGATTAACTGAGTGTTTTAACTCTTAACCAAACTATTCTTTTTTAATGCCCATAAGACAGAAGTTGAAAACATGGTGAGAAAACGGGAAAATGTAGGTTACCATTTTCTCCTTTTCCCATGTTTTTTTTTACCCTTTCAACGATTCAAATCATCATTTGGTCTACATTTAATTCATGTGCAAATGCTTTTGATTTGGACAAATCTAAAATTTTATCATTTGGTAAAGAGTTGACGGTTAGGGAGCTATTGGTTATCTACATTCTATGAAAGTATTATGTAGGAGAAATTTTCCATCGTAAACAGGCTTTTTAAGTCACTGTACAAAAACAAAATATCAAAGATCCCAAGCGATTGTACAACCGCCTAACAAGTGACTGTACAAATGTGTTTTTTCGTGTCATTTTAAACGAAGGATAAGGAAGACTGTAGTCGACTTTGTTACCAACCGTGATATGTTTTCACAATAATATGAATAAAGAAACAGCTCGTACACTTTCCCTTCAGAAAACAGGTTTTTAAGCTGAGTAATCCAGTAAAAACAATAACAGCATTGTTTTGGGACAAATCATCTGTATTTTTAGCACGGTCAAATGATCCAGGCATCCCGATTGCTGTTAGGAAGATTCACAACGGTCATACGTGTTCCTGATATGAACTATGCATAACAGACAAATGATTGGATATGATTGATTGAATGGTGTTTAACGCCGCTTTCAACATTATTTCAGTCATATCACGGCGACAGCTCACATATTCGCGTATTTCGTGGGTTTTATCAGTACTGGGATAATTGAATATGAAGATTTTATAATAACTGTCAAAACAAATGAAAGATCGCCAGCTTGACTTGCCATGTGAACACAAATTTTGACATCCAAGTGACATACCGCCACTGTACACAATCCCAAGTCACATACAATCCCGAACATTGTACACTTCCGGTCCTACACTGTGGGAAATATGAAAAAGGTCAATCCAGTGTTTTATTTGTCTGTAATTTCTCATGCATTATTTGCCAGCCATCTATCGAAGATCAGTCTGCAAGTTTTGTGCAATCCCATTTTGATCTACATTATCGATAAAACATCTAATGTAACATGTGATATTAAAATTGCTGAAGAAGTCGTCCCTTTGAGAAATCGAACATAATATAAACTTTAATGGAGAAAGCGTATTTCGCTTAATTGATGCTTTTATGATTAATGTTGAAGCCCGGGCTTCCGCCTTGCTATGCGCCTGGTTCATATAATTGCTGAATAAATATAATGGCTAAACCCTGCTCCTTTGATTTATTATATTGGGCGATGTCCTGAAATTTGTTCAGAGCTTAAATAATTCGTGAAAAAAATACCCGGAGATTGCGCTATAATTAGTCATAGACTCAGACGTAAGGGAAGCCCAGGGTGGAATTGTATCAGACCGTGTAGAACAAGATCAGATGCTCGTTCTTGGCAGCCTGATCTTGATTTACACTGTTAGTAGCTTTACGCGCAATGAGTCGCGCTTAGAAACCTAAGAAATGGCAGTCCCGATATGGAGTGTGTAATGATCCTAAACTTCTTGTTACGCCCCTGCGAATGCAAAACATGTTGTCCATCTTTACGTACAAATTCTCCTTTTGCCACAGTGTGTTCGAAAGTTGTCTGATGCAAGATGAAGAATTTTGTCTATGCCAAGTTATTTATGTCATGACTCCTCGGCTAGAACTTCTGCTAAGCTGAGTAATCGAACCTGCTACTTCCGGATTGCTATTACTATGCATTACTAGTCCCAAAGGTATCGAGCCTCTGCAGAGGGAATCGTCTGCAATTCGCTTAACCATCGGTGTTATTTTGTACAGTATAGATCAAGATAAGTCTGCAGAGAACTTGCAGTCTGATTCAAAATCTGATCGTGAACAGTGTAGATCAAGATATGACTGCACAGAATGTGCAATCTGACCTTGGATCCACACCGTCCAATACGGTGAGATTTTCTCCGACGAGCAAAATTTTTAAATCGTAAACTATGGGTTTTCACTATTGGCTGGGACCTTTTGCGAACAGTGTAGATCAAGATCAGACTGCACAGAACGTGCAGTCTGATCTTGGATCTACACTGTCCTAATAGGAAGGTTTTTTGCCCCAAAATAACTTTGAAATAGCATCAATTGGCTTTTTACTAGCGGGTTGAAAGTTTCATTTAACTTATTTAGCAGGCTAAGGGTAAATATCTTCATCTTTTCACTGCAGCTTTTACTGACGGATGGTATGGATCGGTATCAGACTGCAGAGAATACATGGCATCATCTTTGATATGCAGCAATCGCAAGTAAATGCTTTGATATAACCCAATCGCATCTGCAATTTGCGGCAAAAATGTAGAATTTGTATTTGAGCCATGCTCTGTGAAGATGGGGCTTAATGCATCTGCGAAAAGTATCGGTCCAGGTTAGCTTGCGCGGACAACTGACTTGGGTCGAAACTTTTCGATACTGGTCAATTTTCTGCATGTCAAAGGACCAGTGCACTTCACAAATCAGTTGGTTGTTAGACAAAATAGTTTTAATGGTCCATACATGTATATATGTGATGGCTTTCATCGCGAAGATGCCTTAAGCCCCCTTTTGCCAGAGCACGACCCATTTATGTACTCTTGTGAAGAGTGAAAAGGTAAGAAAAGGTGAGAGGTAAGAAGTAAAGGGTAGAGAAAAATATGTCAATCAATGCTTGAACGGTTTAGCTGATTAAAAAGTTATTTATACCTGAGGCGATAACGGGTCCTTTTTATCCATACATCACCATTACTTTCGTGAATACTTCTCACCGTTTGAGTGAACGTTGCTCAACGGATTTCGTGAATACTTCTCACCTGTTAAGTGAACATTACTCAGTGAGTTTTTTGTGAATACTTCTCACCGTTTGAGTGAATAGTACTCAAAAGATTTCGTGAATACTTCTCACCGGCTAAGTGAACATTACTCAATGAGTTCTTGTAAATAGTACCCACCGTTTGAGTGAACATTACTCAGTAAATTTTCCGTGAACACCTCTCACCGTTTCAGTGAACATTACTCAGTAAGTTTTTTGTGAATACTTCTCATCGTCTGACTGAACATTACTCAACAGATTTCGTGAATACTTCTCACCGGTTAAGTGACCATTACTCAGTGAGTTTTTTTGTGAATACTACTCACCGTTGTAGTGAACATTACTCAGTAAGTTTTTCGTGAATACTTCTCACCGATTCAGTGAACATTAATCAATGAGTTTTTGTGAATACTTCTCATCGTTTGACTGAACATTACTCAGCGGATTTCGTGAATACTTCTTACCGTTTCAGTGAACATTAATCACAGAGTTCGTGATGATATTTCGTCGTTGTAATGATCGGTACACTGATCTTTTATTACGCAATTATTTCTCACTTTTTTTGTTTCCAGTTGACCTTTACACATTACCAGACAATCCCCATTTTAAATAACCGTTAGGAAAATGCCTTTTGACACATTGTGAGAAAAGGAGAAAATCATTTTCTCCTTATCCAACAATGTTTTCTGACCTGTCAAAGACAAACACCGTACTTTGAGCACCAACGTCGTCTACATTTGCTCTTAGTGTAGACAAACCTCAAAATTTCTCAGCCGAACCACGGTAGCTCCGTTGGAAGCATACAGGACTTGAGAACAGGAGATCGTTGGTTCGATCACCAGCTCGGCCAATTCTGGTACTTTTTGAGTAAATCTGAGAGCAAATTGGTTATGTCAAACTCCATTAACATGTATTTGAGCCATGCTATGTGAAAAAGGGGCTTAATGCATTCGCAAAAGTATCGACCCATGTCAGCCTTCGCACTGTGCTTACATGGGCCGAAACTTTTTGCAAGTTGTCCATTTTCTCCATGTCACAGGACCACTCTACCACATGATTCAACCGGTTGTTAAATGAAAAGAGAAGAATTTTATTGATCCATAATTATGTGATAACTTGCTCGGCAAAATGAATCCCTGAGATGCATTTAACCCCCTTTTGCCAGAACGCCGCTGAAACAGGTCAGCCAATCAGAGTTCGTGTTATCTTGAAATTTACAAAATTCCGGCGAATAAGACTAAGAATGTGGTTTTAGAATGCTTGAGCTTATACTACAGAAAAATCCCTATTAAAGCAGATTTTGGGCATAACGTCATAATTTCTTAACCGATTTCAAAACGATAGAACTGTGCATTTTTATTTCAGTTATTGATTTTTTTTGTTTTTATTATCTTTTCTTTCTCGTTTGGGGCTGCATCGAATAGCTAAGTTCTATTGCAGCTGTGTTGTCCGTCGTCTGTTCTTGGTTGAATGACAAATTTTTGCCCAGTAAATAGCAACTGGCGGGGACCAAGCCCGGGATGAGCGGTTACGCAGGCAGGTCATTCAATAAGATATGAGTAGAGGCGGCCTTTGAGTAACTGTTTTTGCAAATCATTGCCGGTATTTGTTGTGCGCCCCACCCAAGCATTTTAATGTGTGTATACAATTCCCGTGTTTAGTTAAGAAAATGATTGAAAGCTTTATTCAGGGAAACATGGAATACTTTACTTGTGAATAAATGCTAGGTTGCCGATAAGAACTGCATCTCGGTTTTCATTTTCGAGTTTCATCGTTTCATGGTTTTATAGATATATCCCACTGCGTTTTGTTTATTGGAGTTTTACGCCGGTTTACAGAGCTTAGGTCATATCAAGGCAGTCAGTGCACCTACGCATGTGTTCCTGGCTTTCTCACACCAGTGCCGACACAAATTTCCTTCCAAGCCACTGGCTACATTCTCACATGCATCATAGGTGAAAGGCAATATATCGCAAAAAATGAGATTTTCCCGCAACCGGGTGTCAAACCCGCAACTACCATGTCTCGAGTCAGTTGCATTAACCACTGAGTTACCCAGTGTAATTGTGCTGGCGTTATTTGAAGGTCATCCAGGCATACGTTTAATGCATATTTCAAATGTTCAAACCGCTCTCCTGAAAATTGATTTCTCTGTAGTACCATATTCGACCTACTAAGCGGACTATGCGCTCAAATTTTTGGACAATGACCAACAATTAGGGAACACACGTCCTTCCAGTTAAGCGAACTTCATAATTTCTCACCCTGTATAATGCTTGTATCATGGCAACAGATACAATTTTCAAGGTTGCACTTAATATCATAAATCAACTAATTAAAAGTTTATTGTAAAAAAAAAAAAAAAAAAGATCAGCCGGGTAGATGAAATATCATCAATTCCATGTGCGCTTATGCAGACGATTTTCAATATTCTAAAAAAGTAGGATGTGCTTATTAAGATATTTGCGCTTATCAGGTTGAATGGGGTACTGTATCAGAATTTTCTAAAGTTTAAGCCTAAATCAGCCAACCTCTAATCTCGTTTAGAAGTTCTCGAAGCCACAATGAACTTTGGGGATCTATATCAGCTGGGTACAAGAGTTCACATTTCGTTCGGCATTAGTCACATATAGAACTCGAAATTTGCCTGTAGTGTTGCACTGAAATATAATCTTATTGGGATTTTCAGTATCTAATAAAGTATTCGAATTACAGCGACTGAAACCAATATTTGGGGGAGCATTTCTCAAATCTATCGTCTTAAAATTTAGTCAAACAAGTCAAAGTCTCATATCCCTTCAAATAAGCATCTTCGTGTCAAATTTCAATTTTCATTCATCGTAATAAAAGACAGGCTTTTTAAGTCACTGTAAAACAAAAATCAAAGATCCCAAGCGACTGTACAACCGCCTAACAAGTGACTGTACAAATGTGTGTTTTTTTTTTTCAACCTGTCATTTTAAACGAAGGATACGGAAGACTGTAGTCAACTTTGCTACCAACCTTGACATGTTTTCACAAAAATATGAACAGGTTGGCTTCTTTAGGAAAGAAGCCAGGAAAGGTCGGCATCAATGTTTTCAAATAGTTTATTGGCTTTTGATTTCAATGTATTTTGGTAGATGTAAACAAACAAGTTAGGCATTAAATGAATGAGAAAAAACTTTTTTTTTTTCAATTTTGCTGGTGTATAGGCACAAAACAGTACATGTTCCACATGGTTATAATAGTCTAGGAACAAGAGACCTATAAGAGCTAAAAACAGCTCTACTGGCATTTAAAAACAGACTCGGGTTTTTACTAAGAGTTGTGGCGGTATAATGAAATAGAGAGCTGATATGAGCTCAGCCATTCTTTTTCATATTTGCGTCCAAAAATACATGCGGTAAGCTCTTGACAAGCTCAAAATGCATTTTCCTTTTTAAATTTAAGGGCAAGGAATTTCTGACCCAATAATCCGACCGTTTGCAAAAGAATCCAGCTCCCATGAATATCTATAAACTGTGTGGGTTTTGTGAAGATTGAAAGTAAAATGAAGGCTGTATGCTGTTCATAAGCTAAAAAAATTTTTTTTAAATTCAAGAACATGTAATTTGTGACTCCATGACCCGATTTTGCTCAATTTTGAAAGGAACCAAGCTCTCATAAATATCTAACAACGCGAGTTTGGTAAAGATTTGAAGAAATTGTAGATCATATTCTATTAACATTCTCAGAAATGCATCTTTTTTTAAAAAGAAATTCAGAAACACTAAACTCAAGATGATGATCCAATTTGCCTCATTTTGAAAAGGAACAAACCTCTAAAGAATGTTTGTAATGTGTGCTCAGATAAGCCAAAGTATTTTTGGAAAGGAGAAATCGTTCAATTAAGATTTAATACAATTTGCTAATTCCACTGAATAGGCAAGAATCTTACCTGATGACAATAAATAAAGATGGTCTATACATAATACTAGTACCAGACATGTTAAAAATAAATGTAACATTTTAAAAGTTTAACAAACAGCAATTTTGGACTGTTCCGAACAGAAAGAGCTTGCAGACGACAATTCAAACTTTGATGATTAATGTAGAAGATGGTGCTTTATGTGATGGAAACCATTGTGACAATAGGAGAAATTGCAGTAACCAGCAGTTTCTCCTGTTCTCACAATATTTTGAAAAGTTGTCTGCTGTAGACATGTAAAATGAAGAGGTTGCTTGTCTAAACGTTAAAAAATTAAGAAAGTAGATAAATGAGCCATGCTCTGAGAAAAGGGCGCTTCATGCATCTGCCAAGAAAATCTACCCATGTCAGCCTGCGCAATCTGCCCAAAGCCAAAGGACCACGGACTCTTTTGAGGTGTGCGGTACGTACTGTAGGGCGAAGAGGCACGACTTTTTTGAGCTCATAAGTTAATTTTCGCGAGATTCTCGCAATCCCGCATCCTAGAAGCAACTCTGTGTGTTCTTTCATTAAATCTATATCATTATAAAACCATAGAATTTTTGTATAAAACTAAGAAAAATACTAGAGTCTAGTCAGTTTTGAAAAATAAAACTTGAAAACATACTGATCAACCTATTTATATCTATTTATGGGGTGCGAGTTCTCCAGAGAACTCGTGCTCTCTAGATTAGGGTACGAGTTCCCCACGGTACGAGTTCAACAGATAGTATCAAGTCACGTGATCTTTTCCAGGGTGTTCTTTCTTTTTTTCTTTCAACGATTTTTTTCTTTTTGCTTAGATTTATTTTATGAAAACTTACAATTATTGGAAAGGTCATTTACAATCAATATAGTATAATAACTCTTTTTGGAAATTCGTCATGTAAAAAAAACACGCTTATTTCCTATTTCAGTTTATTTATAAACCATGACGAAATAGACTGTGTATCAGAACAGTTTAGCAAAAACAAATGGATTTAGACAGCGATTTCTGTGGCAGTCTGCCTTTTAAACTCACCACTGTTGGAGAGGTCTGATGACCTCTCCAATAAAGAAACAGTTCATACACGTTCCCTTCAGAAAACAGGTTTGTAAGCTGAGTAATCCAGTAAAAAAAAAATAGCACTGTTTTGGGACAAATCATCTGTATTTTTAGCACAGTCAAATGATCCAGGCATCCCGATTGCTCTTAGGAATATTCACAACGGTCATACGTGTCCCTGATATGAACTATGCATAACAGACAAATGATTGGATATGATTGATTGAATGGTATTTAACGCCGCTTTCAACATTATTTCAGTCATATCACGGCGACAGCTCACATATTCGCGTATTTCGTGGGTTTTACCAGTACTGGGATAATTGAATATGAAGATTTTATAATAATTGTCAAAACAAATGAAAGATCGCCAGCTTGACTTGCCATGTGAACACAAATTTTCACATCCAAGTAACATACCGTCACTGTACAGAATCCGAAGTCACATACAATCCCGAACATTGTACACTTCCGGTCCTACACTGTGGGAAATAAGAAAAAGGTCAATCCAATGTTTTGTCAAGAATTTCTCTTGCATTATTTTCCAGCCATCTATCTAAGATCAATCTGCAAGTTTTGTGCAATCTGATTTTGATCTACAATATCGATAAAACATTTGATCTAACATGTGATGTTAAAATTGCTGAAGAAGTCGTCCCTTTGCGTATTTCGCTTAATTGATGCTTTTATGATTAATGTTGAAGCCCGGGCTTCCGCCTTGCTATGCGCCTGGTTCATGTAATTGCTGAATAAATATAATGGCTAAACCCTGCTCCTTTATTTTATCATTTTGGGCGGTGTCCTGAAATTTTTTCAGAGTTTTTAATAATTCGTGGAAAAAATTCCTTGAGATTGCCCTATAATTAGTCATAGACTCAGACGTAAGGGAAGCCCAGAGTGGAATTGTATCAGACCGTGTAGAACAAGATCAGACTGCTCGTTCTGTGCAGTCTGATCTTGATTTACACTGTCAGTAGCTTTACGCGCAATGAGTCGCGCTTAGAAACCTAAGAAATAGCAGTCCCGATCTGGA
This sequence comes from Tridacna gigas, assembly GCA_945859785.2. Classification (NCBI taxonomy): domain Eukaryota; kingdom Metazoa; phylum Mollusca; class Bivalvia; order Cardiida; family Cardiidae; genus Tridacna; species Tridacna gigas. Next base: position 17,048,531 of record OX244031.2, read on the forward strand.
GTGTGTAATGATCCTAAACTTCTTGTTACGCCCCTGCGAATGCAAAACATATTGTCCATCTTTACGAACAAATTCTCCTTTTGCCACAGTGTGTTTGAAAGTTGTCTGATGCAAGATGAAGAATTTTGTCTATGCCAAGTTATTTATGTCATGTATCCTCGGCCAGAACTTTTGCTCACCTGGGTGATCGAACCTGCTACCTCCGGATTGCTATTACTATGCATTACTAGTCCCAAAGGTATCGGGCCTCTGCAGAGGGAATCGTCTGCAATTCGCTTAACCGACAGTGTTATTTTGTACAGTGTAGATGAAGATCAGTCTGCAGAGAGCTTGCAGTCTGATTCAAAATCTGACCGTGAACAGTGTAGATCAAGATATGACTGCACAGAATGTGCAGTCTGACCTTGGATTCACACCGTTCAATAAGGTGAGATTTTCTCCGACGAGCAAAATCTTTAAATCGTAAACTATGGGTTTTCACTATTGGCTGGGAATCTTTAGTTTAATTTATTTAGCAGGTTAAGGGTTATGTCTGAGCCTAGGCTGCCAAGTGCGACATAGGGACTTTTGCGAACAGTGTAGATCAAGATCAGACTGCACAGAACGTGCAGACTGATCTTGGATCCACACTGGCCTAATAGGAAGGTTTTTTGCCCCAAAATAACTTTGAAATAGCATCAATTGGCTTTTTACTAGCGGGTTGAAAGTTTTCTTTAACTTATTTAGCAGGCTAAGGGTAAATATCTTAATCTTTGCACTGCAGCTTTAACTGGCGGATGGTATGGATCGCATGGCCTCATCTTATATATGCAGCAGTCACAAGTAAATGCTTTAATATAACCCAATCGTATCTGCAATTTGCAGCAAAAAAGTAGAATTTGTATTTGAGCCATGCTCTGTGAAGATGGGGCTTAATGCATCTGCGAAAAGTATCGGTCCAGGTTAACTTGCGCGGACAACTGACTTGGGTCGAAACTTTTCGATACTGGTCAATTTTCTGCATGTCAAAGGACCAGTGCACCTCACGAATCAGTTGGTTGTTAGACAAAATGGTTTTAATGGTCCATATATATGTGATGGCTTTCATCGCGAAGATGTCGTAAGCCCCCTTTTGCCAGAGCACGACCCATTTATGTACTCTTGTGAAGAGTGAAAAGGTAAGAAAAGGTGAGAGGTAAGAAGTAAAGGGTAGAGAAAAATATGTCAATCAATGCTTGAACGGTTTAGCTGATTAAAAAGTTATTTATACCTGAGGCGATAACGGGTCCTTTTTATCCATACCTCACCATTACTTTCGTGAATACTTCTCACCGTTTGAGTGAACGTTACTCAACGGATTTCGTGAATACTTCTCACCTGTTAAGTGAACATTACTCAGTGAGTTTTTTTGTGAATACTTCTCACCGTTTGAGTGAACAGTACTCAAAAGATTTCGTGAATACTTCTCACCGGCTAAGTGAACATTACTCAATGAGTTCTTGTAGATAGTACCCACCGTTTGAGTGAACATTACTCAGTAAATTTTCCGTGAACACCTCTCAACGTTTCAGTGAACATTACTCAGTAAGTTTTTTGTGAATACTTCTCATCGTTTGACTGAACATTACTCAACAGATTTCGTGAATACTTCTCACCGGTTAAGTGACCATTACTCAGTGAGTTTTTTTGTGAATACTACTCACCGTTGTAGTGAACATTACTCAGTAAGTTTTTCGTGAATACTTCTCACCGATTTAGTGAACATTAATGAATGAGTTTTTGTGAATACTACTCACCGTTTGAGTGAACATTACTCAGTAAGTTTCTTGTGAATACTTCTCATCGTTTGACTGAACATTACTCAGCGGATTTCGTGAATACTTCTTACCGTTTCAGTGAACATTAATCACAGAGTTCGTGATGATATTTCGTCGTTGTAATGATCGGTACACTGATCTTTTATTACGCAATTATTTCTCACTTTTTTTGTTTCCAGTTGACCTTTACACATTACCAGACAATCCCCATTTTAAATAACCGTTAGGAAAATGCCTTTTGACACATTGTGAGAAAAGGAGAAAATCATTTTCTCCTTATTCAACAATGTTTTCTGACCTGTCAAAGACAAACACCGTACTTTGAGCACCAACGTCGTCTACATTTGCTCTTAGTGTAGACAAACCTCGAAATTTGTCAGCCGAACCACGGTAGCTCCGTTGGAAGCATACAGGACTTAAGAACAGGAGATCGTTGGTTCGATCCCCAGCTCGGCAAATTCTGGTACTTTTTGAGTAAATCTGAGAGCAAATTGGCTTTATCAAACTCCATTAACCTGTATTTGAGCCATGCTATGTGAAAAAGGGGCTTAATGCATTCGCAAAAGTATCGACCCATGTCAGCCTTCGCACTGTGCTTACATGGGCCGAAACTTTTTGCAAGTTGTCCATTTTCTCCATGTCACAGGACCACTCTACCACATGATTCAACCGATTGTTAAATGAAAAGAGAAGAATTTTATTGATCCATAATTATGTGATAACTTGCTCGGCAAAATGAATCCCTGAGATGCATTTAATCCCCTTTTCCTATAACGCCGCTGAAACAGGTCAGCCAATCAGAGTTCGTGTTATCTTGAAATTTACAAAATTCCGGCGAATAAGACTAAGAATGTGGTTTTAGAATGCTTGAGCTTATACTACAGAAAAATCCCTATTAAAGCAGATTTTGGGCATAACGTCATAATTTCTTAACCGATTTCAAAACGATAGAACTGTGCATTTTTATTTTAGTTATTGATTTTTTTTTTGTTTTTATTATCTTTTCTTTCTCGTTTGGGGCTGCATCGAATAGCTAAGTTCTATTGCAGCTGTGTTGTCCGTCGTCTGTTCTTGGTTGAATGACAAATTTTTGCCCAGTAAATAGCAACTGGCGGGGACCAAGCCCGGGATGAGCGGTTACGCAGGCAGGTCATTCAATAAGATATGAATGGAGGCGGCCTTTGAGTAACTGTTTTTGCAAATCATTGCCGGTATTTGTTGTGCGCCCCACCCAAGCATTTTAATGTATGTATACAGTTCCCGTGTTTAGTTAAGAAAATGATTGAAAGCTTTCTTCAGCGAAACATGGAATACTTTACTTGTGAATAAATGCTAGGTTGCCGATAAGAACTGCATCTCGGTTTTCATTTTCGAGTTTCATCGTTTCATGGTTTTACAGATATATCCCACTGCGTTTTTTTCTTTTTATTGGAGTTTTACGCCGGTTTACAGAGCTTAGGTCATATCAAGGCTGTCAGTGCACCTACGCATGTGTTCCTGGCTTTCTCACACCAGTGCCGACACAAATTTCCTTCCAAGCCACTGGCTACATTCTCACATGCATCATAGGTGAAAGGCAATATATCGCAAAAAATGAGATTTTCCCGCAACCGGGTGTCAAACCCGCAACTACCATGTCTCGTGTCAGTTGCATTAACCACTGAGTTACCCAGTGTAATTGTGCTGACGTTATTTGAAGGTCATCCAGGCATACGTTTAATGCATATTTCAAATGTTCAAACCGCTCTCCTGAAAATTGATTTCTCTGTAGTACCATATTCGACCTACTAAGTGCACTATGCGCTCAAATTTTTGGACAATGACCAACAATTAGGGAACACACGTCCTTCCAGTTAAGCGAACTTCATAATTTCTCACCCTGTATAATGCTTGTATCATGGCAACAGATACAATTTTCAAGGTTGCACTTAATATCATAAATCAACTAATTAAAAGTTTATTGAAAAAAAAAAAAAGAAAAAAGATCAGCCGGGTAGATGAAATATCATCAATTCCATGTGCGCTTATGCAGACGATTTTCAATATTCTAAAAAAGTAGGATGTGCTTATTAGGATATTTGCGCTTATCAGGTTGAATGGGGTACTGTATCAGAATTTTCTAAAGTTTAAGCCTAAATCAGCCAACCTCTAATCCCGTTTAGAAGTTCTCGAAGCCACAATGAACTTTGGGGATCTATATCAGCTGGGTACAAGAGTTCACATTTCGTTCGACATTAGTCACATATAGAACTCGAAATTTGCCTGTAGTGTTGCATTGAAATATAATCTTATTGGGATTTTCAGTATCTAATAAAGTATTCGAATTACAGCGACTGAAACCAATATTTGGGGGAGCATTTCTCAAATCTATCGTCTTAAAATTTAGTCAAACAAGTCAAAGTCTCATATCCCTTCAAATAAGCATCTTCGTGTCAAATTTCAATTTTCATTCATCGTAATAAAAGATAGGCTTTTTAAGTCACTGTAAAACAAAATATCAAAGATCCCAAGCGACTGTACAACCGCCTAACAAGTGACTGTACAAATGTTTTTTTTTTTTCAACCTGTCATTTTAAACGAAGGATACGGAAGACTGTAGTCAACTTTGCTACCAACCTTGACATGTTTTCACAAAAATATGAACAGGTTGGCTTCTTTAGGAAAGAAGCCAGGAAAGGTCTGCATCAATGTTTTCAAATAGTTTATTGGCTTTTGATTTCAATGTATTTTGGTAGATGTAAACAAACAAGTTAGGCATTAAATGAATGAGAAAAAACTTTTTTTTTCAATTTTGCTGGTGTATAGGCACAAAACAGTACATGTTCCACATGGTTATAATAGTCTAGGAACAAGAGGCCTATAAGAGCTAAAAACAGCTCTACTGGCATTTAAAAACAGACTCGGGTTTTTACTAAGAGTTGTGGCGGTATAATGAAATTGAGAGCTGATATGAGCTCAGCCATTCTTTTTCATGTTTGCGTCCAAAAATACATGCGGTAAGCTCTTGACAAGCTCAAAATGCATTTTCCTTTTTAAATTTAAGGGCAAGGAATTTCCGATCCAATAATCCGACCGTTTGCAAAAGAATCCAGCTCCCATGAATATCTATAAACTGTGTGGGTTTTGTGAAGATTGAAAGTAAAATGAAGGCTGTATGCTGTTCATAAGCTAAAAAAATTTTTTTTAAATTCAAGAGCATGTAATTTGTGACTCCATGACCCGATTTTGCTCAATTTTGAAAGGAACCAAGCTCTCATAAATATCTAACAACGCGAGTTTGGTAAAGATTTGAAGAAATTGTAGATCATATTCAATTAACATTCTCAGAAATGCATCTTGTTTTTAAAAAGAAATTCAGAAACACTAAACCCAAGATGATGATCCAATTTGCCTCATTTTGAAAAGGAACAAACCTCTAAAGAATGTTTGTAATGTGTGCTCAGATAAGCCAAAGTATTTTTGGAAAGGAGAAATCGTTCAATTAATATTTAATACAATTTGCTAATTCCACTGAATAGGCAAGAATCTTACCTGATGACAATAAATAAAGGTGGTCTATACATAATACTAGTACCAGACATGTTAAAAATAAATGTAACATTTTAAAAGTTTAACAAACAGCAATTTTGGACTGTTCCGAACAGAAAGAGCTTGCAGACGACAATTCAAACTTTGATGATTAATGTAGAAGATGGGGCTTTATGTGATGGAAACCATTGTGACAATAGGAGAAATTGCAGTAACTAGCAGTTTCTCCTGTTCTCACAATATTTTGAAAAGTTGTCTGCTGCAGACATGTAAAATGAAGAGGTTGCTTGTCTAAAGGTTCAAAATTTAAGAAAGTAGATAAATGAGCCATGCTCTGAGAAAAGGGCGCTTCATGCATCTGCCAAGAAAATCTACCCATGTCAGCCTGCGCAATCTGCCCAAAGCCAAAGGACCACGGACTCTTTTGAGGTGTGCGGTACGTACTGTAGGGCGAAGAGGCACGACTTTTTTGAGCTCATAAGTTAATTTTCGCGGGATTCTCGCAATCCCGCATCCTAGAAGCAACTCTGTGTGTTCTTTCATTAAATCTATATCATTATAAAACCATAGAATTTTTGTATAAAACTGAGAAAAATACTAGAGTCTAGTCAGCTTTGAAAAATAAAACTTGAAAACATACTGATCAACCTATTCATATCTATTTATGGGGTGAGAGTTCTCCAGACAACTCGTGCTCTCTAGATTAGGCTACGAGTTCCCCACGGTACGAGTTCACCAGATAGTATCAAGTCACGTGATCTTTTCCAGGGTGTTCTTTCTTTTTTTTAACGATTTTTTTCTTTTTGCTTAGATTTATTTTATGAAAACTTACAATTATTGGAAAGGAAGGTCATTTACAATCAATATAGTATAATAACTCTTTTTGGAAATTCGTCATGTAAAAATAACACGCTTATTTCCTATTTCAGTTTATTTATAAACCATGACGAAATAGACTGTGTATCAGAACAGTTTAGCAAAAACAAATGGATTTAGACAGCGATTTCTGTGGCAGTCTGCCTTTTAAACTCACCACTGTTGGAGAGGTCTGATGAACTCTCCAATAAAGAAACAGTTCATACACGTTCCCTTCAGAAAACAGGTTTGTAAGCTGAGTAATCCAGTAAAAAAGAAATAGCAATGTTTTGGGACAAATCATCTGTATTTTTAGCACGGTCAAATGATCCAGGCATCCCGATTGCTCTTAGGAATATTCACAACGGTCATACGTGTCCCTGATATGAACTATGCATAACAGACAAATGATTGGATATGATTGATTGAATGGTATTTAACGCCGCTTTCAACATTATTTCAGTCATATCACGGCGACAGCTCACATATTCGCGTATTTCGTGGGTTTTACCAGTACTGGGATAATTGAATATGAAGATTTTGTAATAATTGTCAAAACAAATGAAAGATCGCCAGCTTGACTTGCCATGTGAACACAAATTTTCACATCCAAGTAACATACCGTCACTGTACAGAATCCGAAGTCACATACAATCCCGAACATTGTACACTTCCGGTCCTACACTGTGGGAAATAAGAAAAAGGTCAATCCAATGTTTTGTCAAGAATTTCTCTTGCATTATTTCCCAGCCATCTATCTAAGATCAATCTGCAAGTTTTGTGCAATCTGATTTTGATCTACAATATCGATAAAACATTTGATCTAACATGTGATGTTAAAATTGCTGAAGAAGTCGTCCCTTTGCGTATTTCGCTTAATTGATGCTTTTATGATTAATGTTGAAGCCCGGGCTTCCGCCTTGCTATGCGCCTGGTTCATATAATTGCTGAATAAATATAATGGCTAAACCCTGCTCCTTTATTTTATCATTTTGGGCGGTGTCCTGAAATTTTTTCAGAGTTTTTTATAATTCGTGGAAAAAATTCCTTGAGATTGCCCTATAATTAGTCATAGACTCAGACGTAAGGGAAGCCCAGAGTGGTATTGTATCAGACCGTGTAGAACAAGATCAGACTGCTCGTTCTGTGCAGTCTGATCTTGATTTACACTGTCAGTAGCTTTACGCGCAATGAGTCGCGCTTAGAAACCTAAGAAATAGCAGTCCCGATCTGGAGTGTGTAATGATCCTAAACTTCTTGTTACGCCCCTGCGAATGCAAAACATATTGTCCATCTTTACGAACAAATTCTCCTTTTGCCACAGTGTGTTTGAAAGTTGTCTGATGCAAGATGAAGAATTTTGTCTATGCCAAGTTATTTATGTCATGAATCCTCGGCCAGAACTTTTGCTAATCTGGGTGATCGAACCTGCTACCTCCGGATTGCTATTACTATGCATTACTAGTCCCAAAGGTATCGGGCCTCTGCAGAGGGAATCGTCTGCAATTCGCTTAACCGACAGTGTTATTTTGTCCAGTGTAGATGAAGATCAGTCTGCAGAGAACTTGCAGTCTGATTCAAAATCTGACCGTGAACAGTGTAGATCAAGATATGACTGCACAGAATGTGCAGTCTGACCTTGGATTCACACCGTTCAATACGGTGAGATTTTCTCCGACGAGCAAAATTTTTAAATCGTAAACTATGGGTTTTCACTATTGGCAGGGAACCTTTAGTTTAATTTATTTAGCAGGTTAAGGGTTATGTCTGAGCATGTCTGTTTTATGTCTTTTATTTGTTTAACCCTAGGCTGCCAAGTGCGACACAGGGACCTTTTGCGAACAGTGTAGATCAAGATCAGACTGCACAGAACGTGCAGACTGATCTTGGATCCGCACTGTCCTAATAGGAAGGTTTTTTGCCCCAAATTAACTTTGAAATAGCATCAATTGGCTTTTTACTAGCGGGTTGAAAGTTTCATTTAACTTATTTAGCAGGCTAAGGGTAAATATCTTAATCTTTGCACTGCAGCTTTAACTGGCGGATGGTATGGATCGCATGGCCTCATCTTATATATCACAAGTAAATGCTTTAATATAACCCAATCGTATCTGCAATTTGCAGCAAAAAAGTAGAATTTGTATTTGAGCCATGCTCTGTGAAGATGGGGCTTAATGCATCTGCGAAAAGTATCGGTACAGGTTAGCTTGCGCGGACAACTGACTTGGGTCGAAACCTTTCGATACTGGTCAATTTTCTGCGTGTCAAAGGACCAGTGCACCTCACGAATCAGTTGGTTGTTAGACAAAATGGTTTTAATGGTCCATATAAATGTGATGGCTTTCATCGCGAAGATGCCTTAAGCCCCCTTTTGCCAGAGCACGACCCATTTATGTACTCTTGTGAAGAGTGAAAAGGTAAGAAAAGGTGAGAGGTAAGAAGTAAAGGGTAGAGAAAAATACGTCAATCAATGCTTGAACGGTTTAGCTGATTAAAAAAGTTATTTATACCTGAGGCGATAACGGGTCCTTTTTATCCATACATCACCATTACTTTCGTGAATACTTCTCACCGTTTGAGTGAACAGTACTCAAAAGATTTCGTGAATACTTCTCATCGGTTAAGTGAACATTACTCAATGAGTTCTTGTGAATAGTACCCACCGTTTGAGTGAACATTACTCAGTAAATTTTCCGTGAACACCTCTCACCGTTTCAGTGAACATTACTCAGTAAGTGTTTCGTGAATGCTTCTCACCGGTTAAGTGAACATTACTCAGTGAGTTTTTTGTGAATACTACTCACCGTTGTAGTGAACATTACTCAGTAAGTTTTTCGAGAATACTTCTCACCGATTCAGTGAACATTAATCAATGAGTTTTTGTGAATACTACTCACCGTTTGAGTGAACATTACTCAGTAAGTTTCTTGTGAATACTTCTCATCGTTTGACTGAACATTACTCAGCGGATTTCGTGAATACTTCTTACCGTTTCAGTGAACATTAATCACAGAGTTCGTGATGATATTTCGTCGTTGTAATGATCGGTACACTGATCTTTTATTACGCAATTATTTCTCACTTTTTTTGTTTCCAGTTGACCTTTACACATTACCAGACAATCCCCATTTTAAATAACCGTTAGGAAAATGCCTTTTGAAACATTGTGAAAAAAGGAGAAAATCATTTTCTCCTTATTCAACAATGTTTTCTGACCTGTCAAAGACAAACACCGTACTTTGAGCACCAACGTCGTCTACATTTGCTATTAGTGTAGACAAACCTCGAAATTTGTCAGCCGAACCACGGTAGCTCCGTTGGAAGCATACAGGACTTAAGAACAGGAGATCGTTGGTTCGGTCCCCAGCTCGGCCAATTCTGGTACTTTTTGAGTAAATCTGAGAGCAAATTGGCTATGTCAAACTCCATTAACCTGTATTTGAGCCATGCTATGTGAAAAAGGGGCTTAATGCATTCGCAAAAGTATCGACCCATGTCAGCCTTCGCACTGTGCTTACATGGGCCGAAACTTTTTGCAAGTTGTCCATTTTCTCCATGTCACAGGACCACTCTACCACATGATTCAACCGGTTGTTAAATGAAAAGAGAAGAATTTTATTGATCCATAATTACGTGATAAGAAGTAAAGGGTAGAGAAAAATACGTCAATCAATGCTTGAACGGTTTAGCTGATTAAAAAGGTTATTTATACCTGAGGCGATAACGGGTCCTTTTTATCCATACATCACCATTACATGGTTTTATAGATATATCCCACTGCGTTTTTTTTAATTGGAGTTTTACGCCGGTTTACAGAGCTTAGGTCATATCAAGGCGGTCAGTGCACCTACGCATGTGTTCCTGGTTTTCTAACACCAGTGCCGACACAGTTTCCTTCCAAGCCACTGGCTACTTTCTCACATGCATCATAGGTGAAAGGCAATATATCGCAAAAAATGAGATTTTCCCGCAACCGGGTGTCAAACCCGCAACTACCACGTCTCTAGTCAGTTGCGCTAACCACTGAGTTACCCGTTGTAATCGTGCTGGCGTTATTTGAAGGTCATCCAGGCATACGTTTAATGCATATTTCAAATGTTCAAACCGCTCTCCTGAAAATTGATTTCTCTGTAGTACCATATCCAACCTACTAAGCGCACTATGCGCTCAAATTTTTGGACAATGACCAACAATTAGGGAACACACGTCCTTCCAGTTAAGCGAACTTCATAATTTCTCACCCTGTATAATGCTTGTATCATGGCAACAGACAGAATTTTCAAGGTTGCTCCTAATGTCATAAATCAACTAATTAAAAGTTTATTAAAAATAAGAAAAAAGATCAGCCGGGTAGATGAAATATCATCAATTCCATGTGCGCTTATGAAGACGATTTTTAATATTCTAAAAAAAGTAGGATGTGCTTATTAGGACATTTGCGCTTATCAGGTTGAATGGGGTACTGTATCAGAATTTTCTAAAGTTTAAGCTTAAATCAACCAACCTCTAATCTCGTTTAGAAGTTCTCGAAGCCACAATGAACTTTGGGGATCTATATCAGCTGGGTACAAGAATTCACACTGCGTTCGGCATTAGTCACATATAGAACTCGAAATTTGTCTGTAGTGTTGCCTTGAAATATAACCTTATTGGGATTTTCAGTATCTAATAAAGTATTCGAATTACAGCGACTGAAACCAATATTTGAGGGAGCATTTCTCAAATCTATCGTCTTAAAATTTGGTCAAACAAGTCAAAGTCTCATATCCCTTCAAATCGGCATCTTCGTGTCAAATTTCAATTTTCATTCATCGTAATAAAAGACAGGCTTTTTAAGTCACTGTAAAAAAAATATCAAAGATCCCAAGCGACTGTACAACCGCCTAACAACTGACTGTGCAGATGTGTTTTTTTCAACCTGTCATTTTAAACGAAGGATAAGGAAGACTGTAGTCAACTTTGCTACCAACCTTGACATGTTTTCACAAAAATATGAACAAGTTGGCTTCTTTAGGAAAGAAGCCAGGAAAGGTCGGCATCAATGTTTTCAAATAGTTCATTGGCCTTTAGTATTAATATATTTTGGTAGATGTAAACAAGCAAGTTAGGCATGAAATGAATGAGAAAAACATTTTTTTTTTTTCAATTTTGCTGGTGTATAGGCACAAAACAGTACATGTTCCACATGGTTATAATAGTCTAGGAACAACAGGCCTATAACGGCTAAAAACAGCTCTACTGGCATTTAAAAACAGACTCAAATGTTTGCAAAGAGTTGTGGCGGTATAATGAAATTGAGAGCTGATATGAGCTCGGCTATTCTTTTTCATGTTTGTTTCCAAAAATACATGCAGTAAGCTCTTGACAAGCTCAAAATGCATTTTGTTTTTAAATTTAAGGGCAAGGAATTTCCGACCCAATAATTCGACCGTTTGCAAAAGAATCCAGATCCCATGAATATAAACTGTGTGGGTCTTGTGAAGATTGAAAGTAAAATGAAGGCTGTATACTGTTCACAAGCTCAATTTTTTTTTTTTTTTTTTTTGTAAATTCAAGAGCATGTAATTTGTGACTCCATGACCCGATTTTGCTCAATTTTGAAAGGAACCAAGCTCTCATAAATGTCTAACAACGCGAATTTGGTAAAGATTTGAAGAAATTGTAGGCCATGTGCTATTAACATTCTCAGGAATGCATCTTTTTTTTTTAAAAATTTAGGAACACAAAACTCAAGATGATGATCCAATTTGTCTCATTTTCTAGAGGAACAAACCTGTAATGGATGTTTGTAATGTGTGCTCAGATAAGCCAAAGTATTTTTGGAAAGGAGAAATCGTTCAATTAAGATTTGATACAATTTGCTAATTCCACTGAATAGGCAAGAATCCTAACTGATGACAATAAATAAAGGTGGTCTATAGTAATACTAGTACCAGACATGTTAAAAATAAATGTAACATTTTAAAATTTTAACAAACAACAATTTTGGACTGTTCCGAACAGAAATAGCTTGCAGACGACAATTCAAATTTTGATGATTAATGTAGAAGATGGTACTTTATGTGATGGAAACCATTGTGACAAAAGGAGAAATTGCAGTAACTAGCAGTTTCTCCTGTTCTCAGAATATTTTGAAAAGTTGTCTGCTGCAGACATGTAAAATGAAGAGGTTGCTTGTCTAAAGGTTCAAAATTTAAGAAAGTACGTACTGTAGGGCGAAGAGGCACGACTTTTTTGAGCTCATAAGTTAATTTTCGCGGGATTCTCGTATCCCGCACCCTAGAAGCAACTCTGTGTGTTATTTCATTAAATCTGTATCATTATAAAACCATAGAATGTTTGTATAAAACTGAGAAAAATGCTAGAGTCTAGTCAGTTTTGAAAAATAAAACTTGAAAACATACTGATCAACCTATTTATATCTATTTATGGGGTAGAGTTCTCCAAAGAACTTCTTTTCCCGGATGTTCTTTCTCTTTTTTTTTTTTAACATTTTTTTTTGCTTAGATTTATTTAATGAAAAAATTACAATTATTGGAAAGGTCATTTACAATCAATATAGTATAATAAATCTTTTTGGAAATCCATCATGTAAAAAAAACACGTTTATTTCCTATTTCAGTTTATTTATAAACCATGAAGAAATAGACTGTGTATCAGAACAGTTTCGCAAAAACAAATGTATTTAGACAGCGATTTCTGTGGCAGTCTGCCTTTTAAACTCACCACTGTGATGACCTCTCCAATAAAGAAACAGTTCATACACGTTCCCTTCAGAAAACAGGTTTTTAAGCTGAGTAATCCAGTAAAAGCAAGACAAATTTTTGATGCATAGCATCAAAGAAGCCGGCAATTTTTTTGTTACCATCAATGAGGAAGGTCTTTAGGAATAACTCGCTTATCAGAAGTTGTGTTACTTTTGAATTAAAAATTCTGGAGAATAAGACTAAGAATGTTCTTAAGGATGGTTGGTGAATACAGACCCAGTAGAAAATTTTACCGGCTGCAACAATTTGGGGGCTAATTAAGATTTTTTTTTTTCTGTGAACCCTATTTTTTGTTTAACTCTTTACCAAAGGTCAAACTTTTAGACTAGTCCAAATTAAAAGCATTTGCAGACGACAAAATAGATGTGACTCAAAAATTGAAATTTGTTTTGAAAAGGATAGAAAACATTGTGGGAAAATGAGAAAATGCTGGTTACCAGCATTTTCTCCTTTTCCCACAATGTTTTCATAATGCCTCTTTCTCAGGGTCGTTAAAACACGGGATTGTGTGGTAAAGAGTTAAACACTAATATAAACTTCACCTTTTTTTCCCTGCATGCATTCAGAAAGAGGACAGTTACATTCAGTAAACAGGAATGGTGCAATTTTGCTCTTCAGATAAAAGCATGGTCATTTTGGAATAGATATTTTCTGTATTTTGACAAGATCAAAATACTGTTATCATTCTTACATGAATATGATCCTACATACGGTAGTCAGACCTCCAGGTAAGAGGGAGTGATAGTATTCTAAATCCATTATTTCCCTTCCAAACCCTATGTTGTGGGTACTCATTAGAATCGTCTCGATGAGACGATTCTAATGAGTACCCATAACATGGGGTTTAGTGGAGACTGATTAATATTTTCAATTTTGAAATCAAAGTCACTCCCTCTATCTGGAGCTCTGCCGTAGCTGATGCATATTATTGCATGATCACTTGACATTCCAACAAGCCTTCACAAAATTTTAGCCAAAAGCTAAAAAACCTTTACCAAACAATTACATGTTCTAATTAATGACCCTATAGAAAAAGGCTTCTGAAACCATTGCGAGAAAAGTATAAAATGCTTGTCACAAGCATTTTCTCCTTTTCCAGAATGCTTTCTATCATTTCAGATCCAAATCTCATCGTTATAACCACATCTAATTTGTCGTCTGCAACTGCTCTGAATTTGGACAATACTGTCCAAAATTTTAGCCCTGTCCAAGTTGAAAGCATTTGCAGACGACAATTTCAATGTGGCTAAAATGATTGCAATTGTTCTGAAAGGTTAGAAAAAATTGTGGAAAAAGGAGAAAATGCTGGTTACCAGCATTTTCTCCTTTTCCAACAATGTTTCCAAAAGGCTTCTTTCTCAGGGTCGTTAAAAGTCGGGATTATGTGGTAAAGATTTAATCCTTCACTAAACAATTATATGTTCTAGTGACCCTGAAGAAAAATGCTTCTGGAACCATTGCAATAAAAGTATAAAATGCTTATCAAAAGCATTTCTTCCTTTTCCTACAATGCTTTCTACCATTTTAGCGACAAATCTCATCATTATAACCAAGTTGGATTTGTCGTCTGCAACTGCTTTGAATTTGGACAAGTTCTAAATTCTGTTGTAGGGTACAGAGTTAAGAGGCTAACTAGTCCATTGAAGAAGTACCATCAATTTGTTTTTCCTTTGCTTCTTGCTTTATTTCTTGATTCTTAGTCAGCTATTCGTTGCATTAATAAATTGAGCAATAAAATATTTTCAAGTTTGGTTTGACTATGAAAATCTGAATAGCCCCCTTACAATGTAATAGTTGAACATGTAAATGAGCCATGCTCTGGCAAAAGGGGGTTTAATGCATCTCCGTGATCCATGTGACCAAGCAAACCATCACATAATTAAGGATCAACAATACAATCAACTTAATCATCAGGTAGACTGGTCCTTAGATATACAGAAAATTTACAAATAGCGAAAAGTTTCAGCCCAGGTCAGCCTGTACAGTCCAAGCGGGCTGACTTGGGTTGATACTTTTCCCAGATTCATTAAGACCCTTTTTCACAGAGCATGGCTCAAGTGCAATGATGTACAACATCAGTCAAAAGCTGTCGAGGGTCATTTATAACTAGGTGCAAACCCAAGTTTGGCAGGAGCCCTAAAGCCACAAAAATAAGTGTAATACCCTTAAACGCTACATCAAAAGTTCCATTACATTTCCTTTCCAGCCTTACTTTAGACCTTTGAAAGGGTAGAAAACATTGTATGAAAAGGAGAAAATGATGGTAACCAGCATTTTGTCCTCCTGCAACTACGTTTCAATAGTCTTCTTCCTCAGGGTTATTAAAACATATGAGACATGCTCTGGCAAAAGGGGACTTAATGTATCTCTGTCATCTCATCCATAATTCAAGGAAGTCATCACATATTCATGGATCCATAAAATCCATTTTGTCTAGCAACCAACTTAAACGTGAGGTACACTGGTTTTTGACATGCAGAAAAATTACCAAAGCAAAAAGTGTCGGTCCAAGTTAGCCTGCGCGGACTGCGCAGGCTAATCTGGGCCAATATTTTCTGCAAATGCATCAAGCCCCCTTTTCGCACACCATGGCTCATAAAAATGCCCAAGGATTTAGTGTGTCTCAATTGTGCTCTGAGTATGCAAGACTTGTCACAACAAAGGTACATTCTTACAAAAAAGTTATTACAAAAAATTTCCAATAGTAAACAGATTAATTACACACCTACAAACTTTCCTGCTAAAATACAATATATTGCACACAGATAAAAATAGACACAGTAGAACAAAAAATCTGAGACATGCTCTGTGAAAGGGGGTTTAATGCATCTGCAAAAAGTATCAACTCATGTCAGCATGTGCAGTCCCCACTGACTGACGTAGGTCAATACTTTTAGCTATTTGTACATTTTCTGCATGGCACAGGACCATTTTACTTCCAGATCCAGTCGATTGTTAGACTAAACAGATTTTATGGGTCCATACTATTGGTCAATTTTCTGTATG
The DNA here is from genome assembly GCA_945859785.2 of Tridacna gigas. NCBI lineage: Eukaryota > Metazoa > Mollusca > Bivalvia > Cardiida > Cardiidae > Tridacna > Tridacna gigas. The sequence continues at coordinate 17,064,483 of OX244031.2, forward strand.
TCCAAGGACCTGTATGCCGCCTGAATCAGTCGGTTGTTGCACAAAATGGATTTTTATGGATCTTTAAGTATGTAAATGACATGCTTGGTATCATGTATCACGGAGATGCGTTAAGCCTCCTTTTGCCAGAGCATGGCTCAAATATTGCAATTAGTGACAATTTTAATTCAAAAAGATACCAAATTGTATTAGTCTGATATGTCATAACATTCTTTTTATTAATGGCTAATACGGTGGATAAATATTATGATATAGATTTTCAATGACATAACATATCAAGACATCGGCATACCATGTTTGGGACCATATTTGACGTTGCAGATACAGAAGAGCCATGCTCTGGCAAAAAGGGGGTTTAATGCATCTCTGTGATGTATTATACCAAGCAGCACAAGTAAAAAAAAAAATGCGTAATATTGCGCTAATCTACTAGTTTTAAACTGGTCTCTTGTTGTATCGTGTATTACACGTATAGTAGTTTCAGGGGAGGTAACCAGTCTATACTAGTTTAAGAAGAGTTACGCTGCCTGTGGGGTCAATCATTAATTAGTTATTAAATAAATATCTATAAATACGAAATCTTTACTTTTCATGCTCGAAATTCATCTCAACAGTACATACAAAAAAATGCATAATTTTGAGCTTAATAGCAACATACTATTAAAAGTATTTGAGTTAATATGTCGGAAAAGTTGTGCAATGATGTATCCCCCCGCAAAAAAAAAAAAGAAAGCATTCCTATTGGGAGCCGGCTTCAAGACCCGGCTTCCAACAAAAACAGCATTGTTTTGGGACAAATCATCTGTATTTTTAGCACGGTCAAATGATCCAGGCATCCCGATTGCTCTTAGGAAGATTCACAACGGCCATACGTGTTCCTGATATGAACTATGCATAACAGAGCAAATGATTGGATATGATTGATTGAATGGTGTTTAACGCCGCTTTCAACATTATTTCAGTCATATCACGGCGACAGCTCACATATTCGCGTATTTCGTGGGTTTTATCAGTACTGGGATAATTGAATATGAAGATTTTATAATAATTGTCAAAACAAATGAAAGATCGCCAGCTTGACTTGCCATGTGAACACAAATTTTCACATCCAAGTGACATACTGCCACTGTACAGAATCCGAAGTCACATACAATCCCGAACATTGTACACTTCCGGTCCTACACTGTGGGAAATATGAAAAAGGTCAATCCAATGTTTTATTTGTCAAGAATTTCTCATGCACTATTTGCCAGCCATCTATCTAAGATCAATCTGCAAGTTTCGTGCAATCCGATTTTGATCTACAATATCGATAAAACATCTGATCTAACATGTGATGTTAAAATTGCTGAAGAAGTCGTCCCTTTGCGTATTTCGCTTAATTGATGCTTTTATGATTAATGTTGAAGCCCGGGCTTCCGCCTTGCTATGCGCCTGGTTCATATAATTGCTGAATAAATATAATGGCTAAACCCTGCTCCTTTATTTTGTCATTTTGGGCGGTGTCCTGAAATTTTTCAGAGTTTTTAATAATTCGTGGTAAAAATTCCTGGAGATTGCCCTATAATTAGTCACAGACTCAGACGTAAGTGAAGCAGGGAAGCCCAGAGTGGAATTGTATCAGACCGTGTAGAACAAGATCAGACTGTTCGTTCTGTGCAGTCTGATCTTGATTTACACTGTCAGTAGCTTTACGCGCAATGAGTCGCGCTCAGAAACCTAAGAAATAGCAGTCCCGATCTGGAGTGTGTGATGATCCTAAACTTCTTGTTACGCCCCTGCGAATGCAAAACATGTTGTCCATCTTTACGAACAAATTCTCCTTTTGCCGCAGTGTTTTCGAAAATTGTCTGATGCAAGATGAAGAATTTTGTCTATGCCAAATTATTTATGTCATGACTCCTCGGCCAGAACTTTTGCTAACCTGGGTAATCGAACCTGCTACCTCCGGACTGCTATTAGTATGCATTACTAGTCCCAAAGGTACCGGGCCTCTGCAGAGGAAATCATCTGCAATTCGCTTAACCGATAGTGTTATTTTGTACAGTATAGATCAAGATAAGTCTGCAGAGAACTTGCAGTCTGAATCAAAATCTGACCGTGAACAGTGTAGATCAAGATATGACTGCACAGAATGTGCAGTCTGACCTTGTATCCACATCGTCCAATACGGTGAGATTTTCTGCGACGAGCAAAATTTTTAAATCGTAATCTATGGGTTTTCACTATTGGCTGGGAATCTTTAATTTATTAAGCAGGTTAAGGGTTATGACTGAGCATGTCTGTTTTATCTCTTTTATTTGTTTAACCCCTAGGCTGCCAAGTGCGACACAGGGACCTTTTGCGAACAGTGTAGATCAAGATCAGACTGCACAAAACGTGCAGTCTGATCTTGGATCCACACTGTCCGAATAGGAAGTTTTTTTGCCCCAAAATAACTTTGAAATAGCATCAATTGGCTTTTTACTAGCGGGTTGAAAGTTTCATTTCACTTATTTAGCAGGCTAAGGGCAAATATGTTCATCTTTTCACTGCAGCTTTAACTGACGGACGGTATGGATCGCTATCAGACTGCAGAGAATACATGGCCTCATCTTTGATACGCAGCAATCGCAAGTAAATGCTTTAATATAACCCAATCGTATCTGCAATTTGCGGCAAAAAAGTAGAATTTGTATTTGAGCCGTGCTCTGTGAAGATGGGGCTTAATGCATCTTCGAAAAGTATCGGTCCAGGTTAGCCTGCGCGGACGGCTGACTTGGTTCGAAACTTTTCGATACTGGTCAATTTTCTGCATGTCAAAGGACCATTGCACCTCACGAATCAGTCGGTTGCTAGACAAAATGGTTTTAATGGTCCATATGTATGTGATGGCTTTCATCTCGAAGATGCCTTAAGCCTCCATTTGCCAGAGCACGACCCATTTATTTAATCTTGTGAAAAGTGAAAAGGTAAGAAAATGTGCGAGGTAAGAAGTAAAGGGTGGAGAAAAATACGTCAATCAATGCTTGAACGGTTTAGCTGATTAAAAAGTTATTTCTACCAGAGGCGATAACGGTTCCTTTTTATCCATACATCAACATTACTTTCGTGAATACTTCTCACCGTTTGAGTGAACGTTACTCAACGGATTTCGTGAATACTTCTCATTTGTTAAGTAAACATTACTCAGTGAGTTTTTTGTGAATACTTCTCACCGTTTGAGTGAACATTACTCAATGAGTTCTTGTGAATAGCACTCACCGTTTAAGTAAACATTACTCAGTAATTTTTCCGTGAACACCTCTTACCGATTCAGTGAACATTACTCAGTAAGTTTTTTGTGAATACTTCTCATCGTTTGACAGAACATTACTCAGCGGATTTCGTGAATACTTCTTACCGTTTGAGTGAACATTAATCACAGAGTTCGTGATGACTTTTCGTCGTTGTAATGAGCGGTACACTGATCTTTTATTACGCAATTTTTTCTCACTTTTTTTGTTACCAATTGACCTTTACACATTACCAGACAATCCCAATTTTAAATAACCGTTAGGAAAATGTATTTTGAAACATTGTGAGAAAAGGAGAAAATCATTTTCTCCTTATCCAACAATGTTTTCTGACCTATCAAAGACAAACATTGTACTTTGAGCACTAACGTCGTCTACATTTGCTCTCAGTGTAGACAAACCTCGAAATTAGGTAGCGTAAAGGACTTGAGAACAGGGGATCGGTGGTTCGATCCCCAGCTCGGCCATTTCTGGTACTTTTTGAGTAAATCTCAGAGCAAATTGGCTATGTCAAACTCCAGTAACATGTATTTGAGCCATGCTCTGTGAAAAGGGGGCTTAATGCATTCGCAAAAGTATCGACCCATGTCAGCCTTCGCACTGTGCTTACATGGGCCGAAACTTTTTGCAAGTTGTCCATTTTCTCCATGTCACAGGACCACTCTACCACATGATTCAACCTGTTGTTAAATGAAAAAAGAAGAATTTTATTGATCCATAATTATGTGATAACTTGCTTGGCAAAATGAATCCCTGAGATGCATTTAATCCCCTTTTGTCAGAACGCCGCTCAAACAGGTCAGCCAATCAGAGTTCGTGTTACCTTGAAATTTAGAAAATTTCGGCGAATAAGACTAAGAATGTGGTTTTAGAATGCTTGAGCTTATACTACAGAAAAATCCCTATTAAAGCAGATTTTGGGCATAATGTCATAATTTCTTAACCGATTTCAAAACGATAGAGCGGTGCATTTTTATTTTAGTTATTGATTTTTTTCTTTTTATTATCTTTTCTTTCTCGTTTGGGGCTGCATCGAATAGCTAAGTTCTATTGCAGCTGTGTCGTCCTCGTCTGTTCTTGGTTGAATGACAAAATTTTGCCCAGTAAATAGCAACTGGCGGGGACCAAGCCCGGGATGAGCGGTTACGCAGGCAGGTCATTCAATAAGATATGAGTGGAGGCAGCCTTTCAGTCACTGATTTTACAAATCATTGCCGGTATTTGTTGTGCGCCACACCCAAGCATTTTAATGTATGTATACAGTTCCCGTGTTTAGTTAAGAAAATGATTGAAAGCTTTATTCAGGGAAACATGGAATACTTTACTTGTGAATAAATGCTAGGTTGCCGATAAGAACTGCATCTCGGTTTTCATTTTCGAGTTTCATCGTTTCATGGTTTTATAGATATATCCCGCTGCGTTTTTTTTTATTGGAGTTTTACGCCGGTTTACAGAGCTTAGGTCATATCAAGGCGGTCAGTACACCTACGCATGTGTTCCTGGCTTTCTCACACCAGTGCCGACACAAATTTCCTTCCAAGCCACTGGCTACTTTCTCACATGCAGCATAGGTGAAAGGCAATATATCGCAAAAAATGAGATTTTCCCGCAACCGGGTGTCAAACCCGCAACTACCATGTCTCGAGTCAGTTGCGCTAACCACTGAGTTACCCAGTGTAATTGTGCTGGCGTTATTTGAAGGTCATCCAGGCATACGTTTAATGCATATTTCAAATGTTCAAACAGCTCTCCTGAAAATTGATTTCTCTGTAGTACCACATTCGACCTACTAAGCGCACTATGCGCTCAAATTTTTCAACAATGACCAACAATTAGGGAACACTCGTCCTTCCAGTTAAGCGAACTTCATAATTTCTCACCCTGTATAATGCTTGTATCATGGCAACAGATACAATTTTCAAGGTTGCACTTAATATCATAAATCAACTAATTAAAAGTTTATTATTAAAAAAAAAAAAAAAAAAATCAGCCGGGTAGATGAAATATCATCAATTCCATGTGCGCTTATGCAGACGATTTTCAATATTCTAAAAAAGTAGGATGTGCTTATTAGGATATTTGCGCTTATCAGGTTGAATGGGGTACTGTATCAGAATTTTCTAAAGTTTAAGCCTAAATCAGCCAACCTCTAATCTCGTTTAGAAGTTCTCGAAGCCACAATGAACTTTGGGGATCTATATCAGCTGGGTACAAGAGTTTACATTTCGTTCGGCATTAGTCACATATAGAACTCGAAATTTGCCTGTAGTGTTGCACTGAAATATAATCTTATTGGGATTTTCAGTATCTAATAAAGTATTCGAATTACAGCGATTGAAACCAATATTTGGGGGAGCATTTCTCAAATTTATCTTCTTAAAATTTAGTGAAACAAGTCAAAGTCTCATATCCCTTCAAATAAGCATCTTCGTGTCAAATTTCAATTTTCATTCATCGTAATAAAAGACAGGCTTTTTAAGTCACTGTAAAACAAAATATCAAAGATCCCAAGCGACTGTACAACCGCCTAACAAGTGACTGTACAAATGTGTGTGTGTGTTTTTTTGTTTTTTTTCAACCTGTCATTTTAAACGAAGGATACGGAAGACTGTAGTCAACTTTGCTACCAACCTTGACATGTTTTCACAAAAATATGAACAGGTTGGCTTCTTTAGGAAAGAAGCCAGGAGAGGTCGGCATCAATGTTTTCAAATAGTTTATTGGCTTTTGATTTCAATGTATTTTGGTAGATGTAAACAAACAAGTTAGGCATTAAATGAATGAGAAAAAACTTTTTTTTTTTTTCAATTTTGCTGGTGTATAGGCACAAATCAGTACATGTTCCACATGGTTATAATAGTCTAGGAACAACAGGCCTATAAGAGCTAAAAACAGCTCTACTGGCATTTAAAAACAGACTCGGGTTTTTACTAAGAGTTGTGGCGGTATAATGAAATTGAGAGCTGATATGAGCTCAGCTATTCTTTTTCATGTTTGCGTCCAAAAATACATGCGGTAAGCTCTTGACAAGCTCAAAGTGCATTTTCCTTTTTAAATTTAAGGGCAAGGAATTTCTGACCCAATAATCCGACCGTTTGCAAAAGAATCCAGATCCCATGAATATCTATAAACTGTGTGGGTTCTGTGAAGATTGAAAGTAAAATGAAGGCTGTATGCTGTTCATAAGCTAAAAAAAAATTTTTTTTTAATTCAAGAGCATGTAATTTGTGACTCCATGACCCGATTTTGCTCAATTTTGAAAGGAACCAAGCTCTCATAAATATCTAACAACGCGAATTTTGTAAATATTTGAAGAAATTGTAGGCCATGTGCTATTAACATTCTCAGGAATGCATCTTTTTTTTGAAAAAATTCAGGAACACAAAACGCAAGATGATGATCCAATTTGCCTCATTTTGAAAAGGAACAAACCTGTAATGGATGTTTGTAATGTGTGCTCAGATAAGCCAAAGTATTTTCGGAAAGGAGAAATCGTTCAATTAAGATTTGATACAATTTGCTAATTCCACTGAATAGGCAAGAATCTTAACTGATGACAATAAATAAAGGTGGTCTATAGTAATACTAGTACCAGACATGTTAAAAATAAATGTAACATTTTAAAATTTTAACAAACAACAATTTTGGACGGTTCCGAACAGAAATAGCTTGCAGACGACAATTCAAATTTTGATGATTAATGTAGAAGATGGTACTTTATGTGATGGAAACCATTGTGACAAAAGGAGAAATTGCAGTAACTAGCAGTTTCTCCTGTTCTCAGAATATTTTGAAAAGTTGTCTGCTGCAGACATGTAAAATGAAGAGGTTGCTTGTCTAAAGGTTAAAAATTTAAGAAAGTAGATAAATGAGCCATGCTCTGAGAAAAGGGCGCTTCATGCATCTGCGAAAAAAAGTCTACCCATGTCAGCCTGCGCAATCCGCCCAAAACCAAAGGACCACGGAATCTTTTGAGGTGTGCGGTACGTACTGTAGGGCGAAGAGGCACGACTTTTTTGAGCTCATAAGTTAATTTTCGCGAGATTCTCGTATCCCGCATCCTAGAAGCAACTCTGTGTGTTATTTCATTAAATCTGTATCGTTATAAAACCATAGAATGTTTGTATAAAACTGAGAAAAATGCTAGAGTCTAGTCAGTTTTGAAAAATAAAACTTGAAAACATACTGATCAACCTATTTATATCTATTTATGTGGTACGAGTTCTCCAGAGAACTCGTGCTCTCTAGATTAGGGTACGAGTGCCCCAGGGTACGAGTTCACCACATAGCATCAAGTCACGTGATCTTTTCCCGGGTGTTCTTTCTCATTTTTTTTTAACAATTTTTTTTTGCTTAGATTTATTTAATGAAAAATTACAATTATTGGAAAGGTCATTTACAATCAATAGGCCTATAGTATAATAAATCTTTTTGGAAATCCATCATGTAAAAACGTTTATTTCCTATTTCAGTTTATTTATAAACCATGAAGAAATTTACTGTGTATCAGAACAGTTTCGCAAAAACAAATGGATTTAGACAGCGATTTCTGTGGCAGTCTGCCTTTTAAACTCACCACTGTTGGAGAGGTCTGATGACCTCTCCAATAAAGAAACAGTTCATACACGTTCCCTTCAGAAAACAGGTTTTTAAGCTGAGTAATCCAGTAAAAACAATAACAGCACTGTTTTGGGACAAATCATCTGTATTTTTAGCACGGTCAAATGATCCAGGCATTCCGATTGCTCTTAGGAAGATTCACAATGGTCATACGTGTTCCTGATATGAACTATGCATAACAGAGCAAATGATTGGATATGATTGATTGAATGGTGTTTAACGCCGCTTTCAACATTATTTCAGTCATATCACGGCGACAGCTCACATATTCGCATATTTCGTGGGTTTTATCAGTACTGGGATAATTGAATATGAAGATTTTATAATAATTGTCAAAACAAATGAAAGATCGCCAGCTTGACTTGCCATGTGAACACAAATATTCACATCCAAGTGACATACCGTCACTGTACAGAATCCGAAGTCACATACAATCCCGAACATTGTACACTTCCGGTCCTACACTGTGGGAAATAAGAAAAAGGTCAATCCAATGTTTTATCAAGAATTTCTCTTGCATTATTTTCCAGCCATCTATCTAAGATCAATCTGCAAGTTTTGTGCAATCCGATTTTGATCTACAGTATCGATAAAACATTTGATCTAACACGTGATGTTAAAATTGCTGAAGAAGTCGTCCCTTTGCGTATTTCGCTTAATTGATGCTTTTATGATTAATGTTGAAGCCCGAGCTTCCGCCTTGCTATGCGCCTGGTTCATATAATTGCTAAATAAATATAATGGCTAAACCCTGCTCCTTTATTTTGTCATTTTGGGCGATGTCCTGAAATTTTTTCAGAGTTATTAATAATTCGTGGAAAAAATTCCTGGAGATTGCCCTATAATTAGTCATAGACTCAGACGTAAGGGAAGCCCAGAGTGGAATTGTATCAGACCGTGTAGAACAAGATCAGACTGTTCGTTCTGTGCAGTATGATCTTGATTTACACTGTCAGTAGCTTTACGCGCAATGAGTCGCGCTTAGAAACCTAAGAAATGGCAGTCCCGATCTGGAGTGTGTGATGATCCTAAACTTCTTGTTACGCCCCTGCGAATGCAAAACATATTGTCCATCTTTACGAACAAATTCTCCTTTTGCCACAGTGTTTTCGAAAGTTGTCTGATGCAAGATGAAGAATTTTGTCTATGCCAAATTATTTATGTCATGACTCCTCGGCCAGAACTTTTGCTGAGCTGGGTGATCGAACCTGCTACCTCCGGATTGCTATTACTATGCATTACTAGTCCCAAAGGTACCTGGCCTCTGCAGAGGGAATCGTCTGCAATTCGCTTAACCGACAGTGTTATTTTGTACAGTGTAGATGAAGACCGGTCTGCAGAGAACTTGCAGACTGATCTTGGATCCACACTGTCCTAATAATAAGGTTTTTTGCCCCAAAATAACTTTGAAATAGCATTGGCTTTTTACTAGCGGGTTGAAAGTTTCATTTAAATTATTTAGCAGGCTAAGGGTAAATATCTTCATCTTTTCACTGCAGCTTTAACTGACGGATGGTATGGATCGCTATCAGACTGCAGAGAATACATGGCCTCATCTTTGATACGCAGCAATCGCAAGTAAATGCTTTAATATAACCCAATCGCATCTGCAATTTGCGGCAAAAGAGTAGAATTTGTATTTGAGCCATGTTCTGTGAAGATGGGGCTTAATGCATCTGCGAAAAGTATCGGTCCAGGTTAGCTTGCGCGGACAACTGACTTGGGTCGAAACTTTTTGATACTGGTCAATTTTCTGCATGTCAAAGGACCAGTGCACCTCATGAATCAGTCGGTTGTTAGACAAAATGGTTTTAATGGTCCATATGTATGTGATGGCTTTCATCGAGAAGATGCCTTAAGCCCCCTTTTGCCAGAGCACGACCCATTTATTTAATCTGGTGAAAAGTGAAAAGGTAAGAAAAGGTGCGAGGTAAGAAGTAAAGGGTGGAGAAAAATACCTCAATCAATGCTTGAACGGTTTAGCTGATTAAAAAGTTATTTATACCTGGCAATAACGGTTCCTTTTTATCCATACATCAACATTACTTTCGTGAATACGTCTCACCGTCTGAGTGAACATTACTCAACAGATTTCGTGAATACTTCTCACCAATTACGTGAACATTACTCAGTGAGTTTTTGTGAATACTACTCACCGTTTAGTGAACATTACTCAGTGAGTTTTTTGTGAATACTTCTCATTGATTCAGTGAACATTACTCAATGAGTTCTTGTGAATAGTACTCACCGTTTGAGTGAACAATGCTCAGTAAGTTTTTTGTTATTATTTCTCATCGTTTGACTGGTCATTACTCAACGGATTTCGTAAATACTTCTTACTGTTTGAGTGAACATTAATCACAGAGTTCGTGATGACTTTTCGTCGTTGTAATGAGCGGTACACTGATCTTTTATTACGCAATTATTTCTCACTTTTTTTGTTACCAGTTGACCTTTACACATTACCAGACAATCCCAATTTTAAACAACTGTTAGGAAAATGCCTTTGGACACATTGTGAGAAAAGAAGAAAAATTTTCTCCTTATCCAACAATGTTTTCTGACCTATGAAAGACAAACATTGTACTTTGAGCACCAACATCGTCTACATTTGCTCTCAGTGTAGACAAACCTCAAAATTTGGTAGCGTACAGGACTTGAGAACAAGGGATCGGTGGTTCGATCCCCAGCTCGGCCAATTCTGGTACTTTTTGAGTAAATCTGAGAGCAAGTTGGCATTGTCAAACTCCATTAACATGTATTTGAGCCATGCTCTGTGAAAAGGGGGCTTAATGCATTCTCAAAAGTATCGATCCATGTCAGTCCTAGCAGTGGGTGCTGGGTTACATGGGCCGAAACTTTTTGCAAGTTGTCCATTTTCTCCATGTCACAGGACCACTCTTCCACATGATTCAACCGGTTGTTAAATGAAAAAAGAAGAATTTTATCGGTCCATAATTATGTGATAACTTGCTTGGCAAAATGAATCCCTGAGATGCATTTAACCCCCTTTTGCCAGAGCGCCGCTCAAACAGGTCAGCCAATCAGAGTTCGTGTTATCTTGAAATTTAGAAAATTCCGGCGAATAAGACTAAGAATGTGCTTTTAGAATGCTTGAGCTTATACTACAGAAAAATCCCTATTAAAGCAGATTTTGGGCATAATGTCATAATTTCTTAACCGATTTCAAAACGATAGAATGGTGCATTTTTATTTTAGTTATTGATTTTTTGTTTTTGTTTTTATTATCTTTTCTTTCTCGTTTGGGGCTGCATCGAATAGCTAAGTTCTGTTGCAGCTGTGTTGTCCTCCTCTGTTCTTGGTTGAATGACAAATTTTTGCCCAGTAAATAGCACCTGGCGGGGACCAAGCCCGGGATGAGCGGTTACGCAGGCAGGTCATTCAATAAGATATGAGTGGAGGCGGCCTTTCAGTAACTGATTTTGCAAATCATTGCCGGTATTTGTTGTACGCCCCGCCGAAGCATTTTAACGCATATATACAGTTCCCGTGTATAGTTAAGAAAATGATTCAAAGCTTTAGTCAGAGAACCGTGGAATCGTTTACTTGGGAATAAATGCTAGGTTGCTGACAAGAACTGCATCTCGGTTTTCATTTTCGAGTTTTATCGTTTCATGGTTTTATTGATTTGTCCCGCTGCGTTTTTAATCGGTCGGTAGACCGATTAGAGAGATGGCAAACCTCGGAAACCCGTCCGCTCAGGGCAAACTGATGTAACTCTAACTCGTAACAGCTTTTACTTACAGCGTTTTAACGCTTATACCTGCTGTGATGACCTTATTACAAAAACTACTTTTGACCCAGATAAGCGCACTTTTGACCCAGATAAGCGCAGGAATAGTAATTAGCGGTAAACAGGCGTTAAGTAATGTCGAGTAATCCCAAAATAAGTTTTAAATTATGTAATAAACGGCGGAAACAATTTGTTTAGTATTGAAGTATGTCATAATTACAGTATTATCAAAATCACTGGCCAGCAAAAACTAGAGAAGTTTACTTTCATTACGATTATAAGAAATGGGGTCAGTGAATAGCAGCAACTTTATGAATGAAACGAGTGCGAATCACATGTATCAGGTGATGTGAACACATCTTCTAGTCGTCTGCTGTCCATATCATTCGGCAAATTTCGAGTGATCCATTGATAGTTATACGTAGTTACGGGATCGGCCGAGTTGTGACGAGTGCTCTCCGTATATGTAGCAGGCGTTGGAAAGATAATAGGTCATTTAGGTCTTGAGAGGAATAAAATCGCAACAGAAAGGAGTTTGTAAGGAAACATTGCTTTAAAAGAATTTGAAAACTTAGATTGCTCTGTCTAAGAGAAAACTGATGTAAATGCAACTCGTAACAGCCGTAAGTTTAAAATAGTAACCGGCCGTTGGACGTTTAATGCAGGGATCGTATATGTGAGGCGAAGCGTGTGACGCTGTGGCGACAAAGGGTATAGAGTTGTGTAAAGGTTATGGCCCTCGCGGAGAGGCCATTACGTAAACATTTTCAGAATGGACTGGCGATTCACCGCTTGCAACCTTAGTACCCAGGCTGTCCATTCACAATACTGACTGATTACTCATATTTCAGCGTATGATGTATTAACCCTTAGGCTGCTAAGTGCGACTCACTGACCTTTTAGTGGATAGTATAGATCAAGATCAGACTGTACATAACGTGCAGTCTGATCTTGGATCTATACTGTCCAATAAAGAGATTTTTTTTTTTTTTCCAAAACAGAATAAGTTTGACATAGAATTATTCGGGTTTTACTACCAGTTTGAAATTTCATTTTAATGTTTTAGCAGGATAGGAATTAAATTGTTTTCACAGCCCCTCTTCCTCTCCTTCCAGCCATGGCACTACCATTTTACACAGTCACTTACATGTTTCTTCTTGGTGAGTTTCTACAGACTGGAATCAGTTTGTTAACCCTTCACCAAACAATCCAGTGGGGCTTTGAAAATTTACTTGGAGAAACTGTATGTATTCAGCATGTTCTCCTTTTTCGACAGCGTTTTTAGAATGACTCAAATACAATGACATTTGTTGGCTATGGACAAGTAAAGTCGCTTTTGAAGACAATAAAAGATAAAGATCAGACTGTCCTTTAAACGCAGTGCAATTCAATATCACAGACGTCCATATCTTAGATCTAATTGTCTGTTTATTTGGGATGTATATGAAAAAAAAATAAACGACCATGAAATTTTAGCCTAATGTTTGATATTGTTTTCCTGACTGTAAAAGGCTAGTCGATTAACTGAGTTTTTTAACTCTTAACCAAACTATTCTTTTTTAACGCCCATGAGAAAGAAGTTGAAAAGATTGTGAGAAAACGGGAAAATGCAGGTTACCATTTTCTCCTTTTCCCATTTTTTTTTTTTTTTACCCTTTCAACGATTCAAATCATCATTTGGTCTACATTCAATTCATGTGCAAATGCTTTTGATTTGGACAAGTCTAAAATTTTATCATTTGGTAAAGAGTTGACGGTTAGGGAGCTATCGGTTATTTACATTCTTTGACAGTATAATGTAGGAGAAATTTGTCAGCAGACGTTTGGACTGGACGATTTGGCACGCTAAAAATAGGTAGGACAGTTTCTCAAGATGAATACGATGTCTTTGTTAAAAATGGAAAAATGAAAGGCCCACAAGCAGCCAAAAGTAAATAATTCCAAAGTGATGATGCAGGCATATTTTATACGGCTTTTATATGTTACAATGCAGTGACCAAAGTTGCCAAAGTAACAGAAAAGAATATATGTATTTTTTCACTCTTTTATAGGGTTGGTAGGTATTGCTGTTCATGATGAATGATATCTAAAACTTGATAATGGGTATTGCTGGTCAGAACGGTCATATATTTTTTACGTTCTATTGCTGTCGGCTGGCAAACATAGCCTATATTTTAACCAATCGTTAAACTACTAATTTGTAAAAGACAGCTTAAAAAAGTGGGATCCTACGTGGCTCATTTGTAACGGTGTAGGACTTTTTATACCATACATAATTCAAACATCTACCATTTGATTTGTGATTTCAAACCACTGTAGTTATTCAGTGTCTTATGAATGCTTACAGCACTTTGATTTCTTCAGTCATTGGACAAGTACTGCTACTTGTAGCCATCTAAGGGTAGTTTTGACCAGAATATATCTATAAATATCGTACAGTGTAGATCAAGATCAGATTGCACGTTCTGCGGAGTCTTATCTTGATCTACACTGTTACTTACATTGCCCTTGACGTGCTTCGAGCTAAGATTTGGTTGTGTATTTTTTTCTTTTAAGCTCATTTTTTTTTCAACATTATTTAACCCTTAGGCTGCTAAGCGTGAGTCAAGTACCTTTTCCGGACAGTGTACATCAAGATCAGGTTGAACAGAACGTGCAGTCCGATCTTGGTTCTACACACTGTCCGCCAAGGAGATATCTTTCCCCGAAAAATAAATTTTAAACAGCAAAATTTGGGTTTTTACTATCGGCTTGAAAGTTCCATTTCTTTTATCTGTTTACCAAACGGCAAAATTTTGGACTGGTCCAAATTGAAAGCATTTGCAGACGACAAATTAAAGTTGGCCTAAATGAGGAAATTTCTCCCTGATAGATTAGAAAACATTGTGGGAAAAGGAGAAAATGCTGGTTACCAGCATTTTCTCCTTTTCCCACAATGTTTTCAAAAAGCTTCTTCCTCAGGGTCGTTAAAAGTCGGGATTGTGTGGTAAAGAGTTATTTGGCAGGATAGGGTAAGTCATTGCGGACAGGTAGAGCACAAATTCATTCTTTCGAGCTTGGGCACTCAACAGAAACAACAAAAACCAATGCAAATTGAGACTGCAAATTACATTTACCTTTAATATAACCCCCCCCCCCCCCGCGCGATTTCTTTACTTTTGGCCGCTAGTGGGGCTTTAAATGATGCTCAAATAATGGACGGTCTTTGAAAAGGAAGTAAACATTGTGTGGGAAAAGGGGGGAATTAAATATTGTGGGGAAAAAGGAGAAAATGCTGGTTTCCAGCATTTTCTCCTTTTACCCACAATGCTTTCACAATACCTTTTTCCCCGTCAAAAGTCATTAAAATACAGACTATTTGTTAAAGTGTGTACAGAAACACTATCAGTTGTTACCATCAGTGGTAAAGCCATCTGTTTTAGTCGGCGATAAAACAAAAAAACACTGTGAGGTGAGGAGAACACTATTAAAACAGCAGTGATCGCTGATACCAAAAGGGATTATCTAAAACGGCTATTTCTTATCATGGAATGTTATACACCATATTTCACAGGAAGATCTGAAAATGTCACTTAGACCGATATCCCATCATGCTCGCATGATAACATATTGCGTGTTACTTTTTTTGTGATTTTACCTGAGAAGTTTTATGGTACCTTGTAGCTACATACCCTTAGTATTTCATAGAGGCCCTGCGTGGCCCACTAGTAAAGTGTAGGACTCGTGACCTGGAGACCACAGGTTCGATCCTCACTGGATCCTTTGGATTTTTCGTGGGAGTATCACTGGGCAAGATACTACAGAGCCCTAGACTAGTACTAGTGAAACCGAAGGAATACATTGTATTCTGTCGCCGTGATATAACTGAAATAATGTTGAAAACGACGTAAAACACCATTCAAAAATCAATCAATCATATTAATAACTTATATACGGGTACAAAGCTAATAGGCATTACATATTATGTTTGTACAAAATAATTGAGCGGCGCTCTGGCAAAAGAAGGTTTAATGCACCGCGATGATGCTTTGTACTAAGCAAGTCATCACATAATCATGGATCCATTTGATCCATTTTGTCTAACAAACAGACTGAATCACGTGGTAGAATGGGTCCTTTGACATGCAGAAAATTAACCAATAGCGATTAGTTTTGAACCAAGTCAGCCTGGGCGAAATGCGCCGGCTGACCTGTGTCGACACTTTTTTGAAGATGCCTTAAAGCCTTATTCACAGAGCATGGCCATAGTTATGTTCATAAGGAAATATTATATGAACGGTATTATGCATATAATTCATTTTTCATATATTGTAATTCTACAATGTATAAAGTTGTTCATCCACAAATCATATGGTGATAATTTACATAATAGTGAATGGTTCATTTTAAACCATACTGCTGAATTTTGCTTGTACATGAAGGTAAAAACTACGCCGAATTCACAAAAAAAAACCCACTTTGGGTGGACCTACAAAAAACCTAACAACGTGCATACGGCATTCTGCTTTTCAACCCACAGAACTCTAAAAAAAAAACAAAAGCCTTCTAACTAAGGGTTGCTAAATCACGGGATTGTTTGGTAAAAGCGGGTTAATTAATACAATATCAGCTCACACTATCAGTGTTACAGTCGTCTGGTTTACTTGTTGATAAAGCAAAATCACGAAGAGAACAGCATGGAAGAGGTAGTCTAAAATACTGATACTAAAACGTTCATCTGAAACGGCTATTTCATATCTTGGAATGCTATAGATACCCCAGGAAGATATGAAAATGTCACTTAGAGCGATATCCAATCATGCTCGAATGATAAAGGATAAATTGTTACTTTCTGTGATTATACTAGAGAGATTCCATTGTATCTTGTAGCAAACTGCTACCATTATTTCATACAGCTGGAAAATTCGCGGAAGTAATGCCACGTTAATACAAAATGTTTAACACCTTTTTATGTTCACCAGGCAATGCCTATGCCACGTACATGTATCATATTTGAATACTTTTCTTCATAATTGGATTATTCTAATTGTATAAAACTCTTCAATACCCCGCCATCTCGTGAAAGTTCGTGTAACAGTTATTTATTTGTTTCAACCCTCGACTAGACGATAAAAAAATTGATTTGGGATCCTCCAAATTCAAAGTATTTGCGTGGCTCAAATAACCGAGTTTGTAGCAACATGTTCGAAAAAGGATTAAAATACCGTTTAAACACAAAGCAGACGGTTAGAGAATTTTGTATGTACAATTATGAAGGTGAAAAATACACCGAATTCACGGAAAAACTCAACGTAGTCAGATCAACAGATAAGTAAACACCACAATCACCACGTGCATACAGAAGTGATAAGGACATGGTTTCTCGTATAATACAATCTAAGAGTATTTCCGAGTTTTGCTAACACGATAACCGTATAATCACATTCCCTACATTTATCAATAACTTAATGACCTTACTTTTCCCTTGCCCAAGCGACCTAGAGTACTGTCAAAATCCAAAATCTTGCTTCCCTAATATATTGCTGTCATCGGTGTTCTAAGACAAATTGTTAGACAATTTCGAAATTTTAATTAAAAAAACATGAAACCAAACGAAATTTACATTGGGTGGGTCGAAAAAAAAACAACATTTTGCTACCTACATGTGTTTTAAACATGGACATTGATCTCAGAAATTACTGACATCGTTTTGCTTTGGAATGACCTCTAACGGAAATATTTTGCTAATCGAATCAGTGTTTGTAATGTACATTAGAGCTCTTACTCATTGCCGTTTTGTCTGTAAAAAAGCCTATAGCAGATATTACTAGAGAAGAATATTCTTTGGTACAAACCCGTGTCCTTATACCAGTTGGAGTTTTGTGGCTCACCGTGCTAAGAATTAATGCGAAAAACCGAAATACCTTGTCTATTGTGAAGCCCTTCTTAGGTAAACACAGGATTCTGCCAGAAGGTTTTACAGGTGGTAACAACCATGAGAAATTTCTTCATCATGATTGTTGCCTGGGGCATCTAAAATAATAAAAAAAAAAAAATAACGTGCTTTTGTCTACAGGTCTACAAGTATTAGATATAACATTTTTACGCTCATCATATCCAAAGTGGAAAAAAATCGATTAGCATGTCAACAAAGAAATATATAGTTACACAAGAACATTTGACTGGGGTTTAGGGCCATCTATACAAGGTAAACTTTTGTTCTGCGTGTATGTTTGAAAAAAAATAAAGCCTTCCAGCGGTAGAAATTACAGACGGCCGCCGTCTATAAAAGTTTCATGCCATGGTTAGTGAAATTATCGTCAAAGGAAAGGTCAAAGTGCTTATGAAAATGAAGGTCCTTTGGACCTTTTTACCAAACAATCACGTGTTTCAACGACTCTGAGGAGGAAAACCTTTGTGAAAACATTGTTGGAAAAGAGAAAATGCTGGTAACCAGCATTCTCTCCTTTTCCAACATTTTTGTCTACCAATCCACAGACAAATCTCATCATTTGAACCACACTTGATGCCAGCAAACTCTTACAATACATGTATATTCAAGTCTATGATTTGATCGTTAGGTAAAGGGTTCAACAAGCTACTATGTGCGTAATTCTAACTCATTAGAGGTATATCTGCTAGTGAAATTTCAACGAGTACACACTAATTGTCACTACAGGAATGGCTCTCAGAGAATCTGTTACCAGACCTATCTGTTGTTGGTGGTATCATACTTTATATGGCAAACTGGGACCAAGTTTCACGAAAAACTCAGGTCCCTTGTTTTACTCAAATCAGCTAACTTACTTATCGTCCGACTTAGGGTGAGTTTGTTATTTGAGACACATTTCATTAACATTAGCAAACTTAAGTTACATTCTCAAATCATGAGCGGACACAACGTTTTAGACTCTGCTCAGAAAAATAATGGACTTAAGACCGTTAACTGACTTAAAGTCGTTTATTTTGCTCAGCTGAACCGGAAAGGTTGTGTCAACTTAGGATTTGAGAACGATACTACAGTCTGTCAGTGTTAGTAGAATTCGTCTCAAGGAACAAACTCAGAATGAGTAAAATAAGACACTTAGGTTTTTTCGTGAAACCAGGCCCAGGCTAATACTGTATTTGCGATGAATTTACTTATAACAAATATCATTATAAATACTTCCATACCAGAAACTGCAAGCACACCCAACGTATCCATAGAGTTTTGGTGTTTCGAGAAAATATACGAAACACTCATCACGGAAATGCTGAGAAGCATTTTTTCGGCGTGACTGAATACGCTTGTTTTTTAACGTCATCTTGATTGATATATAACAGCACTCAAACGAATTTATTTTAAGCCGTAATTTGCGATTGGTATAAAATGTGGGTCCCATCTTAATTCAGCAAGCCCTTACAGTCCTATCTGCACGCACGGTGATAAAACCAATATACAAGCGTTATCACCGCTGATCAATACCCTGGTTCGTTTATTCACATCATAGGAAATGAAACTGAAAGAGGATACTCCTTTTCTTGTACAAATTGGTATATTGATATTTTTAAAGATACATCTACACTGATTTTCAGCTAGTTTTTAACCCATTGCATTTTTATTTTATCAAACTATAATCACTCTTGAATCTTCGTGCAAAATTTTGCCCCTGACGGTTGCAAGGTTGCAAAGATTACGACCGATAGAAAATGCATGTCATTTTTCTGGAGTCCACCAAAGAAATCACTGTTATGACGTTTCCGGTTTTAAATCGATTACTGATATATGGTATTTATCCGTTTCAACATATATATCGGTCATTTATCTATGCTTACACAGCCGACTACCATTCTGCAGTCTAACAAATTTTTGCAGCGTTTTTTTTTTTCCCTCTCTCTGGCTGTAAGAATGTATATTTCAGCTTTGTGCTAGTACTCATAATTGTAAAGTCAACATGTATTTTCAGACATATCGTATTTAGCAGCAACTCCTCCTTTTATGAGGATGAGTTCGATCAATATCTTAACTTTAAAAACATGTATCTAGTCGATACTTCACTTTTCAACGATATGCAAAACAATGAGAAAAAACGGGCACTTAATGGCAAGGTTGATTTTTTTAAAAAATAATTTTTCATATTTTCAAAGCACAAACTTGAACAAAATTCATATTTAAGTGCCTCCGAAGCCGTCTATCTTTGTTTTTAAAGATATTTCTTGTTCTTTTTTGTAATGAAATAAAACAATAGACAGAATAAACAAAAGCAAATATCTATCCCTGTGATAAACTGTTTCTCATTCTTCAAAACATTCCAGTGTTATTCAATCCTTTATCATACAATTCCATGTTTTGACGTCCCCGAAGATTTTTTTATTTTTTATTTTGAAAACAATGTGGGAAAAGAAGAAAATGCTGGTAACCATCATTTTCTTCTTTTCGCATAATGTTTGCTACACTTTCGGGAACAAATCCCAACAATGGAGCCACATTTGGTTTGTCGTCTGTTAATGCTTTCAATTAGGCCAAATCTCAACTTTTGCTCTCTGGTACAGAGCTAAATCTAATTTCTAAATTGAGTATGCACCAGCAATTTATCATTAATGCTGTCTGGTAACCCTTAACTCTTTACCAGACGACAAACTTCTTAGACTTATCCAAACTAAAAGTAATTGCGGACAGCATAAAAATATACAGCTCAAAAGATGGTATCTGTCTTTGAAGGAGTAGAAAGAGTAAAACGTGTTTTGAGAAACCAGCATTTTCTCCTTTTCCTACAGTGTTGTCAAATGCACTTTTTCTCAGGGTCGTGTGAATACGGAGATGTTTGGTAAAGGGTTGAAATCGTATACTAGACAATACGTTCTCTTGCAGACATCATAGATCAAGATCAGATTGCACAATATGTCTGATTATGGAT
Source organism: Tridacna gigas (assembly GCA_945859785.2). Lineage (NCBI taxonomy): Eukaryota > Metazoa > Mollusca > Bivalvia > Cardiida > Cardiidae > Tridacna > Tridacna gigas. The sequence goes on from OX244031.2 coordinate 17,085,008, forward strand.
CTACGCTGACAGATATTGCAAGACATTATCCGGCTTAAATGTTTGACATTACAAGATTTGTTTTGTACCGGGGAAAATGTGGAGTTCTTTGAACTAGTATTTCAAGGGTTGATTTCCATACGTAACTTCAAGCGCAAGATACTGAACCAGAGAGTATTGAAAATCTATCGGGGCAGATGCAAGCCATCAACTTACGACATTCAGAATTTACGAGAGAAGAAATATCCTCCGAAAGATCAGAGAGAGAATGCGCGAGACGAACCAAAGATTATGGATTATGGAAGACTTAAAATGATAGTTGAAGTTGGGGGCTGAGATTTTGCCCTTTTTCATAGAGTAAACACTCCCCCCCCCCCCCTCAAAAAAAAAAAAAAAAAAATCGTCCCTTCATTCCTAGCTATGTATGATTCTAAATCTAAATCCCAACACCGTGCTACGTTCTGATTGTGTGTTTAAACGTGATAAAAAAAAACCCTACCATTCACCCTCCTCTCTCTCTCTCTGTTTTGTTCTGTTCTGAAAAAAGGTTCTTACCTGCTGAAAAATTATTCGCTTGTCCAAGAGATTAACTGTTTTATAATCCACATGTACCCATTTATGTATAGGATATCGACCTAGGACGAGGTCTTTCTCTATAAGAAAGACCAAGGCATCAACTTCTCGTAATAGCGAGAGCGCGAAGGTCAGTGGTACACAATTATATCACAGCAGCTACTGTAACCAGGGCTCGTTCTACAATACATGTTTTACAATCTAGACCAAGGCTAGGAAAACGTGCCATGTCAAAGAATACAGGGGGGTGACACGACTTGGGATCAAGACCAGGACAACTGGTTTCAAAATCTCAGATTCTATTTATGCATCTAGGGGTATGATGGAGTTGTTAAATATTCATTTCGTCTAACAATTTTTTGAGGATAACTGTTCGGGGTCAAAGATTTAATGATCTTTTAAAAAGATAAACAATTACCGAGTTGATCAACTAGAAAAATCATTTAAAAATCTATCAGTCCAGAAACAACATATTTACAGGATTCTTTCCGTTGATCAACAAATTCTTGAACTAACTCATAAGCCCTAAGGACTGTTTCTTTTACAGTTTTATAATCACTGGCCTGTTCCGGACTCAAAACTGAATAAACTGCTAAAGCTTTGCCTGTTAAAACTCTTTGAAGTAAAGTAGTGTATTTGTCTAATGGCCAGTTAAGATCTTTAACTATTTTTTCAAAGAGAAGGAAATACTTGTCTATCTCCTTTTCTTGAAATGCTTGAACAAAACGAATGTGTTTGGTAACATCGAAATAATTTAATTTTTTTTCAATTAAAATGCGAGCTTCGATGTCTTTTTCTCTCATTTCTTTTTCTAGTGGTAGTTTTTCTCTCTCTCTAACTGTATTCTCTTTTTTTCTTTTTCTATTTTCTTTTCTTCTATTTCTTTTTTTTAAGACAATTCCATTTCTTTGATTTTAATAGCCTCCGAAACATCTTTTCTTGAAACCTATTCCATAGCATCTTCCTCAATCCTTTCATTCTCTACCAAATGAATGATTATAACATCTGATATTTGCTGCTTTTTAAAGTATCTTTGGTTGAAAGTCCTAACTTATCAGCTAAATCCAGAAGTTCAATTCTTTTAAATTTCAAAAGTTGTTCTATAAATAGGTTATTTTCTATGAAAGTCTATTGCCATACAGACTTCTTATGATTTATTTCTCTGTAAATGACGGTTTAGTACATAAATGTTTATTTAAAAGGCAGTAGAGTGATGCAGGGCCATCATGGCCCCTTTGTTTTATTTTACATTTAAGTCGATATTTGTAAGTCGATATATGGAACTATTTTTCGTCCAGGACGTGCTCACCTGACAGAGAAACGGAAAAGGTCTCATTCATGTAAATTTTAACCCTTAGGTTGCTAAACGCGACTCAGTGACCACCTGCGGACAGTGTAGATAAAGATCAGACAGCACAGAACGTGCAGTCTGATCTTTGATGTACACTGTCTGATAAGAGGATTTTCTTCTCCTAAAAAATAAGTTGGAAATATCATTATTTGGGTATTTACTACTGTTTGAAAATTTCATTTTAATTATTTAGCAGGATAAGGGTTGACACGCACGTACTCTCGTATATAGCTCACATAATATGAACTCTAATTTTTAAGGTAAAATGGTGACCTAATGAAAAGAAGCTGACAATCATTAGCTTTTTAGGTTAAACTCGAAAAGAAAAACATATTTTTAGCTCGCCAGAGGCTCGTTAGATAAAGTTATGGAGACTCGTTTATTAGAATTATATCTCAAATGCCAACCCATGTAAGATTCTATATTCATTATATTCTTCATTACAAGATTTGATAAACTATTTCTGTTTTTTTCCTGTTAAAAATGATTAATTACTCTTCCTGATGTACAATACTGTGTGCACAATGAATGAAATGGTACCTTTATTTCAGTAGGAAAGGCCCGGGTATTTATATCTCAAGACTCATGGTCAGAATATTTAAAAAAAAAAAAAAAAAATAACTGACAGTGAAGACTGAATATAGACTGTAATTTCTGTGCAATCTGATCTTCATCTTCACTGACAGCACAGATAAAACATTATAGCCCTTAGAGCCGCAAGGGTTAACGGGACAGAACTATTTTAAGAACCTATCTTGATAAATCGCAGCGATTTTTTTTCTGCGAACTTTAACCAAACCTACGCACGTCAGCTTCAAAAACTGCATGAAAGAACTATTTCAACAGCTTCTGTAGACAATTCGTTAATTCTTTTCCCTGAAGTACTATCTCACATGATAAAATGACTTTCGCTCGGAACGTGTACGAATATATTCGTAGCCCCAAAAATAAGGGAATCCTGTTACTTGTTTCTTCTGACATGATATAAGACGGTAGCTTTACCCCTCAATATTTCAGCAGATTCAAAGTACAACGATACGCCGTGTCATCTCCAGTATGTTCGACAGGTGTCGTGGGCAGTTGCTGCACATTTAGGTCATAGCTGATATTGACTTGGATTTCATATAATCTTATATGTTTTAGGTAAAATAAAGTATTACCTCAAGATGAAATGCAACGGTCCCCTTATTTTTGATTCTACGTATATATACATCAATGGACAATTGCTAAGAGGCCCGTCACACTACGACGTTTTCACCAGCGTTCGAGTAACGTGTTGTGAAACGCAGAGGAACGTCGAGAACGTTAGAAAACAAAAGTTACAAGAAAGTTAGACAAGCGTCGGCAAACGTTGGGGAACGTCTAGGGACGTCGGCGAACGCTGGGGATATGAAAAATAGTTTTGGGTGTGCACAAAAATTCAGGACGTTCTATCAAAACGCTACTTAGAGGAACGTTACACGAAATTTTGCGGGCGTTACCCGAACGTTACTCGAAAGTCAGGACGTTCCCTGGACGCTAGGCGGACGCCGGCCCATCAGGGTGGAGTGTCCAGCGCTTGCCTAGCGCTTGGGTAACGCTTGCGTAACGCCTATGTAACGTCCATCGAACATCTGTCCAGCGTGTCGCCGACGTTTTTCAGCGTTCGTCAGCGTTCGCCGAGCGATCTTAACGCTCATGAAACGCTCTTTCAACGTCTTTCTAACGTCTGTCAGCGATCTGAATTTTTCCAGCGTCTGTGTAACGTCCATGTAACATCCTTGTAACGCGCCTGTAACCTACTGGTAGCGTCCAGGAGCATTTGGCAGGCACTTGCCATATATAAGGGGCTTGCGGAGGCCACCTACAGTCCTGTTGGAACTTTCACAGAGTGAAGACTTCAGAAGAATGACAGACCAAGAGAAACACCAGTATGCTGTTACTGCTCTCATGCATCACAACAACCTCCTGCAGTTTGCATTGCACTAGGTCAAGATGTCCAAGGCAGAGTCAAAGAAGAAAAGGAAGAGGAGAGGGAGAAAGAGCTGGGTGAGAACCTGGATAAGAAGGCGACCACAGTTTGGTGTTTATGACAAGCTGATGGCTGAACTCAGACCTGAAGACCAAGCCTCCTTCCACAACTTCCTGCGCATGCCACCAGTGGTGTTTGATGAGCTGAGACAGAGAGTTGGTCCCAGGATCACCAAGAAGGACACTCGCTTTAGACCGGCCCTCGACCCTGGTATGAAGCTGGCCCTGACTTTGCGACACCTTGCCTCTGGTGACAGCTATGCCTCGCAGAAGTTTGGCTGGAGAGTACCTCACAACACACAGTCACTGGTGGTCAGAGAGGTTTGCCATGCCATACTGGACGAGTACCTGGATGAGATGCTGACCTGCCCCAGTACGCCAGAAGAGTGGAAGGAAGTTGCTGACAGATTCTATCAGAGGTGGAACTTCCCCCATGTCCTGGGAGCACCAGATGGCAAGCATGTGACCATTAGGTGTCCTGCAAACAGTGGCTCCTTGTACTACAACTACAAGGGGTTCTATTCCATGGTGTTGCTGGCCCTTGTGGATTCTGACTACAAGTTCCTGTGGGCAAATCTTGGAGGCCTGGGATCAGCATCCGATGCCAAGATCTACAACTCCAGTAAGCTGAAACATGGAGCTGAAGAAGACCTGCTTGGGTTTCCACAGCCTATACCTCTCCCACATTAGATTACAGATGTTCGATACTTCTTCATTGGATGACGCCTTTGCCCTGAGAGCCTACATGATGAAGCCCTACAGTCTCCGTGGTCTATCACAGGAGGAGCGCATTTTCAACTACAAACTGTCGAGAACCAGGAGGGTCGTGGAGAACGCCTTCTGGATCGTTGCCAACAGGTTCCAGGTGATTCTTGGCACTATGCAGCACAAGCCAGAGACTGTGAAGCTGATAGTGAAGACCTGCTTTGTCTTTCACAACTTGATGAGGGTCAGATATCCAACGCTGCAGAACCAACAGCTGGACCAGCCAGTTGAGGGAACGTTGGCTGAGCGTCACCCAAGCGTTAAAAGAACGTTATAACATCTTGGACCTAGAAACTTAATTTGAAGAACATCAACTTTCCCCGGCGTTTCTCAAATTTTTGAAAACGCAACCAAACGTCGAACAAAACGCCATAGTGTGACAGGGCCGTTACATAGAATATACCTTTGAATTGTCAGTATGAAAATAACTTGTTTTACTGGCATGCGGCTTTACTCAAGGTTGCAGTAATATAGAAATGAAATCTATTTTGCTCATGTGGCTTTTGGCTTATAAAAGCATTAAATTTAGGCTTTACAATGCACTGCAAAAGATCACATGTCGGAACAACTAATCTCTTGATACAAATTAAAACATATTTGCTTGGTACGATTTTAGATAAACCCTTATCCTGCTAAATAACTTAACTGAAACTTTGAAGCCGATGGTAACTACCAAAATGTTAGTATTTCAAAGTTATGGGGGTTGGGGAAATACTAGTATCTTCTTATCGGAAAGTGTAGATCCAACATTTATCCTGCTAAATAAAAGTAATGAAACTTTCAAGTCGATAGTAAAAACCAAAATTTTCCTATTTCAAAGGTATTTTTGGAGGAGAGGTATCACCTTATCGGACAGTGTAGATTCAAGTTTAGACTGCACGGTCTGTGCAGTCTGATCTTATTCTGCACTGTCCGCAAAAGGTCCGTGAGTCGCGCTTAGCAGCCTAAGGGTTAACACGACCGAATTTTCTGTAGGCAAAAATACGTATATTGATACAAATAGACAAGATGGTCCGTGTAAAAAAAAAGTAAAACCTACCTCCAAGTGATCTTGAATTTACTCTTCCAACTATTTTGTGAGATTTTCTGATTTAAAAAACCTTGACATTGCAGTGTTTTGGTCTTTTTTCCAACCTAAAAATGTCAGTTATATTTATTTAGCGCTCTAAAGGTTAAAACGGGATCTTCTAGAATTCATCAATACATGTAGGTGGCGCGACGCAATCCCAAAATAGCACAGTCAAAAACTAATCAGTCTGACAAACGACCTTGAGCTTAGTTTTAGAGCAGCTTCTTGTATGTTTAATAAGTAAGAAACAAGACCTGTTTGAATCCCCCCCCCCCCTCTCTCTCTCGCTCTGTCTCTCTCTCTCTGTTTGTTGCGGTAAAGATATTTCGCAAGACACACATACGAAGGAACCATCACAAAGTGTTTTGTAAATGATATAAGCGAATTTTAGACTGCACAAGAACGAGCTTGCTGTCTGACTTCGGACTTGGCTTTAATTCTCAGATTTCTCTCAGAATATTCTGGCTGGAACACTCGTGAAATAAAAAAAAAATCTTACGAAAACGATACTGGAATCATTTAATGATTTCAGCTGCCTAAGATTTAACTCTTTCTTAGACAACAAAACCTACGACTTGCAGACCAAAACCAAATATGGCTAACTAAATGTGCAGGTTAGAACATCACTCTGGGAAAAGGAAAGAGTGCTAGTTACCAGTATTTTCTCATTTTGACAAACTGTTTCCAAAGCCCTACTTCTTCCTCGGGTTCGTAAACCAACGGATTGTTTGCTACAGTCTGAAGCACCATATCAAAATAATCAATGTTCATGAAACCTATTTTTTGACAGCTGGGGACAGATAAATACAACAAAAACACCAGAATTTGTCTAGAGCTTACTGATTAGATTAAAGGGGTATATTTGGCAACATTTTTTTTTTCTCAGATATCCTATCACATTAGGGAGGAATCTGGCATAATTTCCAGGGCAAAACCAATGTAACAAGTGTTTATATTCGCTCGACCTTTTACCCAACAATCCCGAGTTTTAACGAACCTAAAGAAGAAAGCTTTTGAAAACATTGTTGAAAAAGGAGAAAATGCTGGTAACGAGCATTTTCTTCTTTTCCCCAACTGTTTTCTACCCTTCGATAACCAAATTTAAATTTTGAGTCACATTTGTTATGTCGGCTGCAAATGCGTTCATTTCGGACCTGTCTAAAATTTTGTCGTTGGGTAATCTATTTCAGGACGGATTCGTTCTGGGCTCGTTTTTACTAACCATTATTAATTGAATCTCTAGTCTCATTTTAAAGTTAGAAATTAACACAATTTCTGACTGTGTTAACTGTTAGGCTTAGCTTATCAGAAATCGTATTACTTTTTAATTTACAAATTTCTTAAGAAATACAGAATTTGGACCATGCTCTGTGAAAAGGGGACTTAATGCCACTGCGAAAAGTATCGATTCAGGTCAGCCTGCGCAGTCCGCGCAGGCTAACCTGGGCCGAAACTTTTCGCTATTGGCCAATTTTCTGTATGTCCAAGGACCAGTCTACCTCATGATTCAGTCAGTTGTCAGAAAAATTGGCTATTATGGATCCATAATTATATGATGGCTTGATTGGTACAATGCATTACGGAGATGCATCAAGTCCCTTTTTGCCAGAACTCATGTATTTTAGAATGGTTGGTCAATATGGGTCCTGAAATGTCATTTTCGAGGAACAGTAGAGAATCACATTATGCTAGATAAAAATGATTCAAATTAAGTAAAATTATTGTTGAATATTTCAGACAATAAGTAGTGGATTTACCGTGTTTGATGGCATTTATATTTTCTGTCTTTATGAATACAGCTTTATAAAAGACACGGTGCGACATAGGCGTAGGTTTTGCAACATGGTTAGGGAAACTTTTTCAAATCTTTCAAGAGTGACCACACTTTTTTACGACCTAAAATAAAGGTATTTTAGAAAATTGTGAAAAGTGGAAAAATGCTTGTAACCAGTATTTTCTCTTTTTCCCGCTACGCGTTTACGCTGTCAGAGAAAACGTCTTTCATTTAATCGGCATTTAATTTTTCGTCTGCGAATGCTTCCGATAAAGATGCTTCTAAAACATGTTGTCTGAGATTCGGGGAAACTGAAAACTGTTCCAAATATTTTGGGGCCAAATAGACTCTGCTTCCCTCGCAACAAAGTATATGGGAATGGAGAAAAGTTTGCCAAACGCTTCCTATTCCCGCTTTCACGCTTATTAATACATGCTTATGCTTTGCCTTGTTACTGAACAAACTTACTGCAATGACAAACGGATGTCTGGATGACAAAATATGGAATAACGTTGTTCACACAATAATATAGGTTAGTTTATAAAATAAAAAGACACTGTACTGAAAGGAAGCTATTTAGATTTTAGGCTATAAAAATCTCACCAAACTTCAAAAATGATTTGCCATTGAATTAAGTATGGCAATAGCTGGAAAATCATCCCAAAGAAGAAAGACATAAGTAGGATTTTTTTTTTTTTTCAGTAGTATATCCTTAATTTGCTACGAAGCCTCTTTAGGTAATTTAGATCTCGCACCAGAGTTTCGCAAAGACTCGTGGGAATATCACATGATCAATAACACGCGTCAATCTGCATTCAAATCAGTATGATGACGTCATATCTGATGTACTAAAAATAGGATGAGTTACCGATTTCATAATGACCGTCTGTTTATTTAAAAGCCCAAAATTGCATCTTTTACTGACTGTAACCGTAAAGTTCATACGATTCCAAAGAAAAATGTAATTATCTTGAATTATCTTGTATTTATTGGCGTTTTACAAGCAAATTTGATTTATGGAATGAAAAAAAAAAAAAAATGCCCCTTTCAGTGCTATAGTTATACGAAAATAGAAGAATAAATAGAGTGCGCCATGATACTGGATGGTAGACTCTTTACATAAAAGTAACATTTCGATTTTCTTAACCCTTAAGCTGCAAAGCGCGACTCACTGACCTTCTGCGGACAGTGTAGATCAAGATCAGACTGCACAATGTGCAGTCTGATCTTGATCTACACTGTCCGTCGAGTAGATATTTTTCTCCAAAAAAAAAAGCTTCGATTAACATTATTCGGGTTTTTACTATCATCTGAAAGTCTTTATTTAACTTTTTTAGCAGGATAAGGGTTAACATTTTCTGACTCTGTAAAATCGCTTGTCTAGATAATGTCCGTTGTTCAGGGCTGAGACAGGGTTCCCTAGACGTTTCGATTACTTTAACAGCCGAACGTATTGACCCATAATCCTTTTGCAAACAATCCCTTATTTTAACGATTCTGAGAAAAAAAATGGCTTTTGAAAACATTGTGGGAAACGGAGAAAATGCTAATAAACAGCAATTTCTCCTTTTCCCACAATGTTTACTATCCTATCAAAACCAAAAACCGTTATTTAAACCACTTTCAAATTGTCGTCTGCAAATGCTTTTCATACTTTACCGTCTGGTAAAAAGCTATTGAAAGAATAGAGATTACCAATCAAGAAGATTTCCAGCCGATAGAAACACCCGAATTATTACAATTCTAAAGTCCCTCTCAGCCGGAAAAAGCTCACCATATCGGCCGGTATAGAGCCAAAATCAGACTGTTTGTTCTGTTCAGCATGATATTGATCTACATTGTCGGCATCTTGCAGCATAGGGGTGATCATACCTTTTAAAAGTCGTCTGGCCTTGTATTTCACTTGGATGCACCCTTTATCAAACGACTGATTGGTTGATTTTTGTTTACTTATCGTCGCCGTCCGTTGCCCATAATTGGCGACGCCCCCGACTAGGCTGTTAGTTATATTACGAGGGATGTTGCAAGATACATGACAAAACCTACCCTGAGTTAAACCTGGGTCCGTACTCACCATCCATTCTTAAGAACATTCTTAGTCTTATTCTCTATGATTTTCTACATTTGAAAGCAACACATAAACCAAAGCTGAGTTGAGCTGAGAACGTTCTTAGTCTTATTGTCCAGAACTTTCAAAATTTGAAAGTAACATAACTTCTGATTGGCTAAACCATTTGGTTTAGCCAATCAGAAGTTGTGTCACTTTCAAATTTAGAAAATCCTGGAGAATAAGACTGAGAACATTCTTAAGAACGGTTGATGATTACGGACCCTGGTTCTTTAACGTGCTCGGTGAATAGCATTGTCATACGGGACTTAGGTTTAATATCTCATCTGAAAGACTCAGTAAATTTGGATAGCGAGCCGTGGAATCGAACCCACACCCTCAAGTACCCGAGATTTGTCGTATACAAGTCTCATGCTCTACCAATTTGAGCTTTTCGGGCTGCTCAGACCTTTTTAAACAAACTTTCCTTTTTTTTTTCGACCTGAAGGACTAAGCTTTCAAAAACTTTGTGCGAAAAGGAAGAAAAATGCCGGTAACTTGCTTTTTCTCCTTTTCTAACTATGATTTCTACCCTATGAATTATTTTTTGCTCCATATTTCAGTGTTGTGCTTTAATTTTGAATAAGTCTGAAATTCAGTCGCCTGGTAAATAAAAAATGAGTCATGCTCTGTGAAAATGGGGCTTGGTGCATTTGCGTGAAGTATCGACCCAGGTCAGCCTGCGCAGGCTGACCTTGGTCGAAACTTTCTGTTATTGGTCAATTTTTTGTATGTCAAAGGACCATTCTACCTCATGATTCATTCGGTCGTTAAACAAAATGGATTTTATGGGGATCATTTGATGACTTGCTTGGTATAATGCATCACGAGTTGCATTAAGCCCCCTTTTGCCAGTGCATGACTAAAATATAACCTTAGACATGTCAAGGACCGTCCTTATTTCTGAATGACTGAAAGGTATATGGCGGAGACCGTTGGTTCAGTCCGTAAGGCACCAGACTAGTAATCCAGGGCCCGTATTCACCAACCATTCTTAAGAGCGTTCTTAGTCTTATTCTCCAGAATACTCTCAAATTTAGAAAATCTTGGAGATTTAGACCAAGAACGTTCTTAAGAATGGTTGGTGAATACGGGCCCAGGAACTTTGAGTTCGTATCAGAGTGAAGTCAAATTCTTTTCGAGGATTGATGCCGACTTCATTACGGCAGGCGTCATTCGTCACACACCACTGAACATTGTTTGAACGATGCTTATGCGAGATGGCAGCCAGTGTCTTGGAAAGAGTCTTGTACAAAGTAAAAGAACCCCAGGAAAGGATGGCTAAATACAGTAGTCGCTGTGATATGGCTGAAATAATGTTAAAAACGGCGCTTAACATATGAAAAAATGGACAATGCTCAGTTGTATACGGGCTCTGTTATTCTGTAGTTTCCAAGCAACCGTTGGGTGCTATCTGATCTTTGTCATGAAAAGTGATAAAATTACTGTGGAAATGAGATTCTTCCCTAGAATATATCTCTTAAAATTTATCATAAATACAAAGATAGTAAAAACAGTCATAATACGATAACGTGAATAATTCCTGTGATTTTAAACCTAACAACAGATCCGACTGTTCACAAGACAGTCAGAAAGAAAAACAGATGCCAATTTAGACCAAAAATTCCCGAAAACAATTTTACGCGTACATACGCGTGGTTAACTCTCTACCAAACGAGAAAAAAAGGAATTTTCCACACTGAAAACTTTTGAAGACGAGAAGTTAAATGAAGCTGGAATAATAGTTTTGTCTTTAAAAGGGTTGAAAATCGTGTCAGGAAAGGAGAAAATGCTGGTAACCAGCATTTTCTCCTTTTCTTACACGGTTTTTAAAGTACTTCCTGCTTAGGATCGTTAAAATTGGGGATTGTTCGGTTAAGGGTTAAAGCCTTTCCACGGTCACGTTCCGTTTTTGACTTAATGAAAACGGCAACTTAACTCCGACTGGCCGCAGAGAAGACAAGAAAGGTCTTTTAAAAAAGATAAACAGCGTAATAGGTACCGAAACAAAAGCTCACCTAGGGCACTTTTGTGCTGAGGTGAGCTGCTGAAAACTAACCTCGCCAGTAATTACCTCCTTTTCCTCATTGTTTGGCAAGAAAAGATGTTAAAAGTGACTTTTTTTAACCATTATATATACACTTTTCTGTAAGTTCCGATGTTAATCTGACTCATTGTTGAAAAAGGAGCACCTGTTGCTTAAATTAATGTCTGAAAATACATGTAGACTGTGCAATAATGAAACACATAGGATACAGTATCTGGCATGAGTTGGCATTTAAGGTAATATTATATTTAACGAGTCTAGGAGAAAAGAACGAGCTTAATTACATTTTTTTAGAGGACGACTTTCATAAAGTTTTATCTCAAAAGCCAACGAATGTCAGATTCCTTTTATCACATAACTGTTGATTAAAGATTACAGTTCACGATGTGTTAAAACGTAGACCTACATGTACATGCGCGTATTGAAATTTACATGAAGCCTATTTGTTTATTTGACAGGTACATTACGGACAAAATAGCTCTAAAGGAAACTTGCATAAGATGATTTTTGTCTTAAATCTTAAGATGATAAAATTCGAAGCTTTATCAAGATCACCCATTTTGATAATTAACTTTGCAAACAAATCTGGGTCATCATTTCATGAGAAATGCAGCGTATGATTACAGACCGTACAACAAATACGGCAACGTTTGCTCGTCTTAAACGCGCGTAAAATATAAAAATTCGTAATGGCTGTATTATATAGACAGTGTAGTTATGTCATAAAATTAGATAACCAATTAGTACATAAAAGAGGATTACCATCTACCATATTTATTTGCCAAGGTATGAACAGCATGGCGGGGTTTTGAATAACGGTGGCAACAATTGTATATTTGTGTCATAAATGAGCCTACAAATTGGCCCGCAATAGACCTACGTAAGACACGCAGAATAAACATGCCCCCATTTTGTTTACTAACAGCAAATTGCCTATTGTTCATTCCAGACTCAAACCAAGAAGTACATCAAAAGCCATGTGATACAGCTACGCTACAAAAAGAAGCATACTGATATATAGTTTTTAATCGTCAAGCAACTGTGTAGATCAAATCTGTAGCTGATCGAGACATTTTGTCTTCGAATCAGACATAAAGCCTGGAAAATCATTTCTGTTAATATTTTGAATTAATTTACAATGATTTGTAGAATCAGATCTGGGTTTTTGATATGGAAATAAGTTACACAGGACGGGTTCAGCTGGGCACAAAACGAGTAAAATAAATGCTCTGTTTGTTACATTGGATGATAAAAATTTACAATCGATTGGGTAAATAGGTCGATGAAGTTATTCATTATTTTTCTATTTAAAAAAAAAAAATAAAATAACAAATAGATAGGTGAATTGATTATTACTATTATTATTATTATTATTATTATTTTCAAATTGAAGTCGATTGGACACATATAGAGTAGTATTGATACAGTTCTTCCATCACAAAAATGTTTGTCGTTCTCAATTTTTATAGGTTTATAGAAGAGTACAGAGGTTTTTCCACATGCCGTTTAACAGAGTACAAAGTCTGACCTAATCGACCAGCAATCATTAAGAAAAAGAAGTAAATCACGCGATCACCTAAAAGCGTTCCAAGAACTGCACTTCTGGAAGTATCAGCTCTTTGTACACCGCGCCAAATAGTCGACCCATGCCCTGTGTAAAGAGGGCTTAATGCATCTGCAAAACGTATCGACCCAGGTCAGCCTGCGCAGTCCGCGCAGGCTGACCTGGGCCGAAACTTTTTGCTATCGGTCTGCTCTTTGCATGTGAAAGGACCAGTTTTATCTCATGATTTAGTCAGTTGTTACACTAAAGGGAGTCAGTTGTTACACTAAAGGGAGTAAGTTGTTACACTAAAGGGTCTCTATGGATCCGTCATTATGTGATGATTTGCTTCGAATCATGCACCATAGAGATGCATTAAACCCCCTTTTCCACGGCTGATGATACAATCTTCTGATGTTACACCGAACGATTTTTATCGAATGGTACAGATCAAGATCAGACGGGACTTTCTGTGTAGTCTGATCTCGATCTATGCCGACCGCTTTGGCGTTAAAATGGTTAGAGAATCCAAGACAGAGAAACTAAAATAAAACACTTAGTACTGATGCTGTCATTCGAAGACACACATCTAATTGATAGTTCTTTAGAATGAAAGGAAACTGAGCAGCCATTAATGGAAAAATGCGGTTATAAATGGCGTTTTATAATGGCGTTACTAACATTTTTTTTCTCTTTTTTATATAAAACGCTGGATTTTTTTCCGCAGCTGAGAATATCTGGGCTCGTAATCACCAACCAGTCAACCATTCTTGAGAACGTGCTTGGTCATATTTTCCAGAATTTTCTATATTTGAAAGTAACACAACTTCTGATTGGCTAAACCATACGGTTTAGCCTATCAGAAGTTGTGTTACTTTCAACAGTAGAAAATCTTGGATAATAGGACTTGGAATATTTTCAAGAATGGTTGGTGAATATGGACCCTGTAGGAAATGCGAGATGACGAAATAAAATGGGAACATTTCTTTTTCACCAGGAAGTCCTCCGTCTCCGTCTATTGAAGGAGGCTTTTTCCATTTTTATAATCATACCAAAAACTTGTAAAGTGTACTTTATCACTAAATTAAGTGGTATAGTAATATGCAAACCATCAATGATTCGAAACAAAAGTTCATTCATATTTCCTTACCGTGAAACGCAGTCTCTTAATCCTTAGGCTGCTAAGCGGGACTAACTGACCTTTTGCGGACAGTGTACATCAAGATCAGACTGCACAGAAATGCAGTCTGATCTTTGATCTAAACTGTCCGATAAGGAAATATCTTTGGGATTTTACTGTCGACTTGAAACGTTTTTTTTTTTTTTGCACTTCTTTCGCAGGATAAGGGTTAAGGCACTTCTACGTTCCGCGACAGAATTACGCAAATGCATTTGGGAACATGATAAACCACGCGTCCTTTATGTTAGATCTTATTCCAATAGGTACCATAATTCCATTTCCGTTTTCATATAATGGTCGGAGTTACTGATTGCTGAACGGCCATCCTTTTTTAATCTTAAACACTAAAATTTTACCAAATTACGGCATGCCAAGAAAATTATAACTATATCTATATTATTTCCAGTATTTTGCAATAATAAATAGAGGATAATTGTCTGTTTCGGTGTATGATCGAATTTTCTTTCATCGAGTGAAAAGCGAAGGCTATTTTTTCACGAGTGTCGAAGCCATGACGTTCACCCGCTATAAATTCGTTCATGTTCTATAAATATCCTTGGTATGTCAAAACAATTAGTTATACCATTCACCAGTGAATTACAACATTCACCAGTGAATTATAAGTATATAATTCACTGTTAGATTTCTATAAACTACCGAAAAGCATAAAATGCGAGCAGAAGTTCACAATTAAAGTACCAAGTAAATCAGCCATGCTTTGTTAAAGGGAGGTTTAACCCTTTACCACACAATGCCACCTTTTGACGCCCCGAAGAAAGAAGTCTTTTGAAAACATTGTGGGAAAAGGAGAAAATGCTGGTAACCAGCATTTTCTCCTTTTCCCACAATGTTTTTACCCTATCATAGAAAAATTGCACTATTTGAGCCACATTGAAATTGTCGTCTGCAAGTGCTTTCAATTTGAACAAGACTAAAATTTTGTCATCTGGTAAAGGGTTAATGCATCTACAAAACGTATCGACTCATGAGAGCCTGCGCAGTCCTCGCAGGGTTGACCTATGTCGAAACGTTTTGCGCTTTTGTTAAACCTTCTGCATTTCCAAGGACTAATCTGTCTCATGATTCAGTCTAGTGTTGGACAAACGAATTATATGGATCCATAATTATGTGATAACTTGCTTGGTATAATGCATCTTGGAGACGCATTAAACCCCATTTTGTCAGGGCATCGCCCATATACATGTAGTGAATGGGCAAGGATGGTTCTTATTTATCATCCATCAATATTCTGAGCTGCTAGAGTTACACTTCCCTTACTTTTGGTCATGTCTTCGCCTTGACATCGTCTTTACAATTAAGCAGCTGTCAAGATAGAAAGAACATTCTGCTTATCTCTTTACCAAACGACACAATTTTAGACTTGTCTAAATTGAAAGCATTTGCAGACAACAAAATGAATGTGACTCAAAAATTGAAATTTTGTGTTGGAAAGGGTAAAAAACATTGTGGGAAAAGGAGAAAATGCTGGTAACCAGCATTTTCTCCTTTTCCCAAAATGTTTTCAAAAGGCTTCTTTCTTAAAGTCGGGATTGCGTGGTAAAGAGTTGAACCACCTCTCTAAGCTTAAGGCGATCAAGCAACAAATTATAAAATGGTAAGGAATAAAAATGTCATCTACCCGGATCCCAAAAGGTGAAGTCGAGTAGATAAATCTAAAATAAATACGGAAAGGGAAGGATAGACAATAATACATATTTTATCATTATTGTACTGACGATCTGAAACGCCACGATGGAAGTGCAAATTCGATAACACCGCCCACGGGTTCATTTTGCGGTCGCAACCTCGCTGTACACATGCGGAAAAGCTCGAGGAGGCCGTAAATTTCCCATTTGGTTTGTCTGGGACAAACGGAAAGCATGAAATTTCTACTTGGCATTGAAGTCCAAGACCGTTTTTTTTTTTTTTCAGTTGACCAGCATATCGCAATTTTGATATTATACTCTAGAGTGGAACTTTTTAGCCTAAGGCTTATCATATTCGATATTGACAACAAAATATCGAAACGACGCGTGATTCATAATATGGCATCTTACTATTTAACTCTATATACACTTTATTCGTTTTTCATTAGCATTTTCATGGTTGTGACACGTTCAACCGAACAATATTACAGTATATTTACCTTTAGAAATATTCTAAGGATTGATAATTTCATGCAATAAAGATAAAACAAGTGTAAAGGACTGTACTGCTCCATAAGCCAGTATTGCAAAAGAGTCGTGAATGACATTCACTGTGTCATTTATCGGGTAGGCGTTTGTCACACATAAAACATTTAAATGCAGAACTAGTTTACCAAAAAACCCACCACCTGTTAAACTTCACCAACACACAGTAAGCCGTGTTGTGAAAATACACATCCCACCAAGGCTATATTTATTGACAGACACCATCGAGGAAACTATTTAAAGCATGTCTCAACAATGATCGCTAATACAAAATATCAAAAAACCGTTTTTTTTCCCTACAAGTTTTGTCACAAAGATTACATTAAAGAACATGTAATAAAACGTCATGCTCAGAACAGCCATGTTTTTTGTCATAGATCAGGATGTAATTAACGAACTGCAAAGAGGTATTTCTGATGACCACCGATCCAGATAATTAGTGCGTAATCTGACAACAGGTTTTCGCGTGCAGATTTTCAAGATATTTATTATAGATCATCTTGAGAAAATAAACTTTACCAAATGTAGCCGTTTTTTCACAGATAAAGACACACCCCGGAAATCTGAAAAGAAAGCCCACCAAATACCATTTCTGTTGAACACGTTTGAATTCTAGCCAAGAGTTTTTGACATGGAAATTGTTCTACAGGCCTTATAGAGAAAACAAGTGACGTTAATAGCATCCATGTTATACCAAAATGTAATGAAATTTTTATAAGATAGTGCTAGACGAGAGTATTTTCAAAGATTGCGATGTAATTTACTGGTATATCTGGAAAACGGGCAATGCCTACATTAGTTTTTTTTATGAGTCTGCTTCTATAATAATACCGACATGAGGTAAGGATCATTCCTGTCAAATGATACACAAATCACTGCTGCTGTATTTGAAAGGTTTTCTTTTTTAATTCCAGATTTTCATGTTATTTAGCTTCATGCTATGGAAGCCAGAATGTTCTATTTTCATGATTTTCATTCAAAAGTGGGACACTACAGAAATCATTCTACGCACTTCGATATAAGTTAGAGCAGTAGTCTTTGATGGGAGAAAATCATTAATGCATGGATGCACTACAGACATTGAGTCACTGAGGCTTGCTTCCTTTATGCCAATGAAGCTACATGTATAAGGAGTCAAATGTGTATTTTAGGTTAGTCAAACTAGAACATTACTGTAAATTCTGCAAGACTTCAATGAAGAAGTGTCTAGCTTTAGAACTTACGCAAAAAAACACCTTCATTGCAAATCCAATATAGTTCTCTTGGGAATGATTTTTACACGGAAAGTCTTTGACAAAATGGCTTGTCTAGAATCAGTTCTTTTCCTGTCGGTCAATGTACCAGTAAATCCTTGTTTATTGGCGTATTAACATGTTAAGAGGGTGCTCTATAATAGATCCATCTCTCACACACGCTTGAGATCTTTTTCCAGAAATTTCGTCATTACCGAATCGGAAATAGAAACTAAACGGCAAAAGGACAAACGTTTTTTTTTTTATATGCATAATTTTACAACTAACGTTGATTTGTGGCTATTATACATTCAGCAGAGCTTGAATGGTCAAGGTCAAAGTAAAAAAGAAAACAACGACAGTCGTGGCCCTTGATCAGCTGATAACGAAAAAGGCGTTAATAGGAATGTCCTTGATGTTAGATCTATATTTCCTGCAAATCTACATAAATGTAGTTTCGTAAAGAAAGAAACTAACCTTGTTCTACAGACATCACTTCCCGGGTAGTCAACATGTTATGCAGTTGGTGACGCAAATGGTTGGCAGACATTAACACTTGGACTGCTAAGCACGACTCACTGACCTTTTGCGGATAGTGTAGATCAAGATCACACTGCACAGAACGTGCAGTCTGATCTTGGATCTACACTGTCCGATAAGGAGATCTTTTTCCCTAAAAAATAAGTTTGAAAAAGCATTATTCAGGTTTTTACTACCGGTTTGAAAAATTCGTTTCATTTATTTAGCAGGATAAGGGATAAATAACGCCAATTCTGTCACATATCGTATTTAAGCATTGTTTCCATCGTTAGCTTTAGATTCTAGGCAAACTTAATGATAAAGATATAACGGTAAGTTTTATTGCCTACCATACTTTAGAGGTGTGCACCATTAAGCATAACTAAGTTATCTTAGAGTAATTGATATAAGTGCGGTTTGAACATCTTGCTTCTTTACTGCAGCACTTAACAGGTGTAAAATGTCTTTTTTGTTACCGTTTTATCATTTAATCAGATTTCTAAAAGCTTCACTTTCTGAGAAGGATTTTAGGTCGTTATTCCTAGCATGTTTCTGAAATGTACAAAGGTAGAGCGAACTATTTTTGGAAACATCATACCGAAAGGAAAAGGTTCTAGAAACCAGCAGTTTCTTGTTTTCCTTTAAAGTTTCTTTACGTGTGTAAACCCTTATGTACGTTAATTTTCCAAATTCTACGAAGATTTTTTTTTTCAAATGCATCTGCAGCAAAGTTGTTTCAGAGGAAAAATGGGCCTACTTGTAGCCTTTAGCCTCCTGCAAAAGTTTCTTTTTGGCTATTAAAGGTACATCCTTACAGTTAGAGAGAGAGAGAGAGAGAGAAGGGGGGGGGAGAGAAAGAGAACGCTTTTAAAATGTGATAGACTGTAGAATGGTTCATAATTTAGTCAGCTGCGAAAACATAGATAAATTACCAATACATATAATGTAAGGGATGTATACATATGTTGGAAATCTTCGATTTAAAACCGGAAACGTCACGTCACAACAGTGATTTCTTCGATGACCTCCAGAAAATGAAATGCGTTTTCTAGGGGCCGTAATCTATGCAACCTTGAAAAAATCACGGCAACGTTTGGCATGAAGATACAAAAACGATCACAGTTTGATAAAATAACCACGAAAGGGCTTCACAACTGGCTGAAAACGAGTATAGATGTAGATGTATCTTTAAAGTTATTTTGTTAAAAGGAGCATTGCTCGCAAGAAGAAGCTAGGTTGTCACACCTTCATTCACAATGGTTTTGTGTTTAACCCTTAGGCTGGTAAGCGCGACTCACTGACCCTTTTGCGGACAGTGTAGATCAAGATCAGACTGCACGGAATGTGCAGTCTGATCTTGGATCTACACTGCCCGATAAGGAGATATCTTTCAAAAATACCTTTGAAATAGAAGAAAGGGGGTTTCACTATCGCCTCGAAAATTTCTTTTCTTTTATTTAGCAGGATAAGGATGATACCAAACTAATCGTAACCGTGCAGGCTGACCAGGGTCCGTATTCACCAACCATGCTTAAGAACGTTTCTAGTCTTATTCTCCAAGATTTTCTGAATTTGGAAGTGGTTTAGCCAATCAGAAGTTGCGTTACTTTCAAATTTAGAAAATTCTGGAGAATAAGCCTGAGAACGTTCTTGAGAATAGTTGGTGAATACATACTCTGGGCCGAAACTTTTCGCTATTAGTCAACTTTCTGTATGTCCAAGGACCAGTCTACCTCATGATTAACTTGGATGTTAAAAAAAATGGCTATTATGGATCCATAATTATATATTAAATCCCTTTTGTCAGAGCATGGCTCATACATATACTGTAATGGTCACCCTTGTCAACTTGCAACAAATGTCCATATCCAACCCTGTCGTTGAGGGGATGTCATTGCTGTGAATTCCCAGTTTAATACATGAGATTTTGTTGTTTTTTTAGTTGATTCGAATTTCATTTTTTATGGAAAAGATGGTGCAGCGTGGAAGAAATATAAAGGGGTGCAGAAAGACAGAAAGAGAGAGAGACAGAGAGAGCGAGGTTAAAAATTCTCAACTTGTTAATTAGCTCTGATTGGTTCGGTCAACATGGCTTCAAAATTGTCAAATGTGAAATTAAAACTTTATTTAACAAAATAAGCATGTCATCAGTTCTCCATCAAGATGACCTAATGCGCTTCTTTCTTAACGACTGGTGAGCATCAGCCAATCTCATACAGGGTAGCTCGATTACACAGAAAAAAGGAAATAGGCTGCTACGCGGGGCTCGAAACGCCTTTGTGGACAACGTAAATCAAGATCAGACTGCTCAAAACGTGCAGTCTGATCTTGGATTTACATTGGCCGATTTAATGCCTTACAAGTTTAAACAGCTATATTTTAGCTTTTTTTATGCTCCTGCACGAAATTATTCAAATGATTTATGATGAGGAACTTAACACTTTACGAGATAATTCACGTTTGACGACCATAAAAACGTTGTGGGAAAAGTAGAAAATGGTAGTAAACGGTATTTTCTCCCTTTCCCACGATGTTTTCCTCCCTTTTGAAGAAAAATCCAATTATTTAAGCCAGATATAAGTTGTCGTCTTCCTACTCTTCCGATTTGGACAACTTTAAAATTTTATCTTCGGGTTAGGGAGTAAAGCGTCTCACTTCAGTTTCGAATGAACCAACTATTGCCAAGGAAAGGAAAGAAATGGATAAAGTGAAACATACACAAATAGCTAAATATCGGCGATCAGACTGCATGGATGTGCAATCTTATTTTCGTCTACACTTCTTGCAAAGGCCTACGGAGGTCACTGAATAGGTGTCAAGGTAACAGAGCAAGTGAATATATGCCAAGGTAGTGGCAAGGCAAGTGAGAAATATACCAATTAAACCCTTTACCAAAAACTTTCGACTTTTAACGACCCTGAAAGAAAAGGCTTTTGAAAACATTGTAGAAAAAGGAGAAATTGCTGCTTACTAGCACTTTCTCCTTTTTTTCCACAATGATTTCTTCCCTTCCAAAGACAGAAATCATCGCTTAAGCAACATTTGATTCGTCGTATGCAAATGCTTTTAATTTTGTCAGGTCCAAAGTTTTGGCTTTTGGTAAAGAGTCTTTACCAAACGAAAAAAATTTAGACTTGTCCAAATTGAAAGTATTTGCAGACCACAAAATAAATTTGCCTCATATGATGATTTCAATCTTTGAAAAGGTAGAAAACATTATGGGAAAAGGAGAAATTGCTGGTGAACAGCATTTTCTCTTCCCACAATGTTTTCAAAGGGCTTCTTCCTCATGGTGGTTAAAACTCACGAATGTGTGGTGAAAGGTTAAATACCTCTTGCTGGCACGCTATGATTGCAAGAATGAAAACTTTATGCGAGAAGTTTGAGTTCCTTCCATTTTTTCATAAATTGTTTTATTTATTTTTCAGCTCAGCCAAGAAAGCGTCGGCTATAATTAAGATATAGATGTAGACTGTTCACCGTGCTTCCTACGGTATACAATCCCTGCTCAGTGGTTTAATTGTTTGATGGATTTGGCATTTCACTTCAATTAATATTCTTCCGGCGACACGTGCTACCGATCAGCAAGACAAACGAGGAGGTAAATTACAACAAGAAGTCAGCGTTTTGGCACCGAACTACCAGATCTGTAAGGTTAAAGGTTGATCAAGCCGTCTAACATAGGTCTTTATGATGATAACCGCCTCCCCAAGAGATAAAACTTTGGCATACGGATATAAATCACGTCTAAATATAATTCTCGTGCCAAAACTATCTTTAATCAATCTACTCTGTAGTTTTATTGAGTGACTGTCTAAGAAGGGGATGTCTAATTCAAGGAAATGAACTTAAAGATATGGTGACTGTGTTCTCCGATAGTTTTGGAAAGTACTTTTGCACGTGGTTTCTATCGTGGTTGTTAAAGAACAAACCCATGAACACCGTAACGCAGGTGCGATCTGTGTGTAAGCTGATGATATCAACTTGTTCTTGAAAACAATTTACATTTCTGTTTCGAGGCAGTGCGACAGCAGGGCAACTTAAGAAAATGGATTTAGTTAATAGAAATACCAAGTAAGTTTTTCTGCTGTGAATAGCCACCCGTACCCTTTTAACGGCTGTGTCCTGCCGATATAGATTAAACCTCAATCAGTGTAACTAACAATACTTATTATTCGAGTTACTTTTATGAATTAAACTAAAATGAATAATGGAATAAGCAAATATGCATACGCCGAATGCTGACCGATGTAACTGAACAGTAAAGTGGTCTACTTCCGCATTGTAGGCTTGACTCAAAAGAATTTATCAGGGCTTATGCTCGTCGACAGTGATACACAAAAACAGCAAATTGAAGAAGTATTAAGCTCTTAGATTTACAGAATATAGGCATACTTTCAAAAATGGAAAGTTTTAATGCTGTGTTCTTTAATACATCTACGATTAACGGAACATTCCAAAGACCGCCCTTTCCAGAACAAGTGATACCATCTAAAATATTTCCTGAATTTAAGAAATATGGTTATGCGATAACTGCAATTCTTGGACTGATTGGAAACACCATTATATTTTATATATTCACAAGAACAAAATTAAAGAAACCGTCAACGTCTCGATACCTTGCAGCGGCTGCCATAGCTGACAATGGATTTTTACTGACGACTTTTTTAACAGTGTTACATAGCCAGTACCAGATCTTGGTGCAGAATTTTTTTGGCTCTTGTCAACTTATCATGTTCGGAAATCACGTGTTCCAGTTCTTAGCGAACTGGTATTTAACAGCAGTGATTATAGAAAAATACATTGGTGTAACATGGCCCAGGAAAAAGGCCCGAATGTGCACAGTGTTCCGGGCAAAATGTGTTGTTATATGTCTAGCAATAATGGGAACAGTGTGTTATCTATACATTACATACTTCTTCGGTGTAACACCATACGGATGCAGTCTATTTTTCGGTGACCCACGGATTGAGAGCGCCTGGAAAGTATTAACGCGGATGGATGCCATTGTCAATTTCGCAATTCCTTATATCATAATATTCATATTGACGTGCCTTATAGCTTACCGTACCTATATGTACCATAAAATGTCCTTGGACGATGGAGAAAGTTTCTTACGTAGACGTCGGGTTGCAACCCCAATTGACAAAGAGTTTAAAACAACACCATTACTAATATTGTTAGCAACATGCACTCTGATATTTTGTACGCCCAACAGCAGTAGTAGTCTACGACGAATATTCTCGAAAGGAAATCTAATGATAACAGCTTATGACTTTAAAGTGATGGCGGTGTTTCTTTACTTGCAGATTCTTAATTGTTCTGTGAAAATTGTGGTATACATAGCAGCATCAAATGCATTTGTAAAAGAACTTGGCAAGTTATTTTGCAAAGTTCCAAACAGGTGGAAGAAAAAGGACTCGGTAGAACTACAAAACAGTCATGTTCCATCAAAAGTTGATGGCCTAACCACCAAAAATGTGGCTACTTCTACAGAAGGTATCGTCTAAACAAAGGCGTTACCCATCGATACATAATGAACCCTGTATAATGGCATCTTCACCAAAGATTGTTCAACTAGTTACCTCTTGAACAACGGTTACTTTGAGAATATCCCTGTATAAAAAGCCTACCTGAATTTGTACGTTTGACCCGTAGGCTGCTAAGCGCAACTCACTGGCCTTTTGCAGACAGTGTAGATCAAGATCAGACTGCACTGAACGTGCAGTCTGATCTTGAATCTACACCGTCTGATAAGGAGATGTTTTTCTCTAAAATATAAGTTTGAAGTAGCTTTATTCGGACTTTTACTATCGGCCTGAAAGTTCAAAAGTAACTTATTTAGCAAGATAGGTTTTTACAGGAATACTTGTGAAAACCTTGTGTAAAAGGAGAAAATTGATTATAAGGGAGTGAAAGTGGTCTTCTGCAAGACAAAAAAAGTCACCTGCAGTTAGTAAGCGTGTTAACTCTTTACCAGAAGATAAAATTTTGTCCAAAGCATTTGCAGACGACAAATTCAGTGATGTCAAAATGACGCAATTTCCCAGTGACAGAGTAGAACGTGTTGTAAGAAAACGAGAAAATGCTGGTACCAAGCATTTTCTTCTTTTCCTACAACGTGTTCATAGGCCTTTTATCTCGGAACTGTGCGGTCAAGAATTCATTTGCTCACGTAGGTTTGAGATAGAGGTAGTTGGTGTGTAGATCGCTCGAATTTCAGTGGATTAATTACTTACATTTTTTTTTAATTGAGAAGAAAGACCAACCCAATGCACCACCTGCCAGAATATTTCTCCTGGAAACTGGATAGTGTAGATCCAAGATTAGACTGCACGTTTAGGTTCCAATTTCAACACATAAACTCGGTTAACTCTTTACCACACAATCCCGACTTTTAACGACCCTGAGAAAGAAGCCTTTTGAAAACATTGTGGGAAAAGGAGAAAATGCTGGTAACCAGTATTTTCTCATTTTCCCACAATGTTTTCTACCCTTCCCCCAAAAAACTTCAATTTTTCAATCACATTTTTTTTTGTTGTCTGCAAATGCTTTCAATTTGGACCAGTCTCAAATGTTGTCCTTTGGTAAAGAGTTAACAGAATTTAGAATTAACCCACCAATGATCATTTTACAGATCATTTCAAGTATACTGAAAGAAATCCACCTGAAAGAAATGGCACGATCTTTCTTTTAACGGTCTAGAAAACATTGTAGAAAAATAGCAGTTGCTTTTTTCATGCTCTCTCTTCTTTTACCACAATATTTAATTTAAAAAAAAAGGTAATCTATGGTGGCCTAGATTGTTGAAAAAAATTACCAGTTGTATAACAATAAAATATGTTCACATGATAATGATGGTATCTACGTTGTTCTTTGAAAAGGGGTACCGATTTAACTATGACATACTTGGACGACATTTTGTCTATGTTTTCGTGTGACTCTTACCCTACAAAGTCCTTCAGGTTGAATATTAGGGTCCGTATTTATAAATCATCCTTAAGAACATTGTTTGTCTTATTCTTAAAAATTTTATAAATTTGAGACTAACACAACTTCTTACTAGCTAACCGAACGGTTAAGCCAGTCAGAAATTGTGTTACTTTCTAAACCAAGAATAAGACTAAGAATAAACACTGCTATATAAGTTAAATAAAACTTTCAAACGATAGTAAAAAAAAAAAAAGGAATGAAATTATAGCAAACTTATTTTTGGAGAACAGTATCTCCTAATCAGACATTGTAGATCCAAGATCAGACTGCACGTTCTGTGCAACCTGATTTTGATGTACACTGTCCTCAAAAGGTCAGTAAGTCGCGCTTAGCAGCTCAAGGGTTAAACCAAGAATGGTTGGTGAATACGGATCCGGGCATTTAACTCTTTACCACACGGCAAAAATGTAGACTAGTCCAAATTGAAAGCACTTGCAGGCGACAATTTAAATGTGGGTTAATTGATGGAATTTCTCTTTGATAGGGTAGTAAACATTGTGGAAAAAGGAGAAAATGCTGGTTACCAGCATTTTCTCCTATTCCCACAATGTTTTCAAAAGGCCTCTTAAAAATCGGGACTGGGTGGTAACCGGTTAAATCGTAACCTGAAAAAATGCCCCAGGAGATGTCCAAACACCCTTGAATTTCAATTTATAACTTCTTTTTGCTAGAAAAAAAAAATCACAGTATCTGTTGTGAAGCCAGATTCATCCATCCATCCTTCCGTCCGTAAAAAAATCCAAACCTTTTTAGCATTCATGCATACAAATGGATCCATCCATCCATCCATCCATCCATCCATTCCTTGGCCTAATTGCAAGACATCCATCCACCCATCAAGACCAGAACAAATCCGTAAACAAAGATTCATCCATCCTTTCAGTCATTCACTTGTCTGTTCGATACATACATACATACATACACACATATACACATACATACATACATACACACATACATACATACATACATACATACATACAAAATAAATATCTAGTTCAAGAAATCGATTTCTGAGGCTTTACCAACATGACCATAGAAAATTCAACCTAGTCTGATAGTTTGTCACGCAATCTTGATCCAGTTCTAATACCAATGTGCGTAAGTCCTATTATTTCTCACAAATATATATAGAAAATTCCCATTTTTTCTCCTCCGATGTTACGACAATATGAGACAAATCACTCTTAGGCCCGGAAATGAAGAAGAATGGATGTTTCCTGAGAGAGGATGGAGTGTCGCTTTTAGTTTTCATATTATTCGCTCAACATCTGAAATCTGAAGAACTTCGTTACGTATGTCATCAACTATTTTAGCAGAATTATGCCATTACGATTATGCTCGTGCAACATCTGAAAAACTTAACTCCATATGTCAATGACCTGAGTCCTGTTCCAGACGACAAAATTTTAGAATTGTCCGAAATGAGAGGCCCCGGTCGGGTAGCTCAGTAGTTAGCGAATCCGTGGCCTGGTGGTTGCGAGTTCGTTCGATACTCAGTTGAGGCAAACTTTCTGTTCGGCGATTTTGTATGTGATTAATATATGTGTGTTCTCGATAAAAAGTGGCGTTCGTGTCCAGCCAACAACTTCGGGGTGCATGGTCTGATTCTAAAATAATTTGACAAAAATGATAACACTAGACGGACGACGTGTCACTTGCAACACCATTGTGGCCAGCTTAGATATCTAGGTCACAGTGCTTGGTTGACCTTTGTCAATACTGGCTATGGTTAGAGTGATGACAGGTGTTCCTGTCCGACCAATAACTTCAAGGTGCATTGTTCGATTCTTAAATAATTTGGCACAAATGATCATGGATAGACGTGTCGCGTGCAAAACCGTGTCGCAACCTCATAGGTCAAAGCCAGAGTGCTTTGTTGAAGTTCATCAATATTCTTTTTCAAAACGATAGTGATGACAGGTGTTCCTGTCCGGGCCGTAAATGTGACATTCATGGTTGGATTTCTGAATGGATAGGCACGGGTAGGAAACTTCATATTCGGAGCCAATGGCTCCGAGGGAAAATGTTGTGTTGGTCTTCCGGTTCCGAAATTGTCGGCTCAAAAACAACTGAAAAACAGGTAAACTTGTCATTCTTTGTAATTATGTGTTCTTACGTCTTTGAAATTCCAAAAAAGGAGAATGTCATGCAATGCTCAAGTCTTTCAACGTGTTTTCTACTCTACGGAAAGCCGTGGAATGTGTACAGTATTGTCTGAATCATTTGTGCCGTGGGTTGACCGTAGCCGAAATAATACATCAAGAACCTAGATTCAGTCTGTTATTGCCATTAAATTAGCAAATTAAGAGAGAGGTTTGCTGTCTTAAAAGCGTGAATTAGTATTTTGAACAGTTATAATCGCTGCTGGTAAAAATATGAAAAGAAATAACGCGAAAATGATAAAAAACAAAGAAGGGCTCCGATTATGTGAACCGGCCCTGAATATGTAAGTCGGCACCGATTGATGAGGGCTTCCTTTCACAAATTTAGTTTTCTGCTAGAAATTACTAAATACATAAGCTCTGTTTTCCCGGAAGTATCCTTCAGCCCAAAATTCAATTCATTTGTTCGATGGAACGTGACCGAATTTATAACAATACAAAGGACTGATATTGTCACAATTGAAAAATACTGTCTAACATTAGTCTATCTAAATTTTGAAATACATGTACTTTTGTGTAGCTTTCGATTTACCGAATGGTCTGTACCGGTATGTTACATTTGTAATGCTTCCGTCGTAAGTGCAGCCAACACATAAACACGTATAATGTAAAATGTTTGGCATCTTCGGAACGCTGTGTGGTCTTCAAATAGTCATTAAAAAGCTAAACAGAAAATGTAATGCACCTATTGTAGCAAAAAAAAAAAAAAAAAATGAGTCTGCATATAAATATTTGATTTTTTTCCCCAAACTACACACGCATATAACAGATGCCTGATTACTCTGGCAATAACCACTATTCCTTTACAAGTAAGAGAATATAAGAAAATGTCTACATACAAACGCTTGCATTATGCAATTCATTACGCATTCATCAACGTACCGGTAATTGTTTACACTTGATAACGTAACATGAAAAGTGTGGGTGTAACAATATGTATCAAACTTATGTTATAACTATTAATTAATTCATTCATTCAAGCATCCGTGCATTCATTCAGTCATTAGTTCATAATCAATTTGTGTATCTTTTGTTTTCTATCTTTAGCGTTGGTGGGAGTGGGCGACTGAGTGATTGGGTGGGTGAGTGATCACCTTATATATAGGGAGAACAGGCTGATATAGTTAAATTGAAACATAATGTCTTACACATTAACAATTCGGGTAACAATTTTACGCTAGGCATAAATTACAAAAAAAGAACAATGTTGTCTTCTTCACAATCTCTGGTACGAGCAGTAAAGTTGTAATTTGGACCTCAAATCAATCAATATTCGTGTCCACGTATCTTACCAAAGAAGCTAAGGGTTAGCGGTCGCGTTTGTGAACGGACAAGTTTAATATTGCAGTGTAATTGATTGTGTTTAAGCAAACTCATGACGGACACATTGTAAATGTGTTACATCATTTTTCCATCCACTGCAGATTTTATTGCTTTTTCAAAATTCATATAGCATTCGTTGGAAAAATGGTGTCATGTAGCATTTACAATGCGTATAACGTTGGTTTGCTTACACGTCTAAGTTTGAGTTTGTTGTTCTTTTTTTGTAACTTACGCCTAAACATAAAATTCTTACCCGAAATGTTTATGTGTAAGACAGTAGGTTTCAGTTTTACCACATCAGCATGTTCCCATTATCACTCACTCACTCACTCACTCCGGCCCATTTTCAAGGTAACAGAGATAGAGAACAAAAGATATACAAATGGGCAATGAACTAATGACTGAATGAATGCACGACCGCTTGAATGAATGAATGAATTAATTGTGATTTCTTAAATTTGATACATAATTTTTGCACTTACTCTATTTTCAATTTATATTTTATGTTGATGAATGCATTATAAATTGTATAATATATATTCATGTAGGTATGTAGACCATTCAAACGTGTTGCTTGTATTTTCTTCTCTTCTCTTACTTGTAAAAGAATGGTATTTAATCCCAGAGTAATCGGGCTTCTGAAATATGCATGTATAGTTGGATAAGATTTTTGTTTCGCAAAAACATCAAATATACTTTGCAGGCTCATTCTTTTCATTCATTCATTCACTATCTCTGCCACCTATCTTAGCAGAGATAGTAAATGAAAAGAATGAGTCTCTGCTACGATAGGTGCATTCCATTTTCTATTTAGCTTTTCAATGACTGTTGGAAGACCACATAGCGTTCCAAAAATGCCAAATATTTTTCATTATATGAGTTTATGTGTTGGCTGCACTTACGACGGAAGCATTTCAAATGTAACATATAGACCATTCAATTAATCAAAAGCTACACAAAAGTATTTTCAAAATTTAGATAGACTAATGTTAGACAGTGTTTTTCAATTCTGACAATATCAGTCCTTCACGAGTATTGCCATAAATTAAATTCTGTCTCGTTCCATAGAACAAATGAATTAAATTTGGGATTGAACAAAGCTTATGTATTAAGTAATTTCTAAAATAAAACTAAATTTGTGAAAGGAAGCCCTCATCAATCGGTGCCGACTCACATATTCAGAGCCGGTTCACATTATCGGAGCCCTTCTTTGTTTTTATCATATTCACGCTATTTCTCTTCAATTCTTTACCAGCAGCTATTATAGCAGTTCAAACTACTAATTCACGCTTTTGGGAAGCAAACCTCTCTCATATTTGCTGATTTAATGGCAGAAAAAAGACTATATCTAGGTTCTTGACGTATTATTTCGGCTACGGTCAACCCACGGCACAAATGATTCAGACAATACTGTACACATTCCGCGGCTTTCCGTAGTGTAGAAAACACGTTGAAAGACTTGAGCATTGTATGACATTCTCCTTTTTTGGAATTTCAAAGACGTAAGAACACATAATTATAAAGAATGACAAGTTTACCTGTTTTTCAGTTGTTTTTGAGCCGACAATTTCGGAATCGAAAGACCAACACAACATTTTCCCTCGGAGCCATTGGCTCCGAATATGAAGTTTCCTACCCGTGGGTAATGTGTTGCATGCTACAACCATTTTGCTAGCGAAGAGGTCACTTGGTATGATCTGGAAATTATTTGTAACTAAACATCACCGTGGATAGACGATACGAGTCGCATGCAAGAACCGTGTCACCAGGTTAAAAGTCATTGTCACAGTTCTCACTTGATTCCGTGAGTTATCTCCCATAGCTGTTATATTGTGTGCAGGCCATAACATATTGACATATTTTAATGATACTTTATCAAGTTGTAAAGGTTATTACTCTGATTCCATTTTCAAGTTATCTCCCATGGTTGTTTAATTTTCATACTGTCAAAACTCCTCTACCAATTGAGATATTTTGGTGATAATGAACAGGAATGCTTAGGACATCAAGGAGGAGATTTGCACTTAAGTATCTCTGGCTTGCTCCATCTATTTCAGTGATCTCCCCTGGTGGTAAAATCTTGTACAGGCCATGACTCTAACCACTGGAGTCATTTTAATGGAAGTTAGTAGAACTGCTATGAATATTAAATAGGGGTGTCTCGATAAATAAGGATAATTCTGACCTTAGTGTTGGAGTTATCTCCCTTACTTATACTTCGAATGCAGATTATCAGCAATGCATGCAGCAGGCCGTATATTTCTCTTGACTTTTTTTATTATTTCTTGAAAATTATTTTCTAACAAACACAAAGGTGAGTTCCCTAGACTTACGCTTCGAGAGTTATCGTCTTTGCAGGCAACTGCCCTTTTCATGCCCCTGCCATAAAATGGCAGATGGGCATATAGGGTTAGCCCTGTCTGAGTGTTCTTGGAAAAGGTGGTGTTCATGTCCCGCCCTTAACTTTGATGTACATTGTTGGATTTTAAAACAATTAGGCAAACATGATTGCCATGAACAGACAACATGTTGCGAGCAAAACCGTGCTGCCAGCTCAAAGGTCAAAGTTACAGTGCTTGGCAAAAGTTTTGTAAACAGTGCTTGGCAAAGATTTTCGCATATGCAGTGTATATAGGTCCTTGTCTGAGTTTGGAACTATACTATGACTGTGACCTTTGCCATGTTGCGGGGGCATCCGTATCTGCGTCGGTGCCACGTTTCTAGTCTTACAATATTTTCAAAACTCTTTTTCCTGTCAAAATGTAGGATTGTTTGGTTGAGGGTTAATAGAGGAATCAAGTAAGTAACACATAGCTAATACTTCAGACGTACACATATATCTAAGCACCGATAAATTTAAAAGAAGTCCTCTGAAAACAATGAGAGAAAAGAAAAACAAATAGCTTTGGACCAGCAATTTTGTAGCCATTTTAACAATGTTTTCTTCTCTTTCAAAGAAAACTTGATAGCATTAAATTTGTTGTTCACAGCTGCTTTCAATATGGTTGAGCTTTTCAAATATCGTATAGTAGACGGTTAAAGATATGTCGTATAGTAGACGGTTAAAGATAAATTTACTTGTGACAAAGGACACTTTAAGCATAGAAGGACTTGGAAAATACTCTTAGCACTGGGGTCCAAAATAATATTTGCCAAACCATTTTTTCCCTGCGTCTATGCTTTGTTCACAAAAGATTTCATCAAGGACAAAATGGCATCTATATATGGTTCAAATCCAATACAATTCAATTCTTTATTGCCTCCTTATCAGAAGATATTGAAATAGTACATTTAAATAAACCAATCTGAGAAAAGTGCAGGTGGTAAACAGTAATTTAGTGTGTACAGTTTAACATGATAAACGGATATTTGAGGAACTGATGAAAAGATTACATGTACAGGGAAAGAAAAGGAAGGAATGATAACAATCACAAGTTTGACGAAAAACAAAGTGTACGTAAGTCTCTCGACAGGTATTATCAATCAGTCTGTTTAGTATGGTTCAATGCAGCGCACAATGTATTTGTAGCAGGCTTGCAGGAAATCATGTTCAATGCTGCGATCTAAAAACTGGTGGAAGCGCAGCGCCAGTGATGCGTAGCGACCAGGTGAAGCTCTCCAGAGAGTCGAGCTCGTCCGCTATTGCATTGTCGAATACCGACCTCGATTTTCTGGAAAACTCCGCCCGTGCCCTTTCCGTTACAACGCACGCTGACAGAAGATGCACCTTTTTTTCTAAGTAATGGGCATTGCATTTTTGGCATATAGCATTGGTAAAATGAATCGATTGAGCCCATAGCTTGGCCACGGTACTTTGAATGACCCTAAAACTACTTCGGTTTGAAGTTTTATGAACAATGCTCTGTTAAATTTCGGGCTTGCCCCTTGTCCTAATAGTAAGTATTCAAAGACGCCACATTGATTTTGGGTGAACTTGTATCATCTTACTTTGAAAAGATAAAAATCAAAGTGGGAAAAGGAGAAAATGTTGGTAACCAGCATTTTCTCCTTTTCCCACTGTGATTTCAAAAGCATTCTTCTTTAAGGTTACTAAAATACAGGATTGTATGGCAAAGTGTGAAGAAACCATTTTAGAAAGGTATTAATCAAAGGTGTTTGCAGCCAACGAACAAAGTTAGAATTTGTCTTTGGGTAAAAGACATTGAGAGAAGAGGAGGTAAGGCTGGTGACGAGCATTTTCCCTTTTCCCATATTTTTTCAAAGGGCTCATCCTGAGCAAAAGCTTTCTGCGCCTGGTTCTTTAGACAAACTAGGGATCGTTTCTTTAAGGGGTTAAACGAACAAAATGTCAGGGTCCATATTCACCAACGATTCTTAAAAATGTTCTTGGTTTTATTGTCTAAGATTTTCTAAATTTGAAAGTAACACAACTTCTGATTGCCAAAACCGATTGGCATATTCAATCTGCTCTTACCACTGGACTTATAAACACTATGTGAGGAAACAGTCAGTGGTTTCAGGAGAATGTTGTGTACTGACGAGGAATTGTCAGAAACACATTGGTAGGTGTACTGACTGTCGCAACATACTGAAATGCTGTTGAAAATGTCCTTTAGCCCCTATTAATCACTCTTCTCTTATCAAGATACTTCGGATGAAATAAAACACATTTTATTGTATCGACACACCCACATATATGTAAGTTAGTTGAATTGTTGCTTCAGTGAGTAAAAAGACATAGTAAAACATTTCTATTATTTGAAACTATTCTTAGCATAACAAATAAGTATAATATTGAGGGGAAAAAAAAACAGGGTGGTATTTACACCAACACTAAGAGTATTTACCATAATTTAGCTATAACTAGCCATGCACAATCCAATAGAAAAGCATGTGGGACGAACAAGCCCAAACGAACAAGCCCAGGGACGTACAAACCCAGGGACGAACAAGCCCGGACCGGGCGGTCAGGAGACAAAAATTTTGTGTTTGATTGCGCCAATAGAAGGCCATAGCGGGCTAAGCTATTTGCAATAAAAAAAAAAAGAAGTATTTCCACGATCGATGGCCTTACGAAGTTTATTTTAATACGCCATTTTCAATTACATACTAGTATCTGAGTGCTATCGAAACACTTATTTGTCTGAGAATTCATTCCGTTTTGCACAAACTACGATGCATGAATTTCAAAATGCCCTATTGAACTCAGAGTTGCAATGTCTTCGATAAATGCCACAAAAATCAACCTAAAATTAGCTCTTGAATTTCCCACCAGTCATGAAAAATATCATCAGAAAGCAAGCTGGGGTGTTAAATAAAGCATATAAAAATGCCAAGAATTCACCCCTGGGAATGCGGTGGAAGGTGGCATTCTCCTACACCCCTCTAGCACAAATATGAATCCACGTAAATAGAGGCTGAGCGACGCTTCATGTGGATAGCTTTCATATACTTGTGTCAAATACTTCCGCCTTTTCTTTTTGTCTCTCTTGTACCATAACGTGAGCAATAAATCAAACTCACATTTTGATACTGCTGACGTTTGAAAAGCAACACATACATAATATACATACATAATTGGCGGAAATTCTGACGGTAAGATGATAAGACTCATTTACAAATTTCTGTCATTACTGCAAAAGTTATTTTACAGTTTCGTCATGTGAACATATTTTATTACAAACAACTTGAGGATTGAATTGTTTCACAGTATCTCAACAGGGACAAATGAATGCATCTATCAAAGGTTTAGGAGCCTGAGTAATAACAATATTATTGTCGCCTTATTCTCAGGTCTTCGAAACATCGTGGAGGACAATGTTTTAAATCATGGGCTTATGCTAGTTATTATACCTATCCTCGGAAAGTTTTGGAACTTTTTCCTTGTGTAATAGCTGTATGTACCGCAGTTATTTTTTAATTCCTTCTGCCCGCATGTCCAAGCAGCTGTGATATATATCCATTCATTTTGTCAGTCTACTGTCTTGGATTGAAGTTTGTGTTGCGTATTTATATTGTTTGTTTCTTGCTAACTCAAGCACCGTTTTGCCATTAATTTATTGGTTGATTGATTGACAGGTTAATTCTTCTATAGATTTATCCACTTGTTCACTCAATCAATAAATTTATTTTTGGCGTCTGCTCATTTATGTCTTGCTCCTTGATTATTTTGTTCTTTATTATTGTTTGGCCTGTTTTTGCCTTGCATTTCGCTTTCGTTGCAAGGTTTCCAAACTTGATTCACATTTTCTCTTTATTTTTGTATAGTTTCACTCCTTTGTTTTGAACATTTGGATTTATACTATGTGCTCCCGCATTCTGATCAGGGAAGGGGCTTTTGCATTTTCGTCGCTTTACTGCAAGGGTCTTTTTCTGGTTGGGGTTTGGCAGTACATTGGCTCTCTTTCTAGCCATATACCTTTTTTTTATTATTCTCTTTTTTCATTCTTTTCTTATCTTTTCATTTTTCCATTATTGTATAATGCTCGCCAATTTGGCGGAAAAACAATAAAATAATAATAATGTAAGAACGCTTGGAGGTAACGACCAACGAGTGTAAATTTAAATGCATTTTAACCATTTACCGAACGACAAAATCTTAGACTTGTCACAACTGGAAGCAATTGCAGAGACATATCATATAAAAGTTAAACAATGGGATTTGTCCTTGAAAGGATAGAAAACATTG
The DNA here is from genome assembly GCA_945859785.2 of Tridacna gigas. Taxonomy (NCBI): domain Eukaryota; kingdom Metazoa; phylum Mollusca; class Bivalvia; order Cardiida; family Cardiidae; genus Tridacna; species Tridacna gigas. Next base: position 17,120,479 of record OX244031.2, read on the forward strand.
TGGGCAAAGGAGAAAATGTTGTTAACCAGCAGTGTTTCCTTTTAAAAGAATTGTTTCAAAAGCTTTATTCTGCAGGGTCATTGAAACTTGCTAAAGGGTTCTGTGTTAGAGTGGAATCGATAGGTTTCTTATTTGTCTATCCCTTTAACTCTTTCGCTGCCAACTAAATGGAGCCGACTTTTCCAGAGGTCTATAAGTATCTGTTTCGTTTCAATTGAACATGTTTTCAGTTGAAGATTAGCATCAGATAGCGGACGGTATAGATCCAAGATCAGATTGCACGTTTTGTGCAGTTTGATCTTGATCTACGCCGTCCGCAAAAGCTATACAAGGCGACTTTGGCGGTGAAAGATATGAAAAACGGTTCAATACATTTTTAGCTCACCTGAAGTGCTCAGGTGAGGTATTTTGATCAGTCGTTGTCCGGCGTCCATCTGTCCGTCTGTCCACAATTCCTTTAAACATCTTCTCCTCCTAAAACGGTGGGCCAATCATGTTAAAACTTGGCAGGCATGTTCCTTGGGTGAAGCTCTACCAAAGTTGTTAAAAGAATTGGATTAACCCATTAACTCTGGTTGCCACGGCAACAAAAAAGGGGAAATTTACAACATCTTTAAAAATCTTCTTGTCTGAAACTAGAAAGCCCAGAGCTTTGATATTTGGTATGTTGTATCTTCTAGTAGTCCTCTACCAAGTTGTTCAAATGATGCCCCTGGGGTCAAAATCGGCCGGGCCCCAGGGGTCACAAATTTGGGCAAAATCATATATAGAGCAAACTTAGAAAATCTTCTTGTCTGAAACTAGAAGGCCTAGAGTTTTGATAATTTATATGGATCATCTCCTGGTGAACCTCTACCAAGTTTGTTTAAATGATGCCCCTGGGGTCAAAAAATCAGCCCTGCCCCAGGGGTCACAAAATAGGACATAAAGGTATATAGAGTGAACTTTTGTTTTGACTCATATTTTGAAAACTATACAGAGTTTTTACATCGAACTTGTAACATCTGTCAACCACCATTAGGAAATGTAGGACAACAAGTTTCACCCAGATTGACCAAGCAACACCACATTTATATACCTTTGTATTTTTTTAATTGCTGTGTCATGGAAAAAGGGGGCTTGACGTATATTTTCATTGTGGACCAATATCTCTTTAACTACAGGACAAAATGTCATGAAACTTCATCTTTATATTGTTTATTACAAGCCACAAACAATAGTTATTTGTTTTTATTTCATGAAATGCCATGTCATGAAAAAAGGGGGCTAAATGTTTAATTTCATCATGGACCAATGACCATCTGTTTGTCCGTCTTTCAGGACAGATATCTTCTAAAATCCTTGACAAAAACTAATAGAAATTCATACAGCTGTTCCTAATGATGTCCGTCGATATTTATTGTTTTTTTTTTTCCTTTTTGATATCAAATACGGTCTCGTAGGAAAACGGGCTTCATGTATATTTCTGTTAAGGGTCAATATACATGTATCTTCAACTCAAAATCCTGGACAGAAGTTTGTGAAACTTCATATGTGTGTTCCTTATGATAGTCCGCCAATATCATTATTTTAGCTTTTTTGATTAAATGTCGTGTCATGGAAAAACGGGGCTTCACATATATTTTCATTATGGATTAATATCTCTTAAACTACAGGACAAAATATTATGAAAGTTCATCTTTATGGTGTTCATCACAATCCACAGACAATGGTTAGGCCCATTTGTTAGCTCACCTGAGCACGAAGTGCTGGGTGAAGCATTGTGATTTGTCAGTTGACCTGAAAATTGGTCAGAATGGCTGTCTTGATGAAATCTCGGAGAGTTTGAATTTGGGTCACCTGGGGTCATAAACTAAGTCACTAGGTCAAATTAAAGAAATACCTTGTGGACACTCTAGAGGCCACATTTCTTGCTCAATTGACTTGAAAATTGGTCAGAATGTTTGTCTTGATGAAATCCTGGATGAATTTGAATTTGGATCACGTGGGGTCATAAACTAGGTCACTAAGTCAAATTAAAGAAATACCTTGTGGACACTCCAGAGGTCACATTTCTTGCTTAATTGACCTGAAAATTGGTCGGAATGTTTGTCTTGATTAAATCTTGGATGAGGTGGAATTTGGGTCACCTAGGATCATAAACTAGGTCACTAGGTCAAATTAAAGAAATATATTCTGGACACTCTGGAGGCCACATTTTTTACTCAGTTGACCTGAAAATTGGTCAGAATGTTTGTCTTGATAAAATCTCGACTGAGGTTGAATTTGGGTCACCTGGGGTCATAAACTAGGTCACTAGGTCAAATTAAAGAAATACCTTGTGGGCATTCTAGAGGCCGTATTTTTTACTCAACTGACCTGAAAATTGGTCAGAATGTTTGTCTTGATGAAATCTCGGATGAGTTCGAATTTGGGTCACCTGGGTCATAAAACTAGTTCACTAGGTCAAATTAACGAAATACCTTTTAGGCACTCTAGAGGCCACATTCTGTGCTCGACTGACTTAAAATTAGTGAGAATCTTTGTCTTAATAAAATCTCACATGAGTTCGAATTTGGGCCACCTGGGGTCATAAACTAGGTCACTAGGTCAAATCAAAGAAATACCTTGTGGGCACTCTAGAGGCCACATTTTCTACTCAATTGACCTGTAAATTGGTCAGAATATTTGTCTTGGTGAAATCTCGGATGTGTTCGAATTTTGGTCACCTGGGGTCATAAACTAGGTCACTAGGTAAAATTAGAGAAATGATTTGTGGGCACTCTAGAGACCCTATTTTTTGCTCAATTGACTTGAAAATTGGTCAGAATGTTTGTCTTAATTAAATCTTGGATGAGTTTGAAATTGGGTCACTTTGGACCATATACTAGGTTACTAGGTCAAATTAAAGAAATACCATGTGGACACTCTAGAGGCCACATTTCTTACTCAATTGTCCTGAAAATGGGTCAGAATGTTTGCTTTGATAAAGTTCTGGATGTGTTCAAATTTGGGTCACCTAGGGTTATAAACTAGGTCACTAGGTCTAATTAAAGAAATACCTTGTGGGCACTCTAGAGGCCACATTTCCTGCTCAATTGATTTGAAAGTTGGTCATAATTTTTGTCTTAATTAAATCTCGGATGGGTTTGAAACCAGGTCACCTGGGGTCATAAACTAGTCCACTAGGTCAAATCAGAGAAATTCCTTGTGGACACTCTAGAGGCCACATTTCTTGGTCAATTGACCTGAAAATTGGTCAGAATGTTTGTCCTGATGAAATCTCGGATGAGTTTGAATTTGGGTCACCTGTGGTCATAAACTAGGTCACTAGGTCAAATTAAAAAATATGTTGAGGGCACTCTAGAGGCCACATTTTTTACTCAGTTGACCTGAAAATTGATCAGAACGTTTGTTATGATAAAATCTCGGATGAGTTAAAAATTGGGTTACCTGGGATCATAAACTAGGTCACTAGGTCAAATCAAAGAAATATACCTTGTGGACACTCTAGAGGCCACATTTCTTACCCATTTGACCTGAAAATTGGTCAGAATGGTTGTCGTGATGAAGTCTCGGATGATTTTGAATTTGGGTCAACTAGATCATAAACTAGGTCACTAGGTCAAATAAAAGAAATGCCTTTTAGGCACTCTTGAGGCCACATTCTGACCTAAATTGACTTGAAAATTGGTCAGAATACTTTTCCTAATAAAATCTCAGATGAGTTCAAATTTGGGATACCTTGGGTAATAAACTAGGTCACTGGGTCAAATTAAAGAAATACCTTGTGGAAACTCTAGAGGCCACATTTCCTACTCAACTGACCTGAAAATTGGTCAGAATGTTTGTCTTGATGAAATTTCGGATGAGTTTGAATTTGGGTCACCTAGGGTCATAAATTAGGTTTCACTAGATCAACTTACAAAAATTCTTTGTGGGCGCTCTAGAGGCTACAATTATTACTCAATTGACCTGAAAATTTATCAGCATGTTTGTCATGATAAAATCTTGGATGAGTTCAAAATTGAGTCAAATAGGGTCATAAACTAGGTCACTAGGTCAAATTTATAGAAATATCTCTTGGGCGCTCTAGCGGCCACAGTTCTTGCTCAAATGACCTGAAAATTGGTCAGCGTGTTTGTCTTTGTGATATCTCGGATGAGTTCAAAATTGGGTAACAGAGGATCAAAAGTAAGGTCACTGGGTCACATTGAAGAAATACCTTGTGGGCACTCTAGAGGCCACAATTCTAGCTAAACTGACCTGAAAATTGGTTTACATGTTTTACTTGATGATATCTCGGATCAATCAGAAATTGGGTCTCATAGGGTCATAAACTATGTCACTAGGTCAAATTCAAGAAATGTATTGTGGGCGTTCTAGAGGTCACAATTTTTGCTCAATTGACCTGAAAATTTGTCAGCATGTTTGACTTGATGATATCTTGAATGGGTTTGAAATTGATCATATAGGGTCATAATCTAGGTCACTAAGTCAAATTACAGAAATACCTTGTGGGCATTCTAGAGGCGCCAGTTCTTGCCCAATTCACCTGAACCTTTGTTAACAAGTTTGTCTTGATATTTTGGATGAGTTTGAAATATGGTCACATATGGTCATAAACTAGGTCACTAGGTCAAATTGAAGAAATACATTTTGGACACACCAGAGGCCACATTTTCAGCTCAATTGACCTAACCGTTGGTCAGAATGTTTGTCTTAATAATATATCAGATGAGTTTTAAATTGAGTCATTATGATCCTGGGGTGAAATTTCGCCTATTGACTCAGGTTAGCGATCCAGGGTCATCATGGCCCTCTTGTTTATTTTAATTTATTGGCTTTTACGTAATGTCAAAAGCTAGGGGCATATATTTGCCGGCTAAAACAAAAAAAAATCCGATTCAAAACTGTTGAAATACGAAATTTTAGACTAAAAAGCTATTAATTCTGCACGATTGAATGCCTGAAAATGAAAACATTTGTTTCGAGACAGGAAAACCAGAGCCATAAAATAACAATATTACATTATCAAAAATCCCAGGAGAGGCGACTGAATAGTGATTGTTATTGCATCGAAATTAGAGGCTTGTATTTGCGGAGATTGGTGGTTGCTTGATGGTATCAGATAATGAAAAATAAGAGTAGGGAAATGTTAGGCAAATAATGACATTTGAAGATGTTGATCTTTTGATACTTTGTGACATTTAAATTGTTACAACCAAGAATTTAAACTATCACTGGCAGCGAGTGAACGAGACAGACAGACAGACAGACAGAAATGTTGCTTTACGGTACAAGGAAAAAAAAAAAAAAGAATAGGTGTCGGGACAAAAGAAAATATTAAGACGTTGATCATTTGATCTTTTGTGGCAATAAAATTGTTACAACCAGAAAAGTGTCAAAGCTTCCATTCTCAGAACAATGGCTGGAAAAGTTTGTTTAGTTCACATAGCAGTTTACAACCTCGCTCGCTTTTCAATCAAATTACTAGGCGTAGAAAATAGTGCACGCCGATACAGAAACAGATAATAAATTCAAACAAGATACAATACTGCCACTTTCCTTGTAAAAAATTCAATCAACAGGAAAATTAGTAGAACCAATTTCAATTACATAACTACTTTTGTTTTCAGTGCAATACAACCACTACGCGTTTTCATTTCTTACACACATTTAGGACAAGTAAATAGTGCCGTATTTGGTCAACACTATTCATACGCCTCATTTGTGAGACATTACCGACCATTTTTATTTGCGAAACTAACCGTCAAAATTGGTAATCGTGAGAAAGCTGCGATTTTTATCATCTTTAGACTCAAAACAATATCATTATCTGCAAGGTTCTTTGCAAATATTTTTCGTCCGCAGTGTACCTGTCAAAATATCGAATAGGTTTCATGTAGATTTCAATACACATATGTGTTGGCCTTTGTTTTAACACATTATGAACTATAATTTCTTATACACAGTTATATGATAACAGAAAATGATATTCCGTGGATTCTGAAGACAAGAGGACCATGATGGTCCTAAATCGCTCACCTGAAATGCAACTCAGCTGTCATTGTTATGGCCAGTTGCCTCTTGTTTTTTGCTCTGCACATAAGCCATCGTTCACAGATATGGCCTTCATATTCAGTCTTAATATTGTGATTATACCTTTTTTATGAGTAGGTCCAAAAATAAAATAGATATGCAATGACCTTTTGATAGACAGGCAAATGAAAAGTTGACAACAATTAGACAATAATTGCAGAAAGCAGTTAAAAGACTCAGTGTTTCCCAATAGTGGCACATACCTGGTACGGGTTGACATTTGCGACAGCCCGAAATAGGGTTCCACTTAAAATGATACTCAGGGGACCGAAGGAATCATATCGTTTTATCTGAATATCGTTTTAATATCGTTTTAACTGATGTATATTCTTATAAAAAGAGACCCTGTTGGGACCAAGGGATTAACGTCATTATAAGCAATATATTGTATTAAGCAATATATAAACAAAGTTTACTGTAATTGTTGCAGAGATGCTCAAGAAATTAATTAATATTTTAGCAGATCAGTATTGAGTTGACTCTTTTCAAGATATAATGGTGATCAACCTCTTTCCCACAACCACTTGCAAGAAGACTCAACACCATAATGCTACATGCCAAATATGAGAGCTCTAGCCCTTACGGTTTGGGACAAGAAGATTTTTAAAGATTTCCCTCTTTATCGCTATGTGAAATCTGAGACCAACAAAATATGGCTAATTTTCACACCAGGGCCATAATAGTAAGTGTTTGGTAGAAGGCCACTAGATGATGCTACATGCCAAATATGAAAGCTCTAGCCCTTACGGTTTGGGACAAGAAGATTTTTAAAGATTTCCTTCTTTAGCTCTATGTGAAATCCGAGAACCCACAACATAGGTCCAATTTCCACACTAGGGCCATTATTTGAAGTATTTTGGTAGAGGGCCACTACATGATACTACATGCCATATATGACAGCTCTAGCCCTTACGGTTTGGGACAAGAAGATTTTTAAAGATTTCCTTCTTTATCTCTATGTGAAATCCGAGAACCCACAACATAGGGCCATTTTCAACACTAGGGCCATAATTTGAAGTGTTTTGGTAGAGGACCACTAGATGATGCTACATGCCAAATATGAAAGCTCTAGTCCTTACGGTTTGGGACAAGAAGATTTTTAAAGATTTCCTTCTTTATCTCTATGTGAAATCCGAGACCCCACAAAATAGGGCCAATTTTTAACACCAGGGCCATAATTTGAAGTATTTTGGTAGAGGGTCACTAGATGATGCTACATGCCATATATGAAAGCTCTAGCCCGTACGGTTTGGGACAAGAAGACTTTTAAAGATTTCCTCTTTATCTGTATGTGAAATCCGAGAACCCACAACATAGGGCCAATTTCCACACTAGGGCCATAATCTGAAGTATTTTGGTAGAGGGCCACTAGATGATGCTACGTGCCATATATGAAAGCTCTAGCCCTTACAATTTGGGAAAAGAAGATTTATAAAGTTTTTTCTTTCGGTTGCCATGGTAACCAGAGTTCTTCATGGAATTCAATTCTTTGAAGTATTTTGAAAGAGCATGACCTAAGGATCATTTCTGTGAAGTTTGATTGAAATCTGATTATTAGTTTAGGAGGAGAAGGTTTTTTTTTTTTTGGTCATTGTGAACGGACGGACGGACGGATAGACGACGGACATTGACCGATCACAATAGCTCACCTCGAGCACTTCGTGCTCAGGTGAGCTAAAAAAAAAAGTTATCAAAGTTTTCAACAAAAAAAAAAAAACATTAAGCTCGCCAAAGGCTCGCTTAGTAATGTTTTTTCTAGATAAAATGTCATCTCAGTTGCCAACAAGTTGAACATGATGAATGTTCTTCTATCAAAGATTGAGCTTCAATTGTCCGCAAAAGGTTCGTTGTTTGCGCATTTAAACGCACACCCCATATAGAAAATTTCTAGTCTGTCGTTTTTTATCGTCTGTGCACTTTTACAAGTAACTAACAAAATGAAAGTTCAGATGTTTTATCCTGTGTTGGAAATGGAGCGAAAACATGTGACATGCGAATACACAAAGGACCATCCTTTTAACAAGCAAATGCCTCTTTTCCCAAAGTGTTTTGAATGAGGAAGTCGACTTAGTAGTCTGAAAATGTTTATGTCTACAATACAGGATTGGAGCCTTACCAAAGGAGACATGTGCAATCACTTGTTGCATCAATTACTGTCGTAAATCAAGGTTTCTAAGACTCCATAATTATCAACTCTTAGGCTGCAAAGCGCGATTTATTGCGGCTTTGCAGACAGTGTAGATTAAGATCAAACGGCACAGAACGTGCAGTCTGTTCTTGGGTCAACACTGGCCGTTACGGCAAAATTTGCTCTTGCAAACGCGGCTATGAAGTTGTAATATTTGAGTTCTTTTCATCAGCGAGAAATGTTCATTTAACTAATTTGGCAGCAAAGAGTTACAGGAAATCTTCATCACTTTATAAAACCCGTTATCCTCTGAGTTATAAGAGCGTCCAATCATTTCAGGAAGAGATAAGATTTGAAAAATGGCATTCCACAGCAATCAAATATGGCATTCCACAACAATCAAATAATTTGCAAAAGCCAAAAAATAATTTTCATCATTTGTACACATTCGCGGGGAAATGCAAGTGTGCGACTATAGCTTTTTCTTTCACTAAATTTAGTATGTCAGAAACAATATACGAGGGAATATGAAAAAAAAAAAGTTTTGCACCTCACATAGAAAAAAAAACGAGAGGACCCCCATGCTGATGCCAACGCTCAGCTGTATTTGCTTGATTTTCAGTGACAAAATTAAGTCGAAAAAGGAGAATAACTGTGTCAAAGATACGTTGATGATTATCCGCCCTTGTTTTATAGATTCTCCTTTTGATAGTTAACAACTAGTTCAAATTTGAAGTAAATATTTTCAGTAATAACCCTTAGGCTGCTAACTGCGACTCACTGACCTCTTGCGGGCAGCGTAGATCTAGATCAGACTGTACAGAACGTGTCGCCTGATCTTGGATCTACACTATCCGATCAAAAATACCTTTGAAATAGGAAAAGTTGGGTTTTTAGCATCGGCTTGGAAGTTTCATTTCTTTTATTTAGCAGGATAAGGGATAAAAGAGATTTTCCACGACGACAACGCCGACGCAGACGAAGACAGGGCAATGACAATAGCTCGACGTTTTTATCGAAAACAACCGGAGCTAATCAGAATCAAACTGCGTTATTTTTTCGTCCTAGTCCTCTTACAACTCCATACACTTGTTCCATCTTGTTTGCCAATCAAGTTGATACCCTGTCTGTAGAAGTCTACATCTGCGTCCCACAACCAGCCCTCCACAGCAGCAATCATCATTATCATCATCATCATCCTGACATGGTGTCATATTCTAAACTCTCTCTGCCACGCTGAAATTCCTCCACCAACCGTCTGATAGTTGCAAAGAAAGGGGAAGACTCCCCATATTTGCAACTGTTCATCAATCTGGCAGACTGACCTTCCGGCACCAAAACCCTATCACCGATCTGTACTCAGTTTTACCTATCTTGACAACTCAATCACCCAAGTCAGAACGTGTGACGAAATAATTACAGCCAGAAGTACCTAACTCGTTCATGGACATCAGGTGTGAAGCTTTGTACCCTCTGAATAGAAAAAATTGCCTGAGGCTCAAAACTTTTTGATATACCCTCGTGAGTTCTTCAGTTAACATGCTTTATTGATTGATTGAAAAGTGTTTTACGCCGCTTTCAACATTATTTCAGTCGTATCACCAGTACTAGAATAGTGCTCAGAGGTGTCTCAGTTACCATGCGATGGTCCACAAAAATCATATCAGACAAATACACAGCACGATTCATTATGTTTTGCATCCGATATCAAGGCTCGCCTGAGTGCATGTAAATTTAACAGTGTCTCGTCCATCCGACATGAATGCTCATTATAGAATGAATTATCTATTTGTCATTCGGGTGACACACTTAACTCATCTGCGGGTTCATAATAACTAGATATCACGTACCTTTACTAGCAAACATGCACAGTTTTATTATGTTCTCGTTTACATGTAATTCTTTATTTTCTTTATTTTCCTTATTTTACGCTTTCGGCAGTCGAGAAAGTTAGTATCAGGTCATATTGCAAACGGTTCCAGCTGCTTGTGGCACACATGAAACATTTTGAGTTTATTAAACAAAAAATATATATATATATATAATAACAACATTAACAATTTCTTAAGTTGCCTTTGGCAGATGTATCGTCTTTCAAAGAAACTAACAGCCTTTCAAATGATCAGCATGATTTATTGTCAATACCTTCAATTACTACAGACAAAAGGTATTCAAAGCGCCATTCTACTCATTAAATTAGAAAATAAAGCATAAGATTTTAACGCTTTAATTCCCAGTTACAAATAATATGACAGTTTTAAAAGCAGATATTTTAAATGATCGTGGATAGCTTTCTGTCGCAATAATTAGTTTTGTTTCCTGAATTTATGGTATAATTATAAATTTTTAAAAAGATGGGAACGTGTGCAATTATAATTCAATTGTTCTGTAACTTGAATCATGTTTTTAGCGATGAATTTTCCAAGATAACGTTCTCCTTTGTTTGTTTGTCTTTGCATACATGTAGGTATGTGCTACGTTGAATCCTATCTGGAGTTTTCTGTTTTTGGTGAAAGAATGGATAATTTACGGCGAAAAAAAATCGCATTGCAGCCGTAAACTTACACGTGATTGACTTTGTAAAGAATTTCACTAAATTTTACTTTTTTAATACCTTGTTTGTTAGACATTTGCTTGCTTCGTAAGTCGAAGGCTCTGTCCAATCTGTCTGTTACTCTTACTTATTTGTTATTGCTCTCACAGATATATATGTTTTGCTTTTGCCTCTTGTAAGAAGCACAGATACCTTGAAGATAGCTTTACGTACTTATATGCAATAAATGCTTTTGACTATGGCTCTGTCACGGATGTCTGTACACTTTTATTTTTGTTACTTTTACCTGTACCATATTTTCTCCATATTTTCTCCATTGAAGTTGTTGGTGCCCGTGGCTGTTGATGACCTTGCCTATTCGTTATCGTTGACTCCCTGTTTTCTTTCAATTCAGTCTTTTTACGGTCTGATTTTAGATTTAAACCCGTCGCTTGTGTCACCAAGCATGTAAGATAAAATCCTTTCTGAGTTTCGGCTGATTGTACCTCCAGCCGTCGAAAGAAGTTGGCCTTATATATTTCGAGCTACAAGAGTTAACAAACTCAGTTGTTTCGTTCGGCATTTTTCTTTACAATTGTTACACGCTCACGTTTTCTGAGAGAAGTACAGAGCGTCACGTGATATACTGTTATATCAGTATAATTATGCCATAAATACAAGCCATACAAATTGATATGGATAATGCCTCTAATTCACATGATATCCGTTCTGCTACGGAAGAGATGACAATAGGCGTTTCCCTCTAACACGACACACATATTATACGTCTGTCAATTTAACTCTTTACCAAACTGCAAATTTTTTGACTTGTCTAAATTTAAAGGATTTGCTGAAGACATATTCAATTTTTGCTTCCCTCATTTTTGTCCATCTCTTATAAGGTAGATAACATTGTAGGAAAAAGGAGAAAATGCTGGTGACCAGCGTTTTCTCCTTTTTCCGCAATGTTTCAAAGGCCTTCCTCTCCTAGGGCAGTTAAAACTTGGGATTGTTTCTTGAAGGCTTGACTATTTGTTAGCTGATACGCTGAACATTTTCACTTGATGCCTTTATCAGTTTTGAAAGTGATATTCGTATTTTTAGTATCATACGAAAAAGAATGCACTAAATTTAGCAAGGCAATCGATAAATGCGGAAAAGAATGAGAGAAAGTGGTTCTATCACATGATCATTAACTGTCTTCGATTCCTAGTATGTGGGACCCCTTTAAATACGTGAGCCATGTTCTGTGAAAAGAAGGCTTTATGCATCTGCGGAAAGTATCGACCCAGGTCAGCCTGCGCAGTCCGCGCAGGCTGACCTTGGCCGAAAGTTTTCGCTATTGATCAATTTTCTTTTTATCGAAGGACCAGTCTACCTCAGTATTCAGTCTGTTGTTGCACAAAATGGACTTTACGGGTCAATGATCATGTGTTGACTTGCTTGGTATCATACATCACGAAGATGCAATAAGCCCCCTTTTGCCAGAGGCTGGCACACGTTTAAGATCGAGGATGTCATATCTGGAATCACATAGCCAATCGAAAATACCTGAGTGGGAAAGCTTTAAAGGCCATGAACATAGTTCGTATTCGCATCATGAAATTTAATTGAAAGCCAACAGATTCATTACACCTTTTTTACCACTTTTACCCCTCCATTGTTAAGTTATGGAAGTCCGATCTGGAGCTTCAATAAGCCTAAGATCTAGAACGCATTCATCTGAAATTTCTTAAAAGCCTCATCGGAGTTAAAAATCTTCGAGTAACGCGGCTGTTTATATTGAACTTGGATGGCATCCACTTTACATTAACAGATTTATTATACTGCAAAGAAATTTCTCGCGATCTGATTGGATAATATGCTCCGAATATGTAGTGCTGTACACTGTCAGCTCCCAGGGTACACCTCAGCAATATCAAAGATGGCAGCGTCGGATCGTCATGAAAACAAACCGTGAAGTGTTAAAGGAAATGCATTATAACGTTTAAAACATAATAATGAACCAATGGTCGTTTGAAACAAATAATGGTCATTTACTTTTGCCAACAAATCATGAAATGAATTACCTTAGAGTTATTTAATCCATGTTTAAATAAAAATGATTGAATGTCTATCGCAGTGACTTCATGCGCCAAACTGCACGTTTTACCTAGGTTTCAGTGATGTCAGTTTTCAGTGACGTCATTTTTCACGGGCGACATGATATGCCACAGCTGTGAACAAGTTTCTAAGTCCCCTGCCACCTGACCGCACGACAAATAATGTAGCTACAAATACTGGTTTAAATCATTGTCCACGAAATAATATCAGTTGAAGATATTTTACGGACAGCTACTTGATCATTGAAGCAAAGGTATAGGAAACTGGCTGAAACAAGATATTTTATGCAACAGTAGCTACCTCAATGTATGAGAAGAAAATCCATGGAATGTAGATCAAGATAAGTTCCCGATGCATTTTAAACAAAGACTTATCGATAGCTTTATACAAAGAGTACTTTCAGATTTGGAAGCTAACAGAGTATTGTCGCTATACAAAGTAATTAAACCGAACTTTGGTTGCGCACTGTACCTCGACCGTATTCGTAGTATGTGTTTCAGGATACAACTGGTCAAAACACGTTAACATCTTACCTATCCTCTACATTTGTCCACTATTTTTATTTTTCATGCAATATTTAATTTCAATAATTCTTCCTAACTGCATAATCATGTTACCTTTGTTTTGCATACGATTCGTCATTTTTTTTATCCATTACACGATACGCAGACTGATAAATGGTTAATGCTCTGGCAAAAGGGGGCTTAATGCATCTCCATGATGCATGATAACAGGCAAGATATCACATGATCATGGATCCATACAGTCCATTTTGTCTAACAAGAGACGTAATCATGAGGTAGACTGGTCCTTTCATATGCTGGAAATTGACCAATAGCGAAAAGTTTCGGCCCAGGTCAGCATTCCTGGACTGTGCAGGCTGACCTGGGTCGATAATTTTCGCAGATGCATTAAGCCCCCTTTACACAGAGCACGGCTCATATATAGATATCCGAATGACTGTGTAACGATTTTTTTTTTTGTGACATGTATGTGAGAGATTGTGAGTGTGTCACGTATCGTTTTCATTATAACTATTATCATATTGTCTGACGAAAAACTTTGCAGTTTGAATCAGATAAATTCATGCATTCATTCCTCCCATTGGAAAACGACCGAACCGATTTTTAAACATCAAAACTGCATCTTGTTACTTAATGCAGCCGACTAGTTTCTTTACTCTTGTGGGGTGAAAATATTATTTAGCAGTACTTATTAGTGTTTTTACAAGAACTTTATGTACGGGGAAAAATAAAAAGAAGGTCCCTTGACTGATTAACACATAGACGGATGCATGAATGAAATAGTTTTCTGTTCAAAGCCGAACCCGACATGAGACAAGGGGGTCGCTGGTTTGAATCCCAGCCTCGGCCAATTTCTTTCCGAGGGTTGATGAAAGTCATTGCGACAGCATTTATTCCCCTCTCACCGCTGATCATTGTTTCGACGATACTTATGTGGGAAAGCGGCTAAAGGCTTTGGAAGAATGTTGTACATAGCATTGGTTACAGAATCTCCAGGAAAGCATGGATAGGTGCACTGGCCGCCAATATATTTATATATGAAATGGTGTAGGTAGTGGTGTTAAACACAGTACAAACAATCATCTTCTGTGCTAGTAGGTGACTTCGTATTCAACTCTTCTGAATTCAATTCTCGCATGGAAATGTACAAGCAAAGCATAAGGAACTCAGGAAACACAAAAATAGTTGAGCTGCTGCCGTGATGAAAATTACATAGATTTGGAAGCGATGCAAAATACCATACAAACAAAAGATTCCTTTATTCTTTACCACACGGGAAAAAAGGTAGACATGCCAAAATTGAAAGCATTTGCAGACGACAATATAAATGTGGCTCAAACGATGGAATCAACGTTGGGATAGAACACATTGTGGAAAAATGAGAAAATACTGGTTACCAGAATATTCTCCTTTTTCCACAATGTTTCCAAAAGGCTTTTTTTCTGAGGGTCGTCAAAAGTCATCATTTAGTACTTTAGTAATGTAGCACATTACTCACACAATCGCGTGTTTTAACAACCCTGAGGAAGACGGTTTGGAAAACATTTTGAGAAGAGGAGGAAATGATTAAAAACACAATTTTCTTCTTTTCCCGCAGTGTTCAATCCTTTCAGAGACAAAGCCGATCATAGGAGTTACATTTATTCTGGCGTCGGCAAATGCTTTGAATTTGGACGTGTCAAATTTTTAATGTTTTGTGACGAGTTGATCAATGCATCAAATCGTTTCTTCTGCACACGAACGAAATCAAAATCGACCATTTTAGACTGTCGTTGCAGTTTATAGAATGATGAACGCCATGATCTATCCGCCCGTGAACTTTCTGAAAAGGCTACACTAACATAAATATTATTCTTTTTTTACATCTTCCTGTAAGTACCTTATACCTTATGATATATGAATCTAGTAAATATTTCCCTCTCTCTCTCTCTCTCTATGTATGTCACTGTTGACCATTGTTAATCTGAAAAACATAGTATGGGGTAACATGATGTACACTATCATGTACAAGTGAAATAAAAATATCTCTCTATCATAAATCTTAAGGTTTGTATAATTGCACTGATAACATCTGTAGACACATCCTGTAACGTCGATACCTGACGCTATTATCTGGTCATATAAATCAACCGGTCGCTAATCAGAAATATAGCCTGTCAAAAACAGCTGATAAAATGGCGGTTATAAGCATTCAGAGAGTTTGCATAATATGCAAAACACACAACCCGATACGCTGTTAAATTTTATGTATTACTTTAGTATAACGACAATAACGTGCCACTTGGTAAGGGTTAAACCTAATGATTATTTGGCAGAAATGTACATAGTAAAACATAAGTAAACCTTATGAACAATAAACGTCATATTTACGGCATCCCGCACCACTGTACAGTTCTATGCGTATATGTGACATTGTTTTAAGACTGAAACGATAAGAAATTAATGAAATTTCAGCTTCATTCCATCGGCCAGCAGGCCTCCAGATAAAAGGGAGTGATAGTATTCTAATTCCATTACTTCGCTTCCAAACCCGATGTTGTGGTACTCATTAGAATCGTCTCGATGAGACGATTCTAATGAACACCTATAACATAGGGTTAAGTGGAGAGTGATTAATATTTTCAATTTTGAAATCAAAATCACTCCCTCTATCTGGAGCTCTGAACCAGTATTGTACTAGATGTAAACGGAATGAATCCTTGCAAAACTGCAATCATTTTTGAGGCATAATTTTGATTTCATTGGTTTTTGCAGTTTAGCAGTGGGGTTTATTCCCCGAACGCCTACCACTATAAAACAACATAGGATGTGAATGGGGGATTAGGGGATTCTATTGGGGGAACAGTTGTGACGATAAACTACTAGTAAGTAGTATGTATTTGGTTTAAAGGTAAAATTAAAAAAAGCTAGTTAATATTCTTGACCGCTCGGGTAGCTCAGTGGTTAGCGTATCTGACTCGTAACCTGTTGGTTGCGAGTTCGATACCCGAGTGAGGCAAACTTTCTATCCGGCGATTTTTCGCCTCTCACCTCCGATGCATGTGGAAAAAGGAGTCGGTGGCTTTGGAAAGAAAGTTGTGTCAGTGCTGGTGTGAGAAAGCCAGGAAACACATGGATATGTCACTGACCGCCATGATATGACCTGAGCTGTTAAAATGGCGTTAAACTCCAAGACAAACCAATTCATATTCCTTTTAATCTTGTTCTTGATTTAAAAAAAAAAAAATCTGGTCAAGCTAATTTAATATTGTATCTTGAATTTAAATGAACAAATTATCAATCAAATTATGATATTTATTATTATACTGATGGTTATTATGATACTTGTAGAGGTAAACAGTGTGACAAAGGGAGTCATTGCTCATTATGAACTATGGTTACATCATCATACTGAATGCTTTTGATGTAAAACTAAACATATAAAACGGACATATAGAAGAGTAAGCAATGTGGCAAAGAAAGCTAATGCTGTTATGAGCTATTATATACTTATGACTCAATCCTACTGACTGATAACATATAATACACAGAAAACAATGTGACAAGTAAGTCACTGCTGTTATGGGCAATAATTTGTTATACTGATTTCATTTTAACCTCAGCAAAACACACAGAACAAAGGAAACAGTAAGACAAAGATTATTGCTCATATAATCGATAGTTACTTATCACTCTGTTTTCCCTTTTAAGCAAATTCAAAAGTATACAAGTAAAACTTGGGAAATTAAGCAATGTGACAAAGTGTGTGGATTTTTTTTTTACTTTTTTCCCTTTTGAAGTCAGGCTTATAAGTTTGATCAGAAGTAATCTGGAATGGCACATTACATTAATTATTATCATCATCTAATTTGTTCTAATTTGTTTACTAGGTCCCAAATTTGTCATTCAAATTTGAGCATTTTTGAAGTCTGAAATGTGGAAATGCAAACACATTTTATACCTGTTATTTTCTAATTGATTCTCATTCATATACTAGAAACCATATTTTATATTGAAAATTGAGCAGTTTTGAAACTTTTGATGAATCCTTTAATTTAAAATGCATTGTCAGATTGATGCTGTTTCATTAATATTTTCATATCTTTACCAGCACAAATTTCAGGATCAGTGCATATCTATATCTGTACAATTCTAAACATCAGTACCCTTCAGTAGGCCTCCTAATCCCCCTCCCAGATAGTTGTGAATTCAATCTAGTAGGCTTCAGAGATCACACCAGCAGTGGGGAGTTAGCAGTATTCTGCCTGATAAGATATACTTCTAAATACATACCTATAACTCCAAACTCGATACAACTTTCATTAACAGTTGATATTACTGTTTGTTTTTGGGAATACGTGCTTAAAACCACGAACCATGATGAGATAATATAAACATTATCGAGTTGGGTTTATAAATTATCTCGTTACGGTGCGTGATTTTAAACCTGTTATCCCAAACATAAACAGATAATGAAACGCTTCCCGAGTAAGAGCTATACATATACATATGATTATCTCTTATTAGGCCAAAATGATGTCAATTGTTTCTCGCATTTCAATGTAGGCGAACCAAATGAATTTTCTGACCATTCTTATTTAGAAATAAGCATTAAGTCAGTTAAACGTAATAAGCCAAATATACATAACCAAAATGAAAATCCATCTATCAAATGGGATGATCAAAAAATAGACGAATTTAAGAATACTGTCGCTATGAAAGCAGATGATTTTTTTAATTTTAGAACTCTCACTCCAATCGGAAAATTGTGATGTTAATTATATCTCAAAAAAGCTAACGGATATTCTATATGATTGTTCTCAGTCGGTTTTTGGCTTAAATGCGAAAAGTCAAAACTGTTGTTATCGATCACAGAATAAAAAGCCTTGGTTTAACCAAACATGCCATGAAACTAGACACAAATTCAATTTGGCTAGAAATCGCTTTTTGAGAAATAAAAACGACGATAATTTAGGTAACGCATATCTAGAAGCAAAGAAGCATTATAATACAACTAAACGTTCTGCTAAGACAAATTTTAATTCAAAGCAAAAAAATACTTTGACACAATTAAGTCAATCTAACCCCAAATTATTTAATTGTTTTTTAAGCAAAATAAAAAGCCAATATAAATGTAATCGCGATTATGCAGAAAATCACGAAATTGATGAACTGTATGAACATTTTCAATCTCTCTATAGTGTAGAATATGATCCACATAATTTAGGAATTGATCTAAATATCACTAATCGCAACATTTCTGAAAACGAAGAAAATACCGACGAGGATCTCGATAGGGAAATAAGTATGCTAGAATTAGAAAAGGCTATATTTTCGCAAAAAATGGCAAAGGCAGTGGATTAGATAATCTTATCGCTGAAATTTAAAAACATGCATTTCCTGAAATATCTCCATTTTTGTTAAAATTATTTAACCGTATTTATCAGACTGGAACATACCCTACAGAATGGGGAGTGGGCATTATTGCCCCAATACACAAAGGAGGCGATATAGATGATCCAAAAAACTATAGGGGTATTACACTTATAAATGTTATTGCAAAGATATACTCTCAAATATTACTTAATAGACTGACTCAATGGTCAATAAAACACGATAAATTAATACGAAATCAATTTGGTTTTCAAAAAGGTAAATCTACCATAGATTGCGTTTTTATGTTAGACTCGATCATTTTGAAATAATTCAGTGTAAATAAGAAACTCTATTGTGCTTTTGTAGACTTTGAAAAATGTTTTGATAAACTTGATAGAATATTCATTTTCCAAAAATTACTGAAAGAAAATGTCAGTACTAAGTTTGTCGGCCCAATTCAATATATGTATAGTGTTGTTAAAGCTACAGTTGGATTTAACTCACAATTATCAAACTACTTCATCTCTTAACATAGGAGCTAAAAAAGGCGACCCAAGCTCTTCTCTGCTGTTTTTTTTTTTTTTTTTTTTTTTTTTTTTTATTTTATAAATGACATTGTTTCTAGTTTTAATGAAAACATAGAAGGCTTATTCGAGTTAAACGAATTATTTATCTTACTTTTTGCTGATGATGCGGTTTTATTCGCACATACACCAGAAGCTCTACAATCTTTGTTAAATGATTTATCTACATATTGTAACACCTGGGGTTTAAAAATAAACACTAATAAAACAAAAATTATGATCTTTGAAAGGGGTCGACATACCAAGTTTGATTTCAGTTTAAACAATACGATACTTGAAATTGTGACGTCCTTTAAATACTTAGGTGCTCACTTCTTTAAAAATACAAACCTGAACAGAACGCAGAAAGCTCTTTCTCAACATGCGTCGTCTGCTCTACACAATTTATTCGTTGTTTTTAATCAGTTAGATCTGGATATTCGGGAACAATGCAAATTATTTGACAGTCTTGTCGGTTCAATCTTACACTATGGGTCTGAAATTTTAAGTTTACACGAAGGAAAAGATCTAGAATCGATTCATTGTAAATTCTTAAAACGGATACTTTGCGTCAAAAAATCTACTAACTTAGATGGGCTATATGGAGAAACCGGCAGATGCCCACTATTAGTACAACGTAAAATAATGGTGTTTAAATATTGGATAAAAATTATAAAACAACAAGAAAATTCTTTTATTAAATCACTTTATAAATCAATGAAGAACGATGCCGATTTAAACATAACGTACAACGGAAATAATTGGGCTTATCAAATAAAAACGTTACTTAATGAATTAGGCTTAACCTATATATGGAATCATCAAAATGATTGGAATATCAATATGAATACAATTAAGCAAAGGCTTAAAGATACATATAAACAGACGTGGTATTCGAATATTAATGATTCAAGTAAGCTTTCAACATATAGTTTATTTAAACACAATTTCGATATGGAACCGTATTTGCATAAAATTAACATAGAAAAATATAAAGTATCATTAAGTAAGTTTAGACTATCATCCCATGATTTAAGAATTGAAAAAGGAAGACATGATGGTATAAGTAGAGAGAATAGAAAATGCTTAAATTGTAACATGAGAGTCATCGAAAATGAATATCCTTTCTTACTCATTTGTCCCAAATACTATAATATAAGAGAAAAATTTATCAAAAATTATTATTATCGTTGGCCAACTGTGCAAAAGTTTGAGAAACTCATGAGTACGAATAACTCGGAAATTTTACTTAATTTATCCAAGTATCTTTTCAATGCCTTTAGAGAACGTGAGCGAACTGAAACAAATAATTAGCAAATTTTGATTTTGTATAAATATTATTAGCAGTGTGAACCTGTGATCATCATGCTTTACCCCCTTACTACACAATCCCAAGTTTTAACGACTCCAAGTCAAAGAATTTTTTAAACCATTGTGAGGGAAGGGAAAAATGCTGGTCAACAGCATATTTTCCTTCTCCCACTATGTTTTCTACTTTTCCAAAGAGAATCATAAGTCCTTGAGCCACAGTTAATTTGTCGTCTACAAAATGCTTTCAATTTAAGTATGTTTAATATTTTATTTTCTAAAGAAAAGAATTTTTTAAATATTGTGAGAGAAGGGGAAAATGCTGGTTAACAGCAAATTCTCCTTCCCCCACTATGTTTCTCAACCCTTCTAAAGAGAACTCTAAGTTTATGAGTCACAGTTAATTTGTCGTCTGCAAAATGCTTTCAGTTTGAAATTGTCTAATATTCTCGAGAGAGTACTTTGCTATATTATTGTATTTTAATAACCAAACCTTATCATTTTACCTTACTTTCTATAAATCTAAAATGTCTGATACCTTACCTTACTTACTATAAAATAGAAATGTCCGATACCTTTTGTTCTTTGGCTTGAAGTGTGGACTGTGATCAACAGGCATGTACATGCAGAGTTGATCCCGGTGTTATCTACCCACCCTTTATATAGAAAGAGTAAACAACAGATACCTTCTCTGTTAACATTTTTTTCCTCCCATTTTTTCCCTACTAAATCTTCCTTTTCCTACTTACCTTGTGTAATATATATTTTTGTTAACCGTTGTGCCATGAATATGTTTGTATTCTATGCAAATAAAGATATGTATGTATGTATGTATATACATATAGTTACGACGATTCTTATATTCATTATATAGGTAAACCACGGGCATTGAGACGCGATGCAATTGACAAGGCCACTGTCAGAGGCTGTAAAGTGTTTATGATGGGCCACAAAATGAGTTGTTTTTAATCTGAAGCACAATTTTTCATGTGGTCCTATACACTCAGCCCGAATGACTAACTGACGTAATTAAAATCATACAATTTAGTTCCACTCATACTTTGGTAATTTACCTGTCCTTCGTATCTACTTCCTATGAGCTGTCTATCCAGTCTTTGTGGTATCCACAACCGTTCTTAGTTGTTTTGAAGCCTTGTGCATATACAAGAGACACATTTATCGACTTTCGTAATATCTTGGCTGTAAGAATTAACCTGGCAGGGCGTGGCTAACCTTTGACATAAGTCGACCAGATTATTTTTAATTTCAGTGGCCTCGAGCCAATTTGGAATTATTGTCGTAAATCTACGTAAACACATGCATCATAACAGTACTTTATCGATCCTTTACGGCTACTCGCGATAATTTCCGAATAAACTACATGTATCTTACCTCATCTAATATGGAGTGAACAGCAAAATAGATCCACACTGTCAGGTCATTTCTTACAGCCAAATCACCAAGGTGGGAAATCACGTGGCTTTTGTTTCGATACGCTGCTCGGGCAAAAATGACGGGATCCAAACGAAATGCTAGGGTAAATGACATTTTTTGTTATTTGTGTTTAATTTTATCGATCGATCTGTGCGTCATAAACCAGCGAATTTACGTCTCGATTGAACAAAATCTCAATGATATCATAAAATTGCATTCTCTTTGCAAACACATTGCCACGAAATTTTAAGCGATGACTATCGAAGTGTTCAGTTCTCTTGCTAATTGCTTTTAATTTCATGCCAAAGTATTCGTAAGTTCTTCCTACGACACAACTTTAGAATAATCTTGAAAGGACCCCTATAAAGCTTTTGTTTATGTTTATTATTACTTTCTTGTATTTTTGTATAAATAACAGAAAATAAATTATACTCTCTCTGCAAACATAAAAAGAAACCGGACGGTTAAATGTAGCGAAAAGGTGCAAATCTGGCATTCAAAGCAACAAATCTCACGATCACGAAACATTTGTTATCTGCAAATGCTTCAAAATGCTCATTTTGTAGTCTCGTAGAGTAAAATCTTTTAAACCTTTACCAGAAAACAAATTTTTACTTGTCCAAGTTGAATGCGTTTGCAGACGAATAAGTAAATGCCATTTTTAAGAATGAATTTCTCTTTGAAAAGGTAGAGAACATTGTCGGAAAATGAGAAAATGCTGTTTAACGCTTTACCAAATGACAAAATTTTCTCCTTTTCCCACAATGTTTTTAAAAGGCCTCGTCCTGAGGGTCGTTAAAAGTCGGGATTGTTTTGTAAAGGGTTAAAAAAGTTTTTCTTCTCTGTAGGTCATAAATACATGCGGTTGCTTGGTTACGGGTCAAATGCAAAATAGATCGAGTAATTTAATTTCGAGACGTGCAAACGCCTATCAGGTCCTTAAATCTGTCGTTTTTAAACGGCATCGAGAATAATGGAAACTCAACATGCCATCAAATAGTATTCCAGTCGATACAAGCTATCAAATTTCTGCTTTGTATTCAGTTTTAGAATTCACTGAAGGCTTAATTTAATGGCAAACGTATAATTCTTATTTGTAAATTTTCTACGTCGATAGGGAAAAACGAAGTTTTGCACATTATGGTGTTTAGTGATTGATTAATGGTTTATTCAATGCTGTTTCAAATATCTGTAGTCCTTAACCCTCTTATTTTTGCACTAGTGTCGGTTAAAGTTCACTTAGCGAACAGTACGTTAAATGATCAACGCGCAAAGAAATTGTGGTCTTATCTTGGACCTGACCGTCCGATATGCAATACGCATATAATTACATAAAGAATACTGCTCAGAACTTGCAATCTGATTCCCAATTTGCTATGTCATTTACTAATCAGGTACAAGATAAACTCACAACAGCTAAAACTACCGAAATTATTATGGGACTCATCCGGGATTTAGTTCCCACTAATAAACACACGCTCACACATATAAGCCATGCTCTGGCATAAGAAGCTTTAATGCATGCCTGTAATGCCTTATAACAAGCTAGCCATCACATAATCAGGGAAACGCAAAATCCATTTTGTCTGACAATTGACTGATTCTGGAGGTAGAATGGTCCTTGGACATGCATACAAATTACAAACAGCAAAAGGTTTCGACCGTATCAGTCTGTGCGGACTGTGCAGGCTGGCATTGATCGATAATTTTTTGTAGATGTATTCAGTCCCCTTTTCACGGAGCATGACCCAATAATGTAATTTCAGTTAGGATGTTAAAAGTTTGTTTCACTAACAGGTAAGGTCCGGAAACCGTATTAACCAACCATTCTAAATTGCATTTTTCGTCTTACTTTAGATTTAAAAAGTAAAGCAATTTTTAACAGGCTAAACCATTTGTTTTAGCAAATCAGTAACTGCTTCAATTTGTGAGTAAGGGCCCATGACCCAAGTCTAACAGTCTAAAAGATAATCGGTAATGAAACTTTTTTTAAACTCTGTACCAGACGACATAATTTTATTATATTTGTACGTATCGAAGCCATTTGAAGACACCGTTTTAAAAGTGGCTCAACTGATGGGGTTTATTTTTGAAAATGTAAAAAAGACATTATAGGAAAAGGAGAAATAAATTATAGAAAAGCCTTTTTCCTACAGGTCGTTAAAACATGTGATGATGTGTCATAGGTTTAGTCACTAGTCACCACAGAAAACATCTCTACACAGTAGCACACACACATGGCGACGACAACGACATAAAAAAGGTATGAGATGCATTCGCAGCGGATAGCAATAAACAGATAATTATAGAGAGAAAATGGCTTCCCAAACTACAATACGACACATAGACAATTTTTTTTCCTACTCTCTCACTGTCTAAAATTAAAATTTGAAATAAAGGTCCACGCAGTGGTCCAACATCAGCAATGTTATCACAGTAAGGCAAGCTACAGACTCTTATGCCAGGCTTGCAAAACTTGAGTTCGTGTTCAACTGACTTCGTGTCCAGTCTTTAGATTTCTTAATTGTCCATTTAATAGTGTTTTACATCGCTTCAACATTATATCTGTCATATCACGTCGATAGCTCACTTAGATATGCATATCCTAGCATCAGTATCAGGTAAGAACGGTTGAAGTTAACATTTTCATTTGGTTAGGTGAAAGATGCAAAAAAAGGTCCTACAGCTGAAAATTCTCAGGACAATGATAATGTTGGAAAGCAGCCTGTGGCTTAAAAAGATCTGGAAAGGAAACTCAAGAAATACAGAAAAAATGCACTAGCCGCCGTAATAATACTAAATGACTCCTGAAAACGGTGTAAAACAAAACAAACAAATTGTTAGATGTAGATCCATTCACCTTTGACTTACCTTTTTTTGCTTTATAATCAACTGGACTTTTTTTTCCAGGATTCTAGGTGCAGTTCCACTACAAATATAAACGCTCTTGGAGAAAGCTTTTCATCAGGTAGTTGATCGTGTAGATCAAAGATCAGACTACATGTTCAGTGTAATCCGATCTGAATCTACACCGTCCACACACACACACATACTTACATAAAATCGCCATTTGCAGCAAGAAGGTTTTAAAACAAGCCGACGAGTAAAACACACAAGAAGTCTAAATATAATGGAGACCAAAGCGAGAAGCGGAAGTTATTCCTGCGCCAGACTGACGGTCTCTTGAATAAATTTTAAGAGATTTGTTGCAAGATTTTTTTTTTAAATCTCCTTTTTATAACATCTGTCCCAAATAAAATTTATGAACAAGATAGCAAATTCGTCTGACAGGCAGGGATCAAAACGCGTCTTTTTAACTATTCACAAGATTAGATCAAAATACTGAAAGCACTGCTAATGTGGGAAGGCGAGTTTAATCCTACCCAAGTTGAAATCCAACTGTTATACTCTTACCAAACGGCAAGCATGTAGTGCTGCATTTCAAGCAAGAAGGATTGAGCAAAATCAAATATATACTCTGTTGCAAAAGAAAGTGTATACTTTTTTGAATATCTTCGCTGCCACAAGCCGCATGGATCTTCAAATTTACAACACTGTCTGCACGATGTGTCAACCATTGGTCATGCGTGAACTATCCCATTTTAAAGTTGATAAATTTCATGAACTTAACGGGTATGTAGATAAGCACGATATGCTCGTCCTACACGTGAAAATTGTACAGGACAGTAAACACATACAATGCCATTCTCCTTTAATCTTTTGTGAAAGGAAAAACACATGCGATAACAAATCAGTGCTTTGCTATCATGCCAAAATTCAATGCAAATCAGGGCCTCTAAGCATTAATGATGCTTGCTTGCTGTGATACCGTCAGTTACGTCAGTAGGATGCTCGGATGCCGTAAAATTTTAAATGCGTTTGCGTTAGTATTTTCATCAAACTGGTCGTGTAGCAGATCGCCCCTGATCCGGCACACCTTGAGTGACCGACGTCAGAACGGACAGCATGTTACGGGAGATCACTTCTTACTTGCAGCAAAGCTTCTTCCCGTATAAAATCAATACCTGACAACTGCGTTCGGGAGAATTCTATTTAGCTCAGGGGTTAGTGTACTGGTCTTTTAAACCTCAATAAATGAGGATATTTGCCGCACGGGTTCGAATCCCAGTCGGGGCGGTTTGTATTTGAGCTAACATTTGTTAAGAACTTTCATGTTCGTAAGATGGGGGCTCATCCGGGATTGGCCATTGAGCCGTTTGTCAATAAAATTGCCCGTAATTGGGCATTGAGCCATTTGTTGCCCGTTATTGGACTTTGGGCCATTTGTTGTCTAATTAATAGACTTCCTGCCTAATAAGGCTTTCCGTAATCAAAATGACGACTTCTCTTAAGAGGGGGTGTGTTACGGGAGATCACTCCTTGCCTACCGCATAGCTTCTTCCCGTATAAAATCAATACCCGACAACTGCGTTTGGGAGAATTCTCTTTAGCTCAGGGGTTGGTATATTGGTCTTTTAAACCTCAATAAACGAGGATATTTGCCGCACGGCTTCGAATCCCAACTGACCCGTTTATATTTGAACTATGTATTTGTTGCGAACTCTCATGTACGTAAGACTGCGTCATTACGTCGATGCACGTGCATGAACGTTTTAAAACGGCGTCAAGTACGACAAGACAGAATGGTATATGCAAGTTTACTGTTTTGGTGCGCCTTAGAGATGCTGATTCGAGTAAGAAAATAATATGTGAGACCAGAACTGTCCCTGCGCAATTCAGCTAATCGTTTGCAGTGGGCAAGGCGATATTTACACTCGGGGCGTGCGCAGTGGGCTTGCATTCTTTCTCTGATGAGTCAAGATTCAATCCAAGTAACCATTACGGTCGAGTGCGGGGTTTACAGAAGAGAGAAGAACGTTTTGCAAACTCCTGTGTGTTGGAAAGGGACATATTTGGTTGTGGCAATGTTATGGTTTAGGGTAGAATTATGGGGGATAGGAAAACCAATCTTGTTCTTTCAGAGAAGTCTTAATGCTCGGGGCTATGTGAATCAGATTCTGCGATCTGAACCTGTTCTCTTGCTGCAGAGACTGTAAAAGCTGCCCAAGACAACATTGCATCATAATAGAACTACAATTTAATGATAACGTAAAAAAAACAAGAGC
The DNA here is from genome assembly GCA_945859785.2 of Tridacna gigas. Classification (NCBI taxonomy): domain Eukaryota; kingdom Metazoa; phylum Mollusca; class Bivalvia; order Cardiida; family Cardiidae; genus Tridacna; species Tridacna gigas. The sequence goes on from OX244031.2 coordinate 17,147,634, forward strand.
AGGCAGCATATGTTCAGGCACTTATGATGTTTTATTTTATGCTTTTCGGTAGTATATCAGGAAATAATGGGGGATTAGATTTGATAATTTCACCGTTTCGTTCGGTGAATTTACTGGTCAATTGGTTAATTGGTGTTTTAAGGCGCATCGACAGCTGTGGTCATTTAGCGCTCATGAAAGTAATATTTATAAATGGAACAATAAAATGTTAATTTGACAGTTAAAACCTATATTAGAGTCTATATTTTATTATAGAAATCTATCCCTTTTAGGTATACTAAAATGTTATTCTGTTTTACGTCTAAAAGTAAATTTTGTAAGCTGTCAACACTAAAATGTTTTGATCGTATACGGTCGAAATTTGTACAGTTTAATAAAATATGTTTTACAGTTAAAGGTTCATTACAGTTTATGCATTGTGGTGCTCTCTCATTTTTTAAAAGATGAACATGGAAAAACCTTGAGTGTCCTACACGACATCTTGTTAAAATTACTTGACTTTTTCGGTTACAATAAAATTCATATTTGTCATTAAAATTTGGTTTGATCGCTAATAGTTCGTTGTTAAGACATTGTTGCCATTTAATTTGACATTCAGACCTGATAAAATCATTTATTTGTTGTTTTTTGTCAGTATAAGGAATTTTTATGTTGGGTATGTCCATATTTACGGCATCCTTTGCTTCTTGATCAGCTATTTCATTACCTCTTATATAAATGTGGCTGGGTATCCAGCAGAATATTATAGTCTTTGATCTGCTTAAGTAAATATATTTTCTGAAAAATTGCTGAATCAATGGATTTGGGTTATCAGGATGTTTTAAAGATTGTAAAACTGACATTGAGTCAGAAAAAACTATGAATTTCTTGTTATTATTGTTTTGTATTGAACAGAGAGCAATGTTTAAAGCTACAGCTTCTACTGAAAAAATAGAGCTATGATCTGGTAGTCTTATTTTGGCAGTTTCTTGTTTGTGTACTGAAGCGCAACCAACTTTATTATCTTGTTTGGAACCATCAGTGTAAATTGAAATGTAATCTTTATACTGTGATTTGATTTCTAAAAATTTATTTTTATAAAATAATGGATTTGTGACCGATTTCTTATTTACATTGAGATCAAAAATAATATTTGGTGGATCTATGGTCCACGGCTCTTTTACAGGAAGTTTAAAGGGCTTAATATTCTTTACATTTATGTTTGATTCATTAAGAAGATGTTCAACTCGTAGACCAAGTGGTTTGATAAAATTATGTTTGTTTTGAAAGAGTATTTTGTTTGGTGGATAAAAGATGTCATTGTAAACTGGATTTTTTTTTTTTTTTGAAGCCAGTTTAGTTACGTACTGTAAGGATAGTTTTTTCCTTCTATCATATAAGGATGGCTCCTGGGCCTCTGAATACAAACTTTGAACAGGTGACGTACGGAAAGCTCCCAAAGCTAAACAAAGACCCTGATGATGAATAGTGTCCAACTTTTTTAGGTAGCTTTTTTGTGCAGAGCCATATATAATACATCGATAATCCAGTTTTGAGCGTATTAAAGATCTGTATAGATTTAAAAGAGTTTTCTTATCTCCTCCCCAGTCAGAGTGGGAAAGTATTTTTAAAACATTTAAAGCTTTTTGACATTTCAGTTTCAAAGCATTAATATGTGGAATGAAAGAAAGTTTTTTGTCAAAGATAACTCCTAAAAATTTTGCTTGATCTATTATTGGAATAGGACTATTATATATTTTCAATGATGGATCCAAGTGCAACCTGTGCTCTTGGCAAAAGTGTACACAGTTTGTCTTTGTCTTGGAAAAATTTTAAACCATTTTCTATAGTCCATTTCTCAATTTTGTCTAAATTACTTTGAAGCTTGGTTTCAATTGTTTTCATATCTTTGGATCTGTAACATATTAAAAAATCATCCACATATAAGGAACAGTTCACATCGTCATCTAAACATTTTACAGTATTGTTAATCTTGATATTGAACAGAGTAGGTGAGAGGATACTTCCTTGAGGAACTCCCTGTTCTTGTTCATAGTCATCAGAAAAAGATGTGCCTACCTTAACTTTGAAACATCTATTTGATAAAAAGTTTGAAATAAACTTGGGTAGATTTCCCCTTAATCCAATTTTATGAATCTTTTAAGATGCCATGTTTCCATATGGTGTCATAAGCTTTTTCTAGATCAAAAAATATGGCAACTACATGTTGTTTCTTTACAAAAGCATTTCTGATAACAGATTCTAATCGGACTAATTGATCTGTCGTGCTTCTGTTTTTTCGGAACCGTGATTGATGTTTCGATATAATATTATTGGATTCGAGGTAAAAATTAAGTCTATTGTTTATCATTCTCTCCATGGTTTTACATATACAACTAGTTAAAGCTATGGGTCTATAGTTTGTTGGGTTTGTATGGTCTTTATTTGGCTTAGGAATTGGAATGATTGTAGCTTTGGACCAACTTTTCGGGAAGTTGCCTTGTTCCCATATAATGTTAAAAATGTTTAACAGAGTTTGTAATGAAATACGAGGTAAATGTTTTAAAAGTTGATAGTGTACTTCATCTGCACCTGACGCAGAATCGTGAGCATTTTTTAGAGAATCTTAAGTTCCGGTAGTGTGAAAGGCAAGTTGTAGTTTTCATTTGTATCCGTTTCAAAATTAAGTTCCTCCATTTCTGCTTCTTGCTTATGTTTTTTAAATTGTGGTTTATAATTTGCAGAAGAAGAGTTTGTTTTGAAAGTTTTACCCAGGATATTAGCGATTTCTTCTTTACTTTCGTAGATTTTGTCATCAACTTTAATATGCGAGTGTTTCATGGTTTGATTCTTTCCATTTATTTTCCTTAACATATTCCAAATGGTTGTCATGGGAGTTCTAGCATTAAGTTTATAAATGAAATCTTTCCAAGATGATCGTTTTACTTGTTGAATAGTACGTCGAGCCTTAGCTCTCATAATTTTGCAAACATTTAAGTTTGTTTTTGTTGGATATTGTTTGAAACGTTTTAAACTGTCTTTACGTTTTTAATAGCTTCTTTACAATCATCATTAAACCATAGCTTTTTCTTCTTAAAAGTATTTGTTGAAATCTTTGGGATGCACTGATTTGATATGTCAATTAAACTTTCAGTAAAAGAAAGCATTGGATCTTCTGAATTTCCAAAATTGTCAAACAGTAATTTTTTATGGCAAAGAATATTGAATTTTTCCCAGTTAGCTTTTTTAAAATTCCATTTTGGAATTTTCTCATCTTCTGTTTTCTCAGTTTCTTGTATAATGATAGGAAAATGATCACTTCCATGAGAATCCTCACATACTTTCCATTCATAATCAAGGTACAAGGCAGGATGGCAAAGTGAAAGATCTATTGTTGTGAAAGAACCTGATCCAGGATGCAGGTATGTATGTTGATTGGAATTTAATAAACATAGATTATTCTCTGTAATGAAATCTTCAATTATTTTACCTCTATCATTGCTATCTGAACAACCCCATAATTCGCTATGTCCATTAAAATCACCACATATGATGTAAGGTTGAGGTAGTTGTAGTAAAAGATTTTCTAAATCATTTTGATCTATTCTTTTATTTGGTGGGATATATATAGAGCATATTGTTATATTTTTATTTAAAGATGCTTTTATTGCTATTGCTTGTAGATTTGTGTTTAAGTCTATCTTACGATGAGGTACCGTGGAATGTACTATGATAGAAGAACCACCAGATGCTCTTTGGCAATCATTATGTATGTAGTGATAGGTAGAATAGTTGCGAACTTCCAAGTGATCATTGGGGGTTAAAAAAGTTTCTTGAAGACAACAAATTTTTGGATTTAATAAAGATAAAAGAATTAGTAGTTCATTAAAGTTGGCTTTTAGACCTCTACAATTCCATTGTAAAATTGAGTTTTGACCCATTATACTTGTATATTGGGAGTCTGAATTAACTTCAAAGTTATTTGACTGAGGAGTCAATTTCCAATTCCATATCTTCTAAACTTTCATGTTTATTTGCCAGCTTAATAGGATCCTGTGACCCTTTCTTATGTCTATTTGATTGTTGTTTATCTTTTTCTTTTTTATCTGGTTTATTTTTCTGGCTTTTATTTGGTGATGTAGGGCATGAATTAGATCTAGAAGCTGTTCTTGGTCTACTAGGATCTTTTGTTTGGTTAAATTTTGAACCTGTTTCAGATGTTTGAGGTGGTTGGAGAGATGGAGACGCAGATTTCGAGGAAGGCTTAGCGCCTTGCCCGAAATCCGCGGGATCGTACTGTGTTCCACAGATTCTTGTCTGAGGTTTTGCTGCTGCTGATTGAACTATCTTAGAGTACCTAGGTTCAAAAGCTGTCTCATATTGTTTTTTTGCCTCAAAGTATGAAATCTTTCTTATTGTTTTAATTCTCATACTTTCTTTTTCTCTTTTCCAGACTTCACAGTCAGTTGATCTTGCACTGTGATCTTTACCACAATTTACACATTTGAAAGGTCTTTGGCAGATGCTAGATGTGTGTTTGGATTCACCACATCTATCACAGATTACTGCATCTGTGAGCTTGCAGTTGTCTTCGTGATGTCCAAATTTTTGACAATTAAAACAGCGCAAAGGATTTGGGATGAACTGTTCCACTGGTACTGTACGATAAAAGATTCTAATACTCTGAGGCAAAGTGGTGGTGTTAAAAGTGAGGAGTACTGTATTAGTTTCAACTTGAATGTTATCGTTTTTTATTTTGAATTTTTTGCACGCAACCACTCCTTGCGGTGCAAGATATTCAACAATTTCTTCCTCTATTTCTCCTTTCAGTACCCTGTCTTTCACAATTCCTCTGGATTTGTTAAGTGAGTTGTGCTCTGAGACTGAGACTTTCAAGTTGTAAAACTTTTTAACTTTTAACAAAGATTCAGCTTGATTTGCGCTTGATGTTTCAATGAGTAGTAGTTCGTTTTTTAATTTTTTAACTGATTTTGGAGTGCCTATTAAACTTTCTATTTGTTTTTCTATTATGAAGGGAGACAAAGATGTAATGGGCTTTGTCTCCTCACTTTTGATAACCAAGAACTTTGTAGCATTGGAGTATGAAGTTTCGTTTTCGTTATTCGGTCGGGGTCTTTTGTTTTGGGAAGCCATGAACTTGTTAGTGTAATTTCAATAGCTATGCGCTCCACCCTCCTCGGACCCCTACAAGGGGACGTCCAATGGAAATGGGTTTCCTATTTCCGACGCCAGAGCTACATATCCATCATACTTAACAAACCTTAAGTGAAGAGAAACTAAAGGTCTATTAATTAGCCCATCAGCCGCCGCTTTATAAAGGAAAACAATGTAAAAGATGAAGAAAAAATCTAACCCGGTTGGTATCATAAGATACAAAGGAAGAAATATAGATAAAAGTATGTAATCCTAAAAGCTAGGCACGACCGAACCGATTGAGACGGGTCGGGCCTAACCCATCCCTCTCGTCTATCCGAGGCCAGGGCCAAAGCAGTGTGTTGAGTGCTGGAGATCCCTGGGCACTCTCAACTACCAGGATCCCCTTTTCCGGCATACGAGATGCCACTCACAGCAAACAAGTGGCTTCTGAATCAAAGACAGAAATCTTTTATCAGAAGAAAGTTTGCTCAATGAAATATTTTCAATCAAGAAAGTTTTAGATATAGAGTGTTAACATGATAACTTTAATGCTTAGAGCTAATAACTTAAGAGCTTACTAGAGTTCCCATTAGAGGTCTCTACTTGTAGGTAAGGTTCTAAATACAAGTATGCCAAATGTTTCAAATTCTTCAAACATATAGTGCTGGAGATTGGAAAAGGTGTTGACGAATACAAGAACAAAACATAGATGTTATACACAGATGATGTTATATTCTTCGTCCAGTGTGCTACCCACTGGCACAGATGATACACACACAAATGAGCATGTTAGTATATGAGATAGGAAAGTATATAGGAAAGATATGTCTTCAAAAAATGAAAAAAATAAAAATCTTTTTTGGAATAAAAAATTTGTTTAGGAAATTCTTTGATCTTAATTTGTCTTGTTCTTTAGTCATTTTTATGTTTTAATTTTGGGTTTGTTAATTTTTTTCCTGGAAATATTTAATCTTATTGACTTTAGTGTTTTTATTATCATTTTTAGGTTGATTTTATTATTTGTTTTTCCTAATATTTACTTTGGATTGATTTATTTTGGACCAGTTTTATTAATTTTAGTTTTATTATTATCGGTCTCCTCTGTTTCTGGGGACTTTTACCACCCATATGCCACAGAGGCGAAGGAAGCCACCAATTTCTAAGGCCTTGAGTGGCGGGGGCCATTGATCTACTTAAATAAATATATTTTCTGAAAAATTGCTGAATCAATGGATTTGGGTTATCAGGATGTTTTAAAGATTGTAAAACTGACACTGAGTCAGAAAAAACTATGAAATTCTTGTTATTGTTGTTTTGTATTGAACAGAGAGCAATGTTTAAAGCTACAGCTTCTGCTGAAAAAATAGAGCTATGATCTGGTAGTCTTAAAATTTTGGCAGTTTCTTGTTTGTGTACTGAAGCGCAACCAACTTTATTATCTTGTTTCGAACCATCAGTATTACTGAATCAATGGATTTGGGTTATCAGAATGTTTTAAAGATTGTAAAACTGACATTGAGTCAGAAAAAACTATGAATTTCTTGTTATTATTGTTTTGTATTGAACAGAGAGCAATGTTTAAAGCTACAGCTTCTGCTGAAAAAATAGAGCTATGATCTGGTAGTCTTATTTTGGCAGTTTCTTGTTTGTGTACTGAAGCGCAACCAACTTTATTATCTTGTTTGGAACCATCAGTGTAAATTGAAATGTAATCTTTATACTGTGATTTGATTTCTAAAAATTTATTTTTATAAAATAATGGATTTGTAACCGATTTCTTATTTACATTGAGATCAAAAATAATATTTGGTGGATCTATGGTCCACGGCCCTTTTGTAGGAAGTTTAAAGGGCTTAATATTCTTTACATTTATGTTTGATTCATTAAGAAGAGGTTCAACTCGTAGACCAAGTTGTTTGATAAAATTATGTTTATTTTGAAAGAGTATTTTGTTTGGTGGATAAAAAATGTCATTGTTATTGTTAATTGGTATTTTAAGGCGCATCGACAGCTGTGGTCATTTAGCGCTCATGTTTGTTTGTTTGTTTAATTGATGTTTTACGGTGCATCGACATCTACGGTCATTTAGCGCGCATAAAAGGTAATGTTTTAAAAATGAAAAAATAAAATATTTTGATGGTTAAAATTTATATTTTGTTATAAAAATCTATCCCTTTCAGGTATCCTATAATGTTATTCTGTTCCATGTTTGAAAATAGATTTTGCAAACTGTCAACATTAAAATATTTTGACCGTATACGGTCATAATTTTTACAGTGTAGTAAAACATGTTTAATAGTTAACAGTCCATTACAGTTTATACATTGTGGTGCTCTTTCATTATTTAAAAGATATGCATGCGAGATTTTGAGTGTCCTATGCGACATCTTGTTAAAACTACTTGACTTTTTCGGTTATAATAAAACTCATATTTATCGTTAAAATTTGGCTTGATTGCTAACAGTTTGTTGTTAAAACATTGTTGCCATTTAGTTTGACATTCAGACTTGATAAATTCGTTTATTTGTTGTTAATTGTTAATTGGTGTTTTAAGGCGCATCGACAGCTGTGGTCATTTAGCGCTCATGAAAGTTATATTTATAAATGGAATAATAAAATGTTACCTTTAAAGTTAAAATCTATATTAGATTCTATATTTTATTATAAAAATCTATCTCTTTTAGATATTCTAAAATGTTATTCTGTTTTACGTCTAGGAATAATTTTTGTAAGCTGTCAACACTAAAATGTTTTGGTTAATTGGTTAATTGGTGTTTTAAGGCGCATCGACAGCTGTGGTCATTTAGCGCTCATGAAAGTAATATTTATAAATGGAACAATAATTTGGTTAATTGGTGTTTTAAGGCGCATCGACAGCTATGGTCATTTAGCGCTCATGAAAGTAATATTTATAAATGGAACAATAAAATGTTAATTTGAAAGTTAAAATCTATATTAGAGTCTATATATTTTATTATAAAAATCTATCTCTTTTGGGTATTCTAAAATGTTATTCACTTTTACGTTTAGAAATAAATTTTGTAAGCTGTCAACACTAAAATGTTTTGATCGTATAAGGTCGAAATTTTTACAGTTTAATAAAATATGTTTTACAGTTAAAGGTTCATTGCAGTTTATACATTGTAGTGCTCTTTCATTTTTCAAAAGATGAACATGGGAAAACCTTGAGTGTCCTATACGACATCTTGTTAAAATTACTTGACTTTTTCGGTTACAATAAAATTCATATTTGTCATTAAAATTTGGTTTGATCGCTAAAAGTTTGTTGTTAAGACATTGTTGCCATTTAATTTGACATGCAGACTTGATAAAATCATTTGTTGTTTTTTGTATAAGGAATTTTTATGTTGGGTATGTCCATATTTACGGCATCCTTTGCTTCTTGATCAGCTATATCATTACCTCTTATATTAATGTGGCTGGGTATCCAGCAGAATATGATGGTCTTTGATTTACTTAGATAAACATATTTTCTGTACAATTGTTGAATTAGTGGATTTGGATTATTCGGATGTTTTGTAGATTGTAAAGCTGACAAAGAGTCAGAAAAAAGAATGAATTTCTTCTCGTTATTGTTTTGTATAGAACACAGAGGAATGTTTAAAGCTATAGTTCCTGCTGAAAAAATAGAGCTATGATCTGGTAGTCAAAGTTTGGCAAATTTTTTATTGTGTACTGAAGCGCGTCTTCGACCTTGAGGAGGCAAGGTGTATAAGAAATATGAGAAAATGGAAAAGCGCCAGAAGAAAGCACTTGAGCCATGCTCTGTCAAAAAGGGCCTAATGCATGTGCGAACTTTATCGACCCAGGTCAGCCTGAGCGACCTTGAGGATGCAAGGTGTATAAAAAATGTGGGAAGATGGGAACGTGCTAGTTACAAGCATTCACAAGAATTTCTCTTTTCCCATGTTTCCAACCCAATCAAAGACCAATAAGCCACGCTCTGGCAAAAAGGAGCCTAGTGATCCATTATACCAAGCAAGTCGTCACATAATCATGGATTCATAAAATCCATTTTGATATCCGACTGCATCTCGAGGTCGAATGATCCTTGAATATGCAGAAAATTTACAAACAGCAAAAAGTATCGACCCATGTCAGCCTGCGAGGACTGCGCAGAGTGACATGGTCGATACTTTTTGCAGACGTATTAAGCCCTCTTTTCACAAACCATGGCTCAAATTTACTATCATTTCAGCCACGTCCAACTTGTCAGTTTCAACATGTACAAATCTAAAATGTGTCGCCTGGTGAGGATTTAACAACAAAGAAAGGTAACACAGTTACATTTGATCAGGTTTTTATTTACGAACATTTTTTGTAACAAGTCATGTGTTTTGACAATCAGAGTGTTTTTTTTTTTCCTCTTGTTATATTAATAAATATCGATGCTCTGTGAAAAGGTAGATTATTGCATCTACGAAAAGTATCGACCCAGGTCAGCCTACGCGGACTGCACAGTCTGCGCAGGCTGACCTGGACCGAAACTTAACTATCGGTCAATTTTCGGTATGTCCAAGGACCAGTTTAATTCATGATTAAGACGGTTGTTAAAAAAAAGTGGTTATTATGGATCCATTATAATAGGATGGCTTGCTTGGTATAATGCATTACGGAGTTGGATTAAGCCCCCTTTCGCAAGAGCATGACTCAAATATCTGTTTCACGGTTTCATTGTCATCCATACTAAATTCATAATGTCCATGAATACTGTACAATTTATTATCGTTGTCAAGCTTATCTTTCATGTCTTGGTCTAACATTTTCTCAAAAGTTAGTCTTAAATCATGATAGATAAATATAAATCATGATAGATAAATATAAATGAAAATCTGGATTAACAGAAAGAAGAAAAAAATGCATCAGAACGTATACATGGTGCTTATAAATAGCTATATTATAAATACTAAATCACATTGTTAACAGACAATATTATAAATACATGTACTTAATTACTTTGTGAACATTGGTCAACATTTTCTTAAACAGCCATATTCGGTTGTTAACAGAACTTCAATACCTTAAAAAATACTCTATACAGCGAGAACAGCACTGTCACACCGAATGAACCTGAAGAGGAACAAGAAAAAGAAAATATTAATTTATAGTCCAGTAATAAGCTAGCATCTTTCTATATTTACCCTCAAGTCTGCAACAAACAGTCCCAAGTTTCGACGACTGTTAGGTTGAACTTTTGGATACGTTGCGGGAAAAGGAGAAATGCTGGTTACCAGTATATTCTTTTTCCCCAACAATTATTTCTACCTTACACAGAACTTAAGCTCATTTGTATCAATTTCCAATCTGTTCTCTTTTTTTTTTTGAAGAGTCTAAAATTTTTCGGTCGTTAACAGGTTAAGAAAATAAGAATGAAAGAGTTTTTTTTTTTTTCTTTTTTTAAACAAGTTTTGTTAACAAGATTAAGACCAGACTGCACACAATGAAGTCTAGTCTTAAATGTCCATTGTCAAATATTTTGCGAGATATTCCAACATGAATAAAACCTTAAAATTTGATTAACAAATCATGTCTTCCATACCGATGTCAAATAGTATCTTCGACAACAGGTAAAGAAGACACCTTTCAAAATTGATTTGAGCAATGTTCTGTGAGAAGTTGGCTTAAATGCATCTCCGTTATGCATGATACCAAGCAAGTCATCACACTGTTGTACGTCCCTAGCATTGTTTTGTACAACTTACTGAATCATGAGCTGCACTGGTCCTTTGACCTAAAAAATGACCAGAGCAAAACGTTTTGGCCCAGTTCAGCCTGCGCGGACTGCACAAGCTGACCTGGGACAATACTTGTATTTTTTGCAAATGCAATAGCCCCCATTTTCACAAGGCATGTCTCTTGTTTTGTCCTATGTCTGATCTATCTGTTCAATTCATTTTGACTTGAGAACACCCAACAGTTACAAAACATTTCGATTGGCTTTTTCTATATACATGTAGTTGTTTTTGCAGTGAGAACGTACAATCTGAGCTTCTATCTACACCGTCTCCTACATAGAGATACACACACAAAAGGCAGCATTTAAGCATACACGTAATTGAGCCATGCTATTGCAAAAGCGGGTTTAATGTCCGATACTTCATACCAAACAAATCATGACATTATGGATCAATAAAATCCATTTTGTCCAAAAATCAGCTGGATCTAGTGGTAGAAAGGTACTTTGAGGTGCATATATATATATATATATATATATATATATATCAAACAGTTTCGACTCATGTCAGACTGCGCGTACTGTGCAGGCTGACATGGATCGATACTTAGTGTTTTTTGCAGAAGTCCCTTTTTCACACGGCATGGTTCAATTAATTTTATACCTCTCTGAAAGCGCATGGTTTTTATTTGGCGCTCTCAAATATTTTGATGGGAGATCTTTGTAAAACGTTCAGACTAGATCTAGATCAGTTGTTTCATTGGTCCTTTTCATGTTAGGATCACCTGGGAAGCAAACAGTCCTTCGAGGTAGAAGGGTTTTAACCCTTTCCCAAACAAGCCCTGGTTTTCACGTGTCTGCAGTGTAAGTCTTTTGAAAACACTGTGGGAAAAGGAGAAATTGCTCGTAACGAGCAATTTCTCCTTTTACCACAGTGTTTTCTACCCTTTTTGAGTCCTTTCTGCCATTTTCATCAAATTTAAAATTGTCGTCTGCAAGCTCTTTGAATTTGGACCAGTCCAAAATTTGTCGTTTGGGAAAGGGTTAAAAAAAACATATCTGGAAAACGAGCAAATGCTGCTAACTATCTTTCTTTTCCTACAACGATTTCCTTCATTTCACAGACAAAATTATTGGACCGAACTCATTTTTTCGTCTGCAAATGCTTTTCAGTTTGGAAAAGTCTAAAACTTTGCCTCTAATGAAGGTTCAAACCTTAATTTATTACACATTTCACAAAAAAAGTTTTAAGTCGTCTGTAGCAAAATTCCTCACCTCACAATCGAGTTTTCACGACTTTCAGGAAGAAAGCTTTTGAAAATATCGTGGAAAAGGAGAAAATGCTGCTAATACTGGTGAAAAGCATGATATACATGAATATGAACGGCTGCTGTGATATGCCTTGAATAATGTTGAAAGCGGCGTAAAATACCAGTCAATCAAATCAATACAAACTGCCATACCGTAAACACTGGCTGCAGCTCCGAGAGGTGCATCCAATATTCTCAACCTTCCTCCAACCGAAGAGGTCTTGATGTCAGAATCTGATAGATCGAACCCGTCACTTGCTCGCCTTTTTCTTGTATCAGAACATGACTAAAATTGTAAAAGGAATAGTGAAATGACACAAGACGTGTAAATTATGCAAGACTAGAAGACAAACATGTTTTCATCTCTGCGAATGTTATCTGGCATTTTTTTTAAATGGCGTTTTATGGGGCATCGACAGCTATGGTCATTTAGCGAGCATGAATGGTAATGTATCAAAATGAAAGAACAAAAGGCTAATTTTAAAGTTAAAATGACTTCATGGGTAAGAACTTGAAAATATAGGCGAAAAATGTGAAGGTGGTCTATCGTATCAAGGTTAGTGCTGGTTGACGGGGAGGGGAATTATATTCTTTACCAGTTACAACATTAAGACTCGTGTAAAATGATAGCATTTGCAGACAACAAATTGAATATGTCTCGTATTCATTTGTCTTTGAAAGGCTGGAAAATATTGTAAGAAAAGGAGAAAATGTTTATTACCAGCATTTTCTTGTTGCCACAATAATTTCAAAAGGCGTCTTCCCCAGCATCATTAAAAATCGGGATTGTTTGTTGCAGGTTTTAATCCTTACGCTGCTAAGCGCCTCACTGAGCTTTTGCGGACAGTGTAGATCAAGATCAGACTGCACAGAACGTGCAGTCTGATCTTGGATCTACTCTGTCCGATAACGAGATATCTCCCCCCCCCCCCAAAACACACACACACACATACACACCTTGAAATGTGTAAATTAAAATTTAGGTTTTTACTTCCGTTTTGGAAAGTTTCATTTTACGTTTTTAGCCGGATAAGGGTTAAATAGACATGCATCTCTGATAACTTTACCACGCGCCCGGAAATAATATTGTCGCCATATACAGTGCAGGAGTTAACCCGAATTTTAAACGACCCTGGATAACAGCATTTTCTCCTTTTCTTACAATGCTTTCTACCCTATCAAAGAAAATTTGCGTCATTTCAGCCATATTGAAATTGTCATCTGCAAATGCTTCAATTTTGGCGAGTCTAAAATGTTGTCGTGTGGTAAAGGGTTAAAAAAAAGTACCCTATCCCTTCCATTAGAAAATAGAGCATTGTGGAAAAAGGACCGATCTCTTTTCCTCAACCTTTTCAAATTTTGTTGATTGATGTTGCCACGTAGGACTCAATCCCTACCCCCTCTTTAGTAGATTTAAAATCCCTGAAAAATTCGTATGCATAATAATGGATTTACGTTTTACATTTCCCAAGAACCTAGATTTTTTTCTGTACCATAACACACAAGAGTACACAAAGAACCAAAGAAAGGCTTACAATGTTGCAACTGATGTCAATACAGACTTGCACGGTGCAGTTTACGGTCAAACTATCCGAGTCATAAAACTTGAATACATAGAAAGTGGAATTGTAATGTTTCTCCTGTATCTCTGTTTGTTCAGTAAAGTCGGACATCAAACTGGGATCATCAGTACATCTACAAAAAACATAGACATGGAAAAAGTAAAACGTCAACTAGATTTTTTTTTTTCTATGAAAACTCTTCAAGCTACAATGACCATGGATTTGCAACAATTTGATTCAGCCTCCCGACTTTAAATATTAATCTTTAACCCTTTCCCAAATGACAAATTTTGGACAAGTCCAAATTGAAAGAGTTTGCAGACGACAATTTTAAATTTGATGAAAATGGCAGGAAGTTCTTAAAAAGGGTAGAAAACACTGTGGGAAAAGGAGAAATTGCTCGTTACGAGCAATTTCTCCTTTTCCCACAGTGTTTTCAAAAGACTTGTACTCCAGACACGTGAAAACCAGGGCTTGTTTGGGAAAGGGTTAAACGGTGAAATGGCTTCGTATCAAAATTATTGTGGTAGGCTCATTCAGTTCTTTTTTCAGGCTCGTGAAAATTGTGCAATATTAAAATACACGAACCACGCTCTGGTAAAAGGGGGCTTAATCCATTTCCGTGATTCATTCTTCTAAGCAAGACATCAGAAGATCATGGATCCATAATGCATTTTTTCCAACAATCGAATGACTCGTAAAGTAGGCTGGTCCTTTGACAATCAAAAAATTGACCAAAAGTAAAAAGTTTCTATCCAGGTAAGCCTGCGCGGATCGGGCTGCGAAGGCTGATCTGGTTCGATATACTTGCAGATGCATTAAGCACCTTTGCGTCATTCTGGCGTAATCACTGAACTATTTCTGGACACATTAATTACACATCACAATATGATCGCCTATGTAATCTGACAGTGGAGCTTGTCCCTTCACTTCTGCGGAGAGCCACGCATCTTACCATACCGTTGTGCGTGCTGCACGTACATTTGCTACGCTGTAAGTGTTTATATAGATCAACCGCTCTCTCAATTACATAAACCTCTCTCTCAAACCGCTCTCTCAGTTACATAAACTGTACAAGTCTTCTTTCGACAGTTGAAGATGCTATGCACCCTGAAACTTGACATACCAAGCGGAGGGCATAAATCAAGATCAGACTGCACGTTCTGTGCAGTCTGATCTTGATCTATGCCGTCCTCTAAATTCTTTTATTTTCGCCTATAGCGGTCAGAGGATCAATATTTTCAGCAGCTTTTATGGTAAAGATACATCCTTACAGCCAGAGAAAAAAAACGTTTAAAAATTTGACAGACTGTAGATTGGTACAGAATTTAGTCAGCTGTGAGAACAGTTAAATTAGTGATAAATATGGTCTAAGGGATAAATACAGATATCGATATCTTCAATTGAAAACCGGAAACAAACAGTGATTTCTTTAATGGTCTCCAGAAAATGAAATGCATTTTCTATAGGTCGTAACCTATGCAACCTTGCAGTATTTGACAGAGATAAAATAATTATAGTTTCATAAAATAAAGTGAGATCAAAACTGACTGAAAACGAGTAGAGATTTATTTTTATTACAAGGAAAAAAGAACAACGCGTCAAGATACTCAAAATAGATACATAGTTAAGACTTACCCGTCTGTAATGACTGTTGCTGACTGGCCGACTCCGTCCCCGTAGGCAGTGCAAGACAAGGGCATCAAATCGTACTCAACTGCAGAAAACGAATCAAATTTAGCCATACTGTGAAAAAGAGGACTTACTGCATTTGCAAAAAGTATCGTCGACTCAGGTCAGCTTGCGCAGTTCGCGCAGGCTGACCTGAGCCGAAACGTTTTTTCTGTCAATTTCCTGCATGTCAAACGATCAGTTTACCTCATGATTCAGTCGGTTGTTAAAAAAAGTGGGTACTAATGGATCCATAATTATGTGACGTCTTCATTGGTACAAAGCATCACGGAGATGCATTAAGCCCCCTTTTGCCAGAGCATGGCTCATTTCTAATGAATGCCTGTTCAAATGAGTTTGTGAGCCAAGTGCAAAGCAGTAACAAAATCGCTGTCTCATTTACCAACACTGTATCACATAGACCAGAGTTGTAACCCCTAACCTTCTAAATAAGTGAAATGAATATTTCAAGTCGATAAAAACCCAAATTTTGCTATTTCAAACCTTTTTTTTTTCGGGGGAGGGGGGTATCTTATCAGTCTGATCTACCTTTCTTTAATTGGGTTTTATGGTACATCGAAATCTATGGTCATTTAGCGCACATGAAAGGTATTGCAAAAGTTAATAATACTTTAAGAACAAGAACTTGAAATTACAGCAGAGGAATGTGGAAATGATCTATTATAATCGATGTTAGGGCTAATCTTGGTCTACACTGTCCGCAAAAGATCCTCGAGTCGCGCCTAGCAACCAAAGGGTCAACAACCCTAAGAAACAAAAGGTTGA
Source organism: Tridacna gigas (assembly GCA_945859785.2). Taxonomy (NCBI): domain Eukaryota; kingdom Metazoa; phylum Mollusca; class Bivalvia; order Cardiida; family Cardiidae; genus Tridacna; species Tridacna gigas. The sequence continues at coordinate 17,163,794 of OX244031.2, forward strand.
AAACATTGTGGGAAAAGGAGAAAATGCTTACTAGTTATCATCTGCTAATGCTTTCAGTTTGGACATATATATACAGTTTTGTAATATGGTTAGGCCCATTCTCCAAAACAATGTTGTAGAAAAATAATAATGGATGTTTGCATGAAAAACCGTTGCCATGTGGATGGATTGTTCTCACGTTAACCCTTTAGGCTGGTAAGCGAGACTCAAGGAACTATTGGGCACAGTGGAGATCAAAATCAGACGGCACAGAATGTGCAGTTTAATCGTGGATCTACACTGTCCGATAAGATGATAATCCCCCCCCCCCCCCCCCCCCGTGAAAAATACCTTTGAAATAGCAAAATTTGGGGTTGTACTTTCGACGTTTAAAAAAAAAGTTTCATTCTACCTACTCAGCAGGTTGAAGGTTAAGTAATGGTTTTCCTTATTTTTATGATCTATGTCAAGGAAACTTGTTCTGTCCTTTTATTTCACGAGCCATACACCTGGAAGAAAGCTATAGTAGCAGCCAGTTTTGGCTGCTACTAACCTTCAGGCGGATATACATAAAATTGAAAATTGGGCGAGGAAATGGTTAGTGAAATTCAACGCCGCAAAGTCTGAATCCCTTATCATATCAAAGAAACTACTGAAACCTGTCCACCCGGATCTTAACATGTCAAATATTAATATACCTAACGTAGAAGTGCACAAACATCTTGGGCTTTATTTTTCCTGTAATGGATCTTGGGATTATCATATAAAGATAACACTGGAAAAAGCATGGAATAGAGTTAATATCATGAGAGCATTAAAGTTTAAGCTAGATCGGCACACACTACAAATAATCTACTTTTCGTTCATAGGACCAGTCTTAGAATATGCTGATAATATCTGGGATAACATTCCCGAGTACTTAAAAAATGATGTTGAAAAAGTTCAAAATGAATCGGCAAGAATTGTGACTGGCTGCACTAAACTAGTTTCATTGGATTATCTTATAAATGAAGCAGGATGGGAATCGCTGAGACATAGAAGGAAAAAACACAAATTAATCCTATTTTTTAAAATGATTAAGGGCATTACTCCTGCTTATTTATCGTCTTTAGTCCCAGATACGGTTGGAAATTCTACGAATTATAACCTGCGACGAGCTAATGATCTCCAAGGCATTACATGTAGAACTTCAATGTATAAGAATTCTTTTATTCCGTCAGTGGTGAACGATTGGAATGCTCTGCTCGATGACATTAGAAATTTAGATTCCCTTGCAGCCTTTAAGACATATCTTGACAGGGACAAACCTATACCTAATAAGCTTTATTTTATTGGTGAAAGAGAATATCAAATTATCCACACTAGACTGCGTAATAAATGTAGTTCTCTAAATTCTGACTTGTTCCAAAAAAATTTAGTTGCTTCGCCTTTGTGTCAATGTGGTGGAATTGAAACTAGTCACCATTATCTGTTAGAGTGTGGGTATTATACTGTCGCTAGAAATAAGCTTTTTGCAACTATTGAGAAATTCACAACAACTGTCAGTTTGGATGTCCTGCTGTACGGTGACGAAAGCCTCACCTTTCAAGAAAATGTGACAGTATTTTCAGAAGTGCAGTCTTTTATTAAGGATAGCAAAAGGTTCAAGCTTTAAAGAAAATCTATTTAACTCTTTTAATAATTCTATAGTTTCGTTTTGCTATTATATCGAACGTATAAAGACAATAGAGTCTATTTCTTAATATTGGTTTAGAAAGCATCCCACATCGCACGATCTTCCTGTCTATAGCATCCGTAACTGACACCTTTTCCCCTTTTGGCACCTTTTTTTCTTTTACTTGTTAAATCAATTAATAAATGAATAAAATAGGACTGATACCATCTACAATCCATGGAAAGGAACAGTATAAGCTTATGCTTTCGTTCCAATCCATTTTGTAGCATTTTCTACGTATATTTTGTAACTGTCTTATTATATTTTGTATGTAAAATGTTGCAAATAAAATATGTTTAAACTAAAGCTATAGATAGGTCCTACGAACGAAAGAGAGCTTTTACCTGGCCCTTTAATAACGTAATAGATGGTATCTCCAACAGTGGCCGATGTTACTTCTGTCCCAGCACCGTCATAAAAAGCGGCAGAGATTTCATATAAGGGATCCTGGGTCTCGTTAATTTTAGAGATACTGAAAAATGGGGACACGAGTGGTTGTAACGATGAACAATAGAAATGTAATCAGCCAACGCGGTGCGTCCTGGAGCAACCTTGCAGCAACAGAATGGAAGGCCAAAATACCATCTTCGCTAGCCAAGGGTGGTTATCACTCCATGACGTAGTGATCGTCATCCTTGGTTAGCAAAGCTCAGGCAGGAAAATAAATGAGCCATGCTCTGGCCAAAGGGGGCTTAAAGCATCTCTGTGATGTATGATACCAAGCAAGTCATCACATAATGATGGATCCATAAAATCCATTTGTCTTACAAACGACTGAATCACGAGGCAAACGGGTCCTTTGACATGCAGAAAATTTGACCAATAGCAAAACCGTTTCGGCCCAGGTAAGCCTGCGCAGACTGGGGCTCGATACTATTTGCAGATGCATTTAGACTCTTTTCCATAGAGCACGGCTCCAATATTAAAACTAAAATTAATATCGGCAACATACATACACAATATTTCCATTTTGCCCTATCGATCTTTTAAGTTGCATGAAAATAATTATATAGCAATGTGTGAAAGTGCTCGTGGAGACCGTAGTTTCTATTGTCAGAAATGTTTTACAAACTGACCCAGCTTCAACGCGAAAACGCCCGCTGGAAGTACAGTTTACTATGCCACAAAACTGCCCCAACCTTTACAATAGCCACTGGTCTAAGTTAAAACAGTTCCTTCCGAGAACAAATTAATCCTTTATAACGTCCTTTTACCACGTTTTAACGACTCCTGAGAAAGGAGACGAGAACATTGTTGGAAAATGAGAATGTTGGTAACCCGTATTCTCCTTTACATACAACATTTTCTTCCATTTCAAAGACATGTCATCTTTTTAGCCCAGTTTTATTTGTAGCCTTTCAAAATGCTTTCGAAACTGACAATTGTACAGATGTCTCCACAAAAGGCGCAAGAAATTTTTCTTTTTTTTATGCAGAACACATGTTGACGGTAGTGATGCACCGTCTTTCCGGTGGATAAATATACATGCGTCGGAACTAAAGTAACAGTGAAGATAAAATTTCGATCTTTTAACAAGACTGCATTTCCTTTATTCATTGAAAAAAAAAATGTGGTTCTACTTTTCATTGCGGTTGTACATAATCATTTGCTGACAGTTGGCAAGTTCTTTACTTCAGATAAAAAAAAATACGTAAGCCATTGCAAAAGTTTTAAGATAATAATTACCTTCTACAAGTTTTTGCCACGATCCCGAGTTTTAACGACCCTGGAGAACAAAGCTTAAAACATTGTGGGAAAGGGGGGAAATGCCGGTAACCAGCATTGTCTCCTTTTCCTACAATGTTTTACACCCGTTCGAGGACTAATTCCACCATTTGAAGCACATAACTTGTCTGCTAGTGCTTTGAATTTTGACAAGTCTAAAATCTTTTTGTTTGATAAAGAGTGAAGATGATATTTCGCAATATGTTATCATAACAAGAGAGATGTTACACTTATTAGGTTCGAATGAATGGATATTAAAGTTGTTTACTTTTCATCGCGGAAGGATGTGCAGCCAGTTGTAGATATGTTCTCTATTTCCGGTTCAATAGGGTAAAAGTAGACGTCTAAAACATTAAGAAAATTACATAATTGAATACATACCTTACCGTCAAGTTCGAAGCCACTGATGTATTATGGGTAGTTATGACATTACAAAAGAATGTGTAGGCAGCAAAATTTCCACCTATAATACTGTCTTTTGTCAGATTTCGATCAGAAAAGTAAGCTGTTACGGTAGTAGTCTGAAAGAAAATGCAATTAACTGTTGTGAATGATAACTTTCAGACACGGCGGGCGTCGTTCAGGCTTTTACTTTATCTTGTACAAGCGATATTTTTAACCACCGCCATGCTAGTCACAATACTCAAATAACCCTTTTAGCATCACGTGTGGAACACAGGGCGACATAGATCAAAATCTGAGTACGCAAAATGGAGCTAAAACAGTAAAAAGTACAAGCAATTTGTCTTGCCACACTTCAAGTACAGTCCGCCTCCATCAGGACACAAAGTGTAGTCTCCTTTTTAACCATTATCCTGCTAAATAAGTGAAACGAAATTTTCAAACAGATAGTAAAAACCCAAATATACTATTTCAAGTGTGTGTGTGTGGGGGGGGGGGGGAGGTATCTCCATATCGGACAGTGTAGATCTAAGATCAGACTGTACGTTTCGTGCAGTCTGATCTTAATCTACACTGTCCGCAAAAGGATCTTGAATCACGCTTAGCAGCCTAAGGGTTAAAAAAAAAAAAAAGATTCCAATGACAAATCAGATGAAACAGTCAAAACATTTCCTACATCTCACTAGAAACGTTTTGAAGACATTGTGGGAGAAGGTAAAATGCTGGTATCTAGCCTTTTGTCCTTTTTCGAAAATGTTTTCTACTTTTTCAGGGAATTGATAATTTGAGCATTTAATTTTTCCTCTGAAAATGCTCCAAATCTGATGTTTAAAGTTTCTTGTTTGTTACGGGGTAATTCAAAAAGCGATATTTTTGCATAGAAAATTCATTAATCAATCGATTAATTTGTTGATTGATTGATCGATTGATCTATAAATTGATTTTATGGTGTTTAATGCCGTTTTCAGCATTATTCAGTTATATCGCGTCAGCCAATGCACATATCCATGCTTTCCTGGTTTCTTTTTACCAGCATTTCGAGCCCAATATTCTGCCCAAGCCACTGGCTGATTTTCCGCATAATCATCGATTAAAGAATGACCAGCGGTGAGAGAAGAATGAATTCTGTCGCAATGACTATAATCAATCCTCGGAAGAAAAATGGCCAAGCTGTAGTGTAATAGAAAAAATGAAAATTAGTTCAAATACTGAAGGGGAACAAACCATTGCCAACGCCCCCCTAAAACGTGGAGGACCTGGCCTCTGCTAGAACCTGCTCCTACACTGGTTGGTGGGCAACCGTTTTGAGGGAAAAGCAATAATATGCCATGGTACATGGCTGTGACGATCAAAGTTTGGTGTGGGGGAATTTTTCCACGAGCTGATGATAAAGTGATTGTAAACGGAAGACTTACAGACCATGGGACTGACCCACTAAAATGAGCATTCTAGATTACACTTAAATCCTTCACAATGTAGGACCGGAAGTATACATTGTATGTGGCTTGGGATTCTGTACACTAACGGTCGGTCTGTCACTTGGTTGTTAAAATTTGTGTTCACACGGCAAGTCAAGCGGGTTTTTTTTTTATTTATTTTGATACCTGTCAAATATTTGCTTGTTGTGTTACCATATCGAACAAGTATGTGCGCTGTAAACCTATCTTAGAGCAATGGTGATGCCTTGATCACTTGACCGTGCTAAAAATACAGATGATTTGGTCCCAAATTTTGATAGTACGGGTACCAGTTGTTAATATAAGACCTGTCCAAAGTACGGGTACCAGTTGCTAATATAAGACCTGTCCAAACTGAGAACTGCAAACAGCAAATTTGATTTTGGCTCAAATGATGCCATTGTTTTAGATACGATGAGGAAAAAATATTTTGTGAAAAGGAGAAAACGCTGGTGATCAGCATTTTCTCCTTTTACAACAATGTTTTCAAAAGCCTTCTTCCTCAGTCAGTAGAGGGTTAAAATGTAGTTATATGGATATGAAAATAGATAAGGTAAATTATTTACCGTCGAATAACAGTCAAAGTAGACATTTGCGACGGTTGCATCAGGTATTCCTTCACAGTCCGCTTTAGTTCCGTTACCGACGTCGTAAAAAGCCTTGTAGTATGTGTATATCGTGTTATTGGGATTGGTGAAATGAATCGTGCTGTTTGGGTAACATTCTGCAAAGAAAAAGCAATGTAGATCTAGCTCTGTATAGACGACAAAATGTTGGACCTCCACATTTAATCATTTGCAGACGACAAATCAAATGTGACTCAAAATTGTGGGTCCTGTTAGTGAAATAGTAGAAAACAATATGGGTAAAGGAGGAAATGCTGATCACCAGCATTTCTTCCTTTCCTCCACAATGTTTTCAAAGGCTTAAATGAGTTCTAGCAATAATCACCAATGATAGACCAAGATTGATCAATAAAGAAAATAGAAATGGGAGCAAAATGACACCCTTCATAATACCGAGGGCAGCAAAGCGCAAATCAAAGCACTTTTGCAGAAAGTGTTTATCAAGATCAGGCTGCGTAGAATGTGCTGTCTGACATTGTTTCCACACTGTCCGATAGGCTGAAGGAAAAGGGAAATAATAATAGAATATCTGCGTATTTATATTACAGAATGGAACATTTTACATAGATCTAGATCCAATTCCATTTAGCTGTTCAAGGGTTTTACAAAGTAAAAAATATATTTTGACTGGCATTCGAAGTCAGGTCGTGGATATGAAACAGACATAAGTATGCAAAACAGTCAATCAGTAGTTCTGATTGCTCAGTTGAGAATTGATTGGAACTGTTTTTCAAAGAAGATCTTTTTTTTCGCAGAACAGAGATGCGATATACAATGAGTACATTCGTATATTTTATCTTTATGTTCCGAGTGATTGTAACGCATATTGTTATACTACGTATCTACATAAAGATGGGATTAACTCTTAAACTACGAAGGCTTCATGAAATATTGTGAGAAAAGCAAAATAATAGTTGTAGGTATTTACTTTCCATATACGAAATTGGAATTGAAACATCAATCTTGTTTCTATTGCAGCATGTGACATGGGGAAAAAAAAAACAGATCTACTAACCGTAAACATCTCTTTAGGTATTTTCATATGCTTTCAGAGTTGTGCGGAGTAAATAACAAACCTAAAGAGCACTGCATACTCATGTTTATATTTCTCTGCAATCGTAAAGTTACATTCAGTAAAGAGGTGCAAATTTGGCGGTTAAAAATGGGATGGTCATGATGCAATCAGTAATTCTTTTTTTTCATCAGGTCAGATATGACGTCATATTTATTTGAATACGATCCCAGAATGACCCGTATTATTGATTACGTGACATTTTCATAAGTATTTCGAGATACTGGCGCGAAATATGGCTACCTAGTCCGCAAAGGAAATGTCATTAAAAAGAATTGTTCTCTATACTTTTCATTATTGTTTGATGATTTACTTACTATTCTATTAATTTATTTGATAAAACATTTTAGAAGGTATGTTTGATTATAAAAAATCTGAAACGTAGCCTTCTCTTGCTTTCCTAAGAAAATGGTTATAAGAATGTAATAAATGTGATAAGGAATTTTTACAGTGTTTTAAACTGTTCAAATACCAACAGAGAATTATAATAAAAAAATCTATGAATTTGAATAAGAACCTTAATTTCGTAGGCCCGTAATTAGCAACCGTTCTTAACATTCTTTGTTTAGTTGAAGAAAGTTGAAAGAAATGCAATATCTGATTGGATTAAAAAGAAAAAAAAAGGGGGGGATAGCCAATCAGAAATTGCATTACTTTATACATATAGAATAAGACGAAGAGTGCAATTCAGAATGGTTGGTGAATACGTGCCCCAATAAGCACATGGATAACGTAAATCAAAACAAAGCACAGCAAGTCAAAGAAATGAACTTACGGAAATCATTTGTACCCGCAAGGGTTTGTGCAACCAACACAGCCATGAAAATCGGGAATCTCAACATCTAAATAAAGGAAAAAATCCAATATAAAAGTTACTGTGAAATAATTCCTAAACATAAATAAAAACAAAGTTTCCCACGAGGTCCGAGAGTACGAATTTGCTGAAACAACTTTCATAAAATATAACTTAGAAATAGCCGAAGTACGAGAAAGAAACGAAACTTACGGATAACATTGTGGGAAAGGGAGAAAATGCCGGTTGCGGACAAGCAATTTTTTGTTGTGCAAGTACAAGTAAAGATTAGACACTTTTAGATTTTAGACTAACGTTGGTAGGTACAAGATGAGACTCAATCTTGTTCAGTGTAATATCGATTACTCAGTCAGCAAAAGAAACTCAGGTTGCATCTGGAACCGAAATGCTCAATTATGACTTTAAACTTAACATTAAACGATTTACCTCGGAAAAAGTCCTTGTAAAATATGAAGAAATTGACACGAATACAGTCTGAAGAACACTTTGCCTATGTGAAACACTGTTGCACATCGAAAAATTGCTTGCTCGTACCCAGCATTTTCTCACTTTCCCACAATGTTTTCAAAGATTGGTCTGCTACACAATGTGTACAGGATTTTAAAAAGTTTTAAACATTCCAGCAACGATAATAGTAAAGACAAGAAGCAATTCACGTAATTCCTGTTTAGGTAAATTTACAGCATTGACAATATTTAACCCTCATTGTGTTACAAATAGCATCAACCCCTAGGCTGCTCAGCACGACCATTAGACCTTTTGCGGAGACTGTAGACCAAGATCAGATTGTACAAAGACGTACAGTCTGATCTTGGATCTTCACTGTCTGATGCGGAGATATTTTTCTTAGAAAAAAAGTTTGAAATAGCTACATATGGGTTTTACTATCGGATTGAAAAAAAAAAAATCATTTATTTAGCAGATAAAGTGTAAATTTTCCGAGAGAGAAAGCATACGAATGTGTTTAGAAAAACAAGGCTGAAGTAGAAAAAAGCGCACCTTTGCAAACGGAATGAGGAGATTTTGCACAGCAGAAAGCAGTACTAGTTTACCCTTAACCTGCTAAGTCCGTGAAATGTAAGTACACCGACAGTAAAACCCCCGAATTTTGCTGTGGTTTTTTTTTTTTTTTTTTAGGGGGGGGGGGGGGGGAGAGAGAAATATCCTTATCGGCTTATCGGACAGTGTAGATTCAAAACCAGACTCACGTTCTGTGCAGTCTAATCTTGATCTACACTGTCCGCAAAAGGTCTTTGAGTCGTGCTTAGCAGCCTTAGGGCGAACCGGCATGTAGTAAACAGCATTAACCTGTCCGAAAGAGCCTAGTTCATGAGCGAGTTCCGACAAAAAATGACAAGTCTGAACAATGCACTTTGCCGAGTAAAGTGAAGAATTTTTTTCTTCATCTACAAGCAACTTCAGTCGAACTTTGAAAAAAAAAAACCTTGACTTACTTTGAAAGCGTCTGTTCCAATTCTGCTAGTTCTAATGCGTCACAGTTCAGCCGTCAAAGGGACTAAAGCAGGAGTTGCAGGTCCGAGCTTTTTAAGCCTCATTTTGCTGACCCGTTCACGTGTATCTGAAGATTCTCCGTGAATCTTGGTCTTGTGCTTGCTTTCTCTCTGAGTAGATCTCGTATCCTATTTACTGGCATTGTTTTAATAACTTTAATCTTAAAGGGACTGGTGCTTTTTGCATTGGGACGGTATCATATCAGTCAAAATATATTTATTATAGAAGACAGACAGACAGACAGACAGACAGAGAGAGAGAGAGAGAGAGAGATATGGTAGAGAGGGATATATGTGAGAGACATTGAGAGAAACAGAAAGCTAGACTGGAAGAGAGAAAGAGAGTGGTACTTGTATTTTTGTTACACATGTATTATTCAAATCCATGCAAAGGTATATGAGAGAGAGAGAGAGAGAGAGTTGTATCACATGAGAAATATTGAAAATGTTTTGTTGTTACTGACTTTGTACAGTATCCGTAAGTCAATCAAGATATTCATATCTTCAGAACACTCAGTGAAAACACTATCGGTATGATTTCTGTAACACAGTCGCATGTTGCTGTTGTTGAAGGTCTGAGTCAAGATCAGACTTCAGAATGTATAGTTTGATCATGGACTTGTAACGTCCGAGACAGTATCCACCAATAAGCCTGATTCCCAAGAATTTTCTGCATTTGAAAGTGACACAAGTTCTGATTGGCTAAACCAGATTGTGTAGCAAATAAAAATAATCTGTTACCTTCTAAGTATTGGATTAGACTAAAAGGCAATTTGGAATGGTTGATGAATAAGGCCCCTTTCTTGATCCTGAATAACGATTTTAACTCTTCACCACACGACAGAATTTTAGACTGGCCCATATTCAAAATATTTGCAAACGACAAACTAAATGTGCCTCAAATGATAGGATTTGTTTCTGAAAGGTTAGAAAACATCGTGGGAAAAGGAGAAAATGCTGGTTACCAGCATTTTCTCCTTTACCCATGATGTTTTCAAAAGTCTAATTTTCCAGAGGCGTTAAAACTCGTCATCTTGTGGTAAAGAGTTGAAGACTTGTTCCTAGCCCTGTATTTACCGCTTATTCTTCAGAACATTTTTCGTCTAACTCTCAGGAATTTTCTACAGTTTAAAGTAATAGAAGTATTGATTGGCGAAACTGAATGGTTTAGCCAATCAGAAATTGTGTTATTTTCCGACTCTAGAGTAAGACAAAGAATGTATTTTGGAGAGGTTGGTGAATTCGGGCCCCGGAGTTTCTTTTGCACAACACTCTCCATATCACTCGCTGCTTCCCCACATAATCGTCGAAACAATTTCAAACGGTGGAACAGAAATGAATGGCATAAACCACGAAAAATAAAAGGAATCAGACATTTGTTAGCTCTTGAGATAAAAAACAAAATATTTAATTCATGTACAATAATGTTATTAAGTTCGTTAGAGGCTCGCTTGATGACATTTTTCCATACTGGTTTAATAAAATATTATCTCAAATGTCAACTCATGTAACATTCTATATGTCAGAAACGTCAATACTGGACTTTGAAATCGCGGTGTTGTGGTTTTACTGTAGACTGCAAACTTCAGTTTGAACTAGCAAGCTGTTTAAAGGTTCACACTTTAAAAACCATAGGAAGTGAGGCTCAAACCCGGGGCCTCCGGATCACGAGTCCTACATTTTACCACTGGGCCACGCAGGACGCCTTGGAAACAAAGTTAAAGTGAACCACTTTGAAAACAACCGTATGAAATATGTAAAACCGGTATGAATACATAATGATGTATGAATATGATATGTAAAAATACTTTGTGAAAAGGAGGAATTGCGCCTACCGAGGAATTTCTTCTTTTCTCGGGTTGGTTGTACATGTTGTCTGTCGCGAGACCAAAAAGGTAGATAAAAAATAAAACCAACAGCAGGTAACATTGTTTTAACCCTTAGACTGCCAGGCGCGTTCATTCTTTTAAGTTCAACTTTTTTTGAATGTTATTTAACCCTTAGGCTTCTAAGCGTGACTCAACGTCCTTTTGCGGACAGTGTAGATCAAGATCAGACTGCACAGAACGTGAAGTCTGATCTTGGATCTACACTGTCCGATAAGGAGATATTTTTCCCCGCAAATAACTTTTCAATTCGCTATGTTTAAGTTCCTACTATAGGGTTGAAAGTTTCCATTCACTTATCTAGAAGGTTAAGGGTTAAGGTTTAAGACATGAGTAGATGATGAGACGAAATAGCGTAACAAAAGGAGAAATGACTCGTTAAGAGCTAACTTTGTTGACAGTCGTATGTAGCTGATAATCAATTTAACGTTAAACTGCTAAATGAATTAGGTGAAAACTTCAAGCCGATAGTTAGATCTTAAATATTGCGATTTCGAAGTTCCGACGCCGGAGATATGTCGTCGTATCGGATAGTGTAGATTAAAGATCAGACTACACGTTCTGTGCAGTCTGATCTTAATCCACAGTATGTGAAAAAGCACAGTGAGTCGCACTTGACATCGAAAGGGTTTAAATGTTAATAATATGTGTATGCATAGATTTACATTGATCTCTTTATTCACTTTTCTGTAAAAACAAAGCTATCCGTCAGAGTTGAGAGAAACAGTCCCTTTAAAAATCAATTGACCTGCCTTTTGTTCTTACATGTACATCTCACAAGGTCAATTAATCACAAATTCACGAGCAAATTAAAAAAAAACAATAAAACTGTTAATTTGTGTTCACCTTTTAGCATGCTGGAATTTTAGATTCTCGCTTTATTCTTATTAGCACTCAGGCTGCTAAGCGTGACTTTATCGTGACCTTTTTCGATAGTGTAGATCCAAGATCAGACTGCACAGAACATGCAGTCTGATCCTGGATCTACACTGTCTGATAAGAAGTTATTTTTCTCCACTAAAAAAGCCTGAAACAGCAACATTCGGGTTTTTATTATCGGCTTGAAAGTTTCATTTAACCTACATAGCAGCATAAGGGTCAAGGAATGATAATCGAAAACTTCACTATTTATATTATTTAACCCAGTATCTTGTCGAATTGGGTACTGAACTGATTTTCTAAAACATATGAGTCTTGCTCTTGCAAAATGGGCCTAATACATTTCCACAAAGTATCGTGTATAAGCACGACATCACATAGTGAGGTGTCCTTAAAATTCATTTTGTCGAACAACCAAGTGTATCATAAGTAAGCAAGGTCCTTTGACATAGAGAAAGTTGACCAATGGTAAAAAGCTTCGGCCAATGTCAGTCTGTGCGGGCTGCGTAAGCTGACGTGGATTGATACGTTTTGCAGAGGTATTAAGCCCCCTTTTCACAGAGAATGGCTCTGCTAATTCAACTGGATTTAAATGACGATTGCGTCAATAAAAGACATTTACCCTAAGGCTGTCATGCGTGAGTCAATGCACTTTTTAGGAGAGTCTAGATCAAGATCAGACTACACAGAGCGAGTAGTCTGATCATGGAAATATACTCTCCGACAAGGTCAGGTATTCCCTGTGAAACTGAAACTGAAATTTAACATTTTGGTTTTTCTGTTGGCTAGAATTTTTCATTAGATTTATGTAGCAATCAGCAGTTTATAGGTTGATAGTCTCCACAGCCACGTGTGACGTGCTTTGTAAATCCTCAGGCTGGTAAGCACGACTCACTGACCTTTTGCAGACAGCGTAGACCAAGATCAGACTGCACAGGACGTGCAGTATGATCTTGGATCTACGCTGTCCAATTAGGAGATCTTTTTCACCAAAATATAAGTTTGAAATAAAAATATTTGGGTTTTTACTATTGGCTCGAAAGTTTCATTTATTTTATTTGGTTTGATAAGGGTTAAGATTCTAGTAAATAGTAAAGCATGCAAAACTATTTTCCATTTTAGCACATATACACCGAAAGGTCCTGCGTAGCTCGGTAGTAAAGTGTAGGACTTGTGAGCTTGAGGACCCGGTTTCGAGCCTCACTGGATCCATTGGGATTTTCGTGGGAGTGTCTTTGTGCAAGACACTTCAGAGGCTAACCTTGTGCTGGTGAAAACCAGGAAATACATGAACATGTGAGCTATCGCCGTGATATGACTGAAATAATGTTAAAAGCGACGTAAAACACCATTCAATCAATCAATCGATCAACCGAATTAACGGATGACAGCTGTTTCTTATGGAACGCCATAGCTGTCATATGTTAACATATTTTGAATTTTTCTTGTTAAAACAAAGTTGATTATGTCATAAAAATACGTTTCTTAGACAGTTAAGATAGTGCTCTTCTTCAAACATGGTGCTGTTATGTTAGCCTCTCCACCTATTATGTCTACACGCTATGCTGCTACGTTAATGGAACGCGGCAACTGCTTGCTCCTTTGCGTTGTTCTGTTGAAAGGCAAAAGTGACTTGTCAAATTGTGTATCTATTAGTTCTATGCGCTGTATTATTGTGTCAAACAGACGGACGTTTTTATTACGTCAAATAGACGAGTTATTACGTTAGTCTGGTGTTTTAAATTGTCAATTTTCCTCATTGAGAGGTTAAAAAACACTGTTGGCTGGTTAAAGTATTATATAAATGTGTCTTACGATATATTATTGTGTTAGTAATGTAAGTTGAAAGGTTGATCTTTTGTGTTGTTATCTTAAACGGTGGTGTTGAATTGTCAAATTGTTGTATTATTACGTCTGCATGCTACCTCATTGTGTTTATGGGATAAACTGACTGGTCGATTCTTGTGTTGTTGGGCTAAAAGACTACGTTAACTTGTTTAATAAGTGGTATAGTAACAGATCTGTTCGACATAATGAAATCTTTACTAACAAACTAACTCAAATTATGTTAACATATGACAGCTATGGCGTTCCATAGTTTATTGTAAATATCCGTTTTATTACAACAGCTGTCCTCAGAGACCTTGACAAACGTAAAACTGCTTACTGTCTCATGATAACCATGGGATACGCAAGTCTTTTCTCAATAGAAAGAAAATCAGGTTACATGAATTGCGAAGAAAAATATTTAAACAACTCGGCGCCATTGCCGGAAAAAAAAACCAACCATTCTTAAGGACATTCCATGTCTTATCCTCAGGACCTTTCTAAATTTGAAATTGACACAATTTCTGATTTGTTAAATTAAACTGTTTAACTAGGTCAGCTACTGTATCACTTTCTAAACCTTAGAAAAGACTAAGATTGAAACTAAAGAATGGTTGGTGAAAACCATTCCTGATCTTGCTGAACATTGTCCTTAATTTCACTGAGGGTTGTGGTCAGTATATTAATGTTGTAACATTTTTTGCCAGGAAAGTTCACACTTATCCAAAATGAATCAGTTCCAAGATATCATAAACGTCACTCGGATGTGAGGCTTTGTCTCAGAAAGGGTAGAAATCCTTGTTGGGAGAGGGACCAAATGGTATTCACCTGCAAATTTTCCTATTCAACCATTTTCATTTATTTTTTTCTGTTTTAAAAGCTTTTTTTTTTTTCTTTAAAGCCTTCAACCTCAATTTAGATGCTTTCATATCTAAGAGTCTAAAATATCTTTGAGCCATGCTCTGGCAAAAGGGGGCTTAACTCTTTACAACACAATAAAAATGTAGACTTGTCCAAATTGAAAGTATTTGCAGATGACAATTCAAATGTGGCTCAAGCCGTGGAATTTGTCTGTGATAGAGTAGAAAACATTGTTGGAAAAGGAAAAAAATGCTGGTTACCACCTTTTCTCCTTTTCTCACAATGTTTTCAAGAGGCTTCTTCCTCAGCGTCGTTAAAGTTCGGGATTGTGCGGTAAAGGGTCAATGCACCACCGTGATCCATGACCCCAAACAGGTCATCACATCATTGTGTATCCATGAAATCCCTTTTGTATAACAACCGACTCAATCCGGAGGTAAAATGGTCCTTTAACATGAAGAAAATTAACCAAAGGCAAATAGTATCGTCTCATGTCAGCCTACACGGACTGTACAGGCTCACATGGACCGATACTTTTGTAGATGCATTAAGCCCCCTTTTCACAGAGCATTGGTCTGATAAATTAGACAATATTTTGATAGGTACAGATTAGCAACACAAGTTTCAACACTACTATTCTTTAAGTTGACTGGGCTCTCAAAGCATCCGAAATGAAAAAAAAAAAAAAAAAAGGAAAATTTTGGGTCAGACATTAATTAGCCATGCAAAGAATAGAAAAAAAGGTCCAATTGCTTGTGTGCAATAAGCAAAAACATTATGTCCGATCAGTGCAAACTGATCTGAGGCGATATACGCCAAGTATAGGGTTAATGAGAAAGATACAAAGAAATCCTTCCTCCAACAAATCTATGTATAACGCAGACCATCAACTCGGGTAACCATACCTGAACTGCACTGGGCCCGGTTTCACGAAAAAACTTAAGTCCCTTATTTTACTAAAATCTACTAAAGGTCCCAGATTCTGACGGTCCCTGATTCTGACTTAAGTTGAATTTGTTATTTGAGACACATTTCAGCAACATTAACAAACTGTAGTAAGGTTCTCAAATCCTGAGTTGACACTTCGTTTCAGATTCAACGAATCAAAATAAATGGACCTACAGACTGGTGCAAAAAGTATTGGTGAAAGGGGCAGCCATCTTGGATTGCCTGATTAACCAAATCCAAATTATATAGCCTCCCTTGAATTATAAATAGTATTTTGACTGAAAAGGAAACACTGACAGACAGGAAATGACATCATAATTTTATGACATCATCAATATTCCAAGAATTCAGCGTCTGTAAGCGTTTCATTTGTAAACACTGACATGGGTAGAAAAGGCGCTGAAATTTCACCTGAGGTAAGAAAACTGGCAGTGGATCTGCACCAGAATCGGCACAGACTTTGTGAAATAAGTAAATTGTTGCAACTGCCTTATATGACAGTTTCCAATATTATCAAAAGATTTTTCCAAAGTGGATCTGTTGAAAACAAGGCCAGAACTGGCAGGCCAAAAGTTGTCACAGACAGAGATTATCGCAAGCTTGAGAGGCTGGTAAAAGTCAATCGTAGAGATTCTTTGAGTGATATAACCTCAAAGTTCAATGAAGTCAGGGACAGAAAAGTATCTAAAAGAACTGTACAGTATCATTTGAACAAACATGGATTCAAGAGGAGAGTATCAAGAAAGCGTGTAGTGATTCGGGAGGTCAACAGAAAAAAACGGTTGTCATGGTGTTTGGAAAAGCGTAGATGGCTTGTAAATGGTAATTGGGATAAGGTAATTTTCTCTGATGAAAGTCAAATCGTAATAGGAAACAATAACAGGATATACGTTTGGCGAAAGCAAGGGGAAGGATACAGACCGGACTTGGTTCCCTCAAAGGCCAGTCGCAAGTTCCAGGTAATGATCTGGGGTTGCGTTTGTTGGAATGGTGTTGGAACTTTAGCAAAAGTGACAGGCAATATCAAGTCAGAAAAATATAAAGAAATACTTGAAGAAAATATTTGGCCAGTTATAGTTAGACATTTTCCAGATGATGAGTACTTTTTTTCAGGATGACAATGCCCCAGTGCATAGATCTAGGGTATTACAGAGATACAGAGCCACCAACAATTTAAAATCCATTTCTTGGCCTGCTCAGTCACCGGATCTGAATGTCATTGAAAATATCTGGCTGTATATTAAAAGAAAACTAGCTTACAGACACCATGTTATAAACAGTGACAGCGATTTGTTCGGAGAAATTCAGAGAATCTGGATGACTATTCCCACCTCATACATTCAGAGCCTATATTTATCAATTCCCAGGAGAATAATGTCAGTGATTCGACTTAAAGGACACTTGACGAAGTATTAAGGTAAGACTGGTACTATTACGTTTGTTTTGGTTGAAATAATTTGCTATTTTTGTCAGTTAAATCTCTATGATTGAAGTGAGCAAAATCCAAGATGGCCGTCATTTCACCAATACTTTTTGCACCTGACTGTAGTCAATTAACGGACTTAAGTCCTTAATTTTGCTGAGTTGAGTCCGAAACGTTGTCAACACAGGACTTGAGAATATTAAATAAGTCTGTTAATGTTAGTGAAATGCGTCTGGAATAACAAAATCAACTTCAGTCGGAAATAAGTCCGTTTGCAGATTTGCGTAAAATAAGAAATTTCTTCTTGAACTGGGCCCCGGTCCTTAACTATACTCGAAGTAGATACAATACCCATTTTCTTGACTGGTTTTAAAGTTAATTTTTCATTTATACGATTATACACAGTGTTTGTTTCACATTCTTAATCTCGGGATCGGCCATATGATTAAGCCTGTTCTATAGCCTGGGTTCTAGTCCGATCATATTTTACTTTTTATACATTCTGATTTTACTTTGTCAAAAAAAAAAAATGATTACGGGACGAATTAACCCTTAAGCTGCTAATCGCGACCAACTGACCTTTTGCGGACAGTGTACATCAAGATCAGACTGCACAGAACGTGCAGTCTGATCTTTGATCTACACTGTCCGATACGGTATTTTCTTTCCGGTGAAATCAACTTTGAAACCGCAATGTTTGGGCTTTTAGTATTAAGTAGAAATTTGCGTTTCATTTATTCAGCAGCTTAAGGGTTAAGTTTTGTCATAGATCTTTACAGAACGTGAAGTGAGTGATTAAATAGAAGACCACTGATATTTCACTCGATGTTATAAATTTCGATCTGTCACCGAAAGAAACAAATTTTATTACTCTATTTTATTTCATGCTTCTAACCCCCCTTTATTTGTTGGGAATTGGGAAGTACAGGGGAGCTCACGTAATTTCGTGACTGCTTCAAAGCTCCTTTACCTCTTGAAGGATTTTCATTAAACCTTGAGAAAATGTTCATCTCAGTAGGACGGTGCAGAACCTATTACTCAACCATGCAGACTCACGGTCAAGGTCACAGTTGAAGGTCATGGGATTGAGTCTTGAATTTCATGTCCACTCAATATCTCTTTTTACCCTGGAAGGATATTAAATAAACTTTGGTCAAATGTTTGCATCAGTGAGATGAAATGGAGAACCTACAATTCAAGCATGCTCACTTAAGGTCAGGGTCACAATTGAATGTCACAAGTTTTAGTCTGTACTTCTATGTCGACTCCATATCGCCTTTACCCCTAGAAAGATTGTAATAAAAGTTTGTATAATGTTCGGTTCAGTGAGAGAATTTGCAGAACTCGTGACAAATGCTGGCTCAAGGTCTGGATTAGCATTTTACATAATGTCCTTCATGCCAGGAAAGATTTTAAGTCAACTTACATGTAAGTCAAACGTTCACCTCAAAGAGACTGTATGCAAAAGGTATGTTTCAACCATGCCATATGAAAGTCGAGATCACAGTTGAGGGTCAATAGTTTGAACCTTGGACTTCATTTTTTCACAATATCTTTATCCCGTAAGGATTTACATGATTTTTAAATTATAAATATTTTCTTTGGTGAGAAGATGTACAGAACTCATGTCTCAGTTATGCTGGCTAAAGGTCAAGGTCATAATTTGAGCCTTGGACTTGATGTCAAGCCTTGGAGGATATTTATTTAACTCTGGCAACATACTGATTTAAGTAAAAGCAAATGTGCAGATCACATATCCATGGCCGTGAAAACTAGCAAGACACTTTCTTTTATGCAAGTATTATTTATCGTTCCCTTCATTTTCTTAAATTTGTCTACTGCAAAGCATGAAGAAAATATCAGTTACAGAGAAAGGGTTAAAATGACTTTTCCTCTCAACAACCAAAGATATGGATGGATGGATAAATGGATGGATGAATAGATGGATGGCTTCGTGTTTTATGTTCATCAGCAGAGCTTCGATCATGATACGATCATGGAAGGGTGATTTCTATGACAAATATATTTGACTAATACATGTATAAAAAAGTACCGCTCTCTCTCTCCCGTTTCCCTCTCTGTCTCTCTCTCTCTCTGTCTCTCTCTCTCTCTTTATTATTTCGTCAGAATTTATCTTTCCTTTCTTACATATCCAAACGTATACTGAAAGCATTTCTTATTATCAATGATTAAACTTCAATAATTTTGTTTTAGGAGAAGGCTTTAATAATTATGTGTTAGTATCTTAACTCTTTCAGCACCAAATTTCTAAATACGACTTCTTTCGGCAGCTAAAAATTCAGTCCACTTGCATTCAGACTGATACATATCTTACAGGCTTGACTAAACAAGCGGACGGCATAGATCAATGATCAGGCTGCAAGTTCTATGCAGCCTGATCTTGATCTATGCCGTCCGCAAAAGCCCCAGTTTTCGCCTGTGGCGCTGAAAGGGTTAATCAGTTTTTTTTTTTCAGTTTGTTTTAGTCTTTATTGTTGCGGGAACGATGAGACTACAAAAGAAGTTCTGTTTAGGTCCTGCAGTAATCAGACCCGGGACTCCGTGATTCAAAGTTGGGAGCGAAGTTGGACAACCGGTCGCTTCTACAACCAAATGTCCTACTACCCTGACAGTCATCGTGCGGCGGAGGATATAGCGGTCCCTCAGACTGCCTTCTTGTTTAGCTATTGTGCGAACTTTTATTGCTGTAAGCCTCAGAAATTTCTGCCACAGACTTCCGTATTAAACCATACAGAAAAAGAATCAGAATATTCCCGTATATAAAGCACACCGTAAAAACAATGCACGTTCAAAGACATTTATCAGTAATGGTTATTGCTGTCTAAGTATTTTCTTACATAACATTTTGTTTTGTTCTTAGGTCAGAGGAACGCCTCTCACAGTCTTTCGCGCATAAACATCTATGAAACAGAACACAAAAACTTAACGAAACATGTAAATTATATTACCTTTCGAAGTGTATTCAACACAGACATTAATCAGCGATGTTTATTGGTTGAATAATGAATATCTTTTTGAGCAACTATTTACTTTTTGTGTTGTTACAGGTCTTAGAAATATCGACTTCAGTGTTTAATTATAACCTTTCACAAACATCCCCTTATTTAACAACCCTGTCAGGGGAAGGCTAATGAAAGCGGAAAAAGGAGAACATGTTTGAAACCAGCAGTTTTGTTTAACAATATTCTACTCGTTGAAAGTCAAGCCTCAATATTCAAACCACGTTTGACTCGTTATCTAAAAATGTAAGTGCTTTCGATTTGGAAGAGTCTAAAATTTCCTCGTCTGCTTAAGAGTTAATGCAGACGAGATTGTTTAATTTTTTCCAAAGATTTTTTTTTTCAGTTTTTTTTTAACGTCTTTTTTTTTTTTTTTTTTCGATTATTTCCCCCCTCCCCCTTTTTTCCCCTTCTCTTTCTTACCTTTCCCCCTTTTGAATTTTTGTTCAAAAAATGTTTGCTTTACGTTCTGCGTTTTAGGAAACAGAAAAAAGTCGAAATTAATCAAAGACGTAGATCAGTTAAATTCATCTCCCAAAGTAAATCGTTTTGTGTAACATTTGTGTATGTTTTGTTTACAATCTCAGGACAGGATTTCTAGGAAACGGGAAAAAATCTTAATCTGACTTCATATAACTTGTTTATATAATTCAAAAACATTGTTTGTGTTTATTACTACACACACACGCACACACACACACACGTGTGTGTGTGTGTCTCTCTCTCTCTCTCTCTGTGTGTGTGTGTGAGAGAGCCACGCTCTATGAAAAGGTGGCTTAATGCACCTGCGAAAAGTATCGATCCAGGTCAGCCTGCGCAGCCCGCGCAGGCTGACCTGGGCCGAAACTTTTCGCTCTTGGTTAATTTTCTGTATTGTATGTCAAAAGACCATTCTAATTCATGATTCAGTTGGTTGTTAGACAAAATGCATTTTATGGACTTAGAATTATTTGATATCTTGCTTGGTAAAATGCATCACGGAGATGCATTAAGCCCCCTTTTGCCAGAGCATGGCTCATATGTTCTTGTATAACAATTATACATCTTTTACTACAGACTTAACTCCTTACTAGACAACAAAATTTTAGACTTCTCGATGTTGAAAGCATTTACAGACGGCAGGATAAATGTGGCTCAAATGATAGGGTTTGTCTTAGGAAGGGTAGAAAACAATGTGAAAACAGGGGGGGAAAAAAGCTGGTCACCAGCACTTTCTCCTTTTCCTACAATGTTTTCAATAGCCAGCTTGTTCATGGTCGTTAAAAGGTTCAATGTTAACTATATACAGGAGACAGAGACGGATGTAGAGTAGCCGGACGGAAGCCTTGGAGCCCTGGCTTCAACACCATGGATTACAAATGCAACTTTTTGAGGAAAAGACGAACGAAATAGCTGAATACATGAAAGCTTAGCCCAGGCTATAGTTACGGACTACATCTTGGTTTCATTCGTGGATACGCCCCTAGACGGTTTCAGCATTACTCAAGTTGACCTTTCGTAAACATAGACTCATTCGGCAAACCTTGGGTGATCCGTTGATCAAGTCCGTCGGCTTTATCACGTATCTTGATATGCACCTACACGGCACATTTCTACGCCGGAAATACACCGCTTTACCATTCATAAATCGTAATACTCCACAAAGGAAAAGAAAACACTTGTCACTATTTTCTATCAGAATCTTTTTAAATACATTTCTGTTGACAAACAGTTTGTAGGTTTTCTTTTTTTTTTTTCTAACTTGGTCTATCAATTCCGTTGGCATTTTTCAGCGACAGGTTGCTTACCACCGTGGCCGTTGTTGCCGATGCAAATCGTTTTACAAGGGCGCCGCCATGTTTAAAGTCATGTTACTGGCAGTACTTCAAAATGGAAACCCCCTCGGTGCAGACGAGGTTAGATGTAGACCTGTACGGAATCGGCCGAGTTGTGACGAGTGACATGGACTTAGACAACCCTGTCAAGAGTACGTAATGGCGACTGGCATAATATACAACACTGCCCGTAGCCCGGTAGTTCAGTCTGTAACGTAGCTTGATATCAGGAAGTCGCAAGTTCAAACCCCCGGCTCAGTCAATTTCATTACGAGGATTAATGATTGTCATCGCGACAGGAATTTTTCATCTCTCACCGCTAACCGTATTTACAACGAGGATTATGTGGGAAAGCGACCGGTTGCATGGGAGGAATACTATGCGAAGTGCCGGTCAGGAAAACTCCAGGAAAGCAAGGATAGCTGACCTAGCCGTGGTGATATAACTGAAATGAATCTGAAAACGGCGTTTAACACCATATAAAGAAACAAATCCCAATTCCAATAAATGCATTTTAAAATCGCAAATGATCCGCGACCTTCGGACTAGAATAGAATGTGTCAAGATAAGGCTACTGTAGACTGGTTTCGTCCAATGATACACTGAAGTGTATGAATATAGGGATCGGTACAGGCTACTGAAAACGGACAGAATTCTGCCATCTATTTTTAGACTAATGGGAGGTCACTCTTTTTAAATTTACATTCAGGGGAGGTCACTCTCGTTTGTTACGCCGATCAAAAGTAAGATAAAGTGATATTTTGTGGTAACCTATTTGCAGATTTTAATAATTCGTAAAGAACATGTATTTATTTACTTCGTAACGTGCTACGACTAGGTCATCCACCACACGCTACCTAATCTGTACAGAGAGAAATACACCAAACCGCATTATCTTTCACAGTGGATACTTGAGCTGGTCCCCGTTGTTTACGCATAAAAAATTAGCCAGATATGATCAAGAAAAAATACTCCGATTGGCTAATCTAGCAAATCTAGCTTACTCAATGGAAACAATCGTCTCAAGAGCCTGTACCGCTTGCATTTAGCTGTATTCACGAGGGACCCGTTTTACCCTTTACCACACAATCACGACTTTTAACGACCCCGAGAAAGAGGCCTTTTGAAAACATTGTGGGAAAAGGAGAAAATGCTATTCTATTCTATCAAAAACAAATTTCATCATCTGAGCCACGTTTAAATTAACGTCTGCAAATGCTTTCAGTTTGGACACGTGCAAAATTTTGTCGTTTGGTAAAGAGTTAAAGCTAGTGCAGCTCCACTGGGTGACATACTGAAATGACCCCAAAATGAAAGACCTATTAACTCTTCACCAGACGACGAAATCTTACGCTAAATCGAACTGAAAGAATTTGCAGACGACAAATTGCATGTGGCTCAAATGATTTGCTCTGTCTTTGGAAAGGTAGAGAACGTTGATGGAAAGGGGGAAAATGTTGATATAAGCTTTTTCCTCCTTTTTCCGCAATGTTTTCTACCCTTTCTAAGACAAATCTTGCCATTTGAGCTACACTTATGTTTCCGTCAAAATCTGCTTTCAAAATGGACCAGTCTAAAATTCTATTGTATGGTAAAAACGATGGAGACATTAAAGGCTTTCTAGAATTAACGTTTCTTGCCATAGACTATCCCAAAACACTTGATGTGGCGACATTACACACGCTGGACTGACACAAATAACAATTTATAGCAGCTTACACCGAGAAACAGAGATAAGTTACAGGCAAGGCTGTGTCGTTGAAGCCGGTTTCTTGTAGTGAAAGGGCACGTGGGCTCTACCCTGAGGTCCAGTCGGATCATTTAGTTGTTTTTTTATATATTTTACATTACTTTATCAAAATTTACCTACGGGACATACTAACAGCTTATTGCCTCAGACCTGTGGAGTGATTGAGAAATTATTATTGCCTGGACCTGGTCTTCAAGTGCTCATCCGATACGCACTTCTTTACGTTCGCAACTCGACATGATCCGACCACGCAGAAATGTAGACTTTTGTAATACGAGTACTAGTACTAAGGTCAAGTAATTAATTTAATACTCTAAGGGTTATAATAAAAAAAATATTCTAGCGTCTAGAGTGAATATTCAATCACCTTTTAAGCCAAGCCCCCGTACTTCAGTCGGTAGGGTACAGGACTTGTGAACAGGAGGTCCCTGGTTCGATCCCCGGCTCGGCCAATTTCTTTCCGAGGATTGATGATAGTCATTGCGACAGGATTCATTCCTCTCTCACCGCTGACCATTGTTTCGACGATGGTTTTGTGAGAAAGCAGCCAGTGGCTTGGAAAGAATATTGTGCGTAGTACTGGTAAAAGAAACTCCAGGAAAGCATGGATAGGTGCACTGGCCGCCGCGATATCACCTTTTAACTCTTTATCAGATAGTCCGGAGTTTTAACGACCCTAAAGAAAGAAAACTTATGAAAACATTGTGGAAAAATGAGAAAATGGCGCTAATTTTACCCTATCAAAGACAGAAATCATCATTTGAGCTACATTTACTTTGTCCATACATGCTTTCAATTTGGTCGAGTCCAAACTTTGTTCAAAGCAATCAAGAGATTGTGTCGTACCCACAGTTCAGATATCTTCAAAACAACAGAGAGCCCGAGAGTCCAAAAATACCACGTATCAACAACACTCTCCAGCCATAAAAGTCCGTAATAACCGTAGTTATCACAAATATCACGTGTCGTTATGAATCGAGTTTTTTTTTTTCTGATCAACAGCGACAGGGACCTTCTTTTCTAGTTCGACCTTTTACCCGATCGGGAGAAAAAGGCTATGGAAAACAATGTGGAAAAAAAGAGAAAATGCATCTCCTTTCACACATTGTTTTCTACCCACTAGAGCCACGTTCAAAATGCCGTCTGTAAAATTTGTTTCAATTTGGACAAAGTCCAAAGTTATATTGTCTGGTATGGGTTTAAGTATCTGAAGCCGAAGCATAGTCTTAATCGTCTTCCACCCCTTCTACCTTTGCCCCCCCCCCCCCCCCCCCCTCCCCGGGAATTTTAAGTACTATTCACCAGTTCAGAATTTAACCTTTCTACAGTTTGATTTTCATGGAATTGCAACAAGTTGTCTGATCTCATTAATTGCTCCAGCCGACTCTTTGAGTCGCCTGGTTGCGTAGCAACCAGGCTCCCATTGTTATCATTTTGATCTATTGGGTGACGTTAGCATATCTCCGGCTTTGTACTGCTTCCTGTCCCAGTTTCGGTTTGCGAGACGTAACCTAGTTCCGTAATTATTCGGTGAACAAGTGAGTTTTTTTTTTCCCGTTGTAAAATTTTAACTCAGAAATAATGCATTTTGTGATCATGAATATGCCTTTAAAGACTGAACTATTCAACAGTTCGAATCTTTGAAACAATCATTTCGTCCACTTGCATGACTGTACGATAACCAATCGTTTACTTAAGCATCAAGTATAATTTCCATATATCTATGTATGTGTCAGTCATGAAACAGTTTCCGGATACGCCTAAAAAGAAATACTCTACGACTGAAATCGTCTTTTGTACGGCACGCTTCCATTTGTGGAAGAACTGTACATAAGCTTAGAACTAAACAACTTTTTATTCTAGACTTTACATTACTTCCTTGCACTCTCATATTTAGGCTGAAACAAAAAAAAAAAAACTGTGGTAAGGCCGCACGCACCGTGCACGGCCCTTGGCTGCGCTAAATCACCGCTCAGCAGGTGCTTCTAAAGATGGAATACATATAGTTGAACAGCGATTCTGTGTCTCTTGTTAAGGATTATACGAAATGTCTTTTTCGATTGAAATGAATGGCAAAGAATATTACAAACAATAATCTACATTCTTGAATAAACATATACAATAGTTCCAAAATATTTACAATAAGCGTTCAATGTTGTTTGTGTAGATTTTGTGTGTATATAAGTGACATATTTAATCGACGTTTAATGATAGCTTTGGGACAAATATAGATATTGTGATCACGTGATATAATGTCATGTGTACCAGAGGTTCTTCATAAATTTACATATTTATGAATCAGTCGCCGTTGTTTGCGTTGTCCCTCATCGGCTTGTAATTTTGAGTGAATTCGGAATTTAAGAGGAGATTGCGCACTTCTTACAACCACCAAGCTGAGGGCTTGACTCTTCACTCCACCAGAATTGAAATACCCCAAAATAGATCAACAATAACCCACACAGATTACAGCTTTATTGCAGTATTTATCAAAGGTGGACATAACGTCACGTAGTTTGTGAATCGCGAATATTTAGTTTATACAAAAGCAACTTATATAGATCTATAACTTTTAACTGGTGTGGACGAAGATCTAAATCCTACTAACTGATGATTGTGGCAGTCCAACATTACTTCCAGGACCCTTGCTTATAAAACTTGTTTGAGCTCATTCTCATGCTTAAGGAGCGCATTCTTACTCACAGCTTTGTGCAGAACGACGGCAGGACAGTGTATCGGTAGAAAAAAGGTGTTGATTAAATGTTTTGCTAACAGATTTAAAATCGTTTACCCCATCGGAATAGTAGCTGGAAGGACAATACATGACCTTTTCCAGATAATATGCTGGTAATAATCGATGGTAAAACAATCGGTGGTGTTCTATTTTTAAACGGAAGTTGATTGGTTGTCACGTAAACACTACGTTTTAAGGTTGGTTGCTACTTCTGTATTAATTACATTTTAAGGTAGGGGGCTCCTAATTTCAAGAAAATACCACTGAATCTAGTGTTTGTGTTGATTTCGTTATTAAAACTGCTAAAACTACGATAATGTTTCCCCAAAAAATCACTTTTTGTTAATTGTTCAGGGTAAGAATTCAATTTATTTTTGTTCGCGGGATCCGGCAAACGAGCTGGATCGACACTAGCTAGCATCAGCTGTCAAAGCCTCCATGTTGTTTGTCAATGTTCAGCATCCGATTAGAATATGTAATTTTTAGGTTCTTGAAAGACGATTCGACCCAATGCAAACAAAGGAGAAGATTGGGGGAATTTTGGGAAATTTTACACGTTTATCTAGATTTTTCTGTTTGTTTTAGTTATTTATAATTCTGGCGTATTTCTTATTTCCACCCATATATTATGATAATTATGTAAAATTTATTTATCTGGATTTACTACCTATAAAATCATTTCGTTTGAAATATAAACTAAACTTGTAATGTATTTTATGCGTATGTATATATTTTTGTCCATACTTGATCTTTGGCACGGTCCTAATTTGGTTGTTTTTGAAAAAAAGTTGTGACACTGCGTCAGCATGCCCTAACATCTGCTAATTATCAATATGCTAGCGATAGCAGCATCAGATGCACTGAAACACTGCTCAGTCAAATCTTTCCGAAAAGTTCATTTAAAATGCCCCAAAAATATTTGAGTGAACGATTACTGCAACTAAGATTTATATCAAGGGGTGACAGGGGTTTTGGTAAATGACAACGAAGTTTGGTTAAAAGGAAGTGGAGGGTTAATTGATTTAAAGTGTAGATAATGGAAAGAGACGCTGCAGAATGGCATCTATCAAACCTTTACATGGCTTTCATCACCAACACCGGTCTCCATTCATCGGAGCAAAACCCAATCAATGACAACCGTATATCAGTGTCAGACCTTCTTAAGAATGTGTGTGTGTGTGGGGGGGGGGGGGGTGTTTCTTGGGCACATTAAAAAATAATGATAATAAAGTACTAAAAGTATACTGAACTTCTATAGTTATATAACTTTCTGTTTCACGGAAATTTCCAAATCATTTACTATATAATTTATACCGAACTTGCCATTTTCCGAACCTGTAGTATGTACCATAAATCATGACAAGTTAAGCATAATCATAATTAAGAAAAGTAGTTGCCAAATCTTCCCATTTTCGAGGCCGAACTTTCAGAATTTTGTAGCCGAGTCTTCTCTAAAAACGTTGTTGGCCATGGGCCATGGGCTGAATATTCTTTGGCCGAATCTTCTAGTATCAACTATTTTTAGATGTTGGGTCGCTTACGTTCGTGAACGAATTGTTAGTACGTAGTGTTCTCAGATGAAAACGTTCTAAAGCGACGTTTATAAGCATCGTCTGAGTTGAAAACTCCCGTGAGCAAAACTCAGGCCGTTGAGTACGGTTTTGTGCTAAGCATGAGAACGTTCTCAATATTTTTTTTTAAATGCACGGGGCCCAGGAAACGACAAGAAGGGTTGAGTAGTGACTAGTTACTTCTAAAATTGATGTGTCTGAAAATACATGTAGACATATAGTAATGGGTTATAGGGTAACGCTTTTAAAAAGTCAAAAGATATTAATTAGCGGTTGCAAGCTTCGTGATTTCAAACAGGCCTTAGAAGGGGGGACGCAGAATAAATATGTCAACATTTTTTTATCATTCTCAAGACTGTATTTATTCATTCCAGTATGTCAAAACCATGAAGTAGACCAGCGTAGTCAGCTATGCTGATGAAAGCTATGGGCACTGTATAGTAGTGTCTCACTATATAGTAGAGTCTCCAGTCCAACGGACATCAAACTTGGTAGAAGTACTGCACATGTTGGAAATTGGTTGCCTCTGGTGAAAATGTGGCTCACTAGGCCAGACATAAGAGAAAGGTTCTGTGGGCCTCAGAGGCCGATGGTCACGTTATTGGCCATATTGTTTGTCTTGTGCTGCAGCAGCGACACTTCTAGTCATTGCTGTATTAACAATGACATTTTAAAGCACTTGAATTAAGAAAACCTAAGTAGCAGGGAAGAAAAAGTTTAAAAAAAGGCATCTTTAAAAACACTATAAAACAATTTTGAATATGGGGACAAATTTCTCCAAAATTCAATTTATGGAAAATTTCTCCAGGGGACGATTTCTCCTGCAGCCACCCAGAGGCCTTAGTTTTGCCCAGATTCTTTTAAGGCATTAAGCTAAGGAGGAACTGCAAATAGCGATAGAACTTCATCAGTCATTTTATTTTGACGATACCTTTTGATAATCTTTTCTTTTTTTAATTGAAGTAACTAGGGTAAAAGACTAGGTCACTTTGGACTTTTCAAAGCTATTACTGATACATAAAGCACAATTCTCGCTACATTTTTTTTTTTTTTTTGTCTGAAGTTTGATATTTTTGTTTGTAATGTTAGGATGACAATTCAGAACCTATGCTTGCATATACAAATTTTGCGGTCAAGTTACTTTGTATCTTGAATACTGTTAATAGATTTTTGTCTTGAAATTCGAAAAAGGATGATGTAAAGCAGATGAGTTTACACACCATTAGACACCAGGCGACTCTCAGGACTATCAGTCCTTTGATTTATTCAAAGTTTAGTTTCGCAGCTACCCACTATTGAAAATAAGGTAAGGAGACATTATACGTAAAAAACAATTTCTCCTTTTGCAACGGTCAAAACAACAACAACTCAAAGTCAAATAGTTGTAATTGGATTTGTTATAAAAATGTTACTCATTGTACATAAATTGTACAGTGTGTCCCAAAAGTAGAGTATCATCATGTTTTTTTTTTCTATTTTTCAGATTTGATACTGATTTTTATGTTTTCTTTTTCTCTCTTTCCAGTTTTACTATGGCTAATAACTAACCATACGAGAAAGAGTTGAATTGCTTTTTTTATGGTTGTGATCAATAAAAGTGTTTTTTGAAATTAAAAGGTGTGGGGTTTTTTTGCGGGGGGGGGGGGGGTTGTTGTTGTTGTTGTATGGAAACCTGGATGGTGCGCGACTTCTAAGACACTCTGTATCTTATGTAATTGCATACGGGCCAATTGCCAAAGTACTTTAATAAAGAAATTTGAAATTGAAAATTGAAGTTTTTCTCATGTTTTCACGTATATAGATTCACAGTGTAGGACCGGAAGTATGCATTGTACGTGACTTGGGATTCTGCACAGTGACGGTCTGTCACTTAGGTGTTAAAAATTTTGTTTACATGGTAAGTCAAGCAGGTGCTTTTTCACTTATTTTGATAGTTATTATAAAATATTCATATCCAATTATTTGTTTGTTATGTATAGACAATATCAGGAATACGTATGTGCGCTGTGAACCTTCCATATAGCAATACGGATGCCTTAATCAGTTGATCGTGCTAAAAATACGGATGATTTTGTCCCAAAACGACGCTAATTTTATTCAATTACTCAACGTTAAAAACCTGTTTTCTCAACGGAATATGAACAAATAGTTTCTTTTTTTTTTCATATTTTTGTGAAAACATGTCAAGCTTTGGTAACAAAGTCGACTACAATCTCCATCATACTACTTTTAAAATGACATGTTCAGAAATTTTCCGTTGTACAGTCACCTGAGATCTATTAACCGCTTACAAGTGACTGTACAAATTTCTTTTCTCAACATGCATTTTAAACGAAGGATTGGGAATGCTGCAGTCGACTTTGTTACCAAACTTTGATATGTTTTCACAAAAATATGAATAAAGAAACTGTTGATACGTTTTCCGTTGAAAAAACAGGTTTTTAACGTTGAGTAATCGAGTAAAAACGGTATCGTTTTGAGACAAAATCATCTGTATTTTAAGCATGGTCAAATGAGCAAGGCATCCCCATTGCTATGAGAAAGGTTCACAACGTACATACTTGTTCTTTATATGGTCTGTGCATAACAAACAAATAACTGGATATGAATATTTTATGATAACTATCAAAATAAATGAAAAAGCACCTGCTTGACTTGCAATGTGAACACAATTTTTCAAACCCAAGTGACAGACACTGTGACTTATAAGTAAGAAGAAAAATAGAAATCTGATCATTCTTGGCGACTTCTTACTCTTACCTCACAATTATCTATCTTCTTAAAGAGAGTTTGAATGGTTGAATGACGCCTCTTAAAGGCTGTTAGCTATGTTATAGGGGATAGTGCAAGCTGCTAAACGAAACCCGTTCTTTAACGTGCTTGGTGTGTAGTACCGTCACACAGGATTTTGGTTTTAAAGCATCATCCAAAAGACTACTCGTGTTTCTAAGCAGTCTAGCCTTCGGAATCGAACACGTATCCTCAAGTATCCCGAGAATACGAATCGGCAGACCTGCATTGCGTTTATAGACGGAACTCTAAAGAATGATATAAAAACCGACGTAACCATAGGTTATAGTTCTAATTAATGCATTTTTCATTGAAACTTAACTTTCACCTGCTCTCAGAATTTAACCTTTTACTAGACGACAAAGTTGTAACCGTTATTTTTAAATATCGCGCTGAAAAGTAACGTGTTGGAGTTTTACATGTACAGGGAGATAACTGAGTGTAATTCTTTTCTGAACACAGTACGAGTGGTTACGTATTTCACTCCGTAAACTTCGAATGATCCGGTGATCAAATCCCTAAGCTGTATTACAAAATGTGATATTCATATGCGCCCTACATTTCTTCACCGGAAATAGACCGCTTTACTACTCTTGAAATCATAAGACTCCACTTAAAGAATACTCGAGTCACAGTTTTCGCTGACAGATTGACAGATCTCGATATTTTTTTGATATAAATAATTTCATGGGCGCCTCTATGCTTAAGATCATGTGAATGACAATAGTTTTAGTGGAAACGCCCTTGGAAGGGAAAAGATTTAATGTAGTAACAGAATCAGCCGGCAAATTGTGACAAGTGTACGTAATGGCATCCTCGACAGCTATGGGTGACGATCACTATGTCGCTCTATTCACCCTTGGCTGATCCAGTCGAAATGTGTGATCCCCTAGCTACGCATAATCATTGGTTGTAGTCTGTTTTAAAGGCACATATAAAATAGCATGCTACATTTGTTATCCATCATCCGCAAACCGTAAATTAAAAGAAGCGACCGCTGGAGAGATTTGTCTGATCAACATGTTGGGAATCATTACCAAAGAATATAGACGAACAAAGGTTACTTCAACGTTCAGTGTAAATAATCAGTTTTTTCGAAGTGTTACTAGTATGTCACGAGACGTTTGGCTACTTTATGAAAATGCAGTTCTAGGGGTTTTAACTATCAAGTTCGAGTAGGCAGCCTATCTCGGGGATCACACATTTCGACTCGATCAGCCAAGGGTGGTTTTAGCAGAGTAGCGATTATCACCCTTGGCTAACGAAGATGACGCAGTGGTAAGCTGCACTCAGAGTCCAGTGATTCCATTGGTGTCGCACTGGTAACCTTTGGTTCTTAGAAAAATAGACTGAAAATCACCCTTTTTGACATCTTGCAACAGTTTCTCTGACAAAGCTAGAGTTTTGCTCTTCCAGTAAATTTGACCCGCCCCTCCACCCCCCCCCCCCCCCCCCGCGCAAAAAAAAAAAAAAAAAAACGGTAACGGAAAGGAAGCGGTTTAATGAGCAATGAATTTTAGATAGAGTGTTTTCATTTTTTTTATCATCTGATCCGTAAAACAACAGCTTTCTTTTTTTTTTTTACAAAAGAAAAAAGTTACGAAAAAAAAAACGTTTTAAATCACAATGTTTTTACACGCCCCAGAGTTTGATTGATTTTATGGTGTTTAACGCCGTTTTCAACATTATTTCACTTATATCGCTGCGGCCAGTGCACCTATCCATGCTTTCCTGAAGTTTCTGTTACCAGCACTCCGCACATTATTTTTTCCAAGCCACTGGCTGCTTTCCCACATAACCATCGTCGAAACAATGGTCAGCAGTGAGAGAGGAATGAATCCTGTCGCACTGACTATCATCAATCCTCGGAAAGAAATTGGCCGAGCCGGGGATCGAACCAGCGACCTCCTGTTCTCAAGTCTTGTACGCTACTGACTAAGCTACGAGGCTTGGCGCCCCCAAGTTTCCTCGGAAAATATAAAAGGGGCATATGTTACTTTAAGGCTTTTTATGCACTCTCCACAACTATGAAAAGATAGTGGATGGCATTTTTGGTCATACAGATTTTTAACTGTTTACAAGACGACAAAATTTTAGACTTGTCCAAATTGAAAGAATTTTCAGACGACAAAATGAATGCGACTTGAAATTTGTGTTGGGAGGGGTAGAAAACATTGGTTACCAGCATTTTCTCCTGTTCTCATAATGTTTTCAAAAGCTGTCTTTCTCAGGGTAGGGATTGTGTGGTAAAGGCTTAAACGTGAAAAAGGTTAGACACCACTTGGAATATTTTCGTTTTAAGTTTTGACAAATATTTTATATGAGCTGTGCTCCGGTAAAACAGGGCTTAATGCATCTCCGTGATGGATGATACCAAGCAAGCCGTAATGTTATTATAGATCCCAAAAATCCATTTTGTCGAACAACTGTCTAAATCATGAGGTAGACTGGTCCTTTGCCATACAGAAAATTGACAAATAAGGAAAAGTTTCGGCCCAGGTCAGACTGCGCGGACTGCGCAGGCTGACCTGGGTCGATACTTTTCGCAGATGTATTAAACCCCTTTTCACAGAGTATAACCATATATATATATATATATATATACACACACACATACACACACATATATAAATGTGTGTGTGTGTGTGTGTGTGTGTGTGTGTGTGTGTCAACATGACCAGAATCCATTGTAAAAGCTCCAGTATGTTTCACTAAGTCTTTAACCACATACGCCTGACTTTTAACGACCCTGAAGGAAAAGGCTTTTGAAAACACCATGGGAAAAGGAGAAATGCTGGTTATTGGCATTTTCTCCCTTTCCCGCAGTGTTTTCTACCCTGTCAACGAACTTTGGTTCATTTGAATCACGTTCGAATTTGCCGTCCGCAAACACTTTAAATTCGAAGAGCTCGGTCGGGTAGCCCAGTGGTTTACGTGTCTGACTCGTGACCTGATGGTTGCGGGTTCGTTACCCAGTTGCGGCAAACTTTCTTTCCGACTATTTTTGGCCTGTCACCTCTGATTCGTATGAGAAAAGTAGTAAGTGGTTTGGAAAGAAAGTTGTGTTAGTACTGGTGTGAGAAAGCCAAGAGACAAATGCGTTGGTGCACTGACAGCCGTGATATGACATACATGTAGGCTGTTTAAACGGCGTTTAACTCCAATACAAACAAACAATTTAGACAAACCTAAGATTTTGATGTTTAATAAGAGTTAAGCTGTCAGCAATATTTTCAACCGTTTTAGGCAAAGGGTGAGAGACCAAACCCAGAGACTTATAAAATTATACTAAATAAAAAACGTTAAGGAAATTGTGTTTGAGGGGCTATGACAAAAGATCTAAAACATTTTTGAGAATTTTGAATTTCACAGTATTATAAAAGCATTAATTTTTCTTCAAAAGGATGCTATATTTGGACTCTGTAGCACCTATAGCGGCTTAACTCTTTACAAAACGACAGAATTTTAGACTGATTTAAACTGAAAGCATTTGCAGACGACAGACTATATGTTACACAAGTTAGGGAATGTTTCTTTGAAAGGGTAGAAAACATTGTGGGAAAAGTAGAAAATGCTGGTTACCAGCATTTTCTCCTTTTCCCACAATGTTTTCAAAAGTCCTTTTGTTGGGGGTCGTTAAAACTCGGGATTGTGTGGTTAAGATTTAAATAATCAATGTCTAAGTTGACTGGTCTTCCCTCCCTTTTTCGCAAAATTGCAATATTGATTGCTTTGAATAACAAGTATCACGGTACAGTCTCACCCAAAAAAGCCTTTTTTAAAATTGGCCATTAGGCTATTTACTTATCTAAGGTGATTTGAGCACTACTTTCCAGACAGAGCAGACATTTCAATTTTCAAATCAGTTCAATATTTCCATTGCTATCGTCCACAATCGTCCAAGATTCTTTCGTCAGAACAATGTTGTGTTCACCGACTGGCCAGTGCGCTCACCAGACATTTCTCTTATTGAACATATGTGGAACATTCTGGGACTGAGGGTCCGACACAGGAAACTGGCACCACCTCCAGGCTCCTGCTATGGCGCTACAGGGGGGAATGGAGGTAGGTTCCTCAGCTCCAAATCGCCAGAATTATTTGGCGTATGCGACACCAGTGCGAGTCCTTATCTAACGCTGAAGGAGGACACACCCTATACTGAGCGGATATTTTGAACAATCTTATCTTCCATATCCCTTTGCGGCTATCGCGAGAAAGGACTTACGTAAATTTCGTGTGAACTTAAAAGGAATTGAATTCCAAGCTAATCTGATAACTTACAGCTTATTCATGACTGAGTTTTGCGTAAAAAGGGATACTCTGTAAACACTATTTGCGAAAAATGACTTTGATTTCGGGTTACTTGACACTGTGCCACAACAAGGATATTAATGGTATCAAGCTATTTAAAGAAAACACTTTTTTCAAGCTATGAAATGTATCTTATGATTGATCGTTTTGGTAATCTTTTGTTCCAAGTTTTTTTCTTTTTGAGATTTCCATAACCTTGTTGTGGTTGTTGTTGTGTGTGTGTGTGTGTGTGGGGGGGGGGGGGGGGGGGGGGGCATGTGGCATTTGTCCCTAAGACCTTTCAGCAAGTCGAACCTATCACAGTAGATAGCGGAATAGTATAGATACATTCTTAAAACAAAAAATGCAAAAAAAAAAAAGACTCCACTTGTATCTTTTGTTAGCGTTAACAGTGCTTAACTTTTCATTTCTGCAAAAAGAAATGAAACATGCCCTGTGAAAAGAGGGCTTAATTCATCTGAAAAAAAAAAAATCGCTCCACACAGGCTGTAATGGATCGAAATTTTTTGCTATTTGTAAATTTTCTGCAAGTCCGAGGACCATCCTGCTACATAACTCAGTTAGTTGTTAGACAAAATGGATTTTAAAGATCCATAATTACGTGATGTGTTGTTTGGTATAATGCATCTCGTAGATGCATTAAATCCCTTTTAGCCAGAGAATGGCTCAAACCTAAGTTTTGTACTTATAACTTAGCACTTATAACTTAAGTGGAGTTTACGTCTAACGGTCTAAAGTCTTCACAATCGAAACCAGAGCTGACGCAAGTACATTTATCTTATGAATACTATCGATACGGACATAAACAAAATGTTTCTTTTATACCTTCTTTGTATTTATTTTGGTATTTCGGGATGTGCCTTCTCCGAACCATACTGTTCGAAATTTTCGTATGACGAGCAATTACTGGAGAAAATGGTGCGGATGGAATTTCAAATGGAAAAAATTGAAGAGAGCAACAGACTCGCGGTCGAAGCTTTAAAAGCAGAAATTGGCAAGCTTCAAGCTTTAAAGGCAGAAAATATCAAGCTTCAGGCTTTACAGGCAGATACTATCAAGCTGCAAGCCAACAGCGATGACATGGCGGACGAACTGACAAAGTTAAGACAAGATGTAAAGATGATTGCTGATGAGACAAGTGGCCAGCTTCGAAGCTTAATTGAACTACAAAATGCAGGTTTATAGTTGCTTTGTCTTACACTAAATGTCTAAAACAATTGAGTCATGCTCTGACAAAAGGGGGCTTAATACATCTCAGTGATGCGTCATACCAAGCTAGTCATCAAATAATTATGCATGCATAAAATTCATTTTGTCTAATAACTGACTGAATTATAAGGTACACTGGTCATTCGACATGCAGAAAATTGACCAGTGGCAAAAAGTTTCGACCCAGGTCAGCCTGCGTGGACTGCGCAGGCTGACATAAGTTGATACTTTTTGCAGATGCATTAAGCCCCCGTTTCACAGTGCATGGCCCAATTCTTTGTTGCGATTTTAGATGTGCATGGCAATAACAACCTCAAGCAAAACATGTGTTTTAACGCTTTACCAAGCAATCCAGAGTTTTACCAACCCTGAAAAAAAACTTATGAAACATTGTATGAAAAAAAAATTTCTGATGACCAGCATTTTCTCATTTTCCTTCATTCATTTCTCCTTCCAAACGCGGTTTTTAGAGTAACATTTAATTTGTCGTCTGCAAATGCTTTGAATTTGGACGTGTCATAAATTGTCTGGCCTTGTAAGGAGTTAAATTAGCGTAAGAGCCTGCACATCGACAACATAAGTCATAGAGCATGAAATGTAAGGTCTTCAGAAATTTGATAAGAAAGTCTACCTACAGCTGCATTAATTGTAGTTTTTTTTTTTTCTTACGAAATGAAATAGCAGTCTCATTTATTTAATGGTCTGCTGTTTAAATGGCGTATTGTGTTGCAATGACCAGAGAATTTAAAGACCGCAACAATATTGTCACAGACATAACAAAACATCACCACTGTTTTGCATAGGCGAGACGTGTATAGCCTAGGCGAGACGCGTATAATTCTGGCAACGTAGGACAAAGGCGAATTATTTATACAAATAACTGACAGAAATGCAAGCTAATAGACTATGTACCCTGTCCCAGCCGAGCTTTTTAGATGTTCGCTGCATATATGTAAGATATTCATCTTCGGAATATTGGCCGTCCATGAAAAAACACTTCTTTGAGAGGAAACATGCACGATTCAAGACCGGTGATCGGTATGAATCTCTGGCTATTCCTAGAATATCAGGCGCGCGGATATTACGCCTAGTAAAGAAGTAGACCTATTTAACATTTAACATTTCCAACAAAATATTTTTTACTACGCAGAAACTGAATTTGAACGAAAAGACGATGTTGCCAATCTGAAAGTCTCGCAAGAAGTGACCGCGTATTTAATACTCGTCTATTATTAGATTCCAATGACTAAACCTTGCATCACAGGTTTTGGTCACTTCGATTGAGACAGCAATTCTCCGCTGTACGTTGTAACGTGGAGAATATGTAACTGTAAAGTGGTCCTACGAAAACAAAGACTGCCGAAGGTTTGGTATAACATTTCAACATGTTGTACGTGTAAGCAAGTTAATCATGTATTTTCCCTCCAATGCAATATTGAAACACAAACGTTTATTTCAACTTTGCAAGCATGTTTAATATATTGGGTTGAAATGTCGGTTTTCTTTTCAAAAAAGCGTTTGGCGTTGCGTGAATGGTTTGCATGCCAATATTGCTTTTAAACCTGGTCGTGTGTTTTTCTAAAGGCAATGTCGTTTATGTAACATGTAAATTCATCGAATATACTGGTTATAGTTGGTTCGATTATGAATAATTTAACCCTTTTGCTGCGAAGCACGACTCAATGACCCTTTGCAGACAGTGTAGATCAAGATCAGACTGCACAAAACGTGCAATTTGATCTTGGATCTACACTGTCCGATGAGGAGATTTTTTTCCTAAAACATACATTTGAAATAGCAAAATTTTGGCTTTTTACAATAAGCTTGAAATTTTCATTTCGTTTATTTGGCAGGATAAGGGTAAATATTTAGAAATAGTTACTATTCGCTCAATATCCACGTCCTCTTTATAACAAGAATTATTATTTTTCGCTTATCACATCCCATGCATGTGAGAAAAGTAGTCAGTGACTTGGAAAGAAAGTTGTGTCAGTGCTGGTGTGAGAAAGCCAGGAAACACATGCGTAGGTGCACTGACCGTCGTAATATGTGTCGCCGGCCAGCCAGTCTGGCAACTTTGTAGAAGGGGACAAAACAACAACAGAAACAGTTCCTTGCTACGTTGGTTTAATAATTCTAGGTGGTTTTCTGTAAATAAACGTAAACAATCATAAAGACCAGTACAAAAACCCTCAATACATACATAAATCTTACAAAAACGAATACTTAAAGGCATGACAATCTGACAAAAATGGTATTAATAATTATCTGTATTTATATTGATGTATAAATACGATGAAACAATGAAGAAACAACTTGTCATGTACAAACAAAAATGGCGGATGACGTGGCTGGTGCAATCGATTATTATATCTGAGTGGTTAGTTTTAGTAAGTATGGAGAGTAAATCAAACAGTAGAACAGTTTTAAAGGAGTAGCTGTGCCAAAAATAATCAAATAAACATTGTAATAAAAGGATGTGGCAACAATAGATAGCAATACTGCGAGATTCTATAGTAATTTTATTTATGTCTTTACTGTAACCCTATGACATATGACCTGAGCTGTTAAAACGGCGTTATACTCCAGTACAATCCGTCCATCAATTATAACGAGAATTACTTTCCCTGGCCCTGAGGTTAGTATTCCTTAGCCTTCTTTTCTCGCAATTCACTGTCAGGATTTAAGCAAATTACAAGTTTTCTGTACAAACACAGTTTTGACATGTTGAGAAAAAATGTATTAAGTGTCATCAAATCTTGGGAAGTAGTCGGGTCAACAAATAAAGGATTAGTCCTATTTAATGAGTTATACCAATTGTATAGAGTTATTCAATTTAGTTGATAATTATAGTTTATTACGGGATTCAGTAAATAGATAGGAAACAGACATGTTCTTGCATACTTTCAGTTGTTGCTTTTAGTGCCAAGAGGGTTAACAACACTGCGCCTGAGACAGGGGAAACACTTGTCTTTACTTCCGTAACCACAAATGAAGGGAATGGTTACAGCAGTACCACTGGCGAGTTTACCGTACCCGTAGAGGGCCTCTACCTGTTTCACGACCAGATGTGCGTCGTGGAGAACAAAGATTTCTATCATGAAATCTCTATTGATGACAATGCAAATACAAAGGAGAGATTCTATGCAAATTCTAAATATCCTGTCTGTTTCACAACTGTCATTACGCAGCAGCTGCAGAAAGGTCAAACTGTTTCTGTAAAATGTAATGGTATCGAAGAAACCGGCGCGCGACTCATTGATGACAAACGTCGATGGAATATGTTTTCCGGGGTTCTTCTAAGGGAAACATAATTCTTAAGAATTTCAAATCGAGAAGATTTGCTTATCATGTACTTTAAATCTTTACCAAACATTTCCTTCTTTTATCGGCCTTGAGAACTAAAACTTTCTAAAACATTAGCGTCACAGCACAGAGTAGTGTTTCGAGACACTAGTTAAAGGAGCAATAATGTGGACTTTACTTTGACGATCTATCATCTTTGTTATCTCGACGTGGTGCTCAAATATATGTAGACCCGACATTGTCATTATCAACTGTTTTATTATTAAATTTTCAACAGCCGTTTAACTGCCTCACATTCTGAAAAAAGTTTTGTCCCGTTTAGGGTTCGACATTAACTGTGTCCCGGGATCCAAAGGATCCCAAAATGTTAGGAGGGATCCCACTAGTTAGCTCCACTGGCCGAAGGCTAGCGGGCTTATGTTATGGCCTAGTGTCCGTCGTCCGTGCGTGCGTGCGTCCGTGCGTGCGTAAGTTAACTTTTATTTCAAATATCTTCTTCTCTGGACTACCCATCGGATTTTAATGAAACTTCACAGGAATGATCCTGGCATGGCCCTGTTCAGAAACTTTTCAAAGAATTTGATTCCTTTCAAAACTGTGGTTGCCATGGCAACCAAACTGAAAAATATTGGAAATCTTTATAGGTGAGATGCAAAAGGGCATTTTTGGTCTAAAAGTATGTCACTAGATCCTATACGAGAAGACAAAGTTCAACTGAGTTCCATACTAATGTTGCCTAAATGGTCCTCTTGTATAATTGTTCAAGTGGTTCTGCTCTGTTTCTATAAACTTCATAGAAGCTTCAGAACTGAGTAGTAACATTTCAGAATCACCGCCTCTGAAACAGTATAAGCAACTATACCCAAATTTCATATCCAGCAGCCTGTATTTGAAAAGGAAAATTAGTTAAGTTAACCGATGTATGTATAATCACTTGGTCCAGTTTTAGAAAATTTGTGTCATACAAAAACAACTTGTTCTAAATCTGGAGAGAAAATGCATGCCCTTTTCCACTGAAATTATTCAGAATGTTTTAGCAATATGTGTAAGAATTTAAGATATACATGTAAGTTAAGTCACTTAGATTCTGCGCTAGAAAAACATTTTTATCAACCTAGAAGCCTATTTTTTGTCCACAGTCTTTACGGGCATGATTAAGCTGGGGAGGAACTGTAAATATTGATGGAACTTCAACAGTTATTATGCCCCGCCGAATTTCGGGTAGGGGGGAGATATAGCTTTCCTGTTGTCTGTCCGTCTGTCCGTCCGATCTTCCGTCGATCCAGACAGGTAATTATATTCTAAAAACGTTAACGAAAGTTAATGAAACTTCATACATGCCACTCATGATAGCCCGCCGATACACGTTTTTGTGCAATGCCTTGTTATGAAAAAAGGAGGCTTGACGTCTTCCTATCTGTTTGTTTTGTTTTATTTTGTTTTTGTTCTTAATGTGGTGTCATGGAAAAGGGGGGCTTAAAGTATATTTCCATCATGGACCAATATCTCTTTAACTACTGGACAAAATTTTATGAAACTTCTTATTTATATTGTTTATCATAAGCCACAGACAATCAGTATTTGTTTTTATTTAATGAAATGCGGTGTCATGGAAAAATGGGGCTTGATGTAAATTTTCATTATGGACCAATATCTCTAACTACAGGACAAAATTTTATAACACTTCATATTTATATTGTTTATCATAAGCCACAGACAATCGGTATTTGTTTTTATTTAGTGAAATGCTGTGTCATGGAAAAATGAGCCTTAATGTACATTTTAACCAGTAACAAAAAAGGCCATTTACATGCAAGACACAATACCTCTTATAATTATCAAAACGTTTTTTTTTTTTTTTTCGGCAGTGGATATCATTTCAACGAAATGACTTGTTTTATATTGATTGTACCTTTTGAAAACCATTTTTTAAATGAAGTCACCCGGGGTAAGAGACTTCGAACTTTTTAAAGCTGTTCCTGGTGTCTAAATTTTATTCTCACACATGTTCCATGTAAACTTTAATATTAGCCACCTTTCAACAAAGCTGGAGGGATGAGTTCAGCCGGATAATCTTTAACGGAGAAAAGTAGCTACTTACTTGCCAAGTTTATTCGAAGTAAGAAATAACGCGTACTTTCGCCACTGGGTGCAGCAACATGAAACTGCAGGCGACCAAAGAGTACTTTTATTGTAAATTGGGAGGGGTCCCTGAACATTAGGAGGGCACCCTGATAATTAAGTTAGGGATTCCTGCAGGATCCAAATGAAAAAAAAGTAAACGGCTTTCGAAAACATGGTGGA
This sequence comes from Tridacna gigas, assembly GCA_945859785.2. Classification (NCBI taxonomy): domain Eukaryota; kingdom Metazoa; phylum Mollusca; class Bivalvia; order Cardiida; family Cardiidae; genus Tridacna; species Tridacna gigas. The sequence continues at coordinate 17,205,724 of OX244031.2, forward strand.
AAAAGGAGAAAATCCTGATGACTAGCATTTTCTCCTTTTCCAACCATGTTTTCTTCCTGTTTTATACATGAATCCACTTACATGTATTTGAATCACACCAAGTTTTTCGTCTGCTTTTAAATTGAACAAGTATAAAACTTTGTTGCCTGGTGCAAAGTTAATGCAGACGCAAAATGATCAGTCTTAAGTAAAGAATGTGCTGTCGGATCTCAGATCTGAACCACCAACTAGATGGCTCTTATTTTTGGCCAAGGATTCTCATTATTTATCTTGAAATGGTATTCATAGACCTCGAAAACAGACTAAGCTCTTTAGCGTTCAGATTTTTTTTTTTTTTCGGCACTGAATTCTGTGGAATCGTATAAGGCCTTTGTTTTCTTGTTATTTCGGTGTCGGAATTCGAACAGATATTTTTACCGCAAAAGTGCTATCATTTATTGTCTACAAATAGCCATCAATTCTGTCCCAGTCCCCCTGCCAAACATTTAAACGTTGCATTAAAGATGTGTGTTTGCTATAGAAAAGGTATTTGTCGTTAGAAATTTACGGTGAAAATCGTAACAAATACTTAAGAAATACATAAAACAAATACAAGAATATATATATATGAACCATGCTCTGTGAAAAGGGGGCCTAATGCATCTGGGAAAAGTATCAATTCAGGTCAGCCTGCGCACTCCGCGATGGCTGACCTGGGCCGAAACCTTTCGATATTGTCAATTTTCTGTATGTCCAAGGACCAGTCTACCTCATGAGTAAGTATGTTGTTAAAAAAACGTGGCTATTATGGATTCATAATTATGTAATGGCGTGATTGGTACAATACTTAACGGAGATGCATTAAGCCCCCTTTTGCCAGAGCATGGCTCATATGTAAGTTAGGGCATCACTACCTATATAGAGAAAACAGCGATAAGTAAATTCAGAAGGCAGATGTCAGACGATCGTGTTATTTGCAGTTCTTACAGAGACCCGGAAGTATTACTTTACAATCCCGAAGCCGCATTTTTTGGGCACCTATAGTTCGTACCGCAAAATTCGTTGCGAAACTCGCACCTCGCAGACTGACCTGGGTCGAAACTTTTAGCTATAGGTCAGTTTTCTGCATGACAAAGAACCATTCTACTTCATGATTTATTCGGTTTTACAGTGTATTATAACACTGTAACTATGGTGTTATAAAGAATGTTTCTTGATTCTACCATTGGACGGTAAGTCATTTAAACAAGAGGGCCACTGAACCTAAAGTGCTCAGCTGAGAAAAGTGATCTGGCATTCATAATGTTGAAAAGATCCTAGTGGTGATGATGTAAATCAGGTACAAAATGTATTCCCACTACATAATGGGAAGTCAGTTTTTTTCTAAATGTAAAATTTGTATAAAAGTGCAGCTCCAACTTTCATTACAATTTGACTGAAAATGTGCCCTCTGCAGCGCCTCCAAGATTTGTCCCAGTAACCTACATGTACTTTTTGAACCTATGTGACTCATGTTCATACCCGTTAGAGATACATGTGTTATCGAGACGAACGTGAGAATTATACAGAAACTAAGGCATCCAGAATGTGCACAAGCTTTTGTAAAAATTTGTTCCAGTGATCTAATTTTGGACAAAATTTAACCTATTTTCAACTCCTTTGTAGTATCATCAAGACACACATTCTGACCATTTTTCCTGATTATTGCACCAAAAATTTCGCCTCCAGAGTGCATACAAGGTTTTTCTAGGACTTATCTCGGTGACCTAATTTTTACCAAACATGACCCATTCTTAACTTGTCTAAAATAACACCAAGTCAACATTCTGACAAACCTACCTGAATATTGGATAGGAGATTTGGCCTCTAGAGAACACCCAAGGTAATCGTGAGATTTGTCTCGGTGGCCTACATTTTGACCCTATGTGACACATTTAAATGTCATCCGACATGTCATCAAGACAAACATTTTAGAGAACTTTCACAAGTATTTGACTGAAAAAATGTGACCTCCAGAGTGCACAGAACTTTTTTTTTTTTTGACATTTGTCCAAATGACCTACGTTTTGACCCAACATGACCCATTTCTCAATTGTCTGAAATATCACCAAGACACACATTCTGACCAACTTTCTTGGCAATCACAGAAAATATGTTTTCTCAAGTGAACATAACTTTTTTTTTATAATATTTTCCCAGTTGACTTACTTTTTGACCCGACATGACTCAGTTTGATGTCGTCGAAGATATATAATCAAGATAAACATTCTGACCAACTTTCATGGGTTTTGGGCTGAAAACGAGGCCTCTAGAGTGCACACAAGGTTTCTCTAGGATTTGACCCAGTTACCTACGTTTTCATCCGACTTCACCCAATTTCAAAGTTGTTCCAGATATTAACAACACAAACAATTTGATTAAGTTTCATGAGTTTCGCATTGAAATTTTGGTCTTTAGAGTGCACACAAGGTTTTTCTCTTAGATTTGCCCCATTATCCGACATCACCTGGTTTAAAACTTGTTTTAGATATCATCAAGACAAATATTCTGTCCGTCTTTCATGAGAATCAGACTCGAAATGTGGTCTCTAGAGTGCACACAAGGTTTTCTAAGATTTGTCCACGTGATCTGCTTTTTGACACGACCTAAACAACTTTTGACCTTGTCCCAGACATCATCAGGAGAAATATTCTGACCTACCATTTTGAAGATTGGACTGAAAATCTGGCCTCTAGAATGCACTTACAGTTACTGTTAGATTTGTTCTAGCTGCCTACTTTTTGTCCTGTCGTAACAGAGTGTAAAACCTGTCCGAGATATCATCAAGACAAACATTTAACTAACTTTCATGAGTATCAGAACAAAAATGTGGTATAAATGCACACAACGTTTCTCTAAGATTTGACCTGGTTACCTTCTCGTTGACCCGACGTGACTCAGTCTAATGAGTATCAGGTTGTAAATTTGGCTTCTAGAGTGCACAAAATGTTTTCTTTTAAGATTTGTCGGACTGACCTAATTTTTTTACCAGATATGACCTAGTTTTTGAACTTGTTGAAGACTTTATTGAAAATAAGTGAGTTACAATTTTCAATCGAAATCGTTCTAAATACATTTCTGTTAACAATTAGTTCGTCATTTCATTTTTTAAAGCGATTTAATCATTGTCAATGTAAGTTCCGCTGATAGATTGTCAACTTTACTTAATTTTACTGTAGTTATTGTTGTCGTTGATAAAAATAATTTCATTAACACTTCAATGTTTAAGATCATGTGACAGAAAGTAGTTTCAAGGGAAATTTTCTTGATACAGACGATGTTAGATACACCTTAGGCATATTTGAAAGTGTGACAGATATCGAGAAATACCCCTTAGTTACGGAATCAGCGGAGTTCGCATTGGTGAATTGCACTCCGAATGACTCCATTGGTGTCATACCGGAAAATTACTGTTCTGGTGAAATTAGGGTGAGATCACTCTCGTTGAACCTTTGCAGCATTTTCCCTGACAAAAAATATAGTAAAGCAAGAGGCATAATGAATCTACCCTTGGAATGTCAGAGTAAACAGAAGAGTGGACTTGGGGTTGTGGGCTCTGAATAATTCGAATGATAAAGCTAAGTTTCCCCCACTTTGTCAAGAAATTATTATCAAATCCACATCAGAACCATAGGTCTGTCTTTTCAACTTTTCAGTCAAAACACTGTAGCAGAAGTGCTTGATATCAAAATTGCAAAGGGGACTGCGTTAAACTATAGTGTGTCCCTTGGCAAGAGTCAAACCAAATGAGCCAAGCTCTGGCAGAAGGGGAATAATGCATCTCTGTGATGCAATATATTTAACAAGTCATCACATAATTATGGATCCATAAAATCCCTATTGTCCAACAATCGACTGGGTCATTACGTAGTACTTATGATCCTTGGGCATGCAAACAATTTACAAAGAGCAAAACGTTTCGACCCATGTCAGCCTGCGCGGACTGCGCAGGCTGACCTGGGTCGATATTTTTTGCCAATGCATTTAGCCCGCTTTTCAAAGAGCGTGGCTCAAATAGTTTTGCCGTGGAAATATGTCAAATAAAACTTAAACAGATCTTATAACCCCCAAAGTACATTCCTATGAATGCATATACAATAGCTCCGAAATTTATATTACCCGTTCTGAGGTGTTCTATTGGATTTCGTGTGTGCATGTTTAAAATGCAGGTCACACAATAAAGATGTTTAACCCTTAACCTGTTAATGTGTTAAAAGAAACCGCTAGTAAACACCCGAATGTTGCTATTTCAAAGTTACTTTGTGGGAGAAAATATCTCCTTATCGGACAGTGTAGATCCAAGATCAGACTGCATGTTCTGTGCAGTCTTATCTTGATCTACACTGTCCACAAAAGGTCAGTGAGTCGTGCTTAGCATCTTTAAGGGTTAAGAAGAGTGTAAATCAAGACCAGACTACACAGAATATGCAGTCTGATTTTTGATCTTCACTGTCCGATACAAAGAGACCATGCGCTAGCTTGACTTGTCAAACTGTAAGTACGAGTATTTTGCGACGACAATGTACGTGTTGTTCAATTGATAGACTTTGTCTTTCATAGAGTAGAAACCATTGTCGTAAAAGGAACAAAATGCTAGTTACTAGTCACTTTTTGGGCTTATATCTGAAACAACTGTGAAAGTTCCAATGTGTTTGGAAGATGTCTACAAATTTTATGTTGATATGTAGAGGATTCAGACCAGCCTTTTAGGAGAAGAAGATTTTTACATATTTTCTTGAGCATTTTGCCACATTTGTTGTCACAGCAACCAGAGTTCACAAAAAAATCGATTGATTGATTGATTGATTGATTGATGTTTTACGCCGTTATCAACATTATTTCAGTCATAACACGGCGACAGCTCGCTTATTTATGTATGTACTTGGCTTCATCAGTACTAGGCTAGGGCTCTGTCAAAGTTTCTTGTCATAGGACACTCCCACGAAAAAACTCAGTGCTTCCAGTGAGGCTCGAACCTTGGGTCTCCAAGTCAGGAGTCCTATACTTTACCACTGAATCACGCAGGACCCATAGAACAGAATCAAATTCTTTAAAGGAGTTCTGAAGAATACCATGACAGGATCATTTCTGTGAAGTTGGGCCACAATTGAATGAGTAGTTTCAGCAAATAAGATGTTTGAAATAAAAGTTAACTCAAGCACACCCATGACGCTCGCATTGACGCGCGACGGACACAGCTTCATGGCAAGCTCTCTGGTCTTCCGCCAGTGGAACTAAAAAACCTTTGATCTGAATTAGCGCAATCTATCTGGTAGAACAGATCCAAGATCAGGGTCCGTTTCCACATTTGAGAGTAACACAACTGCTGATTGGTTAAACCAAATGGTTTAGCCAATCAGGAGTTGTGTTACTTTCAAATGTAGAAAATTCTGGAGAACAAGACAAAGAACGTTCTTATGAATGGTTGGTGAATATGGACCCGGAACGCACTTTCAAAACTTTCTAATTAAGATTTTCGTCATCTACATTAACTCTTTACCTATTTTCAGAACTATATATTTGTCCACATTGAAAGCGATTGTGACTAAACATGGCTGAAGCCTTGGGATTTGTAGTAATAAGGAAGAAATGTGGTGGGAAAAAAGGGAAAATGCTGATTTTTTTTTCATCCATAAACTTTATTTCTTACATACAACATTGGATAAGCATGCTATTAGCATGTTCTCTCTTTCCTAGCTTTCGTCTTCAGGGCCATGGCATCATGAAATTGTTTGACAAATGTGAAGCTGGTTATTTCAACTAGTGTAGTTAAAAGTTTGAGGAAAAAAAAAAGTGCAAAGTATTCATTAACTCTTTGTCACACGATCCCAAGTTTTAATGACCCTGAAGACGATGGCCTTTGAAAACATTATGGAAAAAGGAGAAAATGCTGGTAACCAGCATTTTCTCCTTTTCCCAAAATGTTTACTACCCTGTCAAATGAAGGATTCAGTAATCACCATTTAAGCTACAATTAATTTTCCGTTTACAAATGCTTTTAATTTGGACTTGTCCAAAATTTTGCCGTACGGTAGAGAGTTAATGACCATATGGGTCTACATATATTTGAACACCGTGTAGAAATGAGGAAGATGTTTGGGCCATTTAGGACTACAATAGCTGGTCTATGGAAACACTTATCCCTCCTTTCACTCCTTAACCCTTGAGCTGATAAATGTAAATAAATCGAACATTTCAACTCAATAGTAAACACTCAAATATTGCGATTTCAAAGTTGATTTCACAGGAAAGAATAAATCTTATCAGACAGTGTAGATCAAAGATCAGACTGCACGTTTTGTGCAGTCTGAACTTGATCTACACGGTCTACAAGAGTGCCCCGGGTCACGCTTAGCAGCCTAAGGATGAAAATACCAGATGACAAAATTTCAGACTCGACTCTTATTGAAAGCATTTTCAGATGACAAATCAAATGTGGTTCAAGTGCTGGAATTTGTCCTGGATAGAAAAGAAAACGTTGTAGGGAAAGGAGAAAAACTTGGTTGCCAGCTTTTTTCTTCTCCTCTTCCTGTGATGTTTTCAAACGTTTTTCTCCTAGGAGTCAATAAAACAGTGATAATTCGGTAAATGGATAACTCTTGCCCGGGAGACGTCCAACATTTGGACTTGTTCAAATTTAAACTACTCGTGTTTGCAGACGACTAAATGATGGAATGTGTCCTTAAAATGGTTAGAAAAACATTGGGGAGAAAGAGAAACAAGAAATATATTTAAAAAAGACAGACGACGTAAGAGATAACGGAATATGAATTTTGAAACTTGGTGGCTCAATATGATGTAAAACGATGAAAAATAACTTCACGAGCAATTGCCTCTTATTCCTCACTGTTTTTCATTTTGTTGAAAAGTGATATTGTGTTATTGGGTAACGCTTATGAAAACATTAAACTTCCAAATAGCACAAGAAAAGAATGATTCTCTACTACATTATCTTGCTATGGTATAAATCAAGGCCCCGGGCTATCCATTAGCAGTAGTAACGCTTGTTAATAGTGGTTTCATAAATGTGTAAGCAAATATGCCAGCAAGGGCCCGCAGAATAAGCATGTGCACATTTTTTTTACCAATCGCAAATTACCAACTATCCATTCCTTATCAGCACCAAGAAGTAGGTCAAAAGTCAGCGAAAAATACGGAGTACCAACATCTTCTCTTTTTGCAAAATGTTTTCAAAAGCTTTATTTTTAAAGGACGTTAGAAGACGGGATCGTTTTGTAAAGGTGTAAAGTACATGGTTAGCAAGTCTCCACGGTTTGAAATCCAAAACATTTATGCTTTCCTCAGAAGAAGCCCTGAGAACATGTTCCATCGATAATCGTCATCAGTAAGTCTCTTTCCGGTTTCGTTAACATGGGAACATTGCACGGATACCTTTTGTCCTTTCCGCAGCTGCTGCGTCAGGACAGTGGTGAAACAGATAGGGTATTCAGAATTTGCATGGAATCTCTCCGTTGTGGCTGGATTGTCATCGACAGAGATTTGATGATAGAAATCTTTCTTCTCCACGATGCACATCTGGTCGTGAAACAGGTAGACGCCATCTACTGGTACGGTGAACTCGCCAGTGGTACTACTGTAACCATTCCCTTCATTTGTGGTTACGGAAGTAAAGATAAGTGTTTCCCCTTTCTCAGGTGCAGTGTTGCTTACCTTCTTGGCACTAAAGGCAATAACTGAAAATATGCAGGATTTTTCTTTAATTCTGTATTGTTACCCAAAATAAATGAGCGGCGCTCTGTGTAAAGGGGGTTTAATGCATCTACAAAAAAAGTATTGACTCATGTCAGCCCGCACAGTCCGTGCAGGATGACCTGGGTTGAAACTTTTTTAGTTACATGTATTTATACATTTTCTGGGTATCAAAGGACCTCATGATTTAGTCAGCTGTTAGACAAAATGGATTCTGTGGATCCATAATTAGGTAATGACTTGCTTGATGTGATGTATCACGGAGATGCATTAAACCCCCTTGTGCCAGAGGGCTGCTGTAATTAGTCTTGTCCACTTGTAATCCTACTACATATATCTGTCACAGTTATATGGGCGCATTTTACAAGTTAATAACACTTAAGCTGCTGAATAAATGAAACGTAAATTTCTACTCAATACTAAAAGCCCAAACACTGCGGTTTCAAAGTTGATTTCACCGGAAAGAAAATACCGTATAGGACGGTGTAGATCAAAGATCAGACTGCACGTTCTGTGCAGTCTGATCTTGATCTACACTGTCCGCAAAAGGTCAGTGGGTCGCGATTAGCAGCTTAAGGTATAAAATAGGGCATGTTAGCAGTAGATTCGTTGACACGTTTACCTTTCTTTCTGAGGTTTTATGATACATTACCCTTAATTTGCTAAATACGTTAAATGAAACTTTCAAGTCGACATTAAAAAACAGAAATGTTGCTATTTCAAAGTTATTTAGGGGAGCGGGGATATCTCTCTATCGGACAATATAGATCCAATTATCAAACTGCATGTTCTTGATCTACATTATCTGCAAAAGGTCCTTGTGTCGCGCGTACCAGCCTAAAGGTTATGGAGATTTCTTTCGACACGTCAAATCCGCGTTTGCACAGAAATGTATTAATCTACAGAAATCCAGGCAATGAATTACGATAAAACAATGGGTAGGTACATTAACCGTCGGTCCAAGGTAGAGAAAAGCCGATTATTGTACGATTACTTAATAAATCAGACTCAAAAAAAACAACGATAACTGGTCAAGGGAAGGACTCAAAGCAACTTCGTTGGCTTTACCTGATGGATGTCAGTGTTACGTGGACCACAATGTCAGTGTTACGTGGGCCACATTGTCCTGGAATAAAAAGAACCATCGGGCCAAAAAACAATTTTAGTCTTTAGCTGCAAACCACAGTTGCACTTTAAAAAAAAAAGAAAATCATAGATTGAACATGCTTGCATTGCCAAAGTTAAAATCTTGTGTTTAATACTGCGTTGAAAATAAAAAAAAAAGTGACACCAACGATAACAACGATAAGAAACAAGAATTTTATTAAGAAAAGAAAGACGGCTTAAATTTGCTCACCAATAGATCTGCAGGGGCCCGCAGAATGAACATGTCCTTATTTTTGACCAATCGCAAATTTCTATTCATTCATTCAAATATTATACCAAAAAGTAGGTCAAAAGCCAGCGCAATCAGCTGCGCCGAAAAACAAAAAACGTAATATATCTTACATAATAATGAGTTGTGCTCTGCACTGGGGGGCTTAATGCATCTCCGTGATGTACTTTACCAAGCTAGTAATCACATAATTACAGATCCATACAATCTACAATTTTGTATAATAACCTACTCAATCATTATGTAGTATGGTCGTTCAACATGCAGAAAATCGACCAATAGCAAAAGGTTTCGACGCAGGTCAGCCTGCGCGGACTGCGCAGGCTGGCCTGAGTCGGAACTTTCTGCAGATGCCCGCCTGGGTGGCTCAGTGGTGAGCGTGTCGGACTCATGACCTGGTGGTTGTGAGTTCGATACCCGGTTGAGGTGAACTTTCTTTCCGGCGTATTTTCGCCTCTCACCTCTGCTGAAGCATGTGAGAAAAGTAGTCGGTGGCTTTGGAAAGAAAGCTGTGTTAGTACTGGTGTGAGAAAGCCAGGAAACACATGTGCGTCACCGACCGCCATGATATGACTTAGCTGTTAAAGTGGCGTTAAACCCCAATAAAACCAACCAACCAAATTCTGCAGATGCATAAAGCCCCCTTTTCACAGAGCACAGCGCATATCTTTGTTTTCTAAAGACCACTCTGTAGTCTACACGTCATACAGCCTGTATGATTTACGTTCTATGATCATTGCCATACAATCTGCTATTTACATCTTATAGCAATGAATCAATGAGACAGATATTTTCATTTCGTATTAAACAATTATGACAATCAATGCAGCTGTGGGCAAATATTCTCACTAAATTTGTAACGCCCCGCGAGCTTCATGCTGTCTGATCCATATTGCCCTCAAGGCATCTGTAACTGAATCCACACAGAGTCCCTACTCGCATGAACAGGTTCTTTAAAATGCATGTCGTGTTTGAAATGGCTTTTGCAATGCCATGAACATCTAAAATCGCAAACAAACAAAGAAAAAAATCATTATAGATATTCAAGGAAGAATTAAGTAACTACAAACCTGCATCTTGTTGTTTAATGACATTTCTACTTGACAAATTAGCGAAAGTTTTCATATCTTGTCTTAATTTCGTCAGTTCGTCAGCCAAGTCATCTCTGTTGGCTTGAAGCTTTACAATGTCTGCCGTTAAAGCTTCTACCACAACGCTGTTGCTTTCCTCAGACTTTTCCATCTGGAATTCCATTCGCACCAATTTCTCTAGTAACTGTTCGTCATAAGAAAACTTCGAGCAATGTGGTTCGGAAGACATACATCCCGAAATACCCAAACAAATGCCAAAAAGGTATGAAAGAAACATTTTACTAATATCCATACCGAAATGGTTCATAATATGTTTACGTCAGGACTGGATTTGGTTGTGCAAACTTCTGATATTTATTCCACGTAAAAAGTTTCAAATGATAATTATAACGGAAGTGTACTTGTGAGGGGTCAAGAATTTCCTGTAAAGACTTGGTTTCTACTGAAGTTAATTGGGTTTCGTCTTTCTGTTTTCAGAGAAAATGCCCTTCTCTCGCTCCCCTATAGAACGTTTACTTACAATCCATCCAAACAGTGGTTTAAACGGTCTTTTCCAGAGCTATTTTCAGAGGATAACAGTCCGTTACGGTCATTTCAGTCGAATATTATAATTATATTATTGAATTGTATGGTACGATGGGAGATGGCCACGACTCCCATCATACCCGTTTACGTGGCCAATGAAACATAAAAAGAAACTATCGACACAGGTCAGCTTGCGCAACCCGCGCAAGCTTACCTTGGCCTAATTTTGTTGCTATCTGTAAATTTTCTGCATGTCAAAGGTCCATCCTATTTCATGATTTCACCGGTTTTTAGACAAAATGATTTCGTATTATGAGACAGCTTGCGTAGCACGATACATTGTGGAAAAGGAGAAAATGCGGGTTACCAGCATATAAAAAAGGACAGTAAATTACTGAAATATCATCAGCAATGTACAAAAATTTCAAATAAATGAGCTGACTCTTTTCTGGACAAGGAATGCAAAGAAGGATCTCTGATAAATTACAGCTTCACTGCCAGTATCGCCTTAGATAGCATTTTGGGGACAGTGTAGAACAAGATCATATTTCTCAAAACTCACTCGCTTGTCCTACATTTTTTTTTTTTTTTTCAAAAGGTCGGTGCTGAGCCCGATTACGGCAATCAGTAACGTACAGGGCTTCAAACAAAGGTCTCGAGGTGTCGCTCGTTCGAATCCCCAGCCAGGTCAATATTGTTCCGAGGATTGATGACATTGCGACAGAATCCAAGCCTCTTTCACCGCTGATCATTGTTTCGACGATGGTTTTGTAGGAATTGGCCTGGGAGGAATATTTTGCTCAGTCCTGGTAAGGGAGACCCCAGGAAAGCATAGATACATGTTGGTGCTCTTGTTGCTGCAGTATAATTGAAATAATGTTGGAAACGGCTTTAAACACCATACAAACAAATACAAATCAAGAGTTCAAATTTGGGACTGGCACAGCTATGGATAACTTGTAATAGGTATACAACAGGTTTCACAAGATCTGAAATATGATGATTGGTTGCCCTTTACCCAACGATCTTGTAGATTTAACTCTTTACCAAACGACAAAATTTTAGACTGGTCCAAATTGAAAGCATTTGCAGACGACAAAATAAATGTAACTCAAAAATTGAAATTTGTTTTGGAAGGGTAGAAAACATTGTGGAAAAAGGAGAAAATGCTGGTTACCAGCATTTTCTCCTTTTCCCACTGTTTTCAAAAGGCTTCTTTCACAGGGTCGTTAAAGGTCGAGATTGTTTGGTAAAGGTTAACCCTTAAGCTGCTAAATAACTTAAACGAAACTTTCAAGCCGTGAGTAAAAACTCAAATGTTGCTTTTTCTATATATTTCTGAGGAAAAATATCTCAGTATCGGACCGTGTAGATCCAAGATCAGACTGCACGTTCTGTGCAGTCTGATCTTGATCTACACTGTCCGAAAAAGGTCAGTGAGTCGAGCTTAGCCGCAGGCCTTTGTAAAACATTGTGAGAAAAGGGGTTAAATAAGCTGGTACATGAATTTTTTTCTTTCTTTTTTTTTTCAGATGGTTTTATACACCTCAACAGACAATGGTCATCACTTCCAACTCATTGAATTTCACGTCTGCAAAAGCAGTCTTGAAATTTTAGTTGTCTGTTATATTGTGACAGACAAATTCAAACATAAAAAGGGTTAACTTTAGTAAAAGGGTAGAATGCCAGATAGGTTTAGTAATATTGGGGTCAAGATATATTTTAACCGAATGTAGATAAATGTCAGGGGTAAAAATGTCATACCCAAAAATGCCAGAGGTAAAAATACCAGAGGTAAAAATGTCAGAGTCAAATTGGTAAATATGCCAGAGTAAATAATGCCATAGGTAATCAAAGCGTTGAAAGCACTGGTGTGACATTTGTCAAGGGAGCCACTGTGTGGAATTAGTACTTTGAAAAATAAACAATAGAAATCGTTTCAAAATAGTCGCCTAAAAGTCAACCTACTACATATAGTCATGCACAATCAAATAGAGTAGGTGCAATCTTGTGGGACGAACAAGTCCGGGCGAAAACGCCCAGGGACGAATGAGCCCAGGAACGAACTGGAATCGGGTGGTCAGGAGACAAAGATTGTATGTATCATTACGCCAATAGAAGGCCATAGCGGATCACACTATTTTCGATAAAAATGAAGTATTTCCACGATCGATGGCCTAATCCAATTTATTTTAATACGTCATTTTCAATTTCATATCTGAGTGCAGTCGAAACACTTATATGTCTTAGAAAAATTGAGTTCAATTGGGTTTACTTCCTTCGGTTTTGCACAAAATACGATACATGATTTTCAAAATGACGTATGGAACTCATAATGGCATTATCTTCGACAAATGCCACAAAAATGTAAGCTGTATTAATTATGATATACATGATGGGGAAAAGCAGTAGCCTTCCGGGTAGGCTTAGTTGGTCAAGGCGTAGCAGATTCGAAACCTGGTTGGAACTCACTTATTTTTGGCCTCCAAATCATCTGAGAAAGGAGTCAGTCTAGGGTAAGAGTAGTTATGGACAAATAGAAGAAATGTGTGGACTAAGACTACATACTATCATCTAAGATACTTTTTCACTGATATTTTTTCAGGGTTGCAATGTTTTCAAAAGAACAGATATATGGGAGAACTTACAATTCATGAACAATATTGCACAGATACCTGCCTTTATTCAATTTCAATTGGAAATCATGTGTTGAAACATTAATGGAAAACAAAGGACATGTATATAAATGTTGTTCTTGCATCTAAAATCTACCACTTATTTTTAAATCATCGAACATATTCAAATGTTTCCTCATTTATTAAACAATAGTGTTTTTGAGTCGCGCACCAGAGAAAATTTGAAGAACATTGCAAAAAAAGAGAGAGGATGACCATAATGAGCCATTTCTCCTCTTGTTCCAATGTTTTCTCATTTAATTTACAACAGTTGAAAAAAATTCTCTGATCAACAGTTACTTTTTGCTAAGCAGCAGAAAAAATTTAAAGGACATTGCAACAATAGAAGAAATTGTCCATAATAAACAATTTCTCCTTTTCTTCCAATATTTTCTCATTTATATTTACAACAGTTTAAACAAATTATCTCTGATCAACAGTTACAACAGTTTAAATAAATAATCTCTGATCAGCAATTACTGAAGATTGCAGTTTTTGTTGTGCAGCAAAGAAGATTTGAAGAACATTGCAACAAAAGAAGAAACTGCCCATAATAAACAATTTCTCCTTTTCTTCCTATGCTTTCTCATTTAATTTACAACAGTTGAAAAAAATTATCTCTGATCAACAGTTACTTTTTGTTATGCAGCAGAAGAAATTTAAAGAACATTTCAACAAAGAAAGAATTAGCAATTAATGAGCGATTTTTCCTTTCGTTCCAATGTTTTCTCATTATTAATTTACAACAGTTTAAATAAATAATCTCTGATCAGCAATTACTGAAGATTGTAGTTTTTGTTGTGCAGCAAAGAAGATTTGAAGAACATTGCAACAAAACAAGAAATTGGCCATAATGAGCAATTTCTCCCTTTGTTCTATTGTTTTCTCATTTATTTAAGAACAGTTTAAACGAATTATCTCTGATCAACAGTTACTTTTTGTTAGGCAGCTGATGAATTTAAAGTGCAATAAAAGAGGAAATTGCGACAAATTGAGTTATTTCCCCTTTTGTTCCAATATTTTCTCATTTATTTTACAACAGTGTAAACAAATAACATGTATTTCTGATCAACAGTTACTTTTTGTTATGCAGCAGAAGAAATTTAAAGAAGAGTGCAACAAAAGAAGAAACTGCGCATATGAGTTATTTTTCCTGCTGTTCCAATATTTTCTCATTTATTTTACGACAGGTTAACTCTTTACCAAACAGCAAAAAGACTTGTACAAATTGAAAGTTTTGCAAACACGACTCAAAATGATAAAATAACAGTGTTATTTTTTAATGAAGCAAATTTTACAGGTGCTGATAGAATGTATAAAAGACTAAAATCTGGGATATACTTCTGTTTAAGTAGAGAACTATATAGAAATACAACACCATTTAATTATCATACGATATTTGGATATGGTATTGATTTTAAACATAATATTGAAGGTTATAAAATACCTTTTTTAATCAATCAAAGTTCAGATAAAAAAATTAATGATGATTGTATTAAAAAAATAACAATGTTAGCAATGGTAACAAAAACAGCTACTCAAACCTTAATAATTCATTTTACAAATGGTTTTTTTTGAAGAGCACGAATGAATAAAAAAATAATAAAGATAAAATATTTAATATAGAAAAATGTGTTATATGTCAGGAGAATGAGACAAGCATTAATTATGCTGATTGTGGTCATAAATGTATTTGCTAAAGATGTTATGTAACATCTAAATTTAATAAGCGCTGTCCTGTTTGTAGAACGCAAAACAATATAGTTTATGTATAATAATTTTAAATATTTAACCTTTTTACCGGGTTAAATATTTCTTAATTTCCAATCCTATAATGTCCTAAAGCTAAAGTGTTTATATTATCCTCCAATATATGTCTTTTATCATCATTAGCACTTAATGCAACTTTATTAACTTCTTCTGTATAAATATTATGTTCATAACTTCTAGTAACATTCATCTTTCTATATTGGTCTTTTTTTGTAAACAAACATTTTAAATAATCTTCATGGGTAATACTTTTTTTAACTACATTCTTTTTTACTCCCTTACATTTTTTACTTTCTTCGCCATCTAAGATTTTATAACTGTATAACTTTGCTCTTAACCCTACAAACTCTACTATTTCTGCCCCCCCCCCCCACATTCATCCTTAAACATACCTAACACCTTTTTATTTTTTCCAACAGGTATACCAGAAGGATGTCCATTAGTGGGATAATTGCTTGTATCAAATTTATTTTCAACATCGTTAGATATATCTTTAAAAAAATCTTCTGTTTCAATTTCGTACATTAAACTATCAGTGTCAGTAAACAAAAGTTTAGCTTTTTCACCATATTTTGGTTTAATATAATTATAATGAAAATCATACATTATGGTTTTACTTAAGTCAAGAATGCACATCCCTAAGTAAACAGGTTTATTAAATACTAACTTTGTTTTTCCCATATGAACAGAGATTAAATTTTCATGAAAGATTTTACAATGCTTAAAGTTTGGTTTATTAACGAACCTTCTTGCCGACTTTCTGTTTCTCACAAGGCTAACATTTACACGGTTTCTTATGTTTTCCATTGTTTTTCCAAAACCGAGTTATTCATTAACTTAAAAAATCTTTTTCAAAGTCATTTGTGGCTGAAGCTCTAAGATTAGTATTTAAATCAATATAATCTTTCAACCAAGCACTTTCTTTAAATTTAATTCCTCGATTAATCTTTTTCAGTTTTAAACCTAAAACTAAATATTGGATTAAATTTTTTCTATGAACTACATACTTTGTTTTGTTATATAAATTTGGAATTAATTTATGAACTTTATTTACCTTAACATTTTCAGGGGCAAGGGGGTAATCATTAAAATAATCATATAACTCTTTTGGAACCTCTAAATCAACCTCTAAAACACACGGATATTTTTTCCAGTCGGCTAATTGTTTTTCAGTCATCCAAGAAAAATTACCAGTAGGAAGATTTTCACTCATTGCCGTGCCATACAAATTATTAGCATCTAAATATTTAATATACTTTCTCCGTTTTTTAGGTTCATATTTTTTACCCATATATTTATTATTAGCCTTTCCATGCCTTTTGCTAATCATTGAAACTCCTCCTCTGATACCTCGTTCAAACATTAAAAGCATATCTTTGTCTGTTAATAAATCTAATTTTATACCAGTTAGCTTTAATGCCCCGCATCCCAAGCTAAACCGGGTGAGGTAAAATACCATGCGGGGTCTAAATTATAATGCTTAAAGCAAACCTTTCTAAAGTTTTCGAAAATATCAGTTAAAAGTAAAACATCTGACTTAACATATAAATTATGGTAATCCTCAATAGTCTTCATACCAAAAGTTTTCCATACTTTTAATGCGTGTTTATAATTATTATCTGTAATTGATTCACCTGTAAGATTAGAGTAAAATGCTTCTTTAGGTGGTAATTGTGTTTCTTTTAGTTTTTTTCATTGAACTAACATACTCATACGGAACCCTTTTCACGAAGAAGATTAAATTTTTCTCCTTGATAAAATTTTTTTAAGTTTTCGAATTGATGGTCTTTTAAATTACTTGCTAAACTTTCTAAACTTGATGACATAAACTTAAAACTATCTAAAAACCTAATACCGATAGTTTTATTTTTAGTTTTTCCTTCTTTTGTATCAAAATATTGACCAACAACTACCTTTTTTGTAAAGCTAATATACTTTTCTTCATTGTTAGGAATAACTTCAATATTTCCCTCACTAATACCAAGATTTTTTATAAATAAATGACTATCATATCCGCTTAGGTTATGGAAAAACACAGGTATAAAGTTAGGCTTACAATACCTAAGATTACATGTTCTATGCGCGGCTCCTCTAAATTTTCCTGTATAATGACAATGGTCTCTCACCTTTTCTTCTTCAGTAAAATCTTTTTTTACAAATATGACATTCTGTCGCCTTGTTAAAAAGTTCCTGGTCTTTTTCCGTAAATACCATTGTTTTTTCTGGTAAATCATAATTTTTTTTAACCACACTTTCTATAGCTTCTACAAATTTTACAGATGCATTTTCTCCCGTATATTGTACTAACTCTGATTTAAAAACTTCTTCATCAAAACTTTTAATATAAAAACAAAACCCTGATGGTTCATGTTTTTGATATTTTTTTGTATAACTTGTTCTCGGATTTGGCGAAACGGTGTTTATTGGTTCAATATATGACTCAAAATCTGCATAAATAACAAAGGGAAACCATTGTGTTTTAATATGGTTTTTAAATTCGATAACTGAACCTTTATCCGGCATTACTACTTTTACAGAATCATGATTATAACAATAATCTTGATGATTTTTTAATCTCTCCTCGCTTGTGCAATGATTTAAACAATTCCAACAAAAAAAAGTTTTTATGACTATTTTTTGTCAATTTAGAAGATAATAAAGCACTCGGATTTTTAACCCAAACATAATGATTATTTCCCCCTTCCTTTGTTATTAATAAAAGAACCACTAAATGTTTTCTATTAAAGGTATGCTGATTTCTAATAGGATAAACTACATCATTTTCATAACCTAAAACAACAACGGTAATTGTTGGATTTTGTGTTTCAAACTTATCAATATCTTGTACTTTAACTGGATATTCTATTCCATCTATATTTAATTCTTTTATTTGTTCTTTTAATACAGAGTCAACCCTTTCAGGATTTTCCTTTTTTGGATGAATTGCCCTCATAACGCAATAAGCAAAACATTTATTATCATCAGTATTTTTTATATTGATAAGCCCCTTATTATTATTTTTACCTTTACCATTTTTTAAACCTTCTGGTAAAGGCATCCACGAACCAGCTAATCCTTCCCATAACGGTGCATATTCTGTAACAAACAAAGTTAAGGTTATAACTCTATTAAATACCCAGCCACTACCCTCCGCCATAAATTTATATAAATTTTTTAAAACTCGTTGTACCATATTGTCATATAACTCATCCACATTGGTTCCCCTTAAATTGATTTCATGATGTGATCTAAATGGTCTTTCTTCCGCCATTTCAGGGTTGTTAAAAAAGTATAATTCACAAAAAAGACTCAATATAATTTTAGTGTTTCTATTATTTCTTAAAAATCTTGTTATACTTTGTCTGGAAGCCTCTAAAAAATCATCTGGTCCATATCCTCTTATAACATCTATAACTTGTTGTGTTGTGAAATTTCTAAATGCCGACTGTTCTTGTCTTAATTCAAAATTAGGTCTCCTTGGCAATCGTCTTACCCTTGGTGGTCTTGGTGGATGTGGTGGGTAGCGTTCTCTAAGATTTGAAGTAATTTGATTTAAAACTTGTGGGATCTGCTCTTCTTGAACATTACCAGTTAGCCAATTAGTAAAATTGGTTACCCTTCTTCTAACGCTTTCAAGGATTACTGCTGTGGTGGCTCTTCGCATACCACTGTAAATATTAGATGCCAGCCTTTGACTAGCATCGGAGATTCTTCTGAATATAGAACTCATATTTTTTTAATAAAAATTAAATTCTTTAAGTAAAATTTATTATGAATTTTCTCTTCATAATAAATTTATTGAACGTTAATTTTATATTTACCGTTCCAAACTCTTCCATCCCAGTTTCCAATCGTTTGAGGGCATTTATCTATAAATTTACCCGCTTTGTAAATTGATGGAAAAGTTATGGTTTCTCCCGTTTCAACATCCTCTAAAATAACTTGTCTCGGGTTTTTTAAAATCGTCTTTAATCGATCATAATTAATTAACTTATTATTTTTAGTTCTTTCTTTTTTCTTCTTCGGTTTAATTTCCTCCTCAGGGTATAACCCATGCTCTTTTACCACATCGACTAATTTCTTTTTAGTCCAGTAAGAGTAAAACTTTATACCATTATCTTTTAAATTTTTTTTTAAATCAGCAGTCTTTATCATTTATATATCGAGAAAAAATTACTTAATAAACTACACTCATTTTATTCCCATCACTCTGGAAGTTAATCAACCTATCACTAAGTAAAACCCCATATGCCACAGTATTTGCAGGAGGATTTACAGTAAATGTTACCTTAATATGAATATCAGTTACAGAATACTTTAACTTTTCGCTTTGCTTCGATACGTAAAACACAAACAAAGGAAAGAGAGTTTTATAATCTGAAGGTGTAATATTAGGGTTTGATACTAATTCATCCATGTTAAAAAACTTTTTTCTAAACAAAGCAGCTTCACCATATATTCTACTAATTTGATTAGCAGTAAAATTCATATCAAAATCATAAGCTGGATATTTTTTTGAACCTAACATTACATAAATATTTTTAACATTTAAGTGGTTAAATATAGACGGGTTTTGTTCTTGCTTACCACTTTTACCAATTTGAAAACCTACAATTAAAAAACGTGGCACCTCAGGAGATGATTTGGCTGATAACCTCCAAGTAAAACCTATTGCTGCCTGTGAAACTGCAATAGAGTCGCTTTGTATCATTCTATACCCAACTGGAAATTTTTCTTTCTTTTCTATAAATTTATGAAGTTCCAGCCTATTACCAATTTCCGGCTCCACATGAGGCATAAACCAAGATACTTTTATTAAATTAACTCTACCAGCATCGGTACCAGCAGCTCTAAAAATTGCATCGTTGTCATCATTT
This sequence comes from Tridacna gigas, assembly GCA_945859785.2. NCBI lineage: Eukaryota > Metazoa > Mollusca > Bivalvia > Cardiida > Cardiidae > Tridacna > Tridacna gigas. The sequence continues at coordinate 17,225,786 of OX244031.2, forward strand.
CTTGTTAAGGTTAAAGTTTGTTTCATACCATATAAAACTTTGTTGTAATCTTCACAAAAACCAAATATATGTTTTAAAGGAATCCTAAAATTAAAGGTTCCGACTGGATTTAAATCAACAAAAATATAATCTCTTCTTATTTTAAAACCAGTATTATTAGCGCTGTCTGCATCAACTCCGGTATCCTTATACCACAATTGGTTTAACCCTTGTGATTTAGAAAAGTCATCCGGATATTTTAACAGCCCGAGCATTGTAGTAGCCTGACCAGGGTAATTAATGGATTCTATCTCTTGTCCGCTAAGTTGGTATCTAATATTTTTAAACAAATGCATTAAGCCATTATTTGTTAATGTAACCTCGTTAGCCGCTCCATAAACGGTACCATCATTTTTTAGTAATTCGCCTATAATTTGTAAATATGACTCAGAAGGGTGATAAAAAATATCTTGAGTTTCGATATCAATCCTAATATTTCCTCCAGAGTTGTTTAGATTAGTTCCTGTAATAGGTTCATACTCATGATATTCATATTCATCAATACTATCATCTTTTAAAATCGGTGCTTTAATTTCTAATATATCCATTTTTATATATGCAATTATAATTTTTAAATTAAAATTATAATTGAGTTGATATTTTAAATTGTTTTAATCCCCGAACCACTATTTAATTTCTTAACTAAATCCTGAATTTTAATTGCGCTACCATCTATCAAAATATTAATATTTCGTGATGTAGGTTGAGTTGCTGTAGGCTTTGGGGTATATTTTTCTAAAATCTTTTTAGATTTTGGTGTTAAAGCCTTTTCAACTAACTTCTTTCCTGCGTCAACCGCAGCACTCTTTCCAACCTCTAACGCCTTCTTTGCTCCTTCCTTAGCAACACTTTTACCAACATCAAGGGCAGAAGATGCGATTTGTTTTGCTGCATTACTTGTAAAAAGTCTCGTTAAAAAATTAACCATGCTATCAAAGATACCAGCGCCTCCATATGAATAGTTTCTTTTCAATCCTCTTTTTTGTGATGTAATCATTTTATAATATAGACATTAAATTTTTATAACTCCCTGAATTTAATACACCTTGCCTTTTTAATTCATCACATATACTTACCAACTCATTTCTTACTCCAGTATTGCCAGCTTCTTTACTTGCCATTAAAAGGTCTAATCTTTTTAACAATGCATTAGGGTCAGATGGGATAATGGTAATTCCTTCTCCTGTTTTTCCTGCTCTAATATCTTGCCAAATGGGTCTAAGTATACTATACCACTTATTTGATGGAGAGCTTTTAGGTCGAGGGTTATTGGGGTCGTTATTACGACGAATAGCATTGGTTTTTATCATTATCTCACTGTAATCAATAAGGTCCTCATCTTTATAAATGTTTCGATTCGGGTTTTTAGCAACAATTAACTCCCATAGACCGGGTGTACCTGTATATTCCTTACCAGCAACTATAATATCATCTTCATCAATTATTGCTAATTTGTTACCAATATAAAATTTACCATCTTTATCATATAATCCATATGTTCTATCAACATCACTTTTACCGACAATTTTTTTTAAATACTTTTCTGCAATTGGTCCAATAGGATGCGTGTCTTCATAGTTTGCTAATAACTCTTGCTCTTTTGATGGATAAGCTTCTATTGTTGGATAATTTGGTAAGTTAATAGCCTGTGGCAACTGTTCAATCCCCTCTTTAATAGGTTTAAGTCCTTCTGTAATCTCCTTTATTGAAGCTTTTAGCGTTTCTGTAATAGGTTTAAAAAAAACTTTGATAGGCCCGTTTGTAATTCAATTTCACCCGTTCTCTCTGCAAGTTGACTATCCCTAATTCTTTTCTTTGTCGCGAGATATTCTTTTACAATTTGGTCCCTTTTTACGGGGTCAGTTATCTTTAAAAACGACATTTTATATTACGAGCATAATTTTTATATCGTTTTTAATCGCTATTTTTTATTTCACATGCGCAAGAAAATTTAAATTTAGTTCGTGGTACGATTTTTTTCCACCAACCTCCGAAAGGACTCGCGCGCTTCTTGCCTCCCTTTCTCAATCAATGTTTCTTCATTTTCAACCGTTATCTTCTTTTTAAATTTAGATCTTATCTCATTCTTCATAGCTTTGTATTTATCTAATTCCTCCATAATTAACTTAAATTCGTCATCGGATATATGATTGTCGAGTAATGCTTTTGATATATGCGTAGATATTGTGTTAAGTTTGGTATCAGCAATCATTTTTATTTTCTGATGTTTTTCGCCTTTACTTCTTGTGGTTCTTACAGCATATTTACCAATAACACTCATTAAACCAGTAACAAGGGCTGACGCTTCTAATGCTATTACCACGGGTATCGCAACTACGGTCGATAGCAAACCAATTCCTCCAGCGCCGCTTACCATTGTCATGGTAATTAAAACTGTATCGATATTATCCACTATATTAGCAGTTCTAAATTATTTTTTTGCAAGAGCATCTCTTTGTTGAACTTCACTTTCAAGAAAAGACTGAACTTCTGATATCTTTTTTAAACGGTATGAATGACCATTTTGTCATCGTTCATCAAGGATAATTCAATAGGAGGTGCATTAGGTATACTCGGATATATCTTTTCTTTCATGTCCATTTTTAATTAGAGAGATATTTTTTTTAAATTGTGTAACAAACGTGACACAAAAACTCAATTCTTAATAGCTTACTCGAGTTGTTTGTAATAGTGATGATGGCATCAACAGTATCATCAAGAATAACTTCATTTGATAAACTTAATTGCTTAATTTTTAAATTATAAGATAGGGAGATTAAAACAATCCCCCTACTCATTAAAAAGCCAAAACCTAATACTATTGACTTAGTTTCACCCGGGTTTAGTGTTAGGGGTTGTTGAGCAAAGATTTCCTAAAGAACAGGATTAACTTTTTTAGGAGGATACTTAACTTTAAACGGCTTCCAAAAAATTGTTTTTGATTGTACTATTTTAGGCTTTACTCCAAATTTATAAACGTTCATATTTTTACTTTTTGTTAAAAAATTATTTATAATATTGCTCCCAATATAGGAATATTACCAAATGGACTATTAGGTCCTAAAAGAAGCCCTTTTCCATCATAAAACTTTCCTCCTTGTTTTAAATATAATCCATCACCGACAGATTTTAATCCATTACCTTTAGCTGGTCCAAGGTAAAGACCTTTTCCATCAGTTTCTACTTGACAAATGCATCCGCCTTTTTTAAGGTAAAGACCTGACCCCATTGCTTTTTGTACTTCCGATGATGCCAAGCCGGATAAAGCACCAACGCCTAAAGCCGGTAAAACGGTTCTTGCTAATGTAGGTAAAACTGATGATGCTAATCCTGCTAACATTCCAAGGAAGCCACCTTCTACTTTCATGTTGTGTCTAAGCTGTTTTTGTGTCATTTTAATCGTAGTTCCTCTACCAGATTCATAAGCTTTTGCTATTTTCTTTGCCTGACTTTGGGTTATAGCCACAACATCGTTACCTTCTAAATCGCTATGATTTAAACGAATACTTACTGGACATTTGTTTTTTAAAGCGTGTTTAAGTTTCTCTTTTTGTCCATCTGATATATTTAATTTTACTGTAGTATATTCCGTCATTTTATATTTATCTTGCTTCTCTTATATGAAATCTGATTGTTAAATTTTCCCCTCTAAGATTTAGCGAATTTCCATCTTGGTCTGTAATTGATACATTAAGTTTATCTATTACATCTGATGTTAATGGTAGATAAACCAAATTTACCGGATTCTCTATTATTTTATAACCCGGGAAATATTTGGGAAGAAAGAATAAATAGTGTTTTTAGTTGAACCATTAACATAGCTTCCAGAGATGATATCAATATTAACGAGTAAACTATTAATACTAAGAATATTTACTACATTTTCTGATTCGTGAAATCCTTGTACATATTTAGCGCGAGTAAATCCTAATACTTTAGCGATAGAAGTTGGCTGATTAAAATCTACTTGATAGCCATTTTCGAGAGTAAGAACAGACTTTAAGGTATTGGTATTTGCAGAGATATTAATATAATATTCTTCTTTAACTGCATCGTAATGACCTTTTTTCCTCATTTTTTGCTGAATAAAATCATTGATATCAACAAGGTCATAACTTCCTTCTGGTATTTTTATTTTCTCCCACGAAGCGCCATTGTCGGGAGAATAAACAAAAGTGTCATTTTTAGAATCAATATTTGGAAAAGAGTAGTAAGTTTCGAGATTAACCAATGCTACTTCATATTCTTTATCCTTTTCTAATTGAAGCGGTGGAGTAAATCTTGTGTTAAAATTTGTTTTGTTGCTGCTTACTATAATTTGAAATGATGTTTTGTGGTCGGTGTTTTTAACAATTTTTTCTAAAAGTTCTTCCATCTTTTAATTTACTAAAAATATTATTTATATGCGTAAAAATATATCTTTGGTGTAAGATATATTTTTAAGATTTATACCGACTTAGGTATATAAAAGTTATCAAATCCATTTCTGTACTTACCATTATGTTTTTTACTGGTTAAATCAATGATAACAAAGCCATACGGTCTCTCCCAAACTGTTTTACAAAATTCGCGAAACTCATTCTTAGGCATATTATATCCTATATGATCATTATAGATATGATTAAGATTTTTAAGGTCTTGTCTAAACAAGCAAATAAAATTTGCGTTCTCTCTAATAGTTTGTCGAGGTAATCTAAAATAATTTTGCGACAAGTAGAAACAATCAACATTACTATGCCTTCCTCGGATGTAATAACATTCGCACTTGTTTTGTTTTTCTAAAAGTAAATCGTCGAAAATCATTAGGTTTTTGTTTTCCGGATTTAAATTCCTCGGGTCGGGAACATCGCTAGCATCTTCAAAAAATTCACAGTTAATATCAGATTTTTTATTAACCGTTTTAGCCCGCTCTTCAACTAACGCAGTAGGAGAAACATTTAAATCTTGAACTTCATCTCTAATATTAAACAGCCTTAGGATAAGTTCTTTCGGTAATTTCTCTTCAAAAGCTTTTTTAAGTATACGGTACTCTGGTTGAAACAAACTTTTGCCAAAAACGCATAAGTTGTCATAATCGAGCCAATCAGGTCTTAATAAAAGATTTAGTAAAAGAGTTGTTTTACCGCATCCTGATTTACCAACTATTACTCCCCTAATGCTTTTAGGTAAAAAAGGATGGTTAAATCTCTTTGTCATCACTTCATTCCATGATAAATTTGCTATTTCCATATTTTATATTAAAATTTACAATTTTAATATAAAATGTATTGCGTTAAATGTAAAAAACAAACTGATACAACTGATTTAGAAAGTGTTGTAAGTAAAAATGGAAGAAATATGAAACGCGGTAAGTGTGTTGAATGCGGAACAACTAAAACACAATTTATTAAAAAACAAGACGGTGGGTCGTTGTTAAACAAGGTTATCAATAACTTACCCGTTGAAATGCATTTACCCGGTCATAATTTTACTGGTCCAGGCACCAAATTAAAGAAAAGATTAAATCCCGATTTAACGCCTAAAAAATGGTCAAAACCTGTTAATCGCGTTGACAAAGCGGCTTATCATCACGATATTTGTTATCTTAAACATGATGATACAGCTACAAGAAATGCTATTTGTGATAAGAATATGCTTGAAGAGTTAAAGGGTATCTATAATCCTTCAATTAGGGAAAGAATGGAACGTGGATTAGTTTCCTCATTAATTGGAACCAAGGCTAAATTTGGAATGGTGGTTAAAAAAAAAATTTTCGACATGTTAAATTTCTCGGAAGAATTACACAAACCCGTAAAAAGAAAATTTAAGAAAAGAAGAGTAAGAGTAAATGGTATTGATAGGATATGGGCTGCGGATTTAGTAGATATGCAGGCATTTTCTAAATTTAATCGCGGTGTAAAATATCTTCTTGCTGTCATTGATATATTTTCAAAGTATGGATGGTTGATACCATTAAAAGACAAAACTGGAAAATCTGTTTCTGTCGCATTGAAGAGTATTTTCAAGGAAAGAAAACCCGAAAAAATGTGGGTGGATAAAGGTAAAGAGTTTTATAACAAAGAAGTAAAAGACTCGATTGAATTATATTCTACTGAAAACGAGGAAAAGTCCAGCGTTGTTGAGAGATGGATTAGAACAATGAAAGAAAAAATGTGGAAATATTTTTCTGCTCACTCAACAAATGTTAAAGATTTAAATGGAGAGGAAATAAAAGGAACCTTTTATGAACCTGAACTACAAAAAACGAGACAAGAGTTGTACAGGATAGAAAAGGTTATTAAAAAAGGAAAAAAGAAATCTCTCGTAAAGAGGAAAGGTTACTCCGATGAGTTTAATTCATGGGTTGACAATAGTGCTATCGAAAATATTTAATATATAAAAAATGCGGGATATTTTAATTGATAACATAATTTTACCAAACAAACCTTTAAGCAATTTTGAGCTTGAGGATGCGGTAAATAAATTAAATATAAAAAATTTTAGGGGAGTATTTTTAAGAGCCGCCCTACCTAAAAAAGTAAAAACCAAGGAATGCGGTATATTAAATCTTGATGACTCGAGTGGACCTGGCACTCATTGGGTTGCTTGGTACAAAAATGGTAAAACTAAAATTTATTTCGATAGTTATGGTATTCAACCGCCGAATGAAGTTAGAGATTATTTAAAAAGTCCATTACATTACAATAGTGATCAATTACAACAAGCTGGGGAAGTATTTTGTGGTCATTTATGTTTATACATCCTTAAAGAACTGGGTTTAGGTAATAAATTCCAAAATGTTTTAAATAAACTTTTTTAGCAATATAAAAAATGCCTGTTGATAAATTTGGGAGAATGGATGAGGTTAAAACAAGCGGTGATGGCGTGTCACTCGCTTACATAAGTAATAATTTTTTACGTAAAGATGGAACAACTAGCGTTACCGGTTCTATAAATATGAATGGTAACACATTAACTAGGGTTAGTAATCCAGTAAATCCCCAGGATGTTGCCACTAAGAGCTATGTTGATGGTAACTCAAGGCTGTTAGATGAAAACGGAGGATATCATATGACAGGATATTTAAACATGGGTTTTAATAAAATAAGAAACATACCCGAACCTGAGGAGCCGAATGAAGCTGCTAATAAGTTTTACGTTGATAATGGCGGGGCTATCAAAAAAAAAATCCGGATAGAAGTTTTTCCGCTGTTGCGAATATAAATATGCGAGGATATACTTTATCGGATGTTATAGAACCTGCAGAACCACAAGATGTTGCTACTAAAAATTATGTTGATGTTAACAATCGAGCTTTTGTTTATAGAGCTGGAGGTTATTATTTAGCAAGCAGTGACATTTCTATGGGTGGGGGAAGAATTACCAACGTCGCGGCGCCTATAGAAAGCCAACAAGTTGCTAATAAGTTTTACGTTGATACTGTTGTTGAGGTGGCTGCTGCAGGTGATAAGGCTTTAACAACAAACCAAGATGGTTCCTTTTCAATAGATGGTAATATAAATATGCGTGGTAACTCGATTACTGGCTTACCAAATCCTATAGACCGTGATGCTGCTGCTAATAAAAATTATGTTGATAATGGTGGAGCTATCGTAAAAAATCCTGATGGAAGTTTTACTGCAGCGGCTAACATAAACCTCTTAGGTTATTTTTCTTTAAAAAATGCTATGGAACCTGAAGAAGAAAAAGATTTAGCAACAAAATCCTACGTGGATAAAAACTTAAGTCCTAAACCAATTATAAGCGTGTGTGCCAAGGAACAAGGCCCTTTAGGAGATGGTAATTACGAGTTTTCTTTTGGTAATGGAAGCTCTGGAATGAGTCATGGGATAGGAGGTTATTGTATGTCTGCTCCTTGTAGAATTATAAGAGGAACTTTAATGGTTGCTAAAGGTAATGGTATTCTAAAAGAAGAGGCAAAAGTTAATATAGTCATAAACGGAGTTGAACAAGCTGACTACTCCATAGTAAAAAAGAAAGGAGAAGGTTGTAGTTGTATAGTTTTTCCTCAACCTTTAGTAATAGACCAATGCGATGTTATAGACTTTATAACGAGGTCTAACAACCCTAACGCTAAAAATGCATATTTGACGATACTGATAGAGTTGGATTTATAAAAAATATTTAACCTGGTAAAAAGGTTAAATATTTATATTTTTTTTAACTCTTTAACACGCTTTTCTACAAATTCCTCAAATTTTTCATATTGTGGGTCTTCTTCTGTTGGAATATTAAAACTTTTACCTATTTCATGTAAAAAGACGGAGAGAAGCTCGTAGATGTAGCCAGTATTTCCACTATCTATTCCTATATCTCTTCCAATTTTATCTAAATATTATTTTAGTTTTGTGTCTATTACACTACTAACATAATCTTTAATCACTTTTTCAGATATTTTAGCCCCATCCGTCATAAAATGGTAATATGTTTTTCTTTGTCTTTCCACAACTCCTTCCGGTAAATCAAAAGAAGTAAAAGGCTTCCTATTTTTTATAAATTCATGATCGATTAAATCCATTTTTTAATATTTATATTTTTCTTTTTATATTACATTTAAAATTACAAAATGGACATCTGTTATAATTTTTTATTTTATCGCATTTTTCGCATAAAGGAACATGCCCACAATTACAAAACAAAATATTAGGTTTTTCATTAAAACAACCTATGCAAATAATCAAGTAACATGTTTCCACAGCGTTGATGGAAATTATTGTAGAATTAGGTTCAAAATCAGGTCCAGATTCACAATCAGATTCATAATTAGATTCATAAACAAATTCAGGATTATATTCTTCATAATCTTTATTTTCATAAACTATAAAACATATTTCAGGGCATAAATCTTTTTTTTTTTTTTAATAAAATCTATAATCTATGTCTAAAAAACGCCAATATTTTTTTAGAATATTGTTATTAGTAAAACTAATGGATTTAGAAACTCTTTTATGAAAACCATCTTCACACCAATCAACAAATAACCCAAATTTAAACCGATTAATATCATTATTAATCTCTTTTTTTGCTTTACTAAATACATATAGTAATTCTTCTTCTGTTTCATCAAAAAGATATATAAGAAATTCATCACCACCTTTTACTGGTTTTAATTTTCTTTTATACATTAACCCATTACTATTTATATAAAAATCTTATTTTTTGGTTAATACTTCTTCCAACTTTTCTTTATCCTCGTCTGAAATTTTATTTAACACGCTCATTTTTCACAATATTTTTATTTACTTAACCAACAGAAATTCAAATTCTTATTTTGGTTAGCCGATGCGTCGTCTTGCTGACTTGCCGTTTTAGCCGTCTAATTCCGCGTCGCGATGTCTGTACGTCTTGCTGGTTTGTTGGTTAGTCAATACGTAGTCTAATCGTTGCGTTGGTTAGTCAATGCGTTGAGTGCGCTGGTCAGAAAACAAATTTTTTTTTGAATTTTTTTTTAAAATTGAGTTTAAGTTAAAACGTTTAAGAGAGGAGGTTATGCTGGTTGATTCGAGAAATAATTTAATTAGAATCGGTTATAAAAAATATTTTCGTAATGATATTATAATTTACTTACTTTCTCGAGTGGGAGTAAGTAAATTTCATTTGTTAACTAAATGTCTAGAGCTTCAGACTTTGCGGCGCGGAATTTAGCTGTTAGATGGTTAATCGAGTAAACGAGTTATCGAGTGTGTGGGGTAGATGATTAGTAAGCTCGACGATTAATGCACTTGATTAATGATTAGTGAGCTAGACGATTAATGCACTCGATGATTAGTGAGCTAGACGATTAATGCACTCGATGATTAGCTATCGTGCTCTCTGATTTTTTATCCTGCGGAATGTGGGGTGGGATGGGGAGGTGGGATGTGATATGATGATTTTTTAGAAGTTGTGAATGGTTTGTGGTTAAATATTTTGGAGCAAAAATCGGAGGTAAAATATGATGGGGTGTGTGGTTGAAGCATTTGAACCGGCAACAATATCACTACTTAGGAAAATGAGAAGAAAACTGTTGACAAGCATCTTCTCATTTTCTCACAATGTTTTTAAAAGTCTCCTTACTCAGGGTCGTTAAAAGTTGGAATTGTATGGTAAGGGGCACAGGTAATCTCTTATCAACTGAAGATAACTTTTTGTGTCGCACAGCAGAAGAAATTTACCATAATGAGCTCATAATGAGCAATTTCTTCTTTTTGCTCTAACGTTAACTCAAAAGTTATTTTCAATAATTCAAACAAGTAGTGTATACAAAGGTTAGCCTACACACACACACACACACACACACACACACAACATATACATAAAATTGTCTAATCTTAGTGTAAACTTATCACTTCATGATGTATCCTATTTTTTTAAGATTGTATAATTATTCTGACACAAGTTAACTAATATCTTTAAAATAAAAATGTATTTGAGTCATGCTCTGGCAAAAGGGGGCTTGATGCATCTCCGTGGTGCATCATAACAAGCAAGACATAGCATAATTATGGATCAATAAAAGCCGCTTGCTTTAATAATCGACTTAACCATGGGTCAAATTGATCCTTGGACATACAAAAAATTGACCGATGGCGACAGGTTTCGGCGCAGGTCAGCCTGCGCAGACTGCGCAGGCTGACCTGCGCCGAAACTTTTCGCAGGTGCACTAAGCCCCCTTTTCACAGAGCATGGCTCATTTATATGTGTACACCATTTGATGTATAAAGTTCACAGTTCACACTGTTTATAATTTAAAACGGACTGAATGTCCAACTGCGTTCATAAAGTTTGCAATGTCACGATCACCTTCTCTATACTCTACACACAGTTGCCTAAGTCTGGACTGAAGATTCACACAATGTCTTTGCTTTTTTCTTAGACTGAAATTGCCAGTTTCGTGCTGGGCCATGATGCTGCTGCTGTTCTTTCTTCTAGATTTAGGAATTTGATTAATTTCCATATGTGTGGATGCTGGTGACCAACTAAATGTGTAAAGCGGTTGTTCCAACCCTCATATTGGAAGTTAGTCTGTTGCCCGTTGTTTAATGTTTCGTTCACATTCCATTCAGGAGGTGGAGGTATTTGACGAATTATGCCTTGTCCATCTCTGAGAATGTTTCTAAAATGTCCAGTGACATAGGTACTGTCAAAATAATTCACTATTTCTGCTGTGTGCGAAATATCAAGTTTCTTCAAGTAATCCATTCCAAGTGGGACATCCTGGACAGGTAGGAAAGCCAGTGCATCCAACATGCCACAAAACTTATTAAAGTCATTGTCGCGCTTGTATATGTCCGTCAACCCTAATTCCTGGATCTTTCGCCAAGTTGTTTGCGTCAGATGGTAGAAGCATCCTTGTATGGTAAGGTGGTCACCAAATATAGCACGTAAGGCTTGTCTTAAACCAGTATCAAACTGTTAAAGGGTCAGGCTGGTATCCAAGATTAGAACATGTCTCAAAGACGGCTTGAAACAGTGATTCGTATGTGCTTTGTCTTTTGTCTTGTAGAAGGGCGAAGACACAGGGCACCGTAGAAGCTCCTACAGACACGTGTATGGCAAATATCTGGCTGAACTGTGCTGGTGCCATGGCGAAGTTTCCATCCATTAACCAATGGCTGGACTGTGCTAGAAGTTGAAGTTGTCTGTTTGTGGCAAACGCTATTACACGGCTATCGCTCTCTGGCCCGCTATCATGGAAAAGGAACTGTTCTCCATGTGCGTTCTGTGACCATTCACCATTTATTTGGATAAGCCTGATGTCGTCCGGCACTTTTGGAAACTCTGGTGTTCGCTGATTACGTATGGCCTTTTTAAATATGCTGACTGGAGGAAGGGAGGCTAATGTACATTCATCTGCATTCATGATGCTGCTCGAGTAAACAGTAGCTGGTTTGTCGTTGGATTCTTTTGCCTGTTCTTTCATAACAGCACGAACCTTCACAACTTAAGTTTTTTTATCACATAAAACTTCCTCCAGAAGTGTGATAAACCCATGCCTTATTTTCGATAATACACTTCTGTGTTATCGTTTTTTGGTCCCGGTTCTGATCAGACTTTAGTCATGAACGCATGAAGCCGAAGAAACCAGCCACAGCACGTGCCGGAATTTATACTACTACGCCGTTTCGCGGAAAAATGACGTCATTGTTGAAAAGGCGTATACGCGTGAAAAGTATTTTTTTTTATTTTCATGTGTAATAAAAACCAAAAAAATGAAGTAGAAGTTTTTTTTTTTTTTAAATCAACAAAATTGAGGAAGTAGGTGGAATTGTCCCCTCTAGAAACTGTTTCATTCTATTTTCGGTGTGAATGTCAAAGTGCTATCTACTTGTGTATGTACACATTTGAAACCGAACTACAACTGTAAACATAGACCCGTGAATGGTATAAAGGCTGAAGGTGATTATGCAGGATACTTACTTGTCTGTCATTCGTTTTATGTAATAAATAGAAGCTCACATTCGTGTTTATGTATTATCATTTTTATCAAACTCGTCGACTAAAATGTATATAACGCTCGCCAAGGCTCGCGTCATATAATTTTAATCAACTCGTTTGATAAAAATGATAATACATAAGCACTCATGTAAGATTCTCTATACCTCACATGGAGGGTGGTCATGATCTTAACCTATCACAATATCTGTCATACCATTGTTTGTCCGTACAGATCCACGACATCCTGATGAGCGGTTAGTACAAACCGAAAATATTGATGACTTTGATACTGCTTTCTTGGTATACATATAATCCTGATGACACAATTTAAGTCCGTCTTTGTTACCTCGAATAATTTCCATTATTTGCACTTAAAATCCAACTTAGATAACTCTAGACTAAGATCATAATTATAATAAAACAGCTTATTTCATTCTTTCCGGTAGGATATCGAGAAATAGCGGTGAAAATATTTTTCGATATTACACGGGTACGACCAGTGAGAATACCGACCACGGGGAGTTTGTACTGATTTTTATGGAAGTCTCGACAAAAAAAAAGGCGTTAGAAGCATGAAATAAATAGAATTTTATTTCATCGAGTGAACATCATCGGCGCAGCCACTCGTGAAAATATTACCGATGATGTTCACTCGATGAAATAAATTTCGATCTTTCACCGAAAAAAACAAATATCCTCAATATACATGTATATATAGCTTTGCTCTGATGCGATGTATATCATCTGGCATTTTTACCTATGACATTATTACCTCTGGCATATTTGCCATTTTTACGCTGACATTTTTACCAAGGGTATTTTTACCTGTGGTATTTTTAACTATGACATTTTTACTTCTGACGTTTTTTAACCCACGCCCACATCAAATATTTTGGGTAGTGCCTGTCCTCCCGACCTTCCGGCTTCTTACGCCTACGATGAAAGTCGCAAACATTTTATTTAATTATGCACGAAAATGGTACCTAACCACAAATTTCACAAGATCCGGAACTTGATCGGGGTTTATTGGAACATTACACTACCCCGAGTGTAAATGACCCTAAGGAAGACGGATTTTAAAAACATTGTGGGAAAAGGAGAAAGGCTGGTAACCAGCATACGGTATTTCCTTTTTCCATAATGTTTTCTGAACTCTTGTCTGTGCCATATTTGATGCATGTATTGTGGTTTCGAATTGGACTAATCTAGAATTTTGTTTTCTGGTAGAGGTTAAATCTTTTACTAAATGACCCCATCTTTTGACGACCCAGGGGAAGAAGGCTTTTTGGAAAACATTATGGATGAAAAAAGATATAGCTGGTAAGCAACATTTTCTTCTTTTTCCACATTGTTTTCTATTCTTTCAAAGACAAGCCCTATGTTTTGCGCCACATTTAACTTGTCGTCTGGTGAGGCTTTAAAACTGGGCGGGTTTAAAATACGACAGTATTTGAGATATGCTCTGTGAAAACGGGGCTTAATGCATCTGCGAAAAGTATCCACTCAGATCAGCCTACACAGTCCGCACAGGCTGACCTGGGCCGAAACTTTTTGCTATTGGTAAATTTTCTGTAGGTCAAAGGACCAGTCTTCCTTCTGATACAGTCGGTTGTAAGACATAATGAATTTCATGGATCCCTAACTATGTGGTGTCTTGCTTGATGTAATGGATCACGGAGATGCATTAAGCCCCCTTATGCCAGAGCACGACTCATTATACTTAAACGGCGGTTCCGTGTCACCTGTACACAAACAAAAGTCGAAAACAAAAACACAGAATGGGTAACTCGGGTATCTTCATGTCCTAGCTTGTTACCGCTTAAATCTTTACCAACGAAAACATTTTAGACTGGTCCAAATTGAAAGCATTGCAGACGATAAATCAAGTGTGTCTCAAATGACAAAATTCGTCTCAGAAAAGGGTAGAAAACATTGTCGGAAAAGGAGAAAATGCTGGGTTACCAGTATTCTCTCCTTTTCCCACAATGTTTTCGATAGGATTCTTCTTCAGGGTATTTAAGATTCGGAACTGTGGTAAAGGGTTAACTCTTTACCACACAATACCGACTTTTAACGACCCTGGGAAAGAAGCCTTTTGAAAACATTGTGGGAAAAGGAGAAAATGCTGATAACCAGCATTTTCTCCTTTTTCCACAATGTTTTCTACCCCATCCAATACATAAAGCTACTTAAGCTACATCTAATTTGTCGTCTGCAAATGCTTTCAATTCGGTACAGTCTAAACTTTTGTCGTTTGGTAAAGAGTTAACCAACTTCGTCATCCCACTAAAGTTTGCCTCAACCGGGTATCAAACCCGCAGCCACCAGGTCACGAGTCAGAAGCTATCCACTGAGCCACACAACCGGGCCAAGCATTTTTAGGAACATTCTGAGTCTTATTCTGAAGAATTTTCTATATTTCAAAGTAAACGTTAAGTTGCCCAACTAAACGGTTTAGCCAATCGGCAGTTGTGTTACTTTTTAATCTAGACTTGAACTTAGAATGAAATTAACCCGTGTCCTGCAAAGTAAGTTAAATGAAACTTTCACGCCGATATTAAAATGCAAAATACTATTTCAAAATTTTTATTGGAGAAAAATATCTCCTAATCGGACGGTGTAGATATAAGATCAGACTGCACGTACTGTGCAGTCTGATCTTGATCGACACTGTCCGCAAGAGGTCAGTGAGTCGCGCTTAGCAGCCTAAGGGCTAAGAATGGTTGGTGAATGAGGACCCGGGTAAAGCGTTTTAAACACCATTTTGTGGTTTCTAGTTGCGTAAGATAGAGTTGAATATCAGTGATATGAACCCTGTCATTGGTCGATTTCTTTTTCAAAGCTGGTATCAAATCCCCATGGCCCATATTATTTGATACCCCACGTTTTTAATCAGAGACATTGTGACTCTTTACAAGGGGCAAAAATCGCCTAACTAATGCATGGGACTCCCTGTGTCTTGCAGCAACCAACCTTTGAAACAATGTGACGAAAGGGAAAATTCCTCGTATCGAGCAAACTTACCTCTCGCCACAATGCTTTTATGTGCGTAAATATGTAGATGGCCATGCTCTGGCAAAAGGGGGTTAAATGCATCTTCGCGATGCATTATACCAAGCAAGTCATCACATAACAGTGGAGCCATGAAATCCATTTTGTGACTGAACAAACGACTTGATCATGAGGTAGAAAGGTCCTTTGACATGCAGAAAATTTATAAATAGAAAAAAAAGTTTCGAACCATGTCAGCCTTCTCGGACTGCGCAGGCTGACATGGTCGATACTTTTTGCAAACTTTGGCGCATTAAGTCGCCTTTTCACAGAGCATGGCTCGTCCGTATATTAACCCAAATCCTGCTAAGTAAGTGAAATGAAACTTTTAAGCCAATAGTAAAAACCATTTTTTTACTATTTCAAATATATCGTTTGGGGGGAAATATTTCCATATTGAACATAGTAGATCAAAGATCAGACTGCACGTTCTGTGCAGTCTGATCTTGATCTACACTGTCCACAAAAGGTCAGTTAGTCGCGATTAGCAGCCTAAGAGTTAAGCTTGGTTACTAGTATCCGGCAATTTTTTTCAAATGCACTTCACCGAAGGGTCGCTAAAACCGCGTCCTGTATCGTAGTGGTTAAATAATAAAATTAGAAACGTTCGGGTGGAAAACAGAAGACATTGCCACAGAAAGGGAAAGTGATCCGATGTATGACAATTTCTCTTTTTGTAATGATATTTCAACCCGAAACACTAGATTCTAACCCACGCCGTGAAAAGGGAACATGAAAAACAAATGTCGTGCAGTCAGGTATACTTCACAAAATTTTAAAAAAATCAAAGCGGTGAAAGCGCTGCTGAGGTGGGGGTGTGTTTAATCCTGCTCAAATTGAAATCTAACGGTTAAAAGCAAGCAGACATTGAAAGAGCTGAGAGGTATCTCTCCTATAAATCTCAGAGCAAACTAACAAATTTCTCTTTTTTGTGTGTGAAAGGGAGGGGGGTTTCAATAGAGTGTCAAAAAGAAACGACGTAAGAAGTATTATTAGGCAATATCTAGACAAATTAAGCAATCCTATTCAAAGAAATTACCACAAGAGTTCTCATGCTTCAAAGCTTTCCATGGCACTTGTTGACACGTCTTGACGCTATTTGGTGGAACTGATACATAAATGCCTAATGATGGTCTGTTCTAGCACTCTTTTTTTAAAATTGTGTTATGATAATGGTGTATTTGTTTACATATTTATCGTCGAAGTCGTGTAAGTTCCCCCATTGTTAACTTTTCAGTCATGCCTTGATGCCAAAGTGAATAAAATGCTTTCTTGATAGTATTGTTTTTCCAGGTAATGATTTTGCGATGTTAGGTACCCCAGAATCGGATTTTTTAGGTTCAGTTTCCCACATGGTAAATCTGAGCTGGAATGCTTCGCACCCCACCTCAAAGTCCAGGGCACTCAAAACAAAACGCATTATCATATACATGTACACATTTCTGAAAAAAAAAAAAAAAAAATTATACCGGCAGACAGATGTAGACATTTTTTCTAACCAACAAAGAACTTTACTCTTCTGAAGACTCGTTATGCAAAAAGAAAAAAAACTTTTTTCGCTATGTAATGGGCGAGTCTTGAAAACAATGTAGCATAAGAAGAAATCGCTCCTAATGAGCAAATTCTTCCTTGGCCACAATGCTTTCACTTAAACATAATTATATTGATTAATCAAACCTTGTCCATATTTTCACATAATTATGGATTCATAAATCTATTTTGTCTAACAACCGGCTGAATCATGAGGTTCACTGGTCCTTTGACATACAGAAAATTGACCAATAGCGAAAAGTTTCGGCCAAGGTCAGCCTGCGCGGAGTGCGCAGGCTGACCTGGGTCGATACTTTTCGAAAATGCATCTAGCCCCTTTTCATAGAGCATGGCTCATATAAAGAGAAAACAAACCTCAGCATTTCACGCACGCGTTCCCTTTATTTACAAGGGGTCCTGAGAGGCTCAACAGTAAAATGTCGGAATCGTAACTTGGAGACCCCGGGTTCGAGTCTCACTTGAAACACTGGAATTTTCGCTGGATTGTCCGTGTGCAAGACAACTCAGAGCCCATGCCTAGTAGTGTTGAAGCCAAGAATAAAACTAAATATGCGGGCGTCGCTGTGACATGACTGAAATAATGTTAAAAGAGGAGTAAAACGCCATTTATTCAATCAACCTTTGTGTACATAGACAACTACAGAAAAAAAAGACTTACAAAAAAGGCCAGTTAGAGACAAAAAAATGAAGGTGTTAAAATGCATTGAAATTTAAATCATACCATATAAAAGTATGGAAAATATTGTAAAGATGATCTGTAATTGTGTGGTCGGTCCGAGAGAAAAGCCAGAAAAATGAATTTTAAAATCAGGCAAAAAGTGAACAAAAGATAGAGTGACCTGGCAACTTTTAACGTAGTTTTGAAATTCATTTCTCTGCCGGCGACTAAGACTTTGACCGACTTTACAATAACAGACTGTCTTTTTTTCACAGAAATATCCAAACTTTTGAATGGTAGGATTTTAATTTAAATGCATTCTAATACCTGCTTTGTTTACTTTTGTCAGAAATTGTTACTTTAAGGACCCCTAGAAAAACAGTTTCTGAAAACATTATTGGAAAAGGAGAAAATGCTGGTAACCAGCATTTTCTCCTTTTCGCACAATATCTTTTACCCTTTCATAAACAAACATCATCATTTTAGACGCATTTAATTTGTTGTCTGCAAATGCTTTTAACCAGCAAGCTGCTAAGAGCGCCTCACCGACCTTTTTCGGACAGTGCAGATCAAGATCAGCCTGCACAGAACGTGCAGTCTGATCTTTGATCAACACTCCGATATGGAGATATTTTCAACCCAAAAATTCCTATGAAATAGAAAAAAAATGGTTTTCACAATCGGCCTGGAAGTTTCATTTTATTAGCAGCGTAACTTTACCACACAACGAAAATGTAGACTTGTCCAAACTAAAAGCGTTCGCAGACGACAATTTAAATGTCACTCAAATAATGGAGCTTGCCTTTGATAAGTTAGAAAACATTGCGGGAAAAGGAGAAAATCCTGGTTACCAGCATTTTCTCCATTTCCCACAATGTTTTCAGAAGGATTCTTTCTCAGGCGGCATCGTGTGGTAAAGGGCTAAGGGTTAATTTGGACGAGCCTAAAATTTTGTCGTCTGGTAACGTGTTAACCCGTAAGCTGCTAATCGCGACCCACTGACCCCTTGCGGGCAGTGTAGATCAAGATCAGACTGCACAGAACGTGCAGTCTGATCTTTGATCTACACTGTCCAATACGGTATTTTCTTTCCGGTGAAATCAACTTTGAAACCGCAATGTTTGGGCTTTTAGTATTGAGTAGAAATTTGCGTTTCATTTATTCAGCAGCTTAAGGGTTGACAGAATATTTTCAAACTCTAATTACAAGCAATGGCAACAGCCCCAAAAGTATCAAGATCCTGTTTCACTCTTCACCAGACGACAAAAAAATTTGAAAGCATTGGCAGACGATAATTTCAGCGTGTCTCGAAAGATATAACTTGATTTTTCAAACGGTAGAAAGCATTGTGTGAAAAGAGGAAAATGCTGGTCACCAGCATTTTTTTCCTTTTTCAACAGTGTTTTCAAAAACCGTTTTTCTCACGGTTGTTAAAACACAGGATTGTTAGATACAGCGTGAAAGACTAGCCCTGTTTTACAAAAGAATTACGAAATGACGGAAGTCGTCATTTCGTCTGCCTTGCAATTAACTTCGTATCAAACGACAAAATTAGTGTGTTTCATTGAGATCAAAGTAAATATGGTTAAAATTATTGAATTTAACGTTCAAATGTTTGAAACCATTATGGTACAAGGATGAACTGTTGATTACGGCATTTTCTCCTTTGCCAACGATATACATGTATTCTTAAATAATCTTCCTGTGTACGAAACACGAGCGCAGTTGGTTTAACCTTTACCAGACGAAAACCTTTTATCCTAGTCCAATTTGAAAGCATTTGCAGACGACAAAATAGAGGTGACTCAATAGTTGATTTTTTGTTTTTTAGAGGGGTAGAAGACATTGTGGGAAATGGAGAAAATGCTGGTTACCAGCATTTTTTCCATTTCAAATAATGTTTTCAAAAGGCTTCTTTTTCAGGGTCGGTAAAAGTCGGGATTGTGTGGTAAAAGGTTAAGGGTTCAGTCTTGTTTATATACGGGTATTTCCCAAACAAACCTTTTCAATTTTGCGAAGTGTACTTGAAAATAAATACCCGAAGAATGTGTAAGGTGTAATTATTTCCGGCTGGCTTTTTGAAGCATCAACTATCTTTGCATTGGAAAGTAGTGCGTTCCGGTATTTCTGTTGAAAGTTAACACGGGATTATTTTTGATTCCTTTCTTTTGTTGTAAAGTTTTTTTTTTTTTCCGGTCTAAAGTACGTTTTGTGAAAATTGTGCTGAAGGAATTTACTGATGCTAAGGTAGGATTTTTTCCCCTTTATTTTCTATCTTAAAGTAACAATAGCTGCTAAAAGTAAACAAAATGGATATTAATATGCATTTAAAATTAAGTCATACTATTTATAGGACATCGTTAAGATAACCATATGATATTGTACTGTCGGTCCAAGTGTTAGTCGCCAACAGAGAAATTAATTTCAAAACTAGGTTAAAAAATTGTCAGGTCACTCAATCTGTTAACTTTTTGCCTGATTCTAAAATTCTTTTTTCTGCCAGAAACCAATGCTTGGGCCTACTACACAATAACAGATTGTCATCTGCACAATAATTTCCCTACTTTTAACTCTTTACCAAACGACAAAATTTTAGACTTGTACAGATCGAAAGTATTTGTAAACGACAAAATAATTCTGACTGAAAAACTAGAGTTTATTTTGGGAAGGTTAGAAAACATTGTGGGAAAAGGAGAAAATGCTGGTTACCAGCATTTTCTCCTTTTCCTACAACGTTCTCAAAAGCCTTCATCTTCAGGATCGTTGTCCGTCCGGGTAGCTCAGTGGTTAGCTTATCTGACTCGTGACTTGGTGGTTACGAGTTCGATACCCCGGTTGAGGCAAACTTTCTTTCCGGCGATTTTTTTGTCTATCAACTCTAATGCATGTGAGAAAAATAGTCAGTGGCTTGGAAAGAAAATTGTGTCAGTACTGGTGTGCGAAAGCCAAAAAAACACATGCGCAGGTGCCGTGATATGACCTAAGCTGTTAAACGGCATTAAACTCCAATACAGACAAACAAATCTGGATTGATAAAACTCGGGAATGTTCGGTAAAGGGATAAATTTGGTCTTGATCAGTCCTTTGAATTCGTGCGGAGGGGCATGTCACAGGCGATCGCTTTGTGTAAAGTAAATTGTGTGATGATGTCTTATGCGTTATGTAGATTTAATTTAGTTTCTTATCATTGTACATGACGAGGTCCATTTATTTGTATTTAGTCAAATAAAATCTATCTATCAAATAAAAAGAACACAGCGCTCTGGTTAAAGGGGTTTAATGCATCTCCGTGATGCATTATGCCAGGCAATTCATCCCATGAAATCCATTTTGTCGAACAATCGCTTGAATCATGGGGTAGAAAGGTCCTTTGACACGCAGAAAACTAACCAGTGGCAAAATGTTTTGACTCATGTCAGCCTATGCCGCCTACGCAGGTTGACATGGGTCGATACTCTTTGCAGATGTATTAAAGCCCTTTTCACAGAGCATGACTAAAATAATTTATTAAAAATGTATAGTGAACACGTCAACAACACGTGTATATTTATGAGGCATTTGACTATGCCACCTATGAACCTCCACTTTGTTTTGGAAGAATCCCTTGACCGCCACCCTTCTAGGGCTTCCTTGAAAATTTAGGCCAAGGACACCAACGAATTAAAGTCTCGCAATTTCAGAGCCTCTCTCTCTCAGAAACCGTGCCAGCCGGTAGCGAAGTCGGATAGCGTGGGTTAAACTCATGACTGTATCAGTTCCAGTACTGATTAATACCTTCTTCATAAAATTATAAAAAAATTTCACATTTGTACTTATTGAAAGAGTCTTTTCTAAACTTATTTCAGGATTTAAAGTCTCATGTTGTTAGTGTGAAATACGCGCCTTCCTCTGACGGCATTAATCAAGCCTTTGATCGGGCAGAACGTGCCGTCTGATCTTGAATATTTACCGTCCGATTGTGTAGACACGCCCTACCCGATATATTTTGAAAAGCATCTCTCTGGGTTTCAGTGAAGTGTAAAATTTACTACTGAAAGAGGTCGGGTTTATATACATAGTAAAATTAGTGTTGCACCCCCTGTGTTTTTAACGTGTTTAATTTTCTGGCGTGAATGATATGAAATGGGTTGGAAATTAGAATCTGGCTGCTGTATACAAGAACAAACAAGTCTGTTGTCTCTGAAATGGAATGAACTGAGGTATCCCTTAACCTCATGGCAGCAGCTACTGATCGAGCTGTTTCAACCTCTCGTGAGAGGTGTGAGACAAAGACTGCAAGCTGTTTTGCATGCCCCGGGCGGAAGTACGCAATATTGCCTGATTTTGTGTGTCCATTCTCTGCAGGTCACTTTCAACCTGTCGTAAGTTTTGTTTCGACATTAAATTCCCTGTTTTAACCAAACTTAAACGCTTTTCGTTTTTCTTAAATTTGAAAGCAACATCTAGGCAAAAGATTCCCACTTACCATGAGGTCAAGGGATACCTCAGTTCAGTTCATTTTATGGGCAAAAGACGAGTCTGTTGGTGTATGCAGCAGCCGAATTCTAATTTCGACCCAATTTTATGTCATTCACGTCAGAAAGTCGAACCCGGTAAAAAACACAGGGGGTGCAACACTAATTTTACTATGTATATATTATATTAAGTAATACAAGCCATGTTTTTCCAATTTCATACTTTACCAATATAATGCTGTATTTGATAATAAATCGGGGAACAGTGTTTACTCACTCCACAACTTATTTCATTTCGCCCTTACATGGCCAGTTGACAAGGTTTATTCTCAAAATAATCGTTTACCAGTCGATTATGTGTTTTAACGACTACGAGAAGAAAGGTTTGAAATTATTGTGGGAACAAGAGAAAAATGATGGTAACCAGTATTTTCTCCTTTTTCCCGCAAGTTTTCTATCCTTTCAAAGCAAAACCTCATCGTTTGAGTCACATTTAACTCATCGTCTGAAAGTGCTTTCAATTTGAACAAGTTTAAAATGTTGTCTAGTGGTAAAGATCTATATAAATGCATTGTCGTTGGTGGCCAGTGTGCAGAATCTGAGTATGTCCCCCGAGCGTTATGTATTATTACAACTTGCTTTAATAGATGAAGATAAAAAACATGTAACGTATCAGGTGATGTTATTGACAGGTAGGCTTTCTTACAGTTGTATCTCTGCCGTATAGTGCAGCTTCGTATCCACATCTTTGATGTTTTGCAGACAACGCATACCATGAATAGTGCAGGCACTTGTCCACGCATATATGTGCCCCACAGGACTATTGCCACCTGGACAATTGCCACCTTGAAAATAGCCCACTGACTTTACTTTCTACCTCATGATTCAGTCGGTGTAATGGAATAAATGGATACATAATTATGGAATGTCTTACTTGGGACGCCTCACGGGTGTGCATTAACCATTAGGCTGCTAAGCCCGACTCAGTGACCTTTTTTGCGGACATTGTAGATTCAGATCAGACTGCCCGGAATGTGCAGTCTGATCTTGGATTTACACTGTCCGATAAGTAGAGAATTCCACCACCCCCAAAAAACTTTGAAATGACAGCATTTGGATTTTAACAATCAGGTTGAAGATTTCATTTAACTTTTTTGGCAAGATAAGAGTTATATCCCCTTTAACCAGTGCGCAGCTCAATTTTATTATCATGTTTATATTCGCTGGACAAAGTCCTACATGGTTTATGTCCTAGGTGACAAATACTCTTGAGAGCCAATGTCCTGGTTACGTATTCACCTACCATTTTAAAGAACGCTGTCTGTTTTATTATCTAAATTTGAAAGTAACACAACCCCTGATTGGCTAAACCATTTTGTTTAGCCTATCAGAAGTTGTGGTACTGTCGAATTTAAAAAATCTCGGAGAATAAGATTAACAGTATTCTTAGGAATGGTTGTTAAATACGGATCCAGTTGACAAGAGTGTCCTAGATTCTAGAGTTTTTTAGCGGACGCCGAAGACGAGAGCGGACTGTGGACTTTTATGCGGGGTTGTCTCAAAAGGATTTAAAACACTTTCTATCAGCTACGAGTTTTACTAATTACTCGTTCACTTTATTTAATATACTACATATCTTTTCCATCATTGAAATGCTTAGTATCTTAAATAGTCCCTGACCTCTATCGCAATATCTCACTGTTTGGTATTCCATAAGCGTTTAATCAGACAAAACTAGACTAAGATGTGGCACCATTAAGTCAGACTCTAGTTGTTGGATGTGGCTGGTGTTCTCTGAAGAGAAGGAGGATTGCCATCCTTCCTATTTAAACAACAACTCCCTTCTTTGAAATGATGTTTCCAACTAAAAGTAACGGATAAAATCTGTACCTAATTCAACGATAGTTTTTAGAATCATTTCTTTCGATTTCTCAGACTTACCGGCCCAGCATAATTTCAACAAGAACCACAACTAGCTAAAAATCCCATTCCCTTAACACGGATTTGACAATATCTGCATACATGCTTCGAACTAAGTTCAACTTTCATAAATCTCGCTCTTAAAAACTTGAACCTACTGCAGATTCCATTTTTTTTTTCAAATTATAAGTAATGTGTCCAGTGACCTTGACCTTCGCTTCCACCTAAAACTAACGTAATAGCTAAAGCATAATCTGCATATCAAGATCTATGACGATGCAAAGTTTCATAAACATATCTTCAGAATGATTAACCCTTTACCAGACGACACTATTTTAGCCTTGTCGAAATTGAAAGCATTTGCAGACGACAATTTCAATGTGGCTCGAATGGTGCAATTTTCTCTTGATAGGGTAGGAAACGTTGTGGGAAATGGAGAAAATGCTGGTTACCAGCATTTTGTCCTTTTCCCACATTGTTTTCAAAAGGCTTCTTTCCCAGGGGCGTTAAAAGGCGGCATTGTGTGGTACAGGGTTAGGGTGATTAATGATTTCTATACATGAATCTATGTACAAGATATTAACCCTTTATATTATGGCCAACTCTGACTCAAGCATCACAATTTGAACAACATTCGTTTTAGGCCAAGGGATGATGCCACTTACCACATATTCCCAGTCTAGGCCTTGCAGCTTTAGATTAGACGAGTTTTGAAATTCTTCGTATAACTTAATCTATGAAAAGATGTGACCTTCGGAACAGGGTTGTTCTTAGCTGTGAACATTATTTGGACATTGACAGGAAACCACACGATGATACATAGGAAATAAGGCCTTGTAATTTTAGATACTTTGCCTTTTAACTCTCCAATTAAATTTTTCCATGTAATACCTGTGACCTTTAAGATAGCGCTTTGTTTAAAATATATGGATATTACTTGTACTGAACATACTTGAAGAACAATCATCTTTGATCAAGGATCTCTCTATGTGGTGGTACGCACAGAATATATCATTTCTAGATTTGCTGTTTCAGAAAAGAAGATTTATGATGTTTTCGTGATATAAATCAATAAAATGTAGCAGTCCAAGTTCACCTTCCAAAAGTAGGTCGAAGGTCAGCCTTAGTCAACCATTTAATGTAGTACTTCTGATAGTTATGATCAATACTAAGATTAAACGGCATCTGACTCGCTGTTGGTTGGTTATTTCCGTTTATTTATCGTCGCTACCGGTTGCCCATCTGAGCGACGCCCCCAGAAGACGGTTAGTTGTTACGGGGGAGCTTCGCCTGGTTCTTTAACGTGCTCGGCGTATAGCACCGTCACACGGGACCTCGGTTTAATGTCTCATCCGAAAGACTATTAGTAATTCTTAGTTGGCCAGCCGGGGATACGAACCCACAATCTGTAGGACATTGTGTTCACAAGTCCTACGCTCTACCTACTGAGCTATATCGGCCGGCAAGTGACTCGCTGTTCGAGTGGTGATCATTTTTAAAGGTTTCTGATAAATGTAGTAACAGCGGCCATCTTGGTCACGTGACCAAGACCATTTAAACAATTACGTCTTAGTAACATCCAACACAAGTCTATTACAGATATATGATTTGAATTTATCAAACTATCTGAAGAGAAATTATTTAAGTAATTGTAGTCGGACGGACGGACGAACCACGTACGGACATACGGAAAAAACGACGGACAGCAAGCGATCACAGTAACTCATCTCAAGTATATTCCTTTCATGTGAGTCATAAAAAAGGGATTCAAATGTACTTATGGTTTCCCATTTTCCATGCAGGTAGTAAAAAGTGCACGTGCTTTTTGAAGGATAGACCATACTCCATTTAAAGGGGAAGTGCAACGACATTTTATTGCACAGAAATGGTGCCCATCAATTTACTCTAATGTCTAAAATTGGACCAAATGAAGAGCTCTTGTTCATGGTGTGTCTTGTGACACAATTTTCCCTTTTTAGGAGGAATGACGATGGGCTGAACAGCTGATCACTTATAGTACATGCTTTGACAATAAAATTCGAAACAGTTTCCCTTTAAATACAGCAATTATCGCTTTTTCCTTTTTTCGTAGCTGAATGAAAGAGTGTAATTCATTTGAGAGAACCCCACATAAAAGTCCGCAGTCCGCTGTCCGCTTTCGTCTTCGGCGTCCGCTAAAAAACTCTAGAGGAGAATTATCTCAGTGGACAATTGCCTATCCCATGCTCCGAGTGCACAAACCGTGCTGCATCATCTTTCATCTGTGAGATACTCAGCCCAACTCTACGTTGAAGTTGCAATTTTTCGGTCAGCTGGCTCTTTAATATACAGACCACGAGAAACAAGGCTTTTGCCAAATATTTAGGAAAATACCTCTGAAAAGCATTTATAGAAATGTGTGATTGGTCACAAAATGTAGACATGTTTATTCTTAGGACCACTGTCTATTTGCTGGCAAATTTACGCCATGTATGTTTATTAAAGATATTTTTTGTTTCTTTTTACTTAAGTTCGTTTCTACGCTTTCACAGACGAATTCCATCATTTGAGCCAACTTTCATTTGTCGCCTGGTCAATAGCTTTAAAGCATGAAAGTGTCCAAATCATCTTTTTAATAGATTTAAAGTGACACAACATGCAAACAAGTGCATGCATGTATACAAGACAATTAAAGAGATTTAACGGAGCCATGCTCTGTGAAAAGGAGCTGAATGCATCTGCAAAAAGTATCGACCCAGGTCAGCCTGCGCAGTCCGCGCAAGCTGACCTGGGCCGAAACATTTTGCTATTTGTCGATTTTCTGCAAGTCCAGGGACCACTTTATCTCATGATTCGGCCTGTAGTTAGACAAAATGGATTTTATGGATCTATGATCATGTAATGACTTGCTTGGTATCATGGATCACGGAGATGCATTAAGCCCCTTTTGCTAGAGCATGGCTCAATCATTTATATCGTTAGACAATTGGAGAAAAGAAAACTGATGCAATCTATCCAAAGTTCAAGAAGAATCAAGTACTGTAGAACAGACTGAGTAATTTCCGTCCCCATTGCAACAATTGAAGTCAGCTAGCAACCTCTATGAAACAATGAGCCATGCTCTGGTAAAAGGGGGTTTAGTCCATCGCCTTGCTTCATTATATCAAGCAAGTCATCACATAATTATTAGTTTAAAAAAAAAAAACCCATTTTGTCCAACAACTGGCGGAATGCTAGGGTAGAGTGGTCCTTGGACATGTAGAATATTTACCAAAAGCAAAAAGTTTCGACACAGGACTGCGCAAGCTGACCTACGTCGATATTTTTTGGGCAGATAAACAAACCCTCCTTTTCACAGGGCATGGCTCATTTAATAGTTCTGCCGATGGTAAGCACTTCTAGCTAAGGAATAATTTCATCGAGTTTATCAGCTCGGCTGTTTTTTTTTTTTTTCTTTTTAACCCTTTCCCAAACATGCCCTGGTTTTCACGTGTCTGCAGTACAAGTCTTTTGAAAACACTGTGGGAAAAGGAGAAATTGCTCGTAATGAGCAATTTCTCCTTTTCCCACAGTGTTTTCTACCCTTTTTGAGACCTTTCTGCCATTTTCATCGAATTTAAAATTGTCGTCTGCAAACTCTTTGACTTTGGACCAGTCCAAAATTTATCGTTTGGGAAAGGGTTAAGAAAGCGTCCAGGTATTGTCATAGTGTTGTCGTCTGCTTCTGCGTAGTGCAAAAACTTTGACATTTTATAGTGTCTGCTTTATTACTGAAGATACTGTATTTACTTCAAACTTGAACAAGTTGTTCACTATCAAAAGAGAAACACAGACAAAAAGAGCAGGTAACCATCTGAGTATTTTGAAATAGTTATTTTTTTTTACTGCAAACCAAGCAAGTGCAGCCTAGTTTTGACACCTGTACGCGGCGGTACACGACATGTCGTCGAAAGAGTGTTTCGTCGAAATCCGTGTATGTTTTGAAATACCGATTGCTAAATTCCTAGATTAATTTCATGAAAAGCTCTGTCTGGGAGGAAGATTTGTGCCACAATTCGCCGGGGTAAGGGTAAGGGTAAGGGTCTTTCCTAGTATGTTAGCGTCTTATGATTGTATGGTGTTTAACGCCGTTTTCAACATTATTTCAGTTATTATTTAACGGCGGCCAGTGCACCTATCCATGTTTTCCTGGAGTTTCTTTTACCAGTGCTTCGCACAATATTCTTTCCAAGCCACTGGCTGCTTTCCCACATAACCATCGTCGTAACAATGGTCAGCGGTGAGAGAGGAATGAATCCTGTCGCGATTACTATCATCAATCCTCGGAAAGAAATTGGCCAAGCCGGGGATCGAACCAGCGACCTACTGTTCTCAAGTCCTGTACGCTAGCGACTGAGCTACGCTTTCAATTTAGACCAGTCTAAAATTTTGTCGTTTGGTAAAGAGTTAAACCTACAAGATTGTTGGGTAAAGGGCGACCAATCATCATATTTCGGATCTTGTGAAACCTGTTGTATACCTATTACAAGTTATCCATTGCTGTGCCAGTCCCAAATTTGAACTCTTGATTTGTATGTTTGTATGGTGTTTAAAGCCATTTCCAACATTATTTCAATTATACTGCGGCAACAAGTGAACCTATCTAAGGGGCTTGGCTTTAGAATCTTAACTATTCTGTGTGCATTATTATTCAAAAAGGCTTCGAGATTTCCATTTTAATGCTGTATCATTGTATGGGACATGGAGAGACAGAAAACTTTTATAATTATGAAACTTTCAATTTTTCTCTTTACCAGAGGACAAAATTTGAGAACTGTCCAAATTTAAAGTGCTTGCAGAACACAAATCAAATAGTGCAAAAACTATGGGAATTGTCTTTAAAAGGTTATAAAACACTGGGAAAAAGAGAAAAATTAATGCTGGTCACCACCATTTTCTCATTTTCCCACAATGTTTTCAAAAGACCTGTATTAATCAGGATCGCTTAACTCTTTACAAAACGACAAAATTTCGGGCTGACCTTATTCAAAGCATTTTCTGACGACAAAATATAATCGAAGTTCAAAAGGTGACAGTTTTCTTTGATAGGCTAGAAAACATTGTGGAAAAGGGAGAAAATGCTGGTTACCAGCATTTTCTCCTTTTCCCACAATGTTTTCAAAAGCCTTCTTCTTCAGGGTCGTTAAAACTCGGGATTGTGTGGTAAAGGGGTAAACACGTGATTGTTTAGTTAAGGGTATAATTACATACCTGCCTGCGGGCGAAATCTTCTTGATTTAACCCTTTCCCAAACAAGCCCTGGTTTTCACGTGTCTGCAGTACAAGTCTTTTGAAAACACTGTGGGAAATGGAGAAATTGCTCGTAACGAGCAATTTCTCCTTTTCCCACAGTGTTTTCTACCCTTTTGGAGAACTTTCTGCCATTTTCATCAAATTTAAAATTGTCGTCTGCAAACTCTTTCTATTTGGACCAGTCTAAAATTTATTGTTTGGGAAAGGGTTAACTGAGGTTAAGTATTTGGACACGCTGTTGATTTCTGATTAAAAGATTTCGTATTACGTAAGCATCCGTTTTGTTTGCTGACGACCTTCACATGACTTTGATGAAATAATTGATAAATCAGTTAGCATTAATGTTTGATATTTATGACTTACACTCGGGCTTTTTTTTTTCTGATATGTAGACATGCTTAAGGCTATATTGCTTCACCTGATTGTAAACAGAGGTATGGTATAAAGAGACATAATAGGTAAAAAAGAATGCGGAATATTTCTGTACTGATATTTTGGAATGCAAAACATGTATATTGCTTATAAGATTTAATCAATTGATTTATATAAATGTGCTTGGAAATCTATATCTTATCACTTTCTTATTTCATGCTTTTCGGTAGTTTATCGGGAAATAATGGTGGATTATGGGTTGATGATTTCACGGTTTCGATCAGCGGATTTACCGATTTGATAAACTCACTGGAATGGAACTAGAGTTCGAGTCCCGTAGGCTTTCCTGTACTTCGCCCTTTCAAACGTATCAGATCTACTGCAGATAGTGATTGAATCAAGCAATTTAAGAAATCCAGTCCTTTTAAATGTTTAACCCATTTATACCGGACTTTTTATTTTTCACGATTTTCTGAAAAATTGTGAGAAACAACGTAGAATAGTTATATTTGAGTTAGTTTTTTATCAATTACGAAATAATTTGGTAAATGTAACGTTTTTAAATCTTGTCTACGAAAGAAGACAGTAGGCGTAAATGGGTACAGGTAAAAATACCTATTATACTTATTATATTCTTTTTCAAAAGTCCAATTACATCACTGACACGCACACACTGAATATTTAAGACTAAAAAGATTCCCCCTAACTCTTTACCACATGACAAAATTTTACACTAGTCCAAATTGAAAGTCTGTAACTTAGAAATTGATTTTTTTTTTTTTTTTTTTGGGGGGGGGGGGGGCTAGAAAACATTGTGGGAAAAGGAGAAAATGCTGATTACCAGCATTTTCTCCTTTTCCCACAATGTTTTCAAAAGGCTTCTTTCTCAGGATCGTTAAAACTCGTGATTAAATGGTAAAGAGTCAAACCTATGTGATTATTTCAACATCAAGAAAAAACTACAAACACATGATTTTTGTAACATAAATCCACAAAATATTTTCCTCCTATCACAACGCAAAATATAGCAATTTCAACTTTATTCAGTATGTTCTTCATTGGGATTTCTAGTCATATTCAATATACAAATATTTCTAGAACACTAGTCTAAATTAGCCAAAATTCCTCAGAACATTTCTGGTGAACGCTGGCGTCACATTAAGAACACCTTGTTGGACACTTTCTCTTACAAGGTGCACATCTACCTTCCATCAGAGGATTTTGCATAGTGGTACATTCCATCCAACCTGATGTCCTGGTGTTGCCTGTTACTCTCTTATGGAGAGCCCATTGTAGACCCCTTGGTCTGCCAAAGCTCATAAATTTACACCGCCTACATAAGGCAGGGAACACTGTTGCTAGAACTTATCTCTACCTCTGGCAAGTCTAGAGGGGATCACTTCCCTGTGTGTACAGGTGCCATGTTTGTTGCCTAACCCTGCTGAACTTGAACTGAGGCCGCATTTAAAATACCCACCATTCTAAATTGTATTCTTTGACTTTTTCTAAATTTAGAAAGTGACACAATTTCTGAAAGGCTAAAGCAAATCTAGTTGGCTTACAATTAAATTTTGGTTTAGCGAATCAGAAAATTGTGTTGCTTTGAAATTTAAAAAAATTACGGAGAATTACAATATGAATGTTATTCAGAATAGTTGGTGAATATGAGCCCAGAGCCTGAATCTGTAACACACGACAGAAAAAAATCCGTATCTACACAGTGTCAAATTCGGTTCCAAGTATGGTATAATGACGTATCCCGCGCGCGGAATACATGTACATGCACATTGATTTGCGAATTAATTGGTCGCAATGTTACGCAAAAAAGATTCATGCGCCATTCATAAGAACGAAAGTAACTACCCACTAAACCATTTTATTTTATTTTATGTTTACCGTCTTCGAATAAAGATGTCAATAATTGCCATTTTCTATTGTTGAAAATTGTAGGTATATAATAAAAAGGAATTTTTATGTTGTAGTGACATTCCTGGTGCTTGTGTTTGCTTCTCGTTCTATAAGAAAATTTTGACATCTCGCAAGACGTTTGGTCTCGCGTGATATCAAATTTTCTCACGCTGCTCGAATTATATACAAGCACCAGGAAAGTTACTACGACATAATATTCCGTATAGATAGTCTAACAAGGGAATATGAGGAAAAAGGCATGTTTAAATATAGGCCTGCTTCACAAACAGGAAAAGTCCTTCCAAACGAACCCTTTACGCAAAGGTTCTATATTGTACACTTGAAAAAAAAGGCTTTTAAAAACATTTATTAAAAAAAAGAGAAAAGGCCGATGACCAGCATTTTCTCCTTTTCTAATGTTCTCTGTCTTTTTCGGAGACGAATCCCATCCATTTTGCCATATTTTCCTTATCGCTGGTATATGTTTTGAATATGGACGAGTCAAAAGTTTGGTCGTCTTTTGAAGAGTTAACCTTTTATTACACATTTCCGAGTTTTAACGAACTTCAGGATGAAGGCTGTTGAAACCGGTTTGAGTAGCCATCATTTTCTACTTTTCCCACTAAGTTTTCATGCCGTTAAAAGACAAGTTCCACCATTAAAGCCGCATTTCATTTGTATTCTGCAAATGCGTTTTATTTGGACACGTCCAGATTTTTGTCCTTTGGTAAAAACTTGGCACTCAAATAGTCAGTTCTTCAGACAGGCCTTGTTATCGAGTTTAATTTAAGCCGAGCTCTGTGAAAAGGGGGTGTAATCCACCTGCGAAAAAGTTATGACCTACATTAGCCTACACAGTCTTGCGCAGGCTGACATGAGCCAAAACATTTTTGTATCTTTAATGCTATCTTTAAATTTTCTGCGTGTCAAAGGACCAGTCTACCTCATGATTCAGTGCTGGTTCGATCGCCGGCTTGGCCAATTTCTTTCCGAGGATTGATTATAGTCATTGCGACAGGATTCATTCCTCTCTCACTGCTGACCATTGTTTCGGCGATGGTTATGTGGGAAAGCAGTCAGTGGCTTGGAAAGAATATTGTGCGGAGTACTGGTAAAGGATACTCCATGAAAGCATAGATAGGTGCACTGGCCTTCGCGATATAACTGAAATAATGTTGAAAACGGCGTTAAACATATACAATCAATCAATCAATCATGATTCAGGCGATGTTAGACAAAATGGATTTTATGGTGATGAATTGCTTTGTGAAATGCATTTCGGAGATGTATTAAGCCCCCTTTTGCCAGAGCATGGCTCATTTATATTGTTGGGTCCATCCCATTTCATGTATAACCCTGAACTGATCTCAAATACAGTAACACTGGTACTGACATGTAACAGTCTAGTAAATTTCAGCCATACACTCACTCTTCTACACTCTTCTATTTGCAATCAGCGAGCGAGCGACCGAGAGAGAGAGAGAGAGAGAGGTGCGACTCAGAAGGAGGCAGAGAGATGGACAGACTCGGAGACAGAAGCATGCCAGAGTGAGAGAGCTGGAGAAAGAGACGAGGACAGAGAGAGGGGAGGCGGAAAAGGGGGATAGAAAGTGACAGACAGAGGGGCAGTCAAAGAAAGAGAGACAGAGAACGGAGGAGGAGGGAGAGATACCTGTCTCCCCTTGCTACAATGTTTACAATAGTGGTCTGCTACAAAACACAAACCTAGTCTGCAGGAAGGAATGACTTAAATCTTTTACCAAACGACAAAATTTTAGACTGGTCGAAATTGAAAGCATTTGCAGACGACAAATTAAATGTCGCCCAAATGATGAAATTTATGTGTGAAAGAGTGGAAAACTTTGTGGTAAAAGGAGAAAATGCTGGTTACCAGCATTTTCTCCTTTTTCCACTATGTTTTTTAGAAGTTTTATTTTTTATGGTCGTTAAAACTGGCGAATGTGTGGTAAAGGGTTAATACCACAAGCGATATAAAGCTACTTTACTTCCCTATTTCACAGTATTTTATGTTTCTAGATGGACGGTGATAAATTCATTTCTATACGGTTGTGTGTAAGTGCGAACACGCCTAGCACCAGAACTACTCAACGCGAACGAAACATCGAGTAGATGGAGTATCCTAGTTTTACATTATGTTACCTTGCTTCTGTGGCAGCGCTTTTAGCCCTGAATGTAGTTCTCCGACATATGTGGACCAATTTTCGGTTGGTTTTGCAACTTTTTCTCATCGTCTATCACGATGTCCGAGTGTCGGTCCATGGTGGTCAAATACATGCTTAGTTGAATCATCAGCATACATGTTCTTGATGTTGATTCTAAGGCCAAGGGTGCGGACCCCTCTTGAACAACCTCTTGAGCCTCTTGAAAAGACGGCTCAGCATTCTGATGAGGGAAGTCAAGCCTCATTCTCCGAAGAAAATGGTGAGACTCCAAATGGCGGCTGCCTTCCTCGTAGAAAACCCGTCTATCATTTTCTCTTCATCCTCCGGTTCAGGGGCACCTTTTTCTAACCCATATACGCACGAAATTTGCGTATGCACTTTAGGTAAGCAAGCAACAAGTCTGAAAACAAGTTATACTGAACTATATATACATAACTGTATGGTTTGAGTAAATATTTGCATCCCTTTACGCCAGCTCATACCTGGGGTAAAGCAGGGATCGTAAATGTGAACATGTATATTCGATGCCAATAGATTTGCGTAAATCTTCGAAAAGTATCCGATGTTCCAGTTCAACGGCCGGGTAAACTGCAACAAAATGGCCCTTTTCATCTAGCAGAGGCAAGCGGCGAGGAAATTCAGGCTTTTTTCTGCTTTTTGACCGGTCATGGGGACTTGAGAACAGGGGGTCGCTGGTCTGATCCCCGGCTCGGCCAATTTCT
This sequence comes from Tridacna gigas, assembly GCA_945859785.2. Taxonomy (NCBI): domain Eukaryota; kingdom Metazoa; phylum Mollusca; class Bivalvia; order Cardiida; family Cardiidae; genus Tridacna; species Tridacna gigas. Next base: position 17,260,332 of record OX244031.2, read on the forward strand.
TTCCAAGGATTGATGATAGTCACTGAGACAGGATTCATTCCTCTCTCACCGCTAACCATTGTTTCGACGATGGTTATGTGAGAAAGCAGCCAGTGGTTTGGAAAGAATACATGTATTGTGAGGAGTACTGGTTAAAGAAAAACTCCTGGAAAGCATGGGTATGTGCACTGGCTGTCGCAATATAACTAAAATAATGGTGAAAACGGCGTTAAACACCATTCAGTACAATTGACAGGTATTGGTGGAGCAGGACGTGCGGTCCTTTGTACAACTTCACTTCTTCGCTGGCTTCCAGCCTTCACACCTTGATTTGCTATCTCCGTATTGTTAATCCTATATTACGAGACAAAATTGTGGACTTGTCCAAATCCAAAGTACTTTCAGACAACAAATTAGATGTGGCTCAAATTGAAGAAATTGTCTTTGAAAGGGAAGAAAACATTGTGGAAAAAGGCGAAAATGCTGGTTACCAGCATTTTCGCCTTTTCCCCTCAATGTTTTCAAATGTGCTTTTCTTCAGGGTCGTTAAAACTAGGGGTAGTGTGGTAAAGGGCCAATGCAAGAATTAATGCACTGTTGATGGATCAGACTGGAACAAAGGTATACATCGAGGTCCGACTTTTCTGCCCCTCTCCCAAGCTATGAGCGCTACACTAGAATATAGAGGAATAACGAATGCAGCACGATGCTGACATTTAATGCACTGTGGCGTGTCATGAGAAGCTAACATAGCATGGAAAAGCGGGACAGAGCGCATAGCAACCCGGAAGCAAGATCGCAACCGTGACAAAACGTGCAATGAACACGCTGGAGCGTGACAAAAACTAGATCTGTATGTGATGAAGTTGAACAGCTTAGGTAATATCACGGCGGCCAGTGCACTTACCAATGCGTTTCCTGGTTTTCTCATTCTACCAAAACTTTCTTTCCAGCAATTGACTACTTACTACTTTTCTCACATACATCAGAGGTTTGAGATTAAAAAATTGCCGGAAAGAAGTTTGCCACAACCGGGTACCGAACCCGCAACTACCAGGTTACGAATCAGATACGCTAGGGTACTCGGCCGGGCGACAAATCCTAGAAATGAACGCTAATTGTCGGAGAATATGAGCACATACTTCAAGCTGTGCATCGGACTGTCTCCAACTTCTATCAGCACCCTGTAGACCAATGTAGACCAATGTCTGTGCAGCTATTTTGTTTGAGTTGGACATTCTGGCCAGGCACAATGTATCAATAGGAATCACGGTCTTAGGGTCACATTTGTCCGCCTCGACCGCCCCCACCCCCCCTTGTCTCACGCCCATCTGCCCATCTCGTCTTATCCACATCGGCCTGAGGCATGATTGCTGTGTCCGCTGGAAACTTGATGTAAACCAGGCATTAACCCCGAAAGCGCATTTCACTGTATAGTTACCTTTGCGACCAGTGTACATTAAGATCAGACTGCACAAAACGCACAATCTAATCTTTGATCTATTCTGTTCGTTTTGCTTGGACAGTATTGGTGAGAGCAATATGAAAATGCAGTTGCATCTGTAATAGGTCATATTTGATATGATATTTCTAGACTTACACTCTCCGTCGGATTTATTCGGCGCTTTAAGGGTTAAAGGGGTATTTCTATATATCCGTGGTACATGTATTCGTATATGGTCTCGATTTCGATATATAGAGAAATTCGGCTCCAAATCCATAAAGCGCGTGTAAGACTATACTACAGTTGCAACACGTGTTACATGTGTCAGTTCAAAAATGCTTTGCTGTCATCAGGTTCTACATTGGAATCATTTGAGCAGACCAGCTCCTGTACTGTTGCTTTAATATGAAACTTAGAAGACGTATACGTAGCTATCATTTAATTGCGATTATCAAATTGCCATGATAAAAAGGTTACATTGGACCCCACGCATGGTATGTAAGGACGATTTCCCACAATGTTTTCTACCCTTTTAAAGACAAATCCCATTGTTTCAGCCATATTTAATTTGTCTTCTGCAAATGCTTTGAATTCGGACGAGTCTAAAATTTGTCTTCTGGTAAAGGATTAATACTTCTGTTACACAGGAATGCACGTGTTTTCGCAACTTGGTCAAGAACAATGGCCATTCACCCTAGCAGGTATCGTATGCACTATGCAGACATATAGTATCCTTGGCCCGGGGACACATAACAAACACGATAGAAATCTTTACCTTTTGGCTTAGGTCGTAAACAGACGTGATTTTCCTGAACGCTCTACCATACAACAGCGAAATTTTATACTCAACCAGATTTAAAGCATTTGTAGATGACAAATGTCGTTCAAATGATGATATCTGTCTTTGAAAGGGTAGGAAACATTGTAGGATAGTTGCCAGCATTTTCTCCCTTTCCCACGATGTTTTCGCTTTCAGGGTTATTATAACTTAAGATTGTGTGGTCAAGAGTTAACCCTTTACCGCACAATGCCGCCTTTTAAAGACCCTGGGAAAGAAGTCTTTTGAAAACATTGCAACTCTTCCCAACGCATTTTTCAATTTTTGATAAACAGTTATTTTGTGTCTGCAAATGCTTTCAATTTGGACCGGTCTGAAATTTTGTCGTTTGGTAAAGAGTTAACCAACCTGAAAAATGGGGAAGGGCTTTTGAAAACGTTGTTCGAAAAGAAGGTGATGCTGGTGATCAGCATTTTCTCTTTTTCTCACAATGTTTTCTAATCATTTAAAGACAATTTTCGTAGTTTGAGCCACATTTTATCCGTCATCTGCAGATTCTCCTTCCGTGTACTGACATATAGCTTTTAAACTTTTTACCTGAAACGGCAAAAATTTAAAACTTGTCTAATTTGAAAGCCGTTGCAGACGACAAATCAAATGTGGCTCAAACGAAAGGGTTTCTCGCAGAAAGGATAAGAAACAAAGTGGAAAAAAGGAGAAAATGCTGATTAGCAGCATTTTCTCCTTTTCCCACGATGTTTCAAAAAGCCTTCTTCACCAGGGTCGTTTTCACCTGGGGTTGGTCGGTAAACGGTTGAATGCCAATGCAGTACCCCAGCTACTGGAATGTTTACCGAGCCCGGTAGGTCAGTCGGTCACGCACAGGGCTTGAAACCTAGGGTCGCTGGTTTGACTCTCGGTCGCTCGGTCAATTTCTCTCCGAGGACTGATGAGAGTCAGTGCGACAGAATGAACACTGTTTCGACGACGTTATAAATTGACGGGAAAATGATGTTATTTAAACAGCGATCACGTAGCCCTGTTTTAAAAAAGCCAGCGGCTGATTGATTGATTGATTGATTGATGTTTTACACCGCTTTCATGGCGACAGCTCACATATTCATGTATTTTCTGAGTTTCAGCAGTACGAGGCTTGGGCTCTGAAGTGTATCCATTGAGGTCCGGACTGCGCAGGCTAACATTGGTCGGAACATTTTGCAGATCCATTAAGCCCCCTTTTCACAAAGCATCGCTCACGTGTACTTCATATTTCTTTGCAATAAGTTATCGCGATAGTATTGGCAACTTTTATTGGGATAAAGTTTTGATGAAGGAATGGAATTTTGATGCCGTATACGCGTTTTTATTGACCCAGTAAACCCCCCGTTTTTTTTTTCAATAATTTTGCACATAAAAATAAAGTATTTCATGGTTGAAGGCAAGGTTGTTCTTGATAATTAGTTCGCGGTGTCTTGATCAAAACTCTTTGTTAAAGATTAACCGTGATTCCCCTCTCCCCCACCAACCACTCCCCACCCGACTAGCTATCGTCGTTCTGATAGGCTCTACGGCTTATGACATAGTTTGTTGATTACCAAACAATAACAATTTTAGCACCTACGTATACTTATTTGATTGAAAAAAAAAAATAATGTCAAGCCAGGTCGCGATTTTTTTCTTTTATTTCGAGATCTGTGACTTACAATCCATTGTTAAAAAAACATTTAAATGACCGTTTAAATATGTTCGGAGGCCTTCAGTTATTCACTTTGAAAACGGAATTTATTTTTGAGTGAATGTCGTTCTTGTGTAGATAGCTTTATGTGTTGAACATCAGAAATAGAGAAAGGAGAAATTCGGTATATTCTCGATAATTTTAGGTAAGAAATTTATTTCAACCATTGCATCGCCTTGAGGCCAGTGTGGGTCAAGATCAGACTACACCAACACAAGCACGTTTTGTGCAGTCTGATCTTCATCTTCACTGGCTGTACACAATATTGTTATGTGATCGATTTTTTTTTTGTATACTTTCATAACATAAAACTTAAATGTCGTAAAACGAAAATTCCTACCTCACAATTGATAATGCAGGATCTATGCTGTTACGCTTAGTTTAACCCTTTCCCAAACGACAAATTTTGAACTAGTCCAAATTGAAAGAGTTTGCAGACGACAATTTTAAATTTGATGAAAATGGCAGAAAGGTCTCAAAACGGGTAGAAAACACTGTGGGAAAAGGAGAAATTGCTCGTTACGAGCAATTTCTCCTTTTCCGACAGTGTTTTCAAAAGACTTGTACTGCAGACACGTGAAAACCAGGGCTTGTTTGGGAAAGGGTTAAAAAAAATGTTGTAACTGCCAAATGTCGAGTGCAATTGAAAAAAACTATAATTTATTGGGGTAATAAAAACTTAAGTATGTTTTTAAAGATTGAACTCTGCATAGGCTTGCTCGTAACATGCAGTGCCTCCTTTTGTCACAATGTTTTCACGGGTATTCATTTAATAAAAAAAGCGGCTTTTATGAAACCAGAGTTTTCTCCTTCTCCTATACTGTTTTACACATATCCAATGTAAATCGCACCAATTTAGCCTTGTTTAATTTGTCATCTGCAAACTATTTCAAGATGGCAGAGCCTCGAATTGTGGTCGGGTAAAAATTTAACCCTTTACCAGACGACAAAATTATAGACTTGGCCAATTTGAAAGCTTTAGCAGACGACAAAATATTTGTTACTCAAAAACAGAAATTCACCCTTGGAAGGATAGAAAACATTGTGGAAAAAGGGGAAACTGCTGGTTACTAGCATTTTCTCCTTTTCCCACAATGTTTTCAAAAGGCTTCTTCCTTGGGATCGTTATAAGAGAGTAATCAGTATTTTTTTCCTTTTCTCACAATTTTTTCTACCTTATCAAAGACAAATTTCACCATATGAGCCAAACTGAAATTGTCGTCTGCAAATGCTTTCAATTTGGACATAGCTAAAATTCTGTCATCTGGTAAAAGGTTAAAATACGTTTTTCTGCCAGCGATTGGGGCTTTGACGGATTGCGCTTTAACACATTTTCAAACCCATAATAATACTCATAGTTTTAAGTGGTATGAATTTAATTCGCCAGCATTCTAACTTCCGCATTGTTTACTTTTGGCAGCTAGTATGCCTTTAAGTAACCTTTTCACAGATCATGACTCAAATTTCTTAAAAGCCAACTATTGTCACTCCTTGACAGTATATGTATAAGGCTGGCCGGGTAGCTCAGTGATTAGCGTATCTAACTCGTGACCTTGTGGTTGCGGGATGCGATACCCGGCTGCAGCAAACTTTCTTTTCGGCGATTTTTTGCCTCTCACCTCTGATGCATGGGAGAAAAGTAGTCAGTGGTTTGGAAAGAAAGTTGTGTCAGTGCTTGTGTGAGAAAGCCAGGAAACACATTCGTAGGCGCAATGACCGCCGTGATATAAGCTAAGAAGTTAACCCTTTCCCAAACAAGCCCTGGTTTTCACGTGTCTGCAGTACAAGTCTTTTGAAAACACTGTGGGAAAAGGAGAAATTGCTCGTAACGAGCAATTTCTCCTTTTTCCACAGTGTTTTCTACCCTTTTGGAGAACTTTCTGTCATTTTCATCAAATTTAAAATTGTCGTCTGCAAACTCTTTCAATTTGGACCAGTCTAAATTTTATCGTTTGGGAAAGGGTTAAAGTGACGTTAAACTCCAGCACCAATATACAGTAAAAAGTACATGTATGAGATAGGAAGTAAAATCTGCATTCGTTGCTGAAGGCGTAAAACCATTCAATATCTATTTCACGGACACAAACTTTAGATAAAAGGTCTTTTTATCCTTTTGTTAAACTATTACCATAGAAACAGTTTATTTCAAAGTCAAACAAAATTTTTGTGTTACCTAAGTAACCGTATCACTTGCATAGAAATATTTCACCATAGAATTTCGATTCATCCTTTTAGTATCATAGGCATAAACACCGGGGGCTTTTGCGAACGGCATACATCAAGATCAGACTGCACAAAACGTGCAGTCTCATCTTGGATCTATACCATCCGCTTCTTTATTCAATATCCTGACAGCAAACTTGAAAGTCGCTAGACGTTTATGAAATGCGCCTTATTAACCTTTTCAGCGCCATAGGCGAGACCAGGAGCTTTTGCTGACGACGTAGATCAAAATCAGACTGCACAAAAGGTGCAGTCTGATCTTGGATCTATACCGTCCGCTTGCAAAATCAAGCATATAATATAACTGGCGTGCAACACACGAAAAGGGGCCTTCAGACATATGCGTAAAAGTGTGTCGTCCCAGATCAACCTGTGCAGTCTGTGACTAATCAGAGACGACACTGTCCGTTTTTCGTGGAATTTTATGTTGCACGAAAGTCTACTGTATGAAAAGATCTTATGTAGTCGTAAAGTGCCGTCTCGGATTAGCCTGCGCGGACTGCGCAGGCTAATCCGTGACGACACTTTACGCAAATGTCCGAAAGGTCTCCTTTCGCATGTTGCGGGTCATGTGATAACATTTTTTTTGAGTTCCAGAGGATTGTAATTCTATCCACCGAAAAGGGTTGAGATGATATTTTTTGGCGCTGAAGATGTTAACTCATTACCTTGTAAAACAAAAATGAGCCATGCTCTGGTAAAAGGGGGCTTAATGCATCCCCGTGATCCATTATACCCAGCAAGTCATCACATATTTATGGATCCATAGTAGTTCCTTTTTTTCTTTAACAACCTACTTAATCATGAGGTAGACTGGTCCTTGAAAATCCAGACAAATGAGCAATAGCGAAAAGCTTTGACTCAGGTCAGCCTTCGCGGACTGCGCAGGCTGACCCGAGTCGATACTTTTCGCAGATGCATCAAGCTTCCTTTTCACAGAGCATGGGTCATAAATGTTTTCACACTCCACGCCGTATTCATCTTTCAAAAAAAAAAAAAATGTTGGAAAAGGAAAGACGTTTTGATATTAGAAACAAGTGCTCTCTTTCCTTCCTAACTGTTTACCACCCTACAAAATCTTAGGACAAGACCAAATCAATAACCCTTATCCTGTTAAATATGTTAAATAAAACTTTCAAGCCGATAGTAAAAAAACCATTATTTTGCTATTTTTTAAGTTGCTTTTTTTTTTTTGGTGGGGGGGGGGATATCTCATTATCGAACAGTTTACATCCAAGATCAGACTGCATGTTCTGTGCAGTCTGATATTGATCTTCATGGTCCGCTAAAAGCTCAGTCGCGCTTCAAAATTATCAAAATTGATAGATCTAAAATCATGTCTTCTGGTGAAGGGTTAACCCTTTACCACACAGTCTCAAGTTTTAACGACCCTGAAGGAGACGACTTTGGAAATATTGCTGGAAAAGGAAGAGAAAGCTGGAAACCAGCATTTTCTCCTTTTCCTTCAGTATTTTCTACCCTTACAAAAGCGACTTGCAATTCTTGCAATTTATTTTAGCGTCTGCAAATGCTTTCAATTTAGGCAAGTTTAAAATTTTGTCGTCTGGTAAAGGAATAACTGAAAATTTCCACTTCAGCTGTTTTTTGTCATAAAACAACCAGTCACCTTATATCACATGGAATTTGTGATAAAATCTATATGGCGTGTAACGCACGAAAAGGGGCCTTCGGACATATGCGAAAAAGTGTGTCGTCCCAGATCAGCCTGTGCAGTCTGCGACTAATCCGAGACGACACTTCCCGTTTTCGTGCGATTTTCTGTTTCACGAAAGTCTACTGTATGGAAAAATCTTATGTAGTCGTAAAGTGCTGTCTCGGATTAGCCTGCGCGGACTGCGCAGGCTAATCCGGTACAACACTTTACGCAAATGCCCGAAGGCCCCTTTTCGTGTGTTGCACGCCATATAGCAAAAAAGATAAACAAAACCATCACTATGGTTTTAATACATCTCATTATTTATATATAAATATGTTATAACTCATGGATGATTAACGCAGCCCTGTGCTAAGACCGGTCAAAATTAGGTACAGGTTATACAAGAAATATTTTTAAAAAGACAGAAGGCGTAAATTTACCCGCAAATAGACCTGCAGTGGCCCGCAGAATAAACATCTCCACACATCTTCTACCGATCGGAAGTTAAAATTTATTCATTCGAATATACGATCGTAATGATATACCAAGAACCAAAACCCAGCACATTCAGCTACGCTCCATAAACGCGAAACAGATTTTCCAAACGACAAATTTTTAGACAAGCCCAAATTGAAAGCATTTGCAGACGAGAAAATAAAATTAACTCAAAAATTGAAATTTGTTTTGGAATTGGTAGAAAACATTGTGGGAAAAGGAGAAAATGCTCGTTTCCATGATTTTCTCCTTTTTCCACAGTGTTTTCAAAGGGCTTCTTTCTTAGGGTCGTTAAAAGTTGGGATTGTGTGGTAAAGAGTTAAAGGTATATCCTAACTGCCAGAGAGGGTGTTAAAACTTGAAAGTGTTTAGAATGGCTCAGAATTTTGTTCAGCTGTGTAAACATAGATAAATTACCGGTGTACATGGTGTAAGAGATAGAGAAACTTAAGGGATTTTTCCTCATTTAAAACCGGAAACGACAACAGTGATTTCTTTGACGGCTGCCAAAAAATGACAATGCATTTTCTGTCTGTTGTAATCTGTGCAACCTTGCAATCGTCAGGATCAAAAGTTGGCATAAAGATACAAGAATGGTTTTATACATAGTAAAAATAGTGTTGCATCCCCCTCTCCCCCGTGTTTTTACCGGGTTTGATTTTCTGGCGTGAATGATATGAAATGGGTTGGAAATTAGAATCTTGCTGGCTGCATACATCAACAAACCAGTCTGTTGCCTCTGAAATTAACTAAACTGAGGTATCCTTAGACTTAATGGCAGAGGCTACTGATCGAGCTGTTTCAACCTCTTGTGAGAGGTATGAGACCAAGACTGCAAGCTGTTCTATCAGCCCTGGGCGGAAGTGCACAATATTGACTGATTGTGTGTGCCCATTCTCTGCAGGTCATTTTCAACCTGTCGTGAGTTTTATTTCGACATTAAATTCCCAGTTTTATCCAAACTTAAGAGCTTCTCGTTTTTCTTAAATTTGAAAGCAGTATCTAAGCAAAAAATTCATACTTACCATGAGGTCAAGGGATACGTCAGTTCATATCATTTCATAGGCAAAAGACTGGTCTGTTAGTGTATGCAGCAGTCGAACTGTAATTTCTACCTCATTTTATATTATTCGCGCCAGAAAAATTAAACCCCGTAAAAAACATAAGGGGTGCAATATCTCAACATTTTATTTTTTACTCCGTATATGAGACGTGCTCTGTGAAAAGGGGGCTTAATGCATCTTCTAAAAGTATCGACCCAGGTCAGCCTGCGCGGACTGCGCAGGCTGACCTGGGCCGAAACTTTTCGCTGTTTGTCAATTTTCTATATGCCAAAGGACCAGTCTACCTCATGACTTAGTTGTTCGACAAAATGGATTTAATGGATCCGCGGTAACATGACGACTTACTTGGAATCATCTATCACGGAGATGCATCAAGCCCCCTTTTGCCAGAGCGTGGCCCATGTTTCGTAAGATAAAGATGATATGGGTTAAAAACTGGCTAAAAAACGAGTATAGATGTATCGTTAACTTCAGAAGGCTAAAAATCTGTTTAAGGTGCGAAATACATACCAAAATAAAGACAACCTATCTGTTGTCTTAACTCTTATCCTGTTAAATAAGTGAAATGAAATTTTCAGCCCGGTAGTAAAAACCCGAATAATGGTATTTCAAACTTATTTTTAGGGGAAAGAAACATCTCCTTATCGGACAGTGTAGATTCAAGATCAGACTGCACATTCTGTGCAGTCTGATCTTGATCTACAACTGTCCGCAGAAGGTTAGTGAGTCCTGCTTAGCAGTCTAAGGGTTAATACTGTATCATTGTCCTCCGAGCTAAGACTTTTTGTTATAACAACTGGTTCTGAAAGATTTATTTAATATACCAGCTTATACCACCAGTTTATAACCATCCCCTAATGTCACGTTGGGGTGTCCTGGCATCGGGTTGTCTGTCCGTCCGTCCACATAATTTTGTGCCTGTCTTCCAATCCGATTCGGCAGAAATTCTAATGGAAGCATTCCTACCATTGGAACGCGTGCATCTGCAAATGTCAGTGTGATTGATCGACTCTTACGGGAGTTATGCCATTTAATTTATCAAATGACACAATTTTACACTTGTTCGCTTGAAATCATTTTGCAGATGAGAAATAAATGTGGCTCAATTATGGGATTTGTAACTGAACGGATAGAAAACATTTCGGGAAAAGGAGAAAATGCTGGGTACCAGCATTTTCTCCTTTACCCAAAATGTTTTAAAAAGTCTTCTTGCTCAGGGTCATTTAAACTCGGGGTTGTGTGGTTTGGGTTTTTTTTTTTCCTGGTCCAAAAACAAGGAGGTCGGTGGCTTGCTACAGGTCTAGTTTTGTTCGTGAGTAGTACCAAAATGAACTGTCTTTTGGCCAATGTGCTTCTTGCAATATTCTGTTATATCACGGCAACAGGTCACTGATTAATGAGTTTCCTGCATATAACAATGAATTTCCCGAGTCTTATCTGAATATATTGAGTGGGCCTTTGCAATAAAAAAGACGAAAAAATGCTATTTTAAGGTTTTGCTTAGAATATGGAGTAAAGGACTAGAAAATGTAGATTTAAGATCAGACTGCACATTCTGTGTAGTCTTATCTGTATCTAGTGTATCCACAAAATCAACTAAAGATTCAGCGGTGTACTGTTTACACATGTAATGGCAATGCTCGTCTTTAACCCTTTACCACACAACCTCGAGTCCTAACTCGGGAAGAAGACTTTTGAAAACATGATGGTAAAACAGGGTAACCAGCACCTCCTTTTCCCACAATGTTTTCCTTCCCTCGAAAAGTAAATTTTAGATTTTGAGTTACATTTATTTCGTCCAAATGCTTTCAACTTGGACAAGTCAACAATTTTGTCGATTTTGTAAAGGGTTAAGATAATTCTTCAATACATGACCGAAGTTCCAGCGTGAAAACTTCTCTGCCTCAGCAAACTTTATCTAAAGTTTTAACTTCACAAGTCTTTCGTTCATTCCTCATGAACCATGAACTCGTTTTCAGTTGCTATTGTGAACAGACTCGATCAAGATCAGACTGCACAAGATGTACAATCTACTCTGCGATAGGCTACTTGAAAGCCAAACTTAGACCAAAATTATCTTCGATTCCTGGGGAACTACACTTTACCATTATTTCTTTATCATTGTCATAGTTTGGCGATTTCATAAATGAGCGATGCTCTATGAAAACGGGGTCTAATGCATCTGCAAACATTATCGACACAGGTCAGTCTGCGCAGTCCGCGCAGGCTGACCTGAGTCGATACTTTTTGCTTTTGGTATTTTTTCTGCATCTTAAAGGACCAGTTTCCCTCATAATTCAGATGGTTGTTCTACAAAATGGATTTTCTAGATCTATAGATTATGTGATTTGCTTGGTAGAATAAATCACGACGATGCATTAAAATCCTTTTTGTCAAAACATGGCTTAACCCTTTCCCAAACGACAAATTTTGGACTAGTCCAAATTGAAAGAGTTTGCAGACGACAATTTTAGATTTGATGAAAATGGTAGAAAGGTCTCAATACGGGTAGAAAACACTGTGGGAAAAGGAGAAATTGCTCGTTACGAGCAATTTCTCCTTTTCCCACAGTGTTTTCAAAAGACTTGTACTGCAGACACGTGAAAACCAGGGCTTGTTTGGGAAAGGGTTAAATGTAAATGAAACGAATTTATATGAGATAAGGGGTGTCAACCGTATCGACCGTAAATATTTTGATTAAAACACGACACGGTTTGCCATAAATCCAACCATATATGGACAATTTCATGGACAATTAAGTTACTACGGTTACAATACATCTCTTCATTTTTTTTTTTAACATGTACCTTATTGTGGCATTTGTCGAAGACAATGCCACTATGAGTTCAATACGGCATCTTGAAAATCATGTATCGTAGTAAGTGCAAAACCGAAGGAAGTAAACCCAATTAAAATCAATTTTTCTGAGACAAATGAATGTTTCGATTGCACTCAGATATGAAATTGAAAATGGCGTATTACAATAAATTGGATTAGGCCATCGATTATGGAAATACTTCCTTTGTATCGAAAATAGCTTGAACCGCTCTGGCCTTCTATAGTGGCGTAATGATACACACATACCGTGCTTGTTCGTCCCAAAACCGGTTCGTTCCTGGGCTTATTCGTCCCAGGGCTTGTTCGCCCGGACTTGTTCGTCCCACAAGATTGCACCATTCTCAATCGGATTTTACATGACTATATAGTAGGTTGACTTTCAAGCGAACATTCTGAAAATATTTTGTGGTTTATTTTTTAAATTATTAATTCCAAACAATGGCTCCCTTGACAAATGCCACACCAGTGTTTTCAACGCTTTGATTTTTGGCCTGTAATCTTATATTATACAAGTTTTTCGTTATCCCTTAACTCTTTACCGAACAACAAAATTTCAGCCCTGTCCAAAGTGAAAGCAATTGCAGACGACGAATTAAATGTAACACAAAAGATTATACATGTATCTGTCTTTCATAGAGTAGAAAACATTGTGGGAAAAGGAGAAAATGCTGGTTACCAGCATTTTCTCCTTTTCCCACAATGTTTTCAAAAGGCCTCTTCCCCAGGGCCGCTAAAATCCGGAATTTGTGTAGTAAAGAGTTAACTTTTTCCGACAGGACAAATTTTATACTAAAGAGCATGTTGGGACGACAAAAATACGTTAAAATAGAGAGATTGAGAGGAATAAAATAGCGGGAAAAGCAACCAGTATCTACCACTTTTCTCTCAATGATATAAAGTGCACCTCAAGCCCAGATTTTGATATATTTTTCTTTTCATTTCCTGATTGGACAAATTACGTGTTTGCTAGTAACACGAATGCGATCTCGTTTATATTATCTATAATGATATAAAGTAACAGCAGACGACAATTCAAATGTGGCTCAAATAGAAGAAGTGGTCTTCGAAAGGGTAGAAACCATTGTGGGAAAAGGAGTATATAATGGTTACCAGCATTTTCTCCTTTTCCCACAATGTTTTCTAAGGCCATATTCTTCGAGGTTATTTAAACTCGAAATTGTTTGGTCAAGGGTAAAATGAGCACAGTTTATCGTTAGATAACCGATCCCTGTCCGGGTCTGCGTCGTTTCTTTTGTTATTTTCTTTCCTTTCTCTTCGAGTTCATGCGTGGCTCACTGGTAAAGTGTAGGGCTCGTAGCCTGTAGGCTCCGGAATCAAGCCCCATTGGAAGCAGTGGGTCTTTCATGGGAATTTCCTAGGGCAACACACGTCAGAGCCCCTGCCTATTACTGTATGTGCTAAAGTTTGTCTTTAGCTTTGCTTAATAACCTTAGCTAAATTCAAAAGACTGTTCCTGCTTTTATGTCTAACAATTTCATAAACCTAAACATGTTTGGACGTTTATAAAAAATACTTACGGTGGATCTATCGTCTATTGTGCATTTAACCCTTTACCGCAAAATACTGTCTTTCAGACCCTGGGAAAGAAGCCTTTTGAAAACATTGCGGGAAAAGGAGAAAATGCTGGTAACCACCATTTTCTCCTTTTCCCATAATGTTTTCTACCCCATCAAAGAAAAATTGCACAATTAGAGCCACACTGAAATTGTCGTCTACCAACGCTTTCAATTTGGACACGGCTAAAATTTTGTCGTCTGGTAAAGGGTTAAGAACATGCAATTTTTTGGCAGTTGAATATCATACTTTAGATGAAGGATTAAAAAAAGACATAACAATGGATTCTGTAGTGATTAAACCAATATTTTCTTTGTTCGTTGTTTGATATTAAACTATATGATACAACGCAGTTAAGCAGGTTATTGAATAAAGACAATTGCAACTAAACGAAGGCAATACTAGAATGAGGAAATACAATGAATTCGATCAACTCTTTGGCTGCTATGCGTAGCTAATTGCACATTGGCGGACAGTGAAGGTGAAGATCAGACTGCATAGAACATGCAGCTTAATCAATAATCTACACTGTACGGTGCGGTGCGGTGAAATTTTCAAGCGAGAAGAATTTTCAAGTGGCACAATTTGGGTTTCTACTTTTTTCATGTAACCCTTAACCAAGTTATCCCGAGTTTTAACGACCCTTACAAAGGACAGATTTTGGAAACATTGCGGGAAAAGGAGAAAATGCTGGTAATCAGCATTTTCTCCTTTTCTCACAATGTTTTGAACCCTTTCGTAGCAAATTCACATCTTTTTAGCGACATTTTATTTGTTATCTGCAAATGCTTTCAAGTTGGACGATTCTTATATTTTGTCGTTTGGTAAAGGGTAGGTCATTTTGAAAGCTCAAGGATTCAGTAAGGTTTGAAAAGTTGCACAATCAACACCGTGTAAAGAATGACAAGTAAAAAAGTGTACATCAATGGGTGCTCTTATTCCTTTTATGGTATATTGGCAATTGTTTTCTCTGAATGTATTTGGGTGTCCCCGTGGGTTCTCCGCGGATAAGGCGATCGATTGAGGGTTCTGGGCTCGATACAGATGGCGGGACCCGTCTCTTTGGAGTGTCTGTTTAGTGGGCATTGCAGTGCGGCTGCCCCAGTCAGGTACTGTGGAATCCTAGAGAGACATGAACAGGCTAGTTGTCGCTGTTATATGACTGAAATAAGCCTAATGTTTAAAGCAGTGTAAATCATAAATCGAACAAAAATGGGGAAAAAAATGTCAAACTGTGCTGCATTTGCTAGTCAGTGGCCTGGCAGCCTGAGCCCCAGTTCGATCATTTTTCCTTCCATATATTCGGACGTCACTTTGTCAGTTGAGGAACCGATCATCAGATCATTGCCACAAATATGTGAGTCATGCTCTTTGAAGAGGGTGCTTAATGCATCCGCGAAAAGTATATATCCAGGTCAGCATGCGCAGTCCGCGCAGGCTGACCTGGGCCGAAACTTTTCGCTATTGGTCAATTTTCTGTATGTCAACCTTATGATTGAGTCGGTTGTCAAAAAAAAGTGGCTATTATGGATCCATAATTATGTGATGGATTGATTGGTATAATGCATTACGGAGATGCATTAAGCCCCCTTTTGCCAGAGCATGGCTCATATATAGATCGTGAAAAGAGACCGCGATAAGGTGTGATTAAAAAATTATTACCGCTTGGACGCAGGCTACTGGCCTGGCTGAATAAAGTCTACAAACGACGAAGTTTCGGCCATGTCCAAACCACAGGCATTAAGTATGGTTTAATCTAAGGAATTATTCCTTGTGAAAATAGAACACATCGTGTGAAAAAGAGGTAACCAGCATTTTCTCCCTTTTACACAATGTTTTTAAAAACCGTTTTCCTCAAGGTCGGAAAACTTGGTATTATGTGATAAGGGGTTAAAGACTAAAATATACAAACTGCACAGGGCCCGTATTCACCAACCATTCTTTGTTTCATTCCTCGTTTTATACTAGATTTAGAAAGTAACACAACTTTTGATTGGCTAAATCAAATGGTTTAGCCAATCTGAAGTTGTGTGCTTTCAAATTTAGAAAATTCTTGACAATTAGACTTAGTATGTTCTTACGAATGGTTGGTATATACGACCCTAGTTCTTTCAGCGTGAAGGCTATTTAAATTGTCTCTGACACTTACCGACAGTGTCCGTAGCCAAATTCAAACTGCATGGAAGACGAAAGGCATCTTTGCGTTCGGTAAACGTTGTGGGAAAAGTAGAAAG
This sequence comes from Tridacna gigas, assembly GCA_945859785.2. Lineage (NCBI taxonomy): Eukaryota > Metazoa > Mollusca > Bivalvia > Cardiida > Cardiidae > Tridacna > Tridacna gigas. The sequence continues at coordinate 17,276,354 of OX244031.2, forward strand.
TGCTGTAAGCAGGATTATATATTAATTTGAGGGGCGCTCTTAGAAAAGGGGATTATGTACATCTTTGTAATAAATTATACTAAGCAAGTCGTCGTATCACACTGATCTATTTTCGTCTCAAAGCTTATGGAATTGTCCTTTGACATGCGGAAAATTTATCAGTTGTAAAAAGTATCGATTCAAGTCAGCCTGCGCGGTTTGCACAGGCTGACATGAAATAAACATTTTTGTAGACGCATTTACAAATCCTTTCCACAGAGAATTGATGACCTATTTATTTTGACTTGTCTGCTTCATATCAAAACATTTTATTCTACTATGTATACTAGTAGAGCGATTCAGACCCTCACGGACCTCTTGTTTTATCATTTTTTTCCAGGACGACGTATTACTCCAGAAACATGTGACCACACCTGAAAATGAGAATGTCGAAATTGAGTATCTTTTTCCTTTTGGGATGTTGCCGACTTATAGCTGGACGTAAGCATTTTATGTTATTGAACACAATTTTTTTTTCGAAATGTATACGGGGAAAGGGCGACACTTATTAAAACGAGCAATCCACCGTATGGATGGGTGGTTGAATGGATGGATGGATGGATGGATGGATGGATAGATGGATGGATGGATGGATACTCCCCCTTAAGAGACAGTGGACGAGTGGTTGGATGAAACCGAACGGTTACATGCAGCCAGAAGGTACAATTCTGGCATTCGAATACCGTATTGGTCGCTTTGCAATCGGCAGTTTCGTTTTCTTTTATGAGATCAAACATGACGTCATCGCACTTATTCGAATACGATCTTACATAGCCAACCTATGTTGTTGATCGTGTAAAGTTTCGATAAAGCCCACGAGCGTATGCGAAATTCTGATACGGAATCTAAAAATAATCTACCTTAGGAAGCTACATAGCCCATTAAGGAAATACCGCTGAAAAATATTTTTTCTCGCATCTGTCTTTCTTCTTCACATATGTTTTTCCATAGCCTGACCTTAGTGAGTGATGAATCGTGATTTTTCACGATTAAAAAAATCTGAAGAGCTCCCTTTAAAGTAAGGACTTATTCTGTAATCATCAGTTAACTTTCCAGAATTAGGTATTGACTGTACCGGGGACGTCACGGCCTGCTTCACCATCGATGGTTCAGTTTGTACGAACGGCACGTGTGTATGTGTGGGAACCTTTGACTATGATCATTTTTCGGTGAACGCAGAATGGATTTGTGACACGGGTAGGTTAATCCTTTCTTATATAGCACATTTTAATTAAACACTTCAAAAACTTAGAGAATCTACATGTATATTGTATATGCAAAACATTTGAAAGTGGAACAATTGAACTGACTCCTTTGACAGAATAGAAAACATCGAAGAAAAAGGAGAAAATGTTGGTTACCAACATTTTCTCCTTTTGCCACAATGTTTTCATAAGGCTTCTCGTTCTGGGTCGTTAAAACTCGGGATTGTTTATTAAAGGTTTTAAAATGGAAGCATTCTGCTTGAAGGCTAAATAGCCGCCGAAAGGAAACAAAACGGATGTTAAAATACATTTAAAATTTAAATCATACCATGTAAAAGAATGGAAATCATTGTGAAAAGGACAATCTCTTAGTATTAGTGGCAGAAAGATGAATTTTGAAACCAGTTAAAAAGTAAAAAAAAACATGATAAAGCGACTTGGCAACTTTTACATAGTTTTAAAATTCTGTCTGTCTGTCTGGCTGGCTGGCTGTCTGTCTCTCTCTCTCTCTGTCTCTTTGTATATGATTGTTAGAGCTTTTGCCATGCTGTCAGATTGTAGGTCACCAGACGTTTCGTGTTTAAATGGTGGGACATGCCTTAATGGGACGTGTGCTTGCTTACCTGAATATACCGGTGCACTGTGTGAAAGAGGTAATTATCTTAACTGTTTATCTCGAGCACAATTCACAGGTGCTCATTTTGTGAGAAACTTTGCCATACATATATATATATATATATAACGATATATGATAAAACTTATAAGTCTTGTAAGTCATGCTCTGTGAAAAGGGGGCTTAATGCATCTGCGAAAAGTATCGACCGATGTCAGCCTGCACAGTCCGCGTTGGCTGACCTGAGTCGAAACGTTTTGCTCTTTGCCAATTTTCTGCATCTCAAAGGATCATTCTACACCATAACGCAGTCGTTTGTTAGACAAAATGGATTTTATAGATCCATAATTATGTGTGGACGTGCTTGGTATAGTGCACCACGGAGATACGTTAAACCCTTTTTGCCAAAGCGCCGCCATATAGTTGTATAGATGGCGAAGTTGGACACAAAACGAGCGCCTGTGGTACAGTCTCTGGTGTAGTTAAATCTTATAGTGCTAAATAAATGGACGTTTTCAATCAGTACTAAATACGCAAGCATTGCAGTTCTAAACGTTTTTTTTTTTTTTTTTGTCAGAATATTTGGCAAAGAAGAGGACGGTATAGATCAAGATCAGTCTGCACGTTTTGTGCAGTCTGATCTTGATCTACACTACCCGCATAAACAATTAAACCCAATTGTAGCGCTATATAAGGGTAAATAGTTTGTAAATTTGTTCTGACATTACATGTATTTTAAAACATTACACTGGTGCTGATATGGAAATCGTTTGGAACTATAGGCCTTTTCGTTACAACATTTGTAAGATGATCGTTAATGTTCTGTTGAGTAAAGGTCTTCCCACAACGAGAAGTACTAAATAATACTTTGCAGATAAAAAGGTCTGTCAATAAAACTGATAGTAATTCATGTAGATAAGTTGACCTCTTAAAAACTGTGCACAACATGACGACATCTAGATGATACACTAACAGGAAGGATAAAATGTGGCTTTTACAGAATCATTTGTTAGTTGCAATTTTCGCTAATGTAATACGCATATTCAGTTGTAAAAACGTGTTGTTTATTGTTGTGGACGATTTGCGACCAGATTTAGGATGTTACAAAGGTGACGAATTCCCTTCCTTCTCCGATCCGCCGATATACTCGCCAAACATCGACAAGCTATCAAGTCAGAGTCTGCTCCTCAAGAGAGCGTATGTCCAGCAAGCTGTTTGTTCACCTAGTCGCACGTCTTTCTTGACTAGTCGAAGACCGGATACAACATTAGTTTACGACCTTAAGGCCTACTTCAGAAATGTATCGGGTAATTTCACTACATTACCGCAATATTTCAAGAATCATGGACATATTTCAGTCGGGTATGGAAAAATTTTTCACACACCCGAATCCAGTGGAAATGATGATCCAATGTCCTGGTCGGTACCGTTTCGCCGTCCGGCTCCATCGCCATGGGAAAACTTTGACAAAAGCTGGGACTACATACCAGACAATAAAACAAAGACTGATCCGCTGCTTGACATGAAAATTGCAAAGTATGCTGTACGGTCATTGCGAGATTTTGCCCATGGCGGAAAATTTCAAAAGAAGCCTTTCTTCCTTGCAGTTGGGTTTATGAGACCGCACTTGCCATTCGTGTCTCCAAGTTCATTTAAAATACATTATCCGGACAATGATGTCTATCTTCCGCACAACCCGTTTCCTCCAGTTAACATGCCTGCAGTGGCATGGTTTCGGTATACAGAATTAACCGAGGGATATAAGGATATGCAAAAATTGAACGCATCGGCAAATGCCAACACAACACTGCCAGATAATGTAGTTCTTGATCTTCGAAAAGCTTACTACTCGGCAGTAAGCTACGTCGACTCAATGGTTGGCATTGTACTTGACGAACTTGAACGTTTAGGGATGGCCCAAAACACAGTTGTGGCCCTGTTAGGTGACCATGGCTATCAGCTAGGAGAACATGGCCTCTGGTGTAAGCATACTAACTTTGAATTGGCAACACATGCACCACTTATGATTCGTGTTCCGGGCAGGACGGACGGGGGTGTTGTGAGCGAAAGTATTGCTGAATTTGTTGATATATTTCCAACTCTTGTCGATGCCGCTGGGCTTCCACCGCTTCAAGTTTGTCTAGAAAATTCGAAACATATACGGACATGCACAGAAGGGAAGAGCCTCATGCCGTTGATTTCCCACCCCTCTAGATCTTGGAAATATGCCGCATTCTCACAGTATCCTCGATACAAAAGAAAGTACAACATTATGGGATACACAATGAGAACAGACAAATATCGATATACAGAATGGCCGGAGTTTTCTTTCACGACACATACGCCAGACTGGACTAAACTGCACGGCATTGAGCTTTATGATCACACAAGTGATCCCGATGAAAATATCAACAAGGCAGAAGATCCTGAGTACACTACCATTAAACAAGAACTGAGCACGAAGTTACGTGCAGGTTGGAGGACGTCAGTTTCATCTATAGATTCTATCGCGATTGGATAATTTATTCTGTTACCCATGATTGATACGAGTAGTCGTCGGATTGTCTGCATAGCAGACTACGTAAAGTATTACTCCATCTGTTGAACTGTGTTGTTGTGTACATGAAATATCGGTAATAATGTTTGAAAAATTGACGCTATCGTAATGTGATTTTCAGTTTTGTCGATCTTCAATAAATGCGAATTCATGACAGTGACAAGTATTTTGCACCAAAATGTCTTCACTGTTTAACCGTAAGGGACACAATGAAACTCTAGACATCTACTGTTTCTTTTATTTAGCATTACCACTTAAAGAGCCCTTTGACAACTATGGTTGGCTTAGCGGGCAGTATAGAGCAAAATCGGGCTGCACAACAAGTTTCTGAGAAATTGCCGACAAATTCTACACTAAAATATCTTTCAGGCTTTGTCGGCGCTCCAAGGATTGTAATAAGGGAATGTTTGACCCTTAACCTGCTAAATAAGCTAGATGACACTTTCAAAGCGATAGTAAAAGCCCAAATTGCTCTTTCAAAGTTATATTTGGGGGAAAATTATCTTTTTATCGGACACTTTAGATTCAAGATCAGGCTGCGCGTTTTGTGCAGTCTCATCTTGATCTAAACTGTCCGCAGAAGGTCCTTGAGTCGCACATTACTGATATGTGCAACGAAGTGGAGGAGATTCCTTCTTTAATACGCAGGGCAATTCTACAAAAATTCCACCTATCCCCCCCTTTGCGCAGAGCATAATATGGGGCCCTCTGTCGTTCGGTGGTAAAGCGTACGACTCATTACCTGATTACCTGGGGGGGGGGGGGGGGGTGTTCTGGATTCGAGCCTCGCTCCAAGCACTGGTTTTTTTGTTGGAGTGTCCTTGTGCAAGACTCCTCAGAGCCCAAGCCTAAATTGATTACATCTAGGACATCCATGAATATGTGAGGTGTCGCCGGGATATGGCTGAAATAATGATGAAAACGACGTGAAACGCCATTCAATCATTCCTAAAGCAAAGTATAATATTGACTGACAAATACAAGTACAGTATCCCTTGTGACATTGTAAGCTCTTAATCGTTCAGGTGAGCCATGCTCTGGCAAAAAGGGGCTTAATGCACATATGTGATGCATGATACCGAGCAAGTCATCACATAAATAAGGGATCCATAAAATCTATTATGTCTATCAACCGACTGTATCATCAGGTAGACTGGTCCTTAGACGTACAGGAAATTCACCAATAGCGAAAAGTTTCGGCCCAGGTCAGCCTGCGCAGTCCGCGCAGGCTGACCTGGGTCGGCACTTTTCGCAGATGCATTAAGACCTTTTTTCACAGAGCATGGATCATATATTACGATTTTTTTTTTTTTACTAACCTGAGGAAGAGGCTATGTGTACACATCGCTCGAAAGGAAAAAATGCTGATAACCAGAAGTTTCTACTTTTTTTCTGAAAAAAATTTACAACCAACTAATGGACACCATTTCAATAACATTTGAGACATGCTTTGTGAAAAGGGGGTTAAATACTTCTGCAAAAAGTATCGATCCAGATCAGCCTGCGCAGTCTACGCTGGGTGACCTGGGTCGAAACTTTTTGCTATTGGTCAGTTTTCTGCTTGTCAAAGAACCAGCCCACCTCATGATTTAGTCGGTTGCTTGACAAAATGGATTCCATAGTTCTTTCATTATATGCTTAGTACAGTGCATCGCGGAGATGCATTAAACCCCTTTTTGCCAGAGCACAGCTCCTCTTATTTTTTGCAAACACTTTTAATATGGACTAGTCTTCAATTTTATCGTTGGGTTAAGACTTACAGAGACTTCTAGTGACAAATGTGTGGTGGGTTGGATTCTTGTCTTCAGCGGGTTTACTCTGTCAGGGTTTGATTCATTGCATAGACTCTTCACCTTTTTACCAGATGACAAAGTTTTAGACTAATCCAAATAGAAAGTACTTGCAGACAACAAATTAAAGATGGCTCAATCAATGATATTTCTTTATGAAAGGATAAAAAAAATTGGAGAAGGGAGAAGAGGCTGTCAGCCAGCATTTTCTCCTTTTTCCACAATGTTTTCAAAAGCCTTCTCTCTCAATGTTCTATAAACCACGGGATCATTTAGGTAAGTGTTAATGGAGAAAAGAGGTCTTGAAATCCTCAAAGACCGGTTTTAACCCTTAGGCTGATAAGCGCGACTCACTGACCATTTGCGGACAGAGTAGATAAAGATCAGACTGCACAGAACGTGCAATCTGATCTCTGATCTACATTGTCCGATAAGGAGATATCTTTCCTTAAAAAACACATTTAAAATAGAAAAAAATTGAATTTTACTATCGGCTTGAAAGTTTCATTTCTCTTTATTCAGCGGGATAAGGGCTAACTTGCAAAATCAAAGATCCAATTTTAGGCCAACATGACAATTTATAGCTTATACTGGTTACGCATACATTTTGGCACAGAAAATTAGACAATATAAAAGAGCCATGCTTTGGCAAAAGGGGGCTTAATGCATTCCCGAGATGCATAATACCAAGCAAGTCAGCACATGATCATGGATCTATGAAGTCCATTTTGTCCAACAATCGACTGAATCATGAGGTAGAATGGTCCTTTGACATACAGAAAGTTGAACGATAGCGAAAAGTTTTGGCCCAGGTCAGCCTGCACGGACTGCGAAGGCTGACCTGGATCGATACTTTTCGCAGATGTATTAAGCCCCCTTTTCACAGAGCATGGCTCAAAATTAAAGGCGCCCTCGCACGGCAAAGAAGAGTAATTCAGAATTCCTTTTATCCAAGGGAGACAAAAAAGCTTTCAAAAACATTGTGCTGGTAAAGAGCATTTTCTCCTTTCCCCACAATGATTTCTTTACTCCTGAAGACAAATTTTACTTTTTAACCCTTATACTGCTAAATAAGTTAAACCTTCAAGCCGATAGTAAAAACACGAATAATGTTTTTTTCCGAACATATTTTTTTTTTAAAGAAAAAATTCTCCTTATCGGACAGTGTAGATACAACATCAGAATGCACGCTCTGTGCAGTCTGATCTTGATCTACAACGTCCGCAAAAGGTCAGTGAGTCGTGCTTAGCAGCTTAAGGGTTAAGTGGCATTTATTTTTTCGTCTGCAAATGCTTTCAATTTGGAAAAGTCTAAAAGATTTGTCTTCTGAGAAAGAGATAAGTCAAATGCAAAAAAAAGCACATAGAGTCCCAAAGTATTTATTTTTTTTAAATCTAGTAAACAGTTTATGATATACTGTTCTCCCTTAACTGGTTGCTTCGATATCAATTTCCCAAACTACAAAGTTTAGACTGATTGAAACTGAAAGCATAGAAACGCGTGCAGACGGCAATACTGAAGGTTACACAAATGAACATAAATTCTCAAACAGGGTAGAAAACTTTGGAAGAAGGTAAATTGCTTGTTAGAAACCGTGTCTCCTTTTACCACATTGTTTTCTAAAGGCTCTCTCTGTAAACACTGTAAGACAGTACATTATTAGTTAAAGAGACTAATGCGGGATTTGAACAGTGGAGTCAGTTTAGACAAGAGGACTGTGATAGCATTGAAACTGTCGATCTAAAATTCCATCAATCTCAGCGTTAATTTTTCTCGTCCGTTCTTCACATACTTTGGGAGGCCAGCGGCATCCCTCGAAATACAAACTAATAATGATCCTATCCCTCGAAATACAAATTAATTATGATCCTATCCCTCGAAATACAAACTAATTATGATCTAGTAAATGTATATCAGTCCCACTCCGGCAAAAGAGGGCTAAATGCACCTCAGTGATGCAAAGTCATCACATAATTATGTATCCACAAAAACTATTTTGTCTAACAGCCAAATGAATCATAACATGGTATGGTCCATGAACATGTAGAAAATGGACCAATAGCAAAAGGTTTCGACCCATGTCAGCCTGCGCGGACTGCGCAGGGCTGACATGGGTCGATACTTTTTGCAGATGCATTAAACCCCCTTTTCACACAGCATGACCCATATCTTATGTTTTTTTAACAAATAAGGAAGCTATAGGTGTTATGGTTTGGAATACGAATACTTTTAAGATTGTCTTTCATAACAGTTACTGGTCAATAAATTTCTTACCCTATTAGTTATGATTATTTATGAATTTTAAGATTGTCTTTCATAACAGTTACTGGTCAATAAATTTCTTACCCTATTAGTTATGATTATTTATGAATTTTAAGATTGTCTTTCATAACAGTTACTGGTCAATAAATTTCTTACCCTATTAGTTATGATTATTTATGAATTTTGAGATTGTCTTTCATAACAGTTACTGGTCAATAAATTTCTTACCCTATTAGTTATGATTATTTATGAATTTTAAGATTGTCTTTCATAACAGTTACTGGTCAATAAATTTCTTACCCTATTAGTTATGATTATTTATGAATTTTAAGATTGTCTTTTATAACAGTTACTGGTCAATAAATTTCTTACCCTATTAGTTATGATTATTTATGAATTTTAAGATTGTCTTTCATAACAGTTACTGGTCAATAAATTTCTTACCCTATTAGTTATGATTATTTATGAATTTTAAGATTGTCTTTCATAACAGTTACTGGTCAATAAATTTCTTACCCTATTAGTTATGATTATTTATGAATTTTAAGATTGTCTTTCATAACAGTTACTGGTCAATACATTTCTTACCCTATTAGTTATGATTATTTATGAATTTTAAGATTGTCTTTCATAACAGTTACTGATATTTCTTACCTTATTAGTTATGATATGAATACACTCTTCAGAGGTCTACTGGGTAATACTATATAACAAGCATCAAAATTTTAGATCAAGTGGTTCTCGAAGACAGGTTTTTTTTATCCTATATAAGTTTTTTTTTTATCCTATATAAGGTTTTTTTTATCCTATGTAAGGTGTTTTCTTTATCCTATATAACTCTATATCAGACAAAAGGCCCCATGTTCCAGGTTATTTTGGAACTTCAGGACAAATTTATGATAATGTTACAACTAGATAATTTTGCATGAAAACAGAGGAGGTCCGGGTAGTATTTTTGCCAAAGAAAACATGGAACCCAGTAGTCACTAACTTTATATAAAAAATTATCAAAAGTAAATCTAAGGTCATCGATTAGATATTATACTTTGAAGTACTGCTGATACTGATTTTGTATCCTAATTGTCACTTCTTTTTTTTTTATTATATATATATATATATATATATATATATATATATATATATATATATATATATATGATTGTAGTGCTGCTCTGGCAAATGGTGGTTCGATGTATCTGCGAGATGCATTATACCAAGTATATCATCATAAAATTATGGATCCACAAAATCCATTTTATCTAGCAATCAGCTAAATCATGAGGTAGACTGGTCCTTTGACATGCAGAGGATTGACGAATAGCAAAAAGTTGCGACCCAGGTCAGCCTGCATGGACTGCGCAGGCTGATCGTGGATATGTACTTTTTGCATTAATCCTTTGCCGCACAATACCGCCTTTTAACGACCCTGGGAATGATGCCTTTTGAAAACATTGTTGGAAAAGGAGAAAATGCTGGTAACCAGCATTTTCTTCTTTTCCAACAATGTTTTCTACCCTATCGAGGAAAAATTGCGCCATTTGAGCCACATTGAAATTGTCGTCTGCAAACGCTTTCAATTTTGGGCTCGGCTAAAATTTTGTCGTCTGGTAAAGGGTAAAACCCCTTCTTCCTAGATCATGGCTTAACTATTTAAAGTGGATTTAAAGACAATCTTCAAACTCATAGTTAGCCCACTCGATGATTGCTCCCTTGAAATCGACGCTCTACCCCTTCACTATATTGTCTCACACAATACCAGTTGGTATTTGAATCGTGAGAATATAATTTAGCTCTCTTATTCTGTAAACTATATGTTATAATAATGGTGTCTTGGTGTATATTTGAATAAGCGTTTGGGGCGCTAAATATTTTTGGCGCCTCAAAGGTTAAGATCTATACATGTACTTGTTCGTATTATTTTTTTGGAAATTTGATTTCCTTCTGTTTCAATGTTTTTCATGTTTTAACCCCATTCACACTTGGGGAGCTATATGGTCTACGACGGTATTTCAGATTGAAAGGTTCAACCCTATCTATTTTGTGCGTTACAAAAGGGCTTCTAATTCATTATGTTCTCTCTTCTTTTTTTCAATCCAGTATGCAAGTATAAGTTTGGTATTGTCAAGTAAAGTCAGATTATATGAGACGTGTTTTATGACTTTGCTGGGGAGTACTAAAAATGTATATATGTCAGTCTCGCCGTCATGCTCGCCCAAGATCTAGTGATTTTCATGTTAATATATCTTTTCTGTATGACTATGTACAACCGTGTACGTGTTGTAAAATAAAATGTTCTGTTCTGTTCTATATTGGTAACATGACCCTAACCAGTTACGTAATTAACTTTTATTGTTTGATGACAAGTGCATACAATCTATTTCATGTCGGTCATAGATATATATGGGTGCCAACCAAGTCCACGTCATTCAAATGCCACGTGTGTTCCTTAAATTGTGAATTTATACGTATAGGTTTGGAACATATTGCTCTAGAGTTTAGTTTCAGATGGGAAAAGCGAATATTTCGCCTAACATTGCATACCAAACGAATAGGATGTTGTATTCAAATATAGAGATTAAACTTTTCTTTCCTTGAATAACTTAACAAATACTGGTAAAATAATTACACCTTTAAACGAAACAGGCTCCGTATTCACCAACCATTCTTAAGAACGTTCTTAGACTTATTCTTCAAGATTTTCCAAGCTTGAAAGTAACACAACTTCTGATTGGCTAAACCATATGGTTTAGCCAATCAGAAGGTGTGTTACTTTCAAATTTGGAAAATCTTGAAGAACAAGAACAAGAATGTTCTTAAGAATGGTTGGTGAATACGGACCCAGATTTTCTAATGTTCACCCTATCTTCAATTTTCTTTCACAGATGTAGACGAATGCATATCAAGCCCGTGTCATCAGAATGCCACGTGCATTAATACCCAAGGTTCATTTAACTGTGAATGCACCTCCGGTTTCAGCGGTGACGGCTTCTCGTGTCAAGGTTTGTACCATCAGACTTTTCAGTGTGAAGAAAAGGAAATGTCAGCTACTAGAAATCCAAAATGGATGCAATATTTCAGTTTCAAGTAAAGCAAACAAAAGGGGTTGACCTAGAACTACATGTATGTTATAAAAGCTTTAGATTTAGCACTGCTGAATTGAAACATTGTGTACGTTTTTTTTTTTTTTTTTCGAATGTAGTTGCTTCAAATTACGGATTCGCTTTTCCTTTTTGTAGATTTGGATGAGTGTATAGTTAGTCCATGCGACCGAAATGCTAACTGCACAAATACAAAGGGATCTTATGAGTGTGAATGTAGATCCGGCTATAGTGGAGATGGGTTTTCTTGTGCAGGTTTGTTATATATAAACATTAATACGCAAATGTATTGTGCATTTAAAACTTGAAAAAAATGTCTTTGTAAGAGTCATTGAATGCTAGCGGTGAAGGACATAAGTAGTATAGGAGGGTAGACCCGGGACAAAACGCGTTTTGTCCCGGGTCTACCCTCCCTGGTCCCGGGTTTGCCCGCCTAGGGAGGGCAAACCCGGGACAAAATGTGCAAAAGACCGGTCAAAACTTCAAACCGGAAGTAGATGTGCGCTTTTTCTGCCCCCCCTCCTCACACCACTGCAAAAATGCACGCGCATGCGCACACAGAAGAGGAAACCGGAAGTAGAATTCCTAGCAAAGAATGGTGTGCCACCATATGTGCCGCCATGTTTTGTTTGGGCTGATTCTGTATTTTGATTGGTCGAGGCGTTTTCCCGCCAAAAATTTGAATTGAAAACGTGTGACACCACATCCTGGTTCGAAAAGACAGTGTGTCACCATCTTCACTCGGCTTGGTGTTTCTCTTTACCATCGTTGGACTTAGTCTTTTTCTCCACGATAGGTTTCTATGGAGACAAGTCTGATCTTGATCTACACTGTTTAGGTTGTTCGATCATCGTTCATCCCTGTAGGACTTAGTCTTTTTTCTCCGCTTTTATTCTGTGAGATGTACCACCGTCTTTAGGGTTTGGTCTTTCTCTATTACTGTGTTGGACTTAGTCTTTTTCTCCACGATAGGTTTCTATGGAGACAAGTCTGATCTTGATCTACACTGTTTAGGTTGTTCGATCATCGTTCATCCCTGTAGGACTTAGTCTTTTTTCTCCGCTTTTATTCTGTGAGATGTACCACCGTCTTTAGGGTTTGGTCTTTCTCTATTATTGTGTTGGACTTAGTCTTTCTTCACGATATAGACTATATACTGTAATATGGTTGAATTAGTCAGACAAGATTTATCTCCCTTTGTGCTCTACGTGACTTCCTCGGAAATCAAACATGACGTCATTTTCCGAAAATGTGACAGAATGTAACGAAAGTATGTTTACCGGGTTTTTCCGCCATTTCCCGGAAACCATTTCGTCTAGACTTATCCGATCTTAGACTTATTCGTCCCTAGTTTTATTCGTCCCTAGTTTTAATCTGCAAATTTTTAATTGTAAAAAATTTTATCCGAAATTTTTATCCGAAATTTTTATCCGAAATTTTTAATCGTTAAAAATTTTTCTATCACTTAAAAAGTTTTTATTGATAAAATTTTTCTCTGCAAAATTTTTTATTTGAAAAAAATTTTTTCTATCGATAAAAAAGTTTTTTCTCTCTGTAAGATTTTTTAATCTAAAAGTTTTTCTCTCTGTAAGATTTTTTAATCTAAAAGTTTTTTCTCTCTGCAAGCTTTTTTAAAATCGAAAAGTTTTTTCTCTGCAAAACTTTTCTAATTGTAAAATTTTTATTCGAAATTTTTATCTCTCTCTGCAAGAGTACAACTCTTAGAATACATCTGCGAAATTGACAACTGTTAAAGATAGATTTTCTAGGGTCTTGGTTAGTCCTGAAAAGGACTGTTTCGATTTTTGGTATCGCTCTTTCAAAGATTTTTTCTCCTCTATTGAGAGCCTTCCTCTATTGAGAGCTTTCCTCTATCGAGAACTTTCCTCTGATGATAGGTTTTCTCCTTGTTCTTTCGAGATCATCGGGAAGTTGAATTCTTTGAAGTTATCAATGTTTTTTCCATATTTACCCAACCCCGTTTTTCCTTCTACTCGTGGTGGTATTACAGAGTAGGGATCGAATCGTTGTTTTTTGTGAAGTTGGTTATCATCTTTCTCTGCTGTCTCTGATTTTCGTTTTCTTCCTCTTCTTCTTGGCTTGGGTTCTTCTGTCTGAGTTGACTGATGAGTTGGCTGGTGAGTTGACTGCTGCGTTGACTGCTGAGTTGTCTGATGGTCTACAGGAGTGACGGTAGATGCTGTTAACTTTTGAAAACTGGTTTTATCAAAGTTAATCTGGGTTGAAATCGTTATAGCTGAATCTTGTCTTACAGACGAAGCTTGTTGACTCTGGTAGTTCTGTCGACTCTGTTGATTTTGTTGGCATAATGTCTCAATATTTCTATTGACTTGATTCATATTTCTATTCAACATCTTCACTTCGTCTAAAATCTGAGTTATTACAGAATTTTGGTTTGAAATCATCTGAGTTATTTCTTCTTCGATTTTATTAGCTGGTGGTACCATAGGGTCGATGAATGTTGAATTCATAGCTATCGATAGAATATCTCTGCTGTTTACAGGCTGTGGTGAGAAAATGTCTAGGTCGGGATTTTCTTGTGGTAAGGAGCTGCCGTCTAAAACGTCTAAGTTGGATTCCATTCTTCCGTGATCACTTTGGTCTAAGTTGGAATCCATTTTCTGTTAACAGTTTGTTTTATTTGCACTAGTTAACAAAACTTTTTTCTAGTTAACAGGTTTATTCGTACTATTCGAGAATCGAAAGTCGAATGATTCTAGAGAGAAAGGTCTCCAGCCTTTTATAGTTTTTGGTCAAAGGAGACTTGTCTTGGGACGTAGACTTTTTCTATAGACATTGTAGATAGAACATTTCCTATATGAGTCCTGTAGACAATGTAGATAGAACATCACATTCTATATGAATAAAATTTCTTGATCTTATATAGAATGTGATGATCTATCTACATTTTTCCATCTCTGTTCTTTTCCAAGTTTTTGGTTTCTGTGAGATTTTTCTCTTTGTCCAAGTCTGAACTTTTCTTTATTCAAGTTTTCTGGGAAGGAATCAAAAACAGACGACCTTTTGATTTTGATCATTTTCTTTATTCAAAAGTTTTTCTCTTCGTCCAAGTTTTTAACTTTGCCCAAGTCTGAGCTTTTCTTTTGGGAAGAAATCAAAACAGACGACCTTTTTACAATCATTTTCTTTATTCAAACGTTTTTAACTTTTATTCAACTTACAACTTCTTAAAACATGAAAAACAGGAACGTTTCAACCATTCTAACACTATAACATATTTACAAATACATGATTCATTCAAACATTTTATATACAAAGTTTTTTACAATATTATCGTTAAATTTACAATGCAAATTCACAGATCCCTCGATTTTTCCACTTGTCTTCATGTTCCACAGTAACTTTATGTAGTTGCTCATGACCTAAAAACAATGGAAATTTGCTGTCCATTTCACTATATTCACGGACTCCACTAAATGGAAAAACATGTTTTAAAACATGTTTTGAAATATCTTTTGTCGAGAGAGCTGAATATACGGTTTCTTCTGTGACATCTCTATCAAATAGAATATAGCCTTCCATGGTTTCCACTGTTTCCTCACCATCTTGAATAGATCCTTTTTTGTAACGTAAGTAAAAGTCAAACAGAACGGATTTCATCTTCAGGACTTTCAGAAAACTTTCTTCTGTTCTTCCTACGATGATGAATACCCACCGACTTGTGGAATGCAATTGTTTAGCAATATAGTTGTCTTTCAACAGACAAATTGCTAAATAAGCTTGGAGAGGAAGATCGAAATTTGTATCATCCCCCATCATCACAATAAAGCTGTGCATTCTATACAATTTGCAGGATGTTTCTCCTTTTGCAACTCCCTTATGCAATTTGTTTATCCAAAGTTTCACACAGGCGAATTTAATATCGAACTGTAGTTGTTCATCGAGCGTGTGCTGATGGGTGAAATCTCTATAATCTTTTTCACATAGTTCTATTGGTAAAGGTAGCATTTCACTTGACATGATTTTCACTGTTGATTTTTCCACTTTTGATTTTTCACTGTTTTTAAAAGAACGTCTTACTTTGATCGTTCACTTCAATGTAACACGATGTTGTTTTCTTTCAGTTTATTTATACCCTCAAACTTTTATAGCCATAGGGGACAGTATCGGTATCGTTTACAATGACTCTTTTGGTATATACAGAGCGAAACGTTTTTGACTGTGGTTCGCTGGTCACTGTTCTGTCTTTATGCCTTTTGATTCTACAGTCATACTGAACTTTAATTTCTACGGAGCGATCCAAAGCACATTTTGAATAGGTGTCGAAATTCACCAGCTGATTTGTATTGTGATCCAAAGTAATTCCCTTGACTTTACATTTGCTTTTTTCTTTTCCATCTTTTGTTTTCATCTTATAAGCGTAATTCTTGGGACCTAATCCTCTGAAATGGGTGATTCTGCAATCAGGCTCTTCGTCGGTCCATTTTCCTAGTCTGCTGTTAATGATGGGAGGGTTCCACAATTCAGGATCATGAATGTACATACAACTATCTGTATCGAAATACAGAACTCTATCCTCCAATCTTTCAAGAACGCTGTATAGTTCCAACCTTGCATAAGCTGTTACGTAGGATGCTACAATAACATTGGCTGTTGCATGCGTTTCGACAAAGTCCATCTTTTCTTCATAGTTGACTAAAATGAATGGACACTCATTGTCAAAGATTTCCACATGCTTTACCGTATATTTCGGGTCGGTAATCAAGTCAAAATATTTAGAAGGTTCTCTAATGTATTTTGCCTTGCTCATGTTTTCACGCTGTGCCAATTTTCCCCAAAGACAGTTCAGCATAATCTTAGCAAACGATCTTTTGCCAGGATTTTTTTGAATACATTTGGGGTCGAGACGAATCCCTTCGGCTTCCTCATACTCACGAATGAATTGGGCCTTTTTTGAATCTGTCTGACACCAGCCGGGATATCCACTGGCTTCTTGCTTGATTTTCAAGAAATTGTCCACATAGCCTTTAAAGAACTGGTCCGAAACAGAGTCGAAATGCCAGATTTCATACACTTGCATTAACTGATATCCACAATCGAGAGCTTTGAACAGTTCGAATGTAACCCAAGTTCCAACCAAAGCTCTCTCTTCTTTTTCATGGTTACAATCGTTTGAGCTTTCTTTTGCACATTTCATACAAAGTGGAAACATCATCTTGTTGTTACAGTGAACTGGAAGAACGGGATGAAACAAATCCGTTGGGGGTAGAACTTTACATTTAATGAGTCCTTCATACTGGCGAATATTCTTCATGTCAATACTCTCAGCAGTCAAGATTGTGGGATGGCCTACAGGATAGAATTTATGTTTGCAGACGTAAGGATACAGAGAGCAAATGTCAATGTACTTGATTTCCTTCTCGCTGTTTTCCTCAACATCATAGGCAATTTTTATTGCATTGCATCTACCTCCAGCCAGACCCTCTCTTGGTTCGATAGGGTCACAGTTCGGATATAGACTTTCAATGGTTTTTTTGTATTCTTTATCCTTCTTCATCTTAGCGTCGAATTCATGCTCCCATATGGTCACGACGTTATATCCCATTCTTTTGAGGGTTTCTAGCCGTTCGATAGTACTGTTGTACAATTCAGCCATTGATTTTCCATTGATGGGGTTGATATATTTTCGATCCTTGAAACATGTCTGACAGCCATGAAATAAATCCCCGAGGAATTCGTAGACCGTGTTTGATTCGTGGTGAAATCCGTCTACGCTGTATCTCCCTATTCGGAACTCACCACCATTTCTAGCATGTTGAATGGGAATCCCTTTTTCCCTAGCGATGCTTTGAACCCAGCGTATTGCTTTCATAGAAAACCGACGTCTGACTGGATCTTTGCATGAAATGATGGCTATCTGATCTTTTGGTAAATAATCTTTTCGCCAAATCTTGTTACACGCGCCTGCAATGGTAAACGACTCTGTAAATGGACAAATCCCACTCTGTTCGATGAACAACTTTCTGAATTCACCACACCCTCGTCTTAGGATATCAACATCTGATCGACAGTACATCTCCATCTCTTTTTGAAAATTGAATTCCTCACCGTTTTGAACTTTGTCATTATACCAGACTATGAATTTCGATCGAGCCTCTTCGGACATTGAATCGGGTTTGTAATAAGACATATCCAGGTACGGTCCAACGTAATCCCAGAATTCATCTGTATTTGCCCAGTGAGGAAAGTAACCTTTTTTCATTTCTTGAAGTCCAAAAGTAGTCGGAAATTTTGCCAACCCAAAATTCATGAAACTGAAGGAGTCGATCAAACACACACCATTCAGTTCTAACTTCAAAATATTATTCCCATTCATGGTTACTTCTGGTTCTTTCATTCCTACGTTGATAATATGATTGAGAATAAATTGTCCATCATAGCCTTTGAGATTATGGGCAATAGCTATGATTCCTTTATGATGCTTTGTAAAGAGCCAGCTGCAAAATTGACTCAAAGTTTCTTTTCCTTGAAAAATAACTTCTCGCCCTTCTTCGAATTCACTGCATGTGGAACAATGAAAATCAAGTGGCTTATCGATACATTCAGCACAGGCTCTGTGTGCAATACATTAATTCGGAATGTGTACCCCTGTGTCCTGCTGGCATTCAAAATCAAAGAAAATGAACAAAGGTTTTTTGACTACAGAAGAACTCGTCTCATCATCGCTGTCATGCTTCATCTTACTCTGGTAAGGCTGAATAAAACAACGGTGAGAAAAGTCAACGATCTTCTTGCAAAGGTGACACTTTCTCTTTCCCTTACAGAGATGATTTTTCTTTCTGTCAAAAACCTGGACTCCACATTTTGAACAAAGTTTCACTAATTCACAAATGGTTTTCTTCTCTTTGCCTTGAAGTGTTTTGTGATTTTCCAAGCATGCTGCACTGAAAAAT